>OX421863.1:12935543-14135543 GCA_949127965.1 Pandemis corylana
ATTGGATCCGTCCGAGGGGAAGAGCAGTGCTTGGTCCGGTGCACCCTGGGCATCTGTTAATGATTTCCTGGTAGATTCTGAGGGATATCGTTATCCGTTGGCTAAGAACCCCACAGCATTTTTGTCACAAGATTTTTTAATAGGTACTGTATTTTATTAGTTTGGCATTGGCGAAATCATCGTATCGATCGATAGGGCCATATCAAAAAAGAAGAAGAAAAATCCCATTTAGACGTCATGGTATGGTCCCTGCTTAGCTTAGAAAATCACAGCTGATAAGGAATGCATTCAAATGTTTGTAGCATGAGCATCATCATCAATCATCAATCAATCATCAATACATAGTATAAAATAAAGTCGCTTTTTCTGACCCCGTGTCCCTATGTATGCTTATATCTTCAAAAACCACGCAACGGATTTGGATGCGATTTTTTTAATAGATAGAGTGATTCAAGAGGAAGGTTTATATGTATAATACATGCATAATATACCGTACGAAGCCGGGGCGGGTCGCTAGTGACCAATAAATTGTAAACAAATAAACTCGCAATGAAACATTTCGCGATCCACTTTGCATGGTGACGTCATAGCTTATTATGTGTCATTATGCTCATCACGGGCCGGCCTCGACATTGACACTGCAACTGGTTTACGGCCCGGTGACACTGAATGCGCGTGCGCACTAAACGCGTTTGTAGTTAAAAATTCGAAGTTCTTTCGTGGCGTCCCGCTCATACCATTAGTCGTTAATAAAAGAGTGGGAGGGACGGTATGATATGAACTTCGAATTTCGAATTTGGGTGTAGCTCCCCGTAAATGTTGGAAATATCTGTGCACTTTGCTTGCTTGAATGTGATTCCGCGCTGCTCTGCTTTCGTCCTGAGTAAAAATATCATGTACACAAATCACGACTATCCGGGATAGACAGAGCCTAAGTTAATAGGACCTGGTAGGCACATTCTTTGTTTTTCCTTTGCTCCCAGACCAGCATGAAAGTAAAAATTATAACATGTTTTTAATTTATTTGACAGTTTAGTATTTAATACAAAAAGCTAAGTTAGAAAATATGAAATTAAGCAGCTAGGTACTCTTTGTTGACTATTGTAAAAATAATTTCTGATTGTGTTTTATGTTGAGTTACATATTATACTATACTATATTTATAAATTAAATTGTCCCATGATTTTTAAATTACTTACATTTGGATTAAAACTGAGTGAGCTGAATTAATTATCAAATTTAAAATTATTCAGTTTATTTGTAGATTTTAGGAAAAGGTGTTAATTTTTTTTTATGAATCGTTATGTTATAGACCTGTCTTTTACATATGCTTATTACGTAAGGTGCTCGTGGGTAATTCCGAATGATTTTCAGATGAGTTGACATAGGGTTTGTATGTTTATCAACTAATCAAAATCGAAGGACTCTGTACTCTCAATTTTTGCTTTTCCGTTTACTTTAATATATAGCCTAAACCTCTGTTACACAAAATATTGCAAACTATCTTTAGATATTCAATAAGACAATTTAAAAAAAAAACGTTTTTTTTTATTATTCGAGTTAAATTCCGAAATATGTGCGGGTAATTCCGTATAACACTCAAAAGTGAGTTTTAATTAGTTTAGGTTCAAAGAACATATTTCTTTTTCATTCAGATTTTCCCTCCCATAAAAATATTCTTGATTTTGGGCGTGGAACAGTCTGGACGACATATTTGTGTAATTGATTTTCGGAATTACCCGACACAGAGTTTGCGATTCTCAAACTGTGTTTACTTTAGACTAACGAGGACTTTGAAATAAAAGCAATAATTACAAATTATATTATTTATTTAAAAATTAGGTACTTACTCAGATAATTGTTATTGTTATTAGCTGGCCATACACGTACGGATTTGCCCGCCGGACCTGCCTGACAGATGTGTCTGACGGGCATATGACGGGCACATCTATCAATGTGTGGCGAGAAATAGACACAGATTTGTCCGCCGGATGTTTGTCTGCTGTCCGTGCTAAAAACCAACGGACAGCGGACAGACATCCGGCGGACAAATCTGTGTCTATTTCTCGTCACACATTGATAGATGTGCCCGTCATATGCCCGTCAGACACATCTGTCAGGCAGGTCCGGCGGGCAAATCCGTACGTGTATGGCCAGCTATTAAGTAATATTTTAAAGTATTTTCTGAAAAATTACTTGATTAGGTAGGTTCTTGAAACACTTTCTAATACACACTTAAAAGTTTTTAAACAAACATTACTTATAGGAACTAACAAAGTACCTAGGTACCTACTCAAAACGAAACATAAAAATACAATTCTAACAACAGATTATCATTTATTATATAACTACTAAAATTTAAAATTGCGATAACAATCAGTCTCCATTAGAAAATACAAATACTGTTCACACGTTTTAAAATGAAATAAGTATCGGCTTCCTTGTCATAAGTATCAGAGACGAGAAATAATATAGACGTCTAACGCCACACAAAAATCCGTGTCTCGCTAAAACCATAAAATGAAGATGGCGTGTTGTTACAGGTGACAGTATGTAGTCGCTTGTAAAAGAGAAAGAGAAAGAAATATGATCATATTTCTTTTACAAGCGATTACATACTGTCACTTGTAACGCCATCTACATTTTATGGTTTTAACGAGACACGGATTTTTGTGTGGCGTTAGACGTCTATATTATTTTACGTCTCTGATCATATCTTAAAATCCTCCCGTTCTTACCCAAAAAAATAATCATATTACTTACAAATATTTATGATACCTACACAATTAGGTACCTAACTATAATATTTACTTAGAAATTGCTTTATGTTTTTTAAAACCTTTGCTACAATATCACACACAATGAGGAAAAAATAAAATTTGGCAACATAACTGATAAGTAGGTAATACTTATCAAATTCTATAATAAAAAGCTTAGCTTTTCAGAAATAATTGTAAGTATTTAAAAATATGCTTTGTCGTTTTCATCCGATAATATAAATTGCTTATCATTGATTTTTTCTAAAACAATCTTCTTCACGATTAACACATTTGTTATTTCATCTTTATCTTTTCTTTTGGTTTCAACAAATGTAAGGTGTGGTTCGTGCGTCCTTTTAATTGTTTTCAGGAAATTTATTGTGTAATGGGTCTCGTACTTTTGTATCTTATCCTCTATAAATCCAACGTAGTAGATCCATCTTTTCCGAACAAAGTACCTTACAAGAACTGAATCGTTAATGTCATATTTTTCATTTTTGTCATCTTCTGTTTGGCTGTCATCAAAACTTTCAGATATTTTCTCACTCGTCAACTTTAATACGTCACTTTCGTTTTTATTTTTGGTTTCGTTTTTTGGTATTTTCTCAGTCTTCAATTTTGTTACGCTACGTTTGTTTTTGGCGTCATTTTCAGGTATATTGTCAGTCTTTGACTTTATTTGGCTACTCTCATGATTCGTTTTCGTTTCTTCTTTGACATTCTTATTATATTTGTGAACTTTATCAGTCTTATTATTCTCTTCTTTATTACAGTCTTCCTTTAAATGTTGATTTTCTTTACCAGTCTTTGATTTTTTGCCCTTGCCTTTACCTTTCTCTCTTTTTTTATTTGCAGTGTTTAAATCTTCTTCAATTAATATGTTTTCATCATTTGCAATATTAAACTTCGTTTGCTGTTTAACAGGAGTTACAGTTTCCTTATCTTGTGATTTTGACTCTTCCGTTCCAGAATCCAAATTATCATCATGACAGAATGTGTCAAACATTTCGAAATCAATATCAACACAATCCGTTTCACTGCATATGCTCATTATATCTGAAATACTAGTCAAAGAGCTGTCTGAATCGTGTCGACGTCGTTTTGATTTCTTTTTGCCTTGAGTTTTGCTTTTAACTTTCTTTACACCCGATGGACCTGGCTTTACAAGATCAGAGGTAATAGTTTGTTTCTTTTTTAGCTTTCCTTTGCCCTTTAATGTTATTTTGGCTTCCTTCTTTTCCTTTTCTTCTGCTATTTTTTCATTCAAATATGACGCAGTAATAACTTCAGCTCCTTTAGCTACTCGTTTCTTTTTTATTACAGTATTATCTTTTTTGTCCTGGCGTATTTTTTCAAGTAAAAGATCTTCAAACCTTACTATTTTATCCGAGATGATATTTATTTTTTTCAAATCTTTTTCTTTTTCAGGCTGAAGAAGGTCGCTTTTCAGGCATTCTGGTAAATTTGATGTCTGGTTTGCTACGAAAGGTCGATTCTGAATATCTTGCTTAGAATGTTTAGACAACAATGTTACATTTCCGGCACCGAAATTTGTATTTTCAGAGCAAGGCATAGTCAATTCTTCAGCAATTTGAAATTGTTTATTCAAATGGTCAACACACATGTTTTTTAGTGATTTGGGAGTTTTTGGGCTTAACTGCGTTTGTGCCTCAGATTTTTCCATTTGATACCTTTTGTAAGCAGCTGGGTCGTATTTATCGTCTGGGATCACGTCGGGATCAAACGGATGGATTCCAGCTTTTTTGAACCCACTCATAATCACATCTGGATTTATTTCTTGCCATGTTTCGGCAAAACTTTCAGAAAAGATGTTTTTAGGCATCTTGCAACCAACATTATGACGCTGCCACTGAACTAATTTAGCATCCCACTTGCTCTTGAATGATTTAAAAACTGCTAAGTCGAGAGGCTGCAACAAGTGGGATGTGTGAGGTGGCAGTTTAAGAATCGTAACATCATTTTGAATGGCCAGATCAATGACTTTCGTATCCACATGAGTGGAATGTCCGTCGTAGATTAATAGAACCGGACGTTCGTCACCCAAAGCTGGAATTAGAATTTTTTCTATATAGTTGCGGAAAATTTCTGTCTCCATCCAACCTCTGTTACTGGCTGCATATGCCAGGTTAAAATCATAATTTTCTTTGACGGCCATCCACTGATCCCACACGTTTTTTCCTTTGAATACAATTAAGGGTGTTATCTTTTGGCCACAGGCATTTACAGCTGTCAGTACCGTAATATTTTCTTTTCCAGTGCCACAAGTGGTTCTAGAGCAAGGTTTGTTGACAGCACCAACTACTTTCGTCCTTGTCGGATCAAGAGACAAAGATGTCTCGTCAAGATTCCAAATCAAGTGTGGTCTTTGAAACATGTCATATTCTGTCATGGTCTCTTTCAGCAGTTTAAAATACTCAGAAATAACAAACGGGTCGGTCATTTTTTTTCTTACATATTCAACCGGCTGAGCTTTTTTTATAGAAAGGTTGTGCCTCTTTCGGAAGTTCACGAACCAATCCTTCCCGGGTTTGTTATTTGTAAATGGGGTGACCAATTTATTTTCTGTCACGAACTGAGCGACTACATTTAATATTTCTTCTCGTGAAAGCCCAAATCCCCATTTCTCCATAGTTCTGATTGCTTCTGCCAAGCATTTTTCTTCTTCTAATGGAATAGCCGTCGGTCTACCTACATGATCCGTGGCATAGTTCACTTTGATCTTGTCATAAAGAGTTGTCGAAGGAATCCGATACTTTTTCGCTGCAGCATACATTGACAACTCATTGTTTACGACTTCTTGAATTGCTTTGCTCATATCTTCTTGTGTATATAGTGGATTTTTCTTTTTTGCATATTTATTAGGCATGTTTCTGAAAAAAAAATGAAAATTATTTAATGCATAGGTACTAAATACCATACGGATAACTTACGGATTTTTTAAGAAAATAATACTTTAGGTACTTACAGGTCTCATCAAACAGATATTGTTAAACCGAAAGAAATGAATTTTTGAGCCATGAGAAGGTAGCCGCATCTGAAAATAAAAATATTAATTCAAATAATCTAACCTAATTCGAGTAATAAAATGTAAAAAAAGCAACCTACGTATGTATGTTTAAGTAAATAAATCAAAAGTTTGAGAACCACTGACGATTGCTATGGAAAAGTAACATCGGGTAATTCCGGATTATTTTTGATTCGGAATTCCCTTCCTAGGCTAATTCCGAAAATAACCAAAAAGTTACGTTTATCTGTTGTAAACATACTTATTAATGCATTAAAAACGATAATCTATCTTATAAATAAACAATTAATACAATAACTTACCAAGTTTCCGAGATATGAGTGTTCGGGTAAATCCGGAAAACAAAAAACGCGGGAATATGCAGTCCTTCGCAAAAATGTCGTCGTGTACACGTACTCTCTCTCCAAGCGAACCGTGCCAACTGAAGGGGGGAAGCGTATTAACATGGCGGCTTGATGAATGTTGCTAGGTTAAAAAAAATTGCCGCGTTTGGTAGATATGAGTAATTATTGGAGTTACCCGATTTTCAGAATTACCCCCCTGCACCTTACATCTTTATGTATATAACAGGTATTATATTACAAAGCGATGAAACCAAAATGTCAAATACGGTGTTTGTCTGTTTATAGTTGAAGGCGAACGTAATAACAGGATGTGGGTGTTTACCTATCTTCTGTTGATTATTTGGCACAATATTTCGCCGGAATGACAAAAAACAAAATTTAGCAGAACATGCTAGATGCGCAGCTGTTTTTTTTATGAAGATCCAATAAAGCCGAGGACCATACATCGCACGCAAGGAGGCATATTGCGGCCGCGTTAGTTGGTGAGAGATAGAAAAAAATAACAATTAAAAAATACCAGGTATAAAATACCACTTAAAGTATAAGCTCCAATTTCTTTGACTTCTAGATAAGCGTTGCCAGATTGTGGAATAGTTCCCCGTTTAGTGGATATCCACGATTTTCGAAATTCCCCCAAATTCGAATTTACCCCAATGCACCTTATCGAATTGTCGACTTGTCACCTGTCACTATCAAATGGTCAATTCGGGATGTTTGATACTCTTTCACGCGAAAACTACTCAACGAATTTTAATGAAACTTTACAGTAATGTCGTTTATACATCAGTGTACATCGCTCACTCAATTATTAAGGTTTATACCTAAATAAAAAAAATCGAGTTGCCAGAACAAGCAAACCTTTACATCAACAGGATAATAGGACAATTTGGCTATATAAGCTTATATAGAGCAAAACAGTTATTGTATGAATGTGACAGCTAACTGATTCCGATGCCAATTTGTCAGCCGATACATGAACTGTCAAAATGAACACGATGGCGATGGCTAATTGGTGACCCCTGTTATAGGCGATGCGGCTAAAAAGTGACAACCCATCACTTTCGATTCCCATTTTCACATATACGCCCACGCCTAAACGTGGTCTTGTTACTTTAGGCTTTGTCTACCCGTAAGGGGTAAAGACGTGATTTAGATATGTATGTTTTGTCAATTTTGGCATTCAAGTGCTGCCATACTGTAGGCTTATTACCTAACTCGCTCGCAATCGCCATCGTGTTCATTTTGACAGTTCATGTATCGGCTGACAAATTGGCATCGGAATCAGTTAGCTGTCACATTCATACAAGAACTGTCTTGCTCTATATAAGCTTATATATAGGTAGCCAAATTGTCCTATTATCCTGTTGATGTAAAGGTTTACTTGTTCTGGCAACTCGATTTTTTTTATTTAGTATCCCGATCTATATTATCTACATTATATAAGTATGTTAATCCGTTGCCTGGTATCCATAGCACAAGCTTTGCTTAGTTTGGGGCTGGGTCAATTGGTGTAATTTGTCCCAAGATATTTATTTATTTATTTATCTAATGTAAATACTAACTTACAATATACGGCCCCTACGCTAAGTTTAAAATAATGCCGGTGCTTACTTAATTTTTGTCATGTCGCAATAACCTATCTAGGGTAAGTAGGAACGATTTGGAATAATATTTTCAATTTTAATTTATGTAAGTCATTACATAGATAACGCTCAAAGTCCAATATAATCAATATAAGTGTTATTATTATGTCACAATAACATTTTGTTAACTTGAGATAAAAAGTTCGCATAGGTGCTGATATAAATGTGTTTATTATATGCTGAATTCCGCCGGGAGGGTCCAGAGGTTAAACATGTTTTAGCCACCCTCAACCCTATTTTTAATCACCTCCAATCAACTTGCACTTTTTTACTACTAACTTATCTATACATCTTATACATTTAACTTGTATATATGTATAAATATATAATCCATGCTGGTCTGGGAGTAAGGAAAAAACATAGAATGTATCAGTTCTCATCCCGCGCAGATGATAAAAGCCCATTGAGGGAATGGGCATAGGAATCATGACTTTTATAGACGATTGCGGCTAGCAACCCATCAATATCTTTGTTCATCAATATGCTTTCCACCTATACGCCCACAATCATGCTAATCGTGGCCTGGCGTGTGCGTTTAGGTCTTGTTACCATAGGCTCTGTCTACCCCGTAAGGGATAAAGACGTGACTTGTGTGTGTGTGTGTGTGTGTGTGTGTGTGTGTGTGTGTATGTATATAATCTATATAATGTATGTACTGGAAGAGATCCCTTTTAGGGATAAGTTCGCCTTTGTACATGTGTGTTGTCCTGTATTCATCTTTTTCTTGTGTTTTATGTACAATAAAGAGTTATACATACATACATACATAATCTGAATCTCGGAAACGGCTCCAACGATTTTCATGAAATTTAGTATGCACGGGGTTTCGGGGGCGATAAATCGATCTAGTAAGCTTTCATGTTTAGAAAACGTACTACTAATATTATAAGAGGTATATAAGTAAACTCCAAATGCATTATTATTATACCCATATATGTAACTTTGATGAGACAATTGACCGTAAAAAACTTAAAAAGTAAAAATTCTGTTACATATACAAAGTGACCTTTTATTTTTGGTCCAGGGGTCTTACCATGACGTCTCAATACGATTCAATTCCTACTCTGGGGCCCAATTTTTGAAAGCACAACTCACGAAAATACCACTCGAAAGTGGTATAAATCGGCTTATATCTCCAAAACTACAGCTCTAATCAAAGTTTTGACTAGTTCACAAGATTAATGAGAGCTGTGATTGTCTTCTATGCGGGTACGTATTAAAATACATAAAGTTTAAAATGTATAATGGGTTAAAATACATAATGGTTTATAATATAAATAATGTGATTTTATCAGAAAGTTACAAATTAACAGGATTGTTATAAAACAAACCTAACCTAACCTAAACCAATCTATAGATTACGATATCAAAAAAGTTCATTTAGTTAATAGTTTTACAGAAAATTGCGTTATATATTTTGAACAATTATGTATTTTAACCCATTATACATTTTAAACTTTATGTATTCTGATGCTCCCCTTCTATGCTACTAATTCAGCACAATTTTTCACCACTTTCGAAAATCGGGGCCCTGTTCAGGTTTTAGCCGTCAATTTTAGTATGGATCTGATAGTGACCGAAGCTAAACTGAGTCGGAATTGAATCGCATGAAGACGTCATGGTAAGGCCGCAGCAATCGTAAGGTACGCGAGTGACCAAACCAACAAAGTCTGGCGAAAATACGTCGATAAAATTCCGCTTTAAAAAAATGTGACTCATTAACCTTTAGCCTTTTCCATCGTCCACCTTTCATTATAAGTTATTATCACACAAATGTTATCCTGTTTAACTTTTTCGTTTTATTATGTTGAATTAATGTATTTCTTGGAATACGATTTTGTTTGTCATATCATTACCTACAGGGTTTCTCCATCGTCGTATGTGCCTTGTGAATATTTAATTATTTTATTTATTTTATTTAAAACAATCACTTAAACTTTCACTACCTATTAAATGAATCAAGAATTTTTACTTCTTGATTTTTTATGTTTGCTTTTACGGTTTTACCGTTACAAATTAAATTTCTAAACGACACAAATACAATTTTATTTTTTATTTATTTATATAGCCTTTTTATTCCGAATTCGCTACAATTTCATATTTTGTTGTTGTTGTTGTTGTTTCTTTTTTATTATTAAATTGTCGCGTAATTCGGCGTGCCTTACGACATAGGCCTCCTCCGTGTATTGGAGGGTTTGGGCTATAGTTCCCACGCGCGCCCAGTGCGGATTGGGAACTTAACACACACCATTGAATTTCTTCGCAGATGTGTGCAAGGTTTCCTCACGATGTTTTCCTTCCGACACAAATACAATAATTATATTAAATAACTTCACATTAAAATAACGACACTGAAAATTAGAAAAGTAAAGCTATGGCCGGGAATCGAACCCGGATCCTCGTTATTCCGTGACGCGTGCTATACCCCTACACCACCCGTAGCAGGTGGGTTAGCCTTCGAATTTTTCTATCTGTTACTAGCTGTCACGTGACATTGTTACTATGCGAATTTTTTGACCATAGCTTTACTTTTCGGATTTTTCTGTGTTCTAATTTTCAGTATCGTTTACTCACATCATTTCGTTATCATCTCCAGCGTATATACGTCCCACTGCTGGGCACAGGCCTCCTCTCAGAATGAGAGGGCTTGGGCTATAGTTCCCACGCGGGCCGAGTGCGGATTGGGAACTCCCCACACACCATTAAATCGCTTCGCAGAAGTGTGCAGGTTTCCTCACGACGTTTTCCTTCATCGAAAATGTCATGGTAAATTTCAAATGTAATATCGCACGCACATAAATTCCGAAAAACTCAGAGCTTGAACCCACGAACCTCTGCTTGAGAGACCACAGGTCAATTAAGCCACTGGGCTATGCACGGCTTTTTTAATTCTTTAGCGTTAAGGCTAGGTAGTCCAACAGAGGCCGCGTTTTAGCGTTTTTAAAAACCATCTCAGACGTAGAAAATAGGGTTTAAAAATCTGAAAAAAATATATGTATTACTTAAGGATATAGTATAGACAAAGTCGCATTCAGTTACACGATCTAATGAACTTGACTCGATAGAAAAAAAATCCAAAGTTACCTCTTTTCGTAAAGCATTTTCAATATTATGACTAAACTATTGACATTTTTAATTAAAATTTTGTACTAAACTAAAGCCATTACATATTTGTAGACAAATTCGCAGAGTTTGAACAGATAAAATGATTATCTTAATTACTATGTCCAAATACCTACAAAATGTGCGAGCGCGGAGGCTCGGCAAGCCCGATCAGTCGCGCGCTGGCGCTTGCGGACGACGGACCTGTGTCAGTTTTATCCGCGACAGTTTCGTGCACCAAAGACGCAGTTTTTGACGAATTTATATAATTGTTGAAAGTTATTTATGATGGGCAATAAACAACGCAAACGAAAAAAGTCGTGCAAAGCTATAAAAATAACAAATAAAAAGAATGCACTCCAAAGATTATGTGACGAAGTAAATATTAATATAATTTTGTCGACAACATATCGAAATTGAATAAGTTAAATTATATTTCATTTTATCTCCATTTCTGATTGGTAGATAATTTATAAAAATATTATGCTTAAAATTACGGTCATAGTGCCATAGTATAAAAATATCAGTATAACAACTGAAGATCGCTACGATTTTTGATAATGCATATTTTGTCTCTATCGGTACCTCTGCCTGCCGTTTGAAAACGTAAAGTAATTATGTAAGTAAATACAATTACTCCATTTACTTTTTAGTGTAGGTCACTGGGGCAACCTCAAGAAACAGACAAGGACATTGCCGCTGTAATAAACAACCCAAATATACCGGGTAGGTATATTTAACGCGATGACGAAGACTGAAACGATATAGGGTGCTTTGGGGTAATTGCGAAATTGGGTATATATTCCGAAAGTTTATAATAATAAATACCAAACGCCGCGATATTCTCTTACTGGCGACATTGCTTTAAACGCCATTGTCGCCGATTGGCTTTGATGCTCCAATCGCCGTTCGTCGCTGCTAGCGTGTGTGAGCGACATGCCAACTCGATAGACAAGTGATTTTCGCGCCTTTTTGGGTGATTCGCAATAACCCCAACACTCTTTTCTTGGAACCCGGGTAAGTTATAAAAATAATAGTTTTTTAGTAGGTATTATAGATTATCGTTTTTTACTATTGATTGCAGGGAACACGAAGTCCGAGTGATGTTTTTTATTTAGTTTCGGAAATACCCCTCTGGGGTTATTACGATACACATATAACCCAACCTAATATTTTCATAGAAATGGCCAGTGGTTCTCGAACTAGGTATTTAGGATAAAGAAATATTTCAAGGTATTATTATATAAGGTATACCTTATATTGTCCTATACTATACCTTAAGGTATTATAATGACAATCTAAATTTTCTTCTATGTACATAGTACTGTATTAAAATCGTCGTTATTCTCGTTCATTCTTTCAACTTAATCCATCCATCCATACATAATAGTAAGACATTTCACATAAAGTCACATAGGCGAATGCGCGGGCTAAATTTAGTGTATAATATTGTACCAAATTAATCACCAGCGGCTTCTTTTTCAGGGTCATTATGCCTCGAATGTATGTCACAAATAGAATAACAATATATATACGTCGTGGTAGCCTAGTGGTTTAATCTGTGGCCTCTCAAGCAGAGTGTCGTGGGTTCAAATCCCGGGCGCGCACCTCTGAGTTTTTCGGAATTTATGTGCGAAAATTACATTTGAAATTTGCTATGAGCTTTTCGGTGAAGGAAAACATCGTGAGGAAACCTTGCACACATCAGCGAAGAAATTCAATGGTGTGTGTTAAGTTCCCAATCCGCACTGGGCGCGCGTGGGAACTATAGCCCAAACCCTCCAATACACGGAGGAGGCCTATGCCATGAGGCACGCCGAATTACGCGACAATTTAATAATAAAACAACAACAAAAAAAAATGAAACTGTAGCGAATTCGGAATAAAAAGGCTATATTATTATTATTATTATTATATACACGTCTCAAGATTTGGCTACGGCCGTGGTTCTATTACGTTTAAGTTTTTTGTAAAACAATAAAGTTATTTCTCAGTTAAATGAGTTTTTTTATTACTTAAAATAATACGTATCTGTACGAAATGTTGAGAACCACTTCCTTTTACCGGGGTAAATCCGAAGTAATCTATTCGAAATAACCGTAAAAGCGAAACTATTAACAAAGTTACAAATATTACAAGTAAGGGGTAATTACAAAATGAAAAATAAATAAACCATCAGTTTATAAGTAGTAATGTCTACTTTTCAACTATTTCGGAATTACCCGGCCATATTTCGTATTTCCCCCAAATGTCCAAAAACGGGAGACATGACAATAAATATGCATAAAAAAGAAACAAGAGCGTATTTTTTTTGTTCACCAATTTTCAAGAGTTACGAAAATAAAGGCAGAAAATTTAAAAATAGAATGATTTTTTCACTGAAATGATGTCGTGTACTAAACTCGTCAAAATTTCTATCGTAATTACCCCAATGCACCTTACTCGATTTGTTTAAGAGATCATGCTAATTTCTATCTATTTGTGTTATATTTATACAGGGTGTAGATGACGAAGACAAACCCTAGATCTAGTTTTGCGCGCAACTTATGTAGGTACTCTTAAGTTTGTTATTCGAATTATTGTTACGCGTACGTGTGTGCTTTAGTTTCACCGTAATGAACTAAATAAGGTGCATTGGGGTAATTACGATAGAAATTTTTACAAGTTGAGTATACGACATCAATTTTGCTGCCTTTATTTTCGTAACTCTTGAAAATACTTATGGTTAGTAGACATTACACACAGAAATACGCTGTTGTGTGTTGTTTATGCATATTTA
The DNA here is from genome assembly GCA_949127965.1 of Pandemis corylana. Taxonomy (NCBI): domain Eukaryota; kingdom Metazoa; phylum Arthropoda; class Insecta; order Lepidoptera; family Tortricidae; genus Pandemis; species Pandemis corylana. Next base: position 12,949,217 of record OX421863.1, read on the forward strand.
TTGTAATGTGTCCCGTTTTCGAACATTTGGGGGAAATACGAGATATGGCCGGGTAATTCCGAAATAGTTGAAAAGTAGACCTTACTACTTATAAACTGATGGTTTATAATTATTTTTCATTTGTAATTGCCCCTTACTGTAATATTTGTAACTTTGTAATAGTTTCGCTTTTATGGTCATTTCGGATAGATTACTTCGGATTTACCCCGGTACAAGGAAGTGATTCTCAACATTTCATACAGATATGTATTATTTAAAGTTGTAAAAAATCTCATTTAACTGAGAAATAACTTTAATGTTTTACAAAAAACTTAAACGTAATAGAACCACGGCTGTAGCCAAATCTTGAGACGTTTATATTTTTATTCTTTTTCTGACATACATTCGAGGCACAATGACTCTGAAAAAGAAGCCGCTGGTGATTAATTTGGTACAATATTATACACTAAATTTAGCATTCGCCTAAGTGACCTTAATGTGAAATGCCCTACTATTACGTATGGATGGATGGATTAAGTTGAAAGAATGAATGAGAATACCGACGATTTTAACACAGTGCATAGAAGAAAATTTGAATTGTCATTATAACACCTTAAGAATGAATATTGCAAGAAAATATGGACCTGACATATTTTAATATTTCTTTGTCCTAAATACCTAGTTTGAGAACCACTGGCCATTTCTATGAAAATATTAGATTGGGTTATATGTATATCGTAATAACCCCAGAGGGGTATTTCCGAAACTAAATAAAAACATCACTCGGACTTCGTGTTCCCTGCAATCATTAGTAAAAAACGACAATCTATAATACTAAAAAACAATTATTTTAGTAACTTACCTGGGTTCCGAGAAAAGAGTGTTGGGGTTATTGCGAATCACCCAAAAAGGCGCGAAAACCACTTGTCTGTCGAGATGGCACGTTGCTCACACTCACGCTAGCAGCGACGAACGGCGATTGGAGCATCAAAACCGATAACAATGGTGTCTAAAGCAATGTAGCCAGTAAGAGAATATCGCGGCGTTTGGTATTTATTATAAACTTTCGGAATATACCCAATTTCGCAATTACCCCAAAGCACCCTAGGTATGTATTGAGACACATGTTTCTTTAGTTCAATATTGGTTGTTTCATAGATAAATAATAATGTACCTACCAATTATTTCAGGCATTTGAGGCCCATAGTAACAAAATATCTAATTAAATAAGGATTTTTCAGGGTTTTTGTAATTCTGCGGTTTTAATTATAATGCATTCTACTGTAAGTTTGACTATTAATTATTCTTTTATTACCTATTTATTCAAATTCATATTAATTAGGTAGTTACTAAAAATTGATCATAATAAATGCGTTACTAAAGTCAAAATAAAGTTTTATTTCTTTACTGTGACGCTGCCGGGTCATGAGAGTTCACAGCCGCTGAGCCCGCGCGATGTATTTGACGCGCGGTCTTGACAGCGCCAAATGCCTACTTTCGCAGGAATACCCGGCCTTAAATCAAAAATATTTGACATGTTTTTCTACATCTACAGTATTATTTACAACTTTAACTAACACTGGTTTTCTACCTCTGTATTTTTCTTGATGCACCTGCCAGCTTGCCGTCCAGCGAACCACACTCGTATTGATGTACACAGCCATAAAAGGCATTGTATTCTCTCTTGACGTTCGAGACTTGGCTGTTACCGCGTTTACGGCGAGTTCTCGCCGCGCTAGCGTCTGGCCGTCGGTGCGGGGACATCGCGGGAACCGCATCGCCGTAAACGCGATGTCACCCAGCCGTAGCCGCGGTAAAACCTTAAAAGTGCCGCACATGTCTGGAAGTTCGTGAAAATACTTAACAAACCTCTAGAGGCGCTGCCAATTTTGCCATAATAATTGCAACGTTACGCGAACGCGAATGACTATAGCCTTTTGTTTGCGATCATGTTGCGTAGTCGTTGCAGTCAGCTTATAAGTAGTTGTAAGAAAATCGTTGCCTAGGGGGCTACTCTGAAATTTGATTTTCGAAGTTCGTATCATACCATTCCTCTCTCGCTCTCAAATTAATGACTATTAGTGTGAGAGGAACGACACGAAAAGATTTTTGAAAATCGAAAGAAGTGTAAGGCAAATGAAAATGAAGTTGACTACGCTGGGAACATTAAGCCAAGTTAATTTAGAAAGTTAGAACATCGTCTATTTCAAAGACAATGCCTTGAGATCAGCGAGATCTATAGAATTGGCAACCGAACAAGGTCGTGTAGTTGACACATTTTCACGGACCATTGGATAGCTGCAGCTCTAGTGTTCGACGCCGAGATGCGGCCTGTACTTTGATGGTTCATCTAATACCCACATCCGCTAGAAGTGCCAAGGTAAGATCTTATCAAGCATCTCAGGGAGCAGGGTCGTTCAAATAACATCTGACAGTACAAATCAAATCACATCTGTTCTGTGAAAACTAAATAGAGCTCGAATTAGTTAATAGTAAGGTTTTAACACAAAAAAACGTTTCGAACTTGTTCCCGTAAACGTCTCAGTTACTATGGACAAATTGGCAGCGGCAGCGACGGAATGAAACGGCAACAGACTGTTCTCATAGTATTTGACATTTGAACGCAAACTGTATATTGTTACAAAACTGTCACTCGAAGTAAATGTTCAACTGTTTAACACAATGATTTAAAACTTTAATTTCCGCTACTTTTTCCTAATCCTCTGAGGTCTGTCCTCATCCTCAGCAGTGGGTCGTAATAATATCTAGGTGGGAGACGATAATAAAAGAAGCTTTCATTAATAATTTCAGCTTTCCAGCGATACCTACAAGGGTTTGAGGTGGACGTAGACAAAGCCATCCAATCAGTTATAAGTAGGTACGACTTTAATAACGTAATCAATTTGTAACGTTATCATCGCAACGTAGATCGATTATGTCACTCATTTTAAAAACTGAATCGATTTGGCCTGCTCCGAATAAATTATGTTCCGCTCGAAGTTGTTACGTTTGTTTTTGAATTACCGGTGTTAGCAATCGAGAAAAACCCATAGAGTGCGAGTAGTTATCGCAAGCGAAGGGTTCCACTACAAGATCCATTATCAAAGATAAAGTCAATGTAGGTATTAAATGCCGATTGCTGCGTGATGCGACGACGTGATGAGATGAGTGATGCGACGATGATATTCGCAAAGCGGCAGGGATTGGAGGAGGTGAGCCGAAGATCGAACCCATGGCGTGCTATAGGAGAGGCCTATGTCCAGTGGACTGACACGGGCTGATGATGATGATGATGAGGTATTAAATACTTCACCGGCAAAACCTACGTGACCAAGAGACTCTGGCAAATTATTTTCCTTGATATGTATATAATTACTCATTTAAAACCGCGGCGAGCCCCTTAAACCCCGGCTTGTCACACGTCACACAAACCGCAATTTTGATTGTCATTAATTTAATTAGCCATACTCGTAGCCACGTACGCCAACTTCCTCGTCGTGCTGGAAAAATACTCAAATGACTTAGGATTCTGTTTTAAACACAAAGGATAAAAATTAAACGTGACAAGATTTTAAATGTCTTCACAATTCCGTTTGAAAACCAGTCGGCTTATTGTCTAACTCGCTCGCAATCGCCATCTTGTTCATTTTGACAGTTCTTATATGAATGTAACAGCTAGCTGAATCCGATGCCAATTGTCAGCCCATACGAACTGTCAAAATGAACACGATGGCGATTGCGAGCGAGTTAAATAATAAGCCTACAGTTCTTTATTTATTTAGACCTTCAGCTTCACGCGGCTAGAGTACACATGAACATTTTTTTAACCCCAGACTCAAAAACAGATGTCTGTGAGTGTGTGTATCTATCTGTGGCATTGTAACGCTCAAACAGATGGACCGATTTCAATGTGGTTCGAAAGCCATGTTTGATAATAATCGGTTCAGTAGTTTAAAGAGTTGCTCAGCTCTTTACCAGAATGATGTAAGGTTTTTTGCCATAAGAAATTGAAGTACTTGAAGAATTACATGACATGGGTTATACTATAGACCAACAGTTTACACAATCTTTTGTTATACTTAATGGTAAATTGTATGGGTTTATTTTTCCTTAGGTACTTAGTTGTGTCTTTATAAATAAGGAAAATGTATGGACAATCGAAGTAAATAATTACTGTTCAATGGATATACCGTAAGATATAAGGTTATTTTAATGCCAATACATTTTGATTACCAATGCCAATTTATCGGCTTGGTATTTCCAAAAGATAATGTTATAGGCGATGCGGCTAGCAACCCATCTCTATTTTGATTCCCCTTTCCACCTATACGCCCACAACCATACTAAACGTGGCCTTCAGGTCATGTTACCTTAGGCACTGTCTACCCCGTAAGGGATAAAGACGTGATTTATGTGTGTGTGTGTGTGTGTGTGTGATATTTATGCCCTTGACTGTACATGGCAATGTATTTTGAGGAGTCTTTGTTTTTATAAAAGAACAAAATCTCTGGAACTACTGAACCGATTCCAAAAATTCTTTCACTGTTAGAATAGAAATATACACAATCCTTAATTAATATAGATTAGGTACTTCATGTCCCATAAAAGTGCAAAGTCTGGGGATACATACGAAGTTCCGAGCAAAGCACTCTTTGATAAATAAAATAGAAACGCTTACCCTAAATATCACCTGAAACCAACGAGCATGTATGAAGAGATTGATGAATGTGGATGAAGCGAAAGAAGTATGTCAGGATCGCAGCAAAAAAAAAACAAAAATTATTTTTGCATGTATTTTTTAAACTACCAGCGCATTCGGAAATACCATCATTGCCAAGAAGAATGCGCTGCAAGAAACTTGGCAGAAAGTATTTTTTTCAGAATAAAATACATTAAGTTACTACAATACTTAAATATAGCAAGTGGAACAAAGTAATCTCTGCCTACCCGTATGGGAAAGAGATGTATGTTATACGTTATAATTGGCATATACTCATTATATGTATTTATAAACAATACGTTCTCTACTTCAATGATTACTTATGACTTATGAGTACAACTTACTTACTTACTTAGTATGAGTATTACTTATAAGTTGTGATGACGATGGACGGGCGTGTGACCAAGTTGGATGCGTTGTTTGTACTTTGCTTATACGCACAGCGTAAGGTACAGTGGTCCGACTCAGGGGGGATTTTCAAAAGTATTACCAATACACAGCACGACTTACAAGGAAAACTGAACCACATATAAACAACCGCCACTACAATCCACACCCATTTCGATTATACTCCCTGTGTTAGAACCCTGCGGACATTTGTGATTGAAGTTTCAAAATGGAGTACGACAATTTCGGGATGGACTTGTTGACCTACAAGTACTATCCGGATGATAGGGTAAGTCATTTTTATCCCTGATACTCGTACCCCAAATTTCGAATTCAAACATTCTAAAATCAACATTCGTTTAGGTGTGTCTTAAAAATTGATTTAATCGTCTTCCATGCTGGTCTGGGAGCAAAGAAAAAACATAGAATGTACCAGTTGCTTCTCTTCCCAGATGGTACAAGCCCGTCGAGGGAATGGGCAAAAATCTTAGGAATAATTTTATAATCCATCATTATTCTGATTCCGCTTTCCAACTATACGCCCATAATTATGCTAAACGTGGCCTTTAGGTCGTGTTGCCTTAGGCTCTGTCTACCCCGTAAGGGATAAAGACGTGATTTGTAAGTGTAAGTGTTAAAAATTGATTTCTGAATTGAGCTCCGGTTAAAGCGGAAGTAATAATTACGCACGTAATTTATAACTTTTTCAAACTTTGGCTGTGATTATTTTTAGCGTTGCGTTGTCAACATGAGACCTTTAGGATTATTTGTTTAATTTTGTATTTAATTAGGTTTGTGAATTAGCAGATATTAGAGAGAGATAAGAGATTTAATAAAAAAAGGCCTTTGTATCTGGAGCCTGGGTATTCAACCAGTGGCGTAACTGTAACGTCTGGGGCCCGTGGCAAATTCGTCAGATGGAGCTCCTTCCTCAATATAAAGAAGTGCATCAGCATCCCTTCTATGCTCTAAACCAAGCCAGTTCGGGGCCCCGTAGAGCTAGGGGCCCCTGGCATTTTGCCACCCCTGCCACCCTATTTATTTAGTTACGCCACTATATTCAACCTTTTTTCGAGACACAGAGTTTATATTAATCATACAGCATTAATAATAATAATATACAGTCGTGTAGAATTAAGGACTGTGAATTATAAATTAATAATTATTCATAAGGATGTGGTTGTTATAATCTCAATATATGTTTTCAAGCACATTTCCGTTCTAATTAACGAGTAGGTACTAAATTAAGAAATTCAGAAATAAAAAACTGTTTTAACTGCTTATTGCTATGCCTTCGGGTAAAACCACGGCTGAATTATGTTTTCGTATAAACTAAAAGGCCAGGTGGGATGACGATCTGCGAAAGACTGCGGGCCGATGCTGGATGCGTCAAGCTGAAGACAGGGCGCTATGGCGCTCATTAGGGGAGGCCTATGTCCAGCAGTGGACTAACATAGGCTGATGATGATGATGATGATAAACTAAAAAAAAAAAAGACTATTGTGGCCACTCTCATGCATCCATTGACTGCTTAATAAACTGAGGCCTTACCATGACGTCTTAATGCGATTCAATTCCGACTCAGTTCAGGTTGTAGCTGTCATTTTTAGTATGGATGACAGCGAGCGAACGTAAACTGAATCGGAATTGAATCGCATTAACACGTCATGGTAACCCCCCTGGTCTGACTATCGAGGGAATGGGCGAAAATCATAGGAATAGACGATTTGGCTAGCAACCCATCACTATTTTGATTCCCCTTTTCACCTACGTCCACTCATGCTAAACCGTGGCCTTTAGGTCCTGTTACCTCAGGCTCTGTCAACCCATGATAAAGACATGATTTATGTATCTATGTGTATGTAAAAAAAATATATAATAATATACATACTTATCTATTAAACTAAACGGTAGGTATAGTGAGGGAAATGTGTTCACGTGCCAATGTAGAACCCTGCCGCAGTGGACAGGCCGCTTTCACCCAATCTTGACTTGAGTGATATGTCACCTTATTGTAAAGCAAGTCAATAAAAGTTAGAAGTAGTAATAGCAAACTCGAATTTTCAACTCTAGTGAAACACGATTTTATAATAAAATTTAAAAAAAACAGTTAAATCGGTTATAATTACCACACTTGATTGGATTGTAGCATCGACTTCGGTTTTTGCGCTTGTTTTGTTTCTGATTGATTACCTCATAATTCAATTACTTTTATTTAAAGTTTATTCATTTATTAATATACAAACTATTAAGAACTAAATAACAATAAAGAACACTAAAACTAGGAACGTTGATTTGAAGTAAAGTAATTTAAAAATGATTAAAAATTGACCTAAAAAATCCCCCGTTTCGTGCCTGGTTCAAATCACCTATTCCTTTTATATTGTTAACGGATTCGTGAATATTTTATTGAACCAGGCGTTACTCTACGGAGATCCATTTCAATGAGCAAAAAACATTTTCATTTCTGCATGTGTGTGTGTTTTTTGCCCATTGGGTTCATCAATATTGTATAGAAAACTAGTCGCATACCTATAGATACCTATTTTTTTTTTTTTTTTTTTTTTTTTTTTTTTTTTTTTTTTTTATATGAATAGGAAGGCAAACGAGCAAGTGGGTCACCTGATGGTAAGTGATCACCACTGCCCATAGACACCACATAGGTCACTACATAGTATAAAACAAAGTCTCTTTCCGCAGCCTGTCTGTCTCTATGTACCTATGCTTAGATCTTTAAAACTACGCAACGGATTTGGATGGTTTTTTCAATAGATAGAGTGATCCAAGAGGAAGGTTTATATGTATAATTCTACGCAGACCAAGTCGCGGGCAGAAGCTAGTTACTTATATTTTAATAGCTAATATAAAACTTTACATTACTTACTCAGACGGATGACATGACGTCAATACAATACAGCTTAATGGTTGTAACACCGATGATTTTATGACCCATTGTTAATGGCTACTCAAAGTCTTTAAGGAATCACTTAGAAAATACGAATATATCGTACAAGGAATGCGATGGTAGTCTTATAATGATTATATTTTCTTTACTTATGTAGGTGTATCTATCGAACTATAAGTATAGTGCATTGGGGTAAATTCGTAATTGGGGGAATTTCGAAACTCGTGGATATCGACTAAACGGGGAACAATTACACAATCTAGCAACGCTTACCTAGAAGCTCCAATGTCTTTGGCTTCTAGATAAGCGTTGCCAGATTATGGAATTGTTCCCCGTTTAGAGGATATCGACGATTTTCGAAATTTCCCCAATTTCTAATTTACCCCAATGCACCTTAGGTGTTGTGAAGGATAAACTCCTTTTTTACTGCCAAAATGTATTTTATAGCTGGCAGTTGCAAACCTTGTGATAGAAGCATCTAATTTTTTTATAAATGGATTAAGTTCCTTACCAACCACGGTAGGAGGTGCTGCTGCCGCGAGGTCATTTGTCATTTTATGTAGTTCTATTCCTATACTTATTAAAAACCAGTTCATCACCATAAGCCGCTTTTATTTATAATCTACAGTCCACTAGTATGCCACACGTTTTTTTTTCTAAGTAGGTGCTACGAGTAGGTCGTATTTTCCTTAAGGTTAAGTTATTCCTTTCTCTGTAGGTAAAGTCCCTGGAACCGGTAGTACATTACATTACCAGGAGCTTGTAGAGGTAAATTTGAGTATACGGTTCATGTAAGTCCTGTTTCGTAGTTTTACCAGTAGGTATGTTAATTAGCATCAAGCAAAGGGTCGTGGGTTCGAATCCCAAGTTCGCACCTCTGAGTTTTTCGGAATTATGTGCAAAATTACATTTGAAGTTTAACACCGCGAGGAAAACTGCTCACATCTGCGAAATTCAATTGTGTGTGTGAAGTTCTCAATCCGCACTGGGCCGCGTGGGAACTATAGCCCAAGCCCTCTCATTCTGAGAGGAGGCCTGTGCCCAGCAGAGGGACGTATATAGGTATGATGACGAAATGAAATGAAATGTTTTTATTGTAAGATCGATGATGATGTTAATAAACTTGCGGTTTACAAAACTTTTTTTAAGTCTACTGTCTCAAAAAGGCCAAAGGCGTCTTGAGCTCCACAAATCCGGGTCTGGCGCGGCGCAATGTCAATTTTATTTTTTTATTTTTTATGTTAGAGAGGCCAGACAAACGAACTAGTGGGTCACCTGATGTTAAATGATCACCACCTTTACGCGATGCCAGTGCGTTGTCGACCCCAAAAAAATATGAAAAAGAAATGGGCAAAAATCTTAGGAATCGAGTTATAGGCGATGCGGCTTGCACGCACTATTTTAATTCCCCTTTCCACACCCACAATCGCGCTAAACGTGGCCTTTGGATCATGAACCTTAGGCTCTGTCTCCCCGATAGGGATAAAGACGTGATTTATGTATGTGTATTTAATTTATAAAGATATTAATATTTAAATAAACATAATCACTTAACTTCCTCGTTTATTTTACAGCCAGAACTAACCCGACGTTTGTGGGTAAATCCAAAATGGAGGATACACTTCAAGATATGAATGTACTTACCTCATTTATATGTATGACACGTAAAAAAAATGTGTGCTAAATATTAAGTTTGCGGAAAATGCGAACAATGTTCCGTATTGTTATAAATTTAACGCAATAATTCAAAATGGCCTCATATTTATCGTCTCCAGCCTATATAAGTCCCTCTGCTGGGCACAGGCCTCCTCTCAGAATGAGAGGGCTTGGGCTATAGTTCCCACGCGGGCCCAGTGCGGATTGGGAACTTCACACACCATTGAATTACTTCGCAGCTGTGTGCAGGTTTCGCGATGTTTTCCTTCACCGAAAAGCTCATGCTAAATTTCAAATGTACCTATTCAAGTGTAATCCGTTCAGTAGTTTTTGAGTTTATCACGAACAAACAGACAAACTGACGCGCCGGAGGACTTTGTTATATATTCAACATTCAAAACTTTATTTTGCAAATAGGCCGCCAAGGGCTTATTTACTTGTCTTTTTTTTAAACTACCAGTGCATTCGGAAATACCGTCATTGTCAAGAAGAATGCGTCGCAAGAAACTGGGCAGATTTTTTTTTCAAAATAAAATACATTTACTACATACATATATCACGTCTTTATCCCTTACGGGGTAGACAGGGCCTAAGGTAACAAAACCTTGAGGCCACGTTTAGCATGATTAAGGGCGTATAGATGGAAAGGGGAATCAAAATAGTGATGGGTTGCTAGCCGCATCGCCTATAACATGATTCCGAAGACTTTCGCCCATTCCCTCGATGGGCTTTTACCATCTGCGCGGGAAGAGAAGCAACTGATAAATTCTATGTTTTTTCTTTACTCCCAGACCAGCATGGAACTTCTACTTAACTTATAATAAACTAACTTCTGACCGCGACTTCGTCTGCGTAGAATTAGGTATACATGTCATATAAAACTTCCTCTTGAATCACTCTATCAATAAAAAAACCGCATCAAAATCCATTGCGTAGTTTTAAAGATCTTTTTAAGCATACGTAGGGACAGTGGCAAGCGACTTTGTTTTATACTATGTATCTAGTGATTTGAACCTTTTACCTTTTAATTTACACAAAACCTTAATAAAATAAAAACATAAACCTTCCTCGTGAATCACTCTATTGGTTATGAAAATCCGTTCAGTGATTTTCAAGTTTATCACGAACTGATAGACAGACAAACAGACGAGGCGGACTTCGTTTTATAACTATGTATTTAGTATTAATGGCCCTACTTGTCCTTGATTTTGGTCTAGTCACGTATCCGATGTTCTCACTTCATCGCAAACACGTGGCGAGTGCGGATGCGCTGGCGCATTGCCGCCTATTCAATACCGCCAAGCGATATAGTAGAAAGAAAGAAGAAAGCAGACCTTTCCTTTTTGAAAGACACACAAATATAAGAAAATATACACAATTTTATTGAAAAAAAAACAAAAAAAAAGTAGTAGTAGCGTAGGAGAACTGGCATCCATTTTTGTGTAGGTATTTGAGGCAAGCTGAAAACTTATGCTTGTGCTGGTCTGGGAGCAAATAAAAAACATAGAATGTACTAGTTGATTCTCTGCCCGCGCAGATGGTAAAAGCCTACCGAGGGAATGGGCGAAATTCTTAGGAATCATGTTATAGGCGCTTGATTCTACTTTTAGAGTACCACTCTGCACATTGACAACTGCTTCTACATCACATAGTCGGTGTAGAATAAAGGCTTTGATGAGTCGCCGGTGATTTTATGTGACGGCTGTGGTCATTATGTTACAACAAATGTGTAGTTAATAGTTGCTCGGAAAACTTCTGTTACGTTTCCGTGCCTTTTTGAACGTTATCAAAGTTTTCCTAATAATTTAGATGATTAGTACCATTCTGTTTAGTTCTTCTATTTTTATATCATTCCCTAAAATATACTACATGTACCTACTTAATTGAAGGATACTTATGGACTCTACATATATAAGATGAAGAAATCGCAGTAAGCAACCTTAGACTTGGAACGACTTTGTCTAGATTTCATTACTTTTGAGAGATAAACAAGCAGCTCCATCGAGACTTGGCTAGTTTTTTACAGAATGTTTTTGGTGGGTTAGGTTTAGTGTCAAAATTACGCCAAAATGATAGGTTATACACACACACACACACACACAAATCACGTCTTTATCCATAAATGATAGGTTATGGTTAATATTATTGTTAAAGTAGCTTGCAACTCACACTTCGAGTCACTTGGACAGTCTAGAATTTCATGCCTGTTCAATGACATTTTGAAATAAAATAAAATTTAAATTTTGCGTTGGTTTTTATTTCCAAACGACACTGAAAATGAGAACACAAAAATTCGAAAAGTAAAACATCATTCCAATTCATTTTATTTGAATTTTTTTTTTAATTCATATATTATACTTACTTTTTCTTGACGATCTTGAAGTGAATCGCTTATATTTTTACATAAAAAAATATTTTGCTCCAGAAGACAATAAATTAATAATATCTATCTGTTTAATACATATCAATTATCTTATCGATAATATATCCGTTGATATAACGGATCGTCATACGATGACTTTTTAAATTATATCTGCAACTAGGTAGGTACACCCCCACGATTATTATCCTGATCGATATTAATGTTATGATGTCTGATTATCTATCTGATTAATAATAATAATATTAGCAATTAGAATATGTTACACCATTTTACGAAATTGTTGTAACAGTAGCACGTAGTGAGGGGGTTGTTACCGTCCAATGAATAACTGGTATCTGGTATCTAATGGGTCTATGTTATTAACCATAAAATTGAAGTTCCGAATGTATGGTTTCTCATAATTTTTGTTACCTAGTCATAAAGCGTTTTATTTTTGAAAGAGTAAATATTTTTTTCAGAATTAATAGTAAACTAACTTAACCTAACTTACTACATTCTGATGGCGTTTCCAAAAAAAATGCACGGCTTCATGTGTTATAACCAAAGAAAATTATGGGACAAAAAATCGGCTAAATTTAGTTTTACGTAAACGTGTTAATAGAAGTGCAAAAAAAAAGTGAAATAAAAAGGAATTTTTAAAAATTTCTACGGCTATGGGATTTGATTTGGATTTTTATTTCGATGGGGCGAAGCGGGCACTTGGAAGCCAGCAATACCTACTCTACATTAAAACTATGGTGCATAAGATGCGTTATACAAGAACATATCAAACATTACTAAAACAACTTTAGTTAAAATTAATTTGCTGTCTTTGTTTGACGTTTTACCTTTTAACTTTGAATGAAAGGGAAAGAACATAGGTCTTTGGTTTAGATAGATTTATTTACTTTCTTGATTACGCAATAAATATTTGTTGTCTGTGATTAAGAAGTAAGCGTCACTTACTTTTGTAGGTTATAAAAACGCTAAGTAGAATAGATAACTTTATCTTTACTGTGCCTTGTTATGCGATGCTATTTTACAAATAAGCAAGCGCTCATAAAGATTATTCTAAGCAAAGAGCCGCGTGGAATACATAGTGCAACATAAATATATTAAATTAAAAGTAATGGGTGGTTTATGCATATGCGCGGTGATGGGAAAACAGCGGACGTTTGTTGAGTGCAAACATTTTCTTGTAATGAGTTCTCTACAAATTGTTATCGTGAAAAACGTATTGCTGTTTCAAAGGGAAACAAATGGAAATGAACGATGATTATTAATGTTTTTTTTGCTGTCTTAATTCTTCCATGCTGGTCTGGGAGTATAGAAAAACATAGAATGTATGGTAAAAGCCCATCGAATGGGCGAAAATCTTAGGAATCATGTTATATGCGATGCGGGTGCTACCCATCACTATTTTGATTCCCATTTCCACCTATACGCCCACAATCGTGCTAAACATGGCCTTTAGGTCTCGTTACCTTAGGCTCTGTCTACCCCGTATAAAGACGTGATTTGTGTATGTGTTTGTTTTTTGTTATCAATTTATTTATTCTCTGCAGGTATTTAAACTGCTTGCCTATTTTACTTATGGTTCTCTCTCTTAAATCAGGTTAGGTGAAAGAGATCCATTCCTAGACATAACTTCGTTTTTATACTTTTCTCTAATAATTATAGTTTTATTTGTTATGTGCAATAAAGAGTCCCATATGACATGCATACAGTCTCTCTCATTCTAAAAAAAAAGTGGCTTAGTTTTGTCTGTGTCTGGCAAACCTTCATCTTAATGTGTTAAATATAGACAAAGAAATGTCAAATTGACGTGTACTAACCAAACTTGTTACTGAATTAGAGTCAAAACTATAGACAGTGTTGAAGCTCTATGTTAGATGATTAGTTTTACATACATACATACATACATAAATCACATCTTTATCCCTTACCGGCAGACAAAGCCTTTTTTTATGGTTTGGAAAATGCGCCTTATGCATCCGCCCGGTACGGGGTTACCGGGGGTATGTGGGGCTCTCCCGCGACGGCAGGCATACCCACTAAAAACCACACGGATTCCCTATTCAGTCGTATGTGAGGCGTTACGGGAGCACTCGGTGTCACCGCGACGCCCCACGACCACCCCGGGATGGGGTTCCCTCTTCGCGGCACCTGTGCAATGTCGGTTTGGAAAATCGGGCAAACAAAGCCTTGAGATAACAAGACCTAGACGAGGTAGGAGAGACGTTGATTTAGTTTTAGACATATCTTTATCCTCTGTTACGTAAATAAAATACGATGGCGACTTGCTTATCTTTGTCTATAACATCGATAAAGCGCGTATTCTTAAAGGAAATGTACCAGAGCGCGACCCCAATATAGACTCGGCATTAGAGTAAACGCTTATCAATCATGATTTTACGAGCGGGAACTTTTGTATCGATTTAACTACAGACAATCATGTTACTGGCAGGTACGAAAGTCACTCGTAACTTCGTTAGATATGTAGTGTAGGTAATTGAGTTCGTATATCCAAAAGTTTGTATATACAAACCAACTCGCTGGCAGGTAATGCAAATATTAACAGTTTGATTTTAGAATTTAAGATGAATCGGAAGAAACAAGTGTTTCTTTGTGGGCTGTACAGCTGCCTCCGAAGGCATTGCTGCTGTAACTAAGGATATTAAAAGATAGAAAGCTTGAAATATAATACGGTTATGAACTTATACGGTATTTGATTTATTAGATGAAAGTTTGGCTCAAAGCGCCAAGATCCCGTACACCTCGAATAAATCCAGTAGTGTCCAATCAGTTTGCTGTAGAACTGGCTACATCCCTCCGAGCCGTACAGTATAATTGGCATTGTTCATTTTTTTTAGTATGCTCCAATTCGAAAACCATTTCGAGGAAAACCATCAATTATCCGATTTATCTTGTCTGATTTCAAAAATACTTTATGATTGCAGATATTTTTGTAAAAGTACTTTGAATCTTTGTTTGACCGAACGACCGGGTTTTTAGACAGAATCCAGCATCGAATGTTTGCCACAAAAATGAAAAAAAAAAGTTTGGCTACGGCAACTGTCACGTGTCACTGTCAAATCTACAAAACCATAGACAAAGCCGTTTTTTTTATAGCCAGCCGAACGAAGGCGATAGGGATTCTGTCTAAATTCACGAATTATCAAACAGCGAAAAAATATTTATTATTAATTAACAAAGCTACGTAAAAGCAAAGCACAGCTTAAAAAAAATGAACAATGCCGATGACATGATAAATGGATGGGACTATTCCATCTTTGTACAGATTTGAGAGTAACTAAGTATTCATCGTCATCATCTCCTGCCTCTACACGTCCCACTGCTGAGCACAGGCCTCCTCTCAGAATGAGAGGGCTTGGGCAATAGTTCCCACGCGCGCCATTGAATTACTTCGCAGACGTTCAGGTTTCCCCTCACGCTGTTTTCCTTTACTGAAAAGCTCATGATCGCACATAAATTCCCAAAAAAAGAAAGGTGGCCTGGGATTCGAACCCACGACCCTCTGCTTGAAACCGCCAGGCTACCACGGCTAAGTTCTACCCGTTACAAATAGAATTTAAGTGAAGTTTGAATACTTTCTTTTCGCACCTTTATGCTTCACTGTGTTTTAGTATATGTACCTATTTAGATTAGATTATGTTAGATAAGATTTCTTTATAACCTTTTAGATACCATAATGTTTGTAATTATAACGTACAGTCTGGTCTTAGAATTTTGTTCGTGTTTCGGGTACCATCGGCAGTTTCAAGTATCGAAGTGAGTGAGATAGCAAGATAATCCCGAAGGTTGCCAATGTTGCCATTCTAAGAGATCGCGGACTGTAGGTATATGTCGAAATATGAGGAAAGCACTTAAGATCGTCAACTATAAATTAAATTGGAGCTGGACCCAGGACTCTGGATTCTAAGACTGGCCTTAAATAAAATAAATGGAATACCGCCCTAAGAAGATGATTAAATTCAACCCATCTGATTATGGCTGGATTTAATAAAAAAAAAATATAAATCTATGTACTTCGTTTTTTTTTAAAGTATCTATTAAATATATTTTATTTTAAACAAACATATTTACAAGATCTGAAAGTTAACTAAATATACAAAACTTAAAACTAAATAAATATACCTAACTATAAAAAGAAAACACCATCTAAAAGGTTATAAATTAAAAAACAAAGAATGAATTTAAAAATTAAAAACACGACGTATTCATTGTACTATATAAACATGGGTACCTACTATCAAATGAATCAATAATTTTAGTTTTTGTTTTTTATGTTTACGTTTCCGGCCATAGCTTAACTTTCGGATTTTTCTGTGTTCTAATTTTCAGTTTCGTTCAGAAATTTTATGTAGACAAACAAAATCACAATCATTTTTTTCAAACGTACATAATTGATATCTGAGTACCTATGTATATGTTTGTCGAAATAGTCATACATGCTAGACACACCTTCTATTATACACACGAAGCATTCACAATGTGAATTTCACATCCTCTTGCATGTTCAGTCAATTTGACACCAGTTGGTCATGTTTCGAAGCATCATCGGTATTAACACTTCCATAAACATTTTATAAACACTTTTAGTTACAGAACATGAAATGAAATATTCTCGCCAGAGACAAGTTTCACAGGTCATTAAATAAGTAGTTATAATAACTTAATTTTTACTTCTCTACTAATATTATAAATGCGGAAGTAACTGTCTATCTGTTACCTTTTCTCGCTTAAACCGCTGGACCGATTTAGTTGCAATGTGGTATATGTAGTTGTAGTCCCGGGAAAGGACATAGGATAGTTTTTATCCCGGAAAATTGCATAGTTCTCGCGGAATTTTGCCTTGTGCCTTAGTTGTATTTAGAGATGTATGCTCTATTATGACTTTCACTATCTGGAATTTTAAACTCACTCTTTGTCGGTCCGTCGTTTATTCTCCTCACATCTACTCAAATGTTAACTGGTAGAGATGCCTTATAGGGATAAGTTCGCCCTTGTGCATCTATTTAATGTTTTTTTGTGAATTGTGTGTTTCTTTATATACAAATTTACTTATATATAACGTAAGCATTTACTTACTTAGGTAATTTCCTAAAAATATTTATCGGTTTACAGTCGCAACCTTGCTGGGTTGAGTACTACAATTGTTTATTTAACTACGGTATCGCGTATCGGTCATCCCTGAGACCGGGTATCAAGGGCAACCTGCTTGATACCCATTTCACCGGTTAAAGCCTCTAGTGCAAATAGTCACAACGTCTCGAAATCGTTTGTGTAAATGTCTCAATTAGTGTGGAAAAATTGGCAGCGCCACTAGCAAACAAATTCTTAGTATTTGACATGTCTACGTGAACGAGTTTGGGATATTCTTTGCGACAAAAAGCTTATACTGATCCTGACCTATCGATGAGTTTTATTAATGAATCACAAAAAAGAAAGCTTTAAATAAACTTAGATCTGTGTTTTTCAAACTGAGTCGCGACCCACTGGGGGTCGCGAAGCCTTTACACGGGGGTCGCGAGAATTCGCGAAAACTACATCATTAAAAAAACCAAGTTGCTAACTATGCAGATGCATAAATGTGTAGTATTGATTGAGTATTTACAACATAAACATGAAAAAAGCGGAGGGGAGGTCGCGAAATATATTTTTATTATAGGGGGGCGTATCATGAAAAAGTTTGAAAAACACTGACTTAAATGTTTGGTTGATGCGACTTGTACATATAAGTATTTGATAGGTATTTAGTTAATCTTTGATATTGAAGGCCGCAAAGAATTGGTATCAAAACAATTTCGTCCCTAAAAATGGTTGCTTTCTCCCGGTATACCTGATTCTTTTAAGGTTTTCATCGCAAATAAAAATGTATTATATTCGAATATAATTTCCCACGTCCTCGACTTTGAACACTTAAATGGAAAATAAAATCAATATCACGTTGCAGTTGTTAGTTGTTTGTTGTTTGGCCGTGAAATACAGTTTCGTCTTGCATACCTATTTAAGAACATAATAACCGAGTAATTACGTAAGTACGTAGAAAAATGGTTTTACTGTATTTTAGCACTACACCACTAATATTACAGTGCAGGATGAAATTTTCTCCAAAATCACAAAACGATAAAAATTGCACGAATATGATAAAAAAATTGGTAACAGGCGAGCTCTATGATGAACAAACTACAAGTGGTAGTCATCAAAACAAACCCTCAACTTTGTTATAAGATAAAAATAATCTAAATACATATATCATGTCATATATAGCCCTTATACAAAGGTAATAACTACTAACTGATAACGTAATTTCGGTACGCTCGTTTGTCTTAATGCAATTCGAGAGACACCGCTTCAGTTGACGTGTGGTGTGTCCCCTCACTAGCGGTCAGTGTTAGCGCGTTATTCAGGAAAATAGGCCGCCAACCGGCAGCCTTTGCCTGCGCGTCGAAAAAAAAGAAAATTTACTTTTTAAATAGTTCGATTAAAATCGATTTGTTTAAAATTTGAGAATTTTTCGTCTATTATTTTTGTTGCTGGCCAGCATTATTTGTTGGAGCGGTTTGAAGTTATAACGTAGTGATTATTCGGTAAGTCCATTTTGTATTTAAAATATTTGTTTTCTTTGTAAGTTTATTTAACATCGCATCGCATTTACAATTAGCACAAAGGGATTACGCATTTGATTACTTCAAGAACAATTATGAGAAAAACACTTCAATAAAGCGACTTAGGAAGGAATTTATTTTAAGTGAGTGGATTATACGCAGAGATAATACAACAAATGGAATTGTTTGCGAAGACTTTCAGCTTTAAACAGCTTGTACTAAAATAGCGGCTTTAATTTTATTTAATACAATAATTAGTAAATATTAAATAATAATAATTTATTCCGATGAAATCGGTATTTAAGTGTAATTTTGTGATATTTTACACTGCACATATAGTTTGTATGATACTTGCGTATTCATAACTTCCAATCGCAAGAAAACTTGTATTTATTTTGGAAACAAAACCTTTGCTTTGCTAAATCATAATTACGGAGAAGTTTTTAAGTTATAATTTAAAAGTTAATATAATACAACTTCTTTCAATAATAGCCTTCAAAAATCTTGAAGCAATCACCACGAAAATGTCGAGAACAACGATACCCATCAACTCATACCATAACCAGATACCAAATTGGCCAGCTGCGCAAAAATTATAATTGCTGATACTAAAACCAGATGCTGAGTTCCGCACGCGTGTTGATAAAAAGTGGGCGGTTTGCGACTTTTTACCTGGACTTGGCCGGTTGGGAAAATTCCGATTATTTCACATTCCATGACCTATAGTCCGTTTCAATTCATTTTAACGCTGTTGTAAACAAACAAGTCTCATCAACTTCATATAAAAAATAAATATAATAATCATAGTACCAAATGATTGATGTGATTCTAATAGCGTACAATGAGTGATTGTGTGGGAATTTAGATAAAATTGGTTTGTTTACAAAGACGTTGAAATGGACTGGAATGCATAATAGGTAGTGACATAATTTATGTTAATATTATGATACTAGCGACCCGCCCCGGCTTCGCACGTTTGCAATCAGTGTTTCTCTACTATATTATGCATGTAATGTACATATAAACCTTCCTCTTGAATCACTCTAGTCTATCTATTAAAAAAAACCGCGTCTAAATCCGTTGCGTAGTTTTAAAGATCTAAGCATACATGGGGACAGCCTTTGTTTTATACTATGGAGTGATATCTCAAAAAGGCAAATCACTTTGGCGCACGTCACATGGTATTGTTTTAGAAAATCTTTTGTACTTTAATTTGAGAAATTAGTAGAATAAAGATGTATAATTTGAACATTAAAAATCCGTAGTTGACTTGAGAACTAAGTAGTACTTATAGCATCTATTGTATCTAATAGCAAGGAAATAACAAGTAGATAAAATTATAAAACAGTGCCGCGGTGACTGATAGAAAATGCATTATAATAGGTAGAATTCGGGGACCTGAGATTTTGCAGAGATTGAGTGAACCTAGAAGATTTCCACATATTATTCCATTAAAAATGAGGGCAGCTTAAAAAACATTCAAGAAATCTTCGTAGTTACCATTGTGTTAAGTACTAAGTCCGGTGCACAAAAGAAAAATAAATGTCACAATTATGTGTCGTTGCCTTTGATAAAATACATTACTTAACGAGTTTAATTTCTTTCTTATCAATACGGATATAATTGTAAACAGCGGTATAAAAAATATTGACGGCAAAATGGACATTGAATGTAAACGCGACGTAAGCGACAAAAGACACGTCTGTTTTTTTTTACATCTGCGGAAATACTCATGGATAACTAAAGGTTAGGACCAAATAAGAAGTTAAGACGGAGTTCTGAGCAAAGTGATGCCGGTGTATATTACGCCTTGACGCGTGCGTGTGTGAGTCTCAACCAGTTTCCTCGGAAAATTTTGGTTGCATTTGTGTGCGTGCAACTGTATCCATCTAGGCATCTACCAACCTCAAACTCGTTCAAGGAAGGGCCATAAGAGCTTTAGTGTAGCAGTAACAATTCCTTATAGCTCTTGAGGCACCTTAGTTGAACCGTTGTCCGTTGTACAGGTGAAATGCGTTATTGCCTACGTCGATTATACGCTCCAAAGCCCTAATAATGCAGCGAATTGTGCTACTCAGGTAAGTCATAGTGTAAACCGGTCTCACTTCACCGTTCGCAGGATTCATTTGGACTAAATTAGGCCCTTTTAAATAATATGGTAATTCCAACTATTTAATTGCCAATATAGACTAATAGGTACGTTACAACTAACTACTTTATTACATCTTCTTCTTCTTTTTTTAATATGTCAAAGTAATAAATACAGTATTCCAAAATCTTGTGACAAGAATGTCGGCAACTTTGTACGGTAGAACACGGTCAAAATACTCCTCCCCCTGTCGGGCTCTTAGCCAACGGATACTGGCATCCCTCAGAATTTGTCAGGAAATCATTAGCCGATGCCCAGGGTGCACACTTGCAATGCACAGTAGCAAGCACTGCTCTTCCCCTCGGACGGATCCAAAAACGAACCGCACACGCGGAGGTAACTCGACTCGCACCCCTACTACTTTATTACCTGCAAAGTTACTAATTCTCAAACGTCGTTTAACGACCCCTAACCTAACCTAACTTAGTGACGTGTAGGACTCGTAACGTCCCCATCTTATTACCTAATCGGAATACGCGGCTCTTAGCGGGCCCCGCAGCAATATTATACGGCAGCAATATTACATATTTGGTTTTCAAACTCAAACTGGACGGCACTCTGTTTCATTAGGCTTTCATTAGAGTAAATGTTATTGCTAATATCAGTTCCTTATGACTTGATAGTTAACCATTGTCTCATTACTAGACAATATGCTAAGCTTATTGCTCATTAATACAGGCGTTGCTAATTTATAGGTTTGACAAAAAATCCCAAATGACAAGATACTTAAGAGAGACAAAACCGGCAAGTTTTTGCATACAATTTAATACATAAAATTAATCTAGTTTGTACTGGTCAACCCATATAAATAGGTACCTACATTACACGTAGCTGCACATTCAACATCCAGTTATAAGATTTTTTAATTAAGTTTAAGAAATTATCCTCTACCTTACACGGCTAAAATCACACAAACAATAGCTTATCTCTTTATTATCTTGCGAAAATTAGGACCCCTTTTCTTCAGTTGAAGTCGGATAAATGTACCTAAAATGGGATATATTTTTCAATGCGGAAACGGATATTCCAGATGCGTCCGCCCGGAAACAGCGCACGCGCATGAAAGAAGTCGTCCTTAAGCGCAGTACTGTATCATGTCGCGAGCTTCTAGACCATAAACATTGAACAGGGTGCTTATTGAATGCCAAAGGGTGATGCAAATTGTGATACTTACTTTAAACGAATTAAAAGTGAGTTGGTATAGGCAGTGGAAGTAAAAAGACTAGTGGTTTGATCTGTGGCCTTTTTAATACAAGATCATAGCGAACCCGGGTTCGTTCGGAATTTATATGCTGAAGATGAAGGAAAACATTAAAAATATCGCACCAAATTAGTTTAGTAAGTATCCAATTGGTCGGAGTAACTCCAAATCATTGACATAAAAATCCTTACTAATATTATAAATGCGAAAGTAACTCTGTCTGTTACCTTTTCACGTTTAAACCGCTGGACCGATTTTGTTAAAAATTCGAATACAGTTAGTTTGGGTCCTGGGGAAGGACATAGGATAGTTTTTTCCCCGGAAAATTGTATAGTTTCCGTGGAACAGCAATTCTGCGCAGACGTAACCGCGGGCAACAGCTAGTCATTCATAAATTTATTAAGTTGTTATTAAAGGTGTTTGATTAAAGTTATTAGTTATCTGTTAACTAAGGTGATTTGGAAACGGAAAGTAATTAGTACATATCGCGGTTTCGAGTATCGTTGTGGAAATTTACGACATATACAAGTAAGTTCATTATGTCGTGTCGAAACTACCCATTAGGTTTAATTTTTTGTGATACATGACAATATATGAGTCATTTCTATAATTAAAACAACGTGTTAGTAAAAAGAGATGGTATTTAACACTAAGTCCTTATTTTTCGTATGCAGCATTGTATAGAGACAAAAAATTCGTAGTCATTCGGGGTAACAGCACGCGGTGGGTAAAAGTACGCGGTGGTCCGATCTCCGACAGGGGTGGGGGGGGCCGAGGTCTGTGTTTGTAAAAAAGAGTGGCGCTACTGTCGCCGTTTAGGAGCCACACGCCGCGCCGACGCAATCTTAGTACTGGTCGCGACACGTCGCCGAATATTTGTAGCACGCTTATTTCGTTTAATTTTTGTGCCACGGAAAAGTGTGCTGTAGTTAAATGGATAGCTCTGTGCCAGTAAGTATACTATATTTCTATTGTTCATTTAATGTAGTTTTTATGTAAGTTTATCATATTCGTAAAAAGTATTTAACGTGTGTGTTGTGACTGATTATTTGGTATATTTGCCGATTGGGGTAAGAGTACGAGATTAATAGTACGCACGCGTACTTACCCCCGTTGCGTACTTATACCCCAAATGAAATAAAAATATCAAAAAAAATTCAATCTTTCAGAATACACCAAAATGCCGAGAAATTACATAAGGAAGGCCCCTGAGCGGACCCTCATCTCAGATGACCAAATAATGAAGGCGAAAAACATCGGGTCAAGAGTACGCATTGGAAAAGTTTTCAGTTAAGCCTATGTAGGGCTAAAACTAATTAATCTTGATGGAAAATTTTCTTAAATAGTGAAAATTTATTGAATATTCTACAGATTTTATATCATAACATGCCAATTATACAATTCTTTATAGGTCTGGGAGGCCATCAAAAAAAAAATGCGTGCTCTTGACCCGAATGACTGCGTACGTTTACCCCGCGTGCGTAACTTTACCCTAAGACTTGCGTAATTTTACCCACACATCGGGTCAAGAGTACGCATTGGAAAAGTTTTCAGTTAGGCCTATGTAGGGCTAAAACTAATTAATCTTGATGGAAAATTTTCTTAAATAGTGAAAATTTATTCAATATTCTACAGATTTAATATCATAACATGCCAATTATATACTTCTTTATAGGTCTGGGAGGCCATCAAAAAAAAAGTGCGTGCTCTTGACCCGAATGACTCTACTACAAAACCAGATATTGTAGTGGAATTTTCTTTCCTCGTACATTACCGGCCTATGACGTTGGTTTTGTATTACTTAGGAAATAAAAAATCCTTTTACATAACCCGGTTTTGGAGTAGGATCTTTATGCAGTGCTGGTTTATTCAAGTACGGGTAACAAGGGACTTTAAGATGTTCATTTTAACAAAGCGAAAAGCACTTCGGGCAAACATGTGACTATTATCACGGAGTTACAGTCTAGATCAGTTTACCTACTTAAATAAAAAAAAATCACCATGACTGTGTTCGTAACCTACTTTAGGAAGTTGCACGTGTCAAGTGTTTTTTTAAAGTTCAATTCTTACGAAATACGTGGCATCTTGCCACTTCATAATTATCATTTCATCGCAATCCAGTTCACAAGATAAGTAGTATGCAGACGCTTCTACGTGCGCTACTAGCCTATTCCAGCTAACGCGACATGGCGTAGGTTGCAATAAACTTAATCTCCGCTGGTGTCAAATTAAAGATAAGTTCTGGGGGGTTACCACAATCGCTTAAAGTGCAGTGCGTGCCAAGTTCTATTCCGTGTAAGGGACACAGTTATGCAGCCACATAGCTCTGTCCCTTACGCTGAAAACTTGGCACGCATCAATGTAGCCCACCTGTAATCTTTACGGAGCTCCTTTTGATAAGCAAATTGAAACATCCTGTGTTCCCTTAGGAGGCACAAAAGGCTCCAGGTAGGGACTTCCATGTGTCGCCGTCCTGTGCTCTGGTTTAAAGGTCTTGCCAGCCGAAACCGACGAGGTCTTTCTCGACCGACGGGGTCTCTTTCTCGACCGACGGTCTCCATGTGATTCGAGGTCGTCCTGGCTTCCTACCAGAGGCTTCAGCGTTTGCTTGTTTCGGGTCTCCGCATCACGCGTACGATCCAGCGCGACTTCCACAAGAGTGTGTCCCTGTAGATTGGCTTTTGATTCGTCAACTCCCATAGCTTTGGCGTGGTATGTGGCTAATAAACTCCGACGCTACAGCAGACACTTGTTTACGAATACCTGAAGTTTACTGGCAATTGAGTAGGTAGCAAAAAAACGTAATATTTGTACAAGTGGAAGTAATCTGTTGGAGAAAAATATTTTTACATTCATGATGGGTTACAAACTGTTCTTTTTTACTTGATAGTTTATTTAATAATGTATTTGATAATTTAAATTTGGTTCTCAACGCTATATAATGTAATAATGATAATTCAAGTCAGCAAAAAAAAGCTTGTGTCGTAATCTTTTTTTTTTAGAAATACTTATAAGCCGATACTTAAATGATATGGTTATATAGTCAACAGCAAAAGTTAGGTAGTGCGTATAAGTATACGTGGTTGAATTTGACCTGAGACTTGTTTGTCAACGCTATTGAAATTCGAGAAATTTATTCTATTTTAGTTCATTCTTAATCTATCTTCTTTTAACTTACCCTGTCAATACTACCAACATACGAGTAAATAACACTTACCAATTTCACTATCACGATTATCATCTCATATCAAAAACAATCTCCCAATTTCGACATCACTTCATCTGAGACCGCACTCGAAAAATAGTGTCAAGAGTGATAATTTTTCTGACAAATTCAAGTGCTTGCAATGTTTGGGCAAAGGGGGCCAGGGTCCGATTTTCTCACTTTGGGGGCCGCGTCTTTGTTTGGTCCCCCAGTACTAGCGGGGGCCCTAGTGTTGAGGGGGACCACTGGGATATTTCGAGGGACCATGGACGACAGTAACTTTTATTCTGCATCTACGTCGGGTTTTAAGGTAATTTTGTCCTTAAAAATACAATAGGTAAGTAATAAGAAGAAATTAATTTGCTTTAGTTAAGTAGTGCAGATAGAAATATTATTTCGTAACTTTTGTTTGTAACACTCGGTTCGAAAATTCTGTTTTTTGATATATGAGTTTCTGTAATCTCGACTGAGCGGATTTTTGAAGCAAAAGAATACGACGAATTAGCTGCATAAGCTAGTTCTGATATGATAAGATCTATGTAACAACTTTATCTGGATATTTCAGTAACTGCACAGCCGTGAAATCACAAACACGCTTCACAATAAACAAACATATTTAACGTTTCCTTTTTCAACTCGCTCACGTTTTGAAAACGTATCGAACACTTTCGTGGACGTTTCTCTTTGGACGTGCAACAAAGATTGTTAACATAACAAAAGACTGTTGATGTTTGCTCACATTCCATTTTTGATTCATGGCACAAAAGAATCAGAAGGAAAAAAATACTGGCCACTCGTCATGATGGTGTCGAAATTTTTGGCACTAGATATAAATGTTAGCCTGAAGAGTGCCTGCCCCGAAATACTTTTTATTAAAAAGTATTACTTACCTTCACAAGAGCTTAAAACAAAGCTAATCCGATGTATTTGATATCGTTTAATCCAGCTACCTACCAAACAAAAAACCATAGCTACATGCCGTTTTATTGACACGGAGCGACATCCACAGATTAGCAGGTAGACAAGGCATTGTTAACGGTTATTAAAAGATTATATTAGACAAAAAACCAAGTAGGTATTAGGTATTTAGAATTAGGACACTACGGAAATTTCTTGTTTTAAATATAAATTTGTCACCCAAGATAAAATAGGCTTATAACCTGGGTTGGGAACTGACCGCCTGATTATTTTGTGACGCTAAGTTAGTAGGTAACTTACTATATTTCCAGTGCACTCACAGAAAGTATAGTAATTATGTAATTGCCCCACAACACGTCTTGGTATTATTGCTATTATAAAATTTATTCACGACAATTCACGTGATAACTTTATTTTTTTCCGATGCGACATTTTATCACGGTATAACACCAATAATAAGATACCATAAATATTAGATAAAATAATGATAAAGCATGTCAAAGAATTTGCATAACATACATAAGTATTGGAATTTAACATAGTATTATGATCAGCAAATTGGTTCCAGTAATATTTTCAGAATTAGCGTTCATTTTACGTATTAACTTTTTCGGAATTCGTCACGTTCGTCTGTTAGTCCATTTTGTTGCGATGAATTTCAGATGAGTACATTGTTTTGTAAAGTATACTTACTTTTTATGCATAAACCCGGCTTCACATACAAGTATTATATCTACCTAAACATAATACATATTTACTTCCATGCTGGTCTGAGAGCAAAGAAAAAACATAAAATGTACCAGTTACCAGGTATTTTGATTCCCTTTTCCACCTATACGCCCACAATCGTGCTAGGTATAACTTCTTGTTACCTTAGGGTCTACCCTGTAAGGGATATACATTAGACGTGATTTGTGTATGTACGTAAACATAATACCTCAACGCCTCTTTCCCGTAGGGGCAGGCAGAGAGTAAGTACTACTTTGTTCCACATACTTCTTAAATGCTCGCCGGTTTCGGGTAGGTACTCCTGACCTGATCTTCAAAACGACTCCTATTTGGTTCCGGGACGTAGGTCTAGGGGTAATTTCATGTCACAAAAAAATTAACTCTTAAGTAGGTAAGTTTTGTCATGATTTTCCGTCAAAAACGAAACGGGTTACAAATGATAATAGCTTCTATGCTAGATTCTTTTGTTGCCGTTAAGTTCCTATCCTAGTAAGTACTTGAGAAATGTTTATGCGAAAGCGTACGAGACTTTTTTTGTGTTAAAGAACCCAGTCCCCAGTTTGAAAATAAGAAGAATAGCGAGTCCCTATGGATCACGAGTTTTAAAGCGTGCATTGCATCGCGCTGCACATGCCCGCGTTCTCTGTCGTACCAAGGAAATATTTGTGCTATGGAATATAAAATTGGTTTCGCAATACCTCTTGCATACAATATGTTACTAATTTAATATTGTTGCTGCAAATATTTCCTCAACTGGATAGGTTCCTTCCCACTTATAGTTCGTGTGGTGCATTTTCTCTGACTGTAAATTGAAACTAGATTTTTGATAAATTTGCACTCTATGAAGGCACAATCTTAGTCGGCCTCACGTTTGAAATGTAAATTATGATTGTGTGCGACTATAGCAATGGTATACAGAATAATATATGTAATTGTGGCATTTGTGTCCGAGCTCCGGAGTTCTAATTGACTAAATCAAGGGCGCCGCAGCATGACAATGTCAAGTGCGTACAAATACCTGTAACGCTATGTTATAGAACAGTAACTTTAACTTTTTAAACTTTTTGTGTACTTTGCGGGTGGTAGGACCTTGTGTAAGGTCCGTTCGGATCACTGCCGCCATCTTCATCATTATCATCATCATCATCATCATCATATCAGCCATAATACGTCCACTGTTGCACATAACCTCCAGTTGCCTCGGTTGGAAGCGGCTTGCATCCACCGTGAACCGCGATTTTAACCAGGTAGTTAACCCGTCTATCTCGTTGGTGGACCTCATTCTGCGCTTGCCGATCTGCGGTCTACACTCGAGAACCTTTCGGCCCTAGTGGCCATCTGTTCTCGATCCGTCATCTTACTTGCTAATCCTGAGGCTAAGCAGCAGTGCTTGCGCTGCTGTGTTCCTGGTTGGGTAGTAAGACAACCGGTTAGAAACTGGTTAGAAAGGAAAGGAATATAACAGCTACCTATTAAATATAAGTACGCGAGAAAACTTTACCGTCGCTATCGCTATGGCTTACGGGAAAGTTTTTAATTACCTACCTATTTAATTTTCGCGACACAACTTAAGCGATGTCCACTGCGTTTTACAAACTAAATTTTCCCCACTACAATTGCAATTTCATATGTTAACACAATTTTACAAATATATATATAATCTTGTGTAGGAATAAGGTAGGAAGGTGCTTGCTTATTTATTTACAAATACCTACATATGAACACTTCTTGAATGCGCTATTGTTCCGTGCTCCTTTATACAACATCATTGTATTATATCAGTACCTAATAGCGTGACCTCCCATATATACCTACTGATAATTTCTTTCAATTATTTAATTCAAAAATACCGCAATTCTATGTATTATTCTATTCAATCCGTTACGGCAGCGCCAAGGCTTCGATCTGTGTCAGTTTTGTTTGATATAATTAAACCGTAAAACTACTGATTTAACAAGAATCTCTTATTAATAGGTACCTATATTGTGCATACAATCTTATAAGTGCAGCTGTTGCATTCAGATGCCAAATTAATTAATATTTACTTCCTTATGCAATTTCATTTTTTAACTATACTTAGTAGGAATGGAAAACGCCTGGACACAGCGGTATAGCAATGACGCGGGGAATGAAATACATTCTATTTGATTTGATGTCATATTTTAGCAGGCGTGTACAGATTTTTTTAATGGAATGGTTACATCATAGATACGCATGTTGGCCAACATAAGAAAAAGTTCCAAAGTAAAATCGTTGCAAAGACTATGCTTTTTTACTTTTTAACGGTTTTCGCTTCCCTATTTGACAGCAGACAGGCATAGACAAGTGACGTTTATAAGGTGTTTTTACAGTGCTAAAATTTTTCAGTAGTCATATTTCTGAGCAATAACAAAACGGAACGTTTGTGCAAAGTCATAATATCGTAATGCGATTGGTGATTTTGGAGAAACCTAATCAAAAGATAAAATAAGTCTAACTATGCTTTGCTGCGACCTTGACGTGACGTTGCCAAATCAACAAAACAAAGCCAGCTGGTTGTGTGTGATGATTTTCTTGTCAACATGAGCTAAACTAAAACAGTTTTCCTCGTCGTGACCGATAATACGGACGTTTACGACAAAATACTGACTAATATTTGTCTAAAATGAGATCCACTTTATATCGACGTAACCACACCAGTGACTCTGAAAGTGAACCTTTGCTAGGCGCATTATATCCTGCATTACCTGGACCCAGCGTTTTACAAAATGAGGTATTTACTGTGGAATAGAATGTGGTTTTGCCGCCATTATTTTTTCAGGGTTTAACATTTAACTTAATGGCTACAGCCTTCAGGCACCTCTATGAAAAACTTATGACGAATCTAGGTCGCTTTTAATTTGTTGTAACACAATGCCTCGTAAATAATTGACGCTTTATTCATCAAACTTTGCATTGTTATTGAAAATTAATAACAATCTTATCAGTGTGGCTGATACATTATACCAAACTACAAATAAACATTTATGTTTATTCAATGATACTTTTCTTTACTTCCTTTGGCCTCTTATGGACAGACTTAGCTAATCCTATAATCTTATTACGTTTGGTTGGCACTACAGATATCTTTCAAAATGCTTTTGCTATACAAGAATGTGTTGATTTATGTTACGCTGGAGGCAACTTTGGGTACAATCACGTCTCAATAGATTTGTTCATGTTACATTTCATGTTTAGGTCCAGAAATGCATGTGTACTAAATCACCCACCATCTAGGCCTTTACATTTATGATAGATGATTCAAGCACTGTATCAGTGGCACTTTAAGACACCATAGATCTTAGATTTGGAATTTGGTAGCTTCAGTCCCAGTGTAGGACATCGGATATTTTTTATCGCAGTCTGCGATAAGCAAATTCAATTCAGACAGTCGCGTGAAGTAGCTAGTTTCAATATAAATGAACTATCTCAGAAATCCATTTCCTGGTTTGTTTTATATCAAATCTGTCCATGGATGTAAAGGAGCTGAGATATAAAATAAAAAAAAATGGTTTTTATTATTAACAGGAAAACTAACTAAATAAAATAGAAGCAACCCAAAGAATATTCGAGGACTGAATAGAATGTTTTCTTCTTTTCCAGCGAGCAGACGGGAACAACGGCGCGATGGCCAACATTGGAGTGTCTCAGGATGTCCTGGTGGAGCCCCGGGCCGACACTGGCCGTAAGCTGCCGCAGTACATCGCAGCCCTAGCAGGTACTTTAATGCTTGTTTTTTTAAATCAAATATTTTTTTGTTAGTAATGGCTAGATCAAGTTGTCAGCATTTTTTCTTTTAAATTGATTAAAGGCACATGTTTGGGATTATAAATTGCAAACTATCACTAAACTAGAATAGAATGTACCAGTTGCTTCTCTACCCGTGCAGATGGTAAAAGACCATCGAGGGAATGGGCGAAACTTATAGGAATCATGTTATAGGCGATGAGGCTAGCAACCCATCATTATTTTGATTCCATTTTCCACCTATACACCCACAATCTTGCTAAATGTGGCCTGTAGGTCTTGTTACCTTAGGCTCTGTCTACCCCGTAAGGGATAAAGACGTGATTTGTGTGTGTATGTGTGTATGTATCACTAAACTACAATTTTATTGATAAATAAAACATTTGTGACAGTTAGATAAAAATGCAGCTGGAAGTGAGGTCCAGTTTGTTTGTAATTATGTTCTGAATACTGACTTTCTTTGACGTGATTTACAAAATGTTTGCTCTGAGATTTATGGATTGAATGTTGAAGGATGTTGACCCCAAATTAACATGAGCTCAAATGAAGCGGTGATAAAGTGTTTTGTGCTAAATTTGCATTACAATATCCTGTAGAAGTGATTTAAGATTTGTCAACAAAGACAATGTTGTTATTGGATTATTTCTATTTTGAAGTAAAATATGATTACATACATACATACATCATGTCTTTCTCCCTTATGGGGTAGACAGAGCCTAAGGTAACAAGATCTAAAGAAATAAAAAATAAGAAAAAGACCTAAATCAAACAAATTTTAACCAAGTCTCTTCTCTTCATTCCAGCCACCCTGGGAGCTTTAGCAGCAGGGTCTATGCTGGGCTGGTCCTCCCCAGTCGTCCTCAGGATAAGACAGGAGAACAGCACTGATTACGATTTCTCGGTCAGCGCGTCTCAGGGAGACTGGGTGGCTTCTTTAATCAACCTAGGAGCCGCCGGCATCTGTTTCCCCATAGGCATCATCATGGACGCCATAGGCCGCAAAAAGACCATGCTGTTTCTCATACTACCCTTCACCCTTGGCTGGTTATTAATTACATTTGCGACAAGCGTGGGTATGTTAATGGCTGGGAGATTCATCACCGGTATAGCAGGCGGAGCTTTCTGCGTCACCGCTCCCGCTTACACCAGCGAAATCGCCCAGGACTCCATCAGAGGCACCCTCGGTAGCTTCTTCCAACTGATGATCACCGTTGGTATCCTATTCGCGTACGCCGTCGGAAGTTACACATCTGTCTTCGTGTTCAACATCCTCTGTACTTGTATACCCATCGTGTTCGGACTAGTGTTCTTCTTCATGCCGGAAAGCCCCAACTATTTGGTCGTGAAGGGAAGGAACGACGAAGCGAGAGACGCTCTCATCAACCTGCGCGGAAGGAACTACGATGTGGACTATGAACTGACTAATCTTAGAGAGAAAGCCGAAGAGGCCAAGAGGAATCCTGTAGCGTTTAAAAGTGCCATCACGAAGAAAACCGCTCTGAAAGCTCTGTTGATCTGCTACGCGCTTATGTTGTTCCAACAACTGTCAGGTATCAATGCGGTTATATTCAACACCTCCGCCATATTCGAGAGCGCCGGAGCCGCGATCGACCCCCCTATAGCTACCATCATCATAGGAGTCATCCAAGTGGTTGCCACGCTTACTTCTAGTTTGGTTGTCGACAAGCTTGGCAGACGTATCTTGCTTCTTTTCTCAGCCCTCGTCATGTGTCTGTGTTCCACCGCTTTGGGTGTTTTCTTTTTCTTAAAGACAACTCACGGCGATGACGATCCCATCGTACAAAATATCGGTTGGTTGCCATTATTGTCTCTCTCGCTGTTTATCATTGCCTTCTCGCTTGGTTTTGGTCCCATTCCGTGGATGATGGCTGGTGAGTTATGTCTGATCGATATCAAGTCTTTCGTCGGGTCGACTGCAGGCACGTTCAACTGGCTGCTCAGTTTCACGGTGACCAGCACTTTCAACTCTTTGAACGCGGCCATCGGGCAGGGCCAGGTGTTCTGGATGTTCGCCGGCATTATGCTGCTAGCCTTCGTGTTCATCTTCTTCGTTGTTCCGGAGACGAAAGGCAAGAGCGTGGACGAAATCCAAGTTATGCTTGGAGCTACGCCGCGCAGCCAAAACGTTGATGAGAAAAAGTAATATTATACACAGACTGAAAAATTTTGTAAGACTTAGGGCGTTTTGCCGTTTTCGGCACTCGTGACATGTTTCATGACTGCTTGCGATGTTTATTATTCTCTTCGATTACCAAAGAACTGTCCTGCTGTTCCGTCTGCCAAGCGTTGACAACTTAGTTAAGCGTAACAGGAAGTTAAAAAAAAGTTAATTATTTTTATAATAATGTATTTATTTTCTTCTAGGTTTTAGAATTATTTTATCATGATTGAAAGTATGGCAGCTTGATTGTTGTTACGTGCGTGATTAGATACAATTTGGATTTTAAATTGATTATTAGTTTTATAAGCAACCAAGTAAAGTAGTAAAACCGGGAGCGGAGTATGTCACAAAAATTACCAGATAAGCTTTAATACAGCCACAGTGGGGCATAAGACCACATATTATTTGTAGAGAACTGTAGTAGAAACCATTATATATAAACAACACAAGCTTTTACATTCATATCATTAAAAGTATCAAAGAGCCTACAATGTTATTGTTCACTAGATTGTTAATTGATGTAGGCAAATCATAAAATCCAAAAAAAAGAAAATTAAATATTCTATCGTTGTAGTTTTTATATAAATAATTGTTATTGTAATATATTTTGGAGAATATGATATATGTATAGATGAGTAACTACATAAATGTAGAAAAATATATGTAAAAAAATAAAATAATAATATTATTACGCAATGAGGCTCGCAATACTAATTAATGTAGTGTCTATTTATCCAAGTCATGGTGTATACTTAGCTACATGGATAATAATTATGTTTTTTGTTTATTTGTTGATTTTTCATTGTTTTGTAACATACGCTTGCCATTGCCAATATATTCGCCATAACATAAATATATGTATGTACATTCTAAAGTAAATCTATTGAGTAAAACTACCTTATGTAACAATGACTTTCATACTTTTGTATATTTTGTTTTCATTTCTATGAGATTTTTATTTCTGTCGAGCAATATGTGTATGCTGTGAATTTGTTTAATTTAAGTAGGATTAGATTAAACAATTTTTTTTGAATAAAAGAAAGACATTAAAAAGTTCGTTTTCTTTTGCTTTGAGCCCGGGCCCTGTCTGCCTGACTGAGCAAGGTGCCTTGCAAGGCAGCCATTTACGGTTCGATTTTGTCGAGCCGTGTGTTAAATAATGCCTCATGCTACTGTTAGTTTTATTACTCTCTTGCTACCCGCACTTTAATTTCAATAAATTGTTGGTTTTTCACTAGTGAAGATAATAAAGGGAATTGATGGGTGGAAACTGAGTAAGAGGAGGTGCTAAGAAACCTAACGTCCAAGAAGTAACGATCTCAGTAAATAACCGCCGACACTGTAAAGTATATCACGTAGGTAATACCTACATGAAAGCTGAGAAATCAGCGTTAAATTGAAATAGATCCGATATTTCGAGTCTTTTGAGTTGTTAGCTCTTTATCAATGCATTGATAACACTAACAATATAAAATGCTAGGATTTAGGTCAAGGTATTCAATTTACACAAACCATGAAGCTTGAAGCTGAAGTTAAAGTGATGATTGTGTTGGTTGCTCGCTTATGCACGGTTAGTGTGACTGAGAAAGAACTACCGTTTTGTCATTTAGCAAGAAACTAATAAGGCTTTGGTACTGTTGTATCTATTGAACTCTGATCGATGAGTCTAATACAGACACAACAGATAATTATGACCTCGCGTGTCCATTTACAATGAGTTATTGTCACAATTAAATTGCAATGAAACCAGAGTAAAAGATAATGTTTGATACAAAAAATATATTCTTTTACACATGCATGCGTTGATTGACAAGGTATAACATAGTGAATCACAATGCGTTTAGGTACACACACATGTGATCTATCTATACAGATATACTTAGGGACTAAGTACATTTCCGAGTTTGTCTTAAAATTTATGCTGATGTACTCAGGTACATAATTTGACTAAATTATGATGAACATAAATGATTTTACTAGGATGTTGGTACCTTTAGAGTAGGTAAACATTTTACATAAATATAAAAATTGGCATATTTACAATGCTCCCGCGGGTAAAAACTGATAGTAAAGTGGACATACCTAATAATATTATGATACAACATAAAAATATTCGTTTGCAGTCTTGAACCTTATTTCAATCGAAATAAGACAAGAAATTGCATGTTCATAACCTTTGTGAACAGAGATAATTATAATAATATTATGTAAGTATCTCAATTTCATTTATTTACCATACATATTTACCTACATATAAAAAACCTAGTAATAAAATACTTAAAAATTGGTTTTATTCCACATACATAATTTTATTAATTCTTGGCAGAAACATAAATATAAAGTACAAGAAAATACCCAAGTTTGGCAAGAAAATTTTACAAATAAATAATAATATCTCAATACTCAAAGATTTGTTCACTAACTACAATCTTATTTTGCAATACAAAAAATAAAATAAAAAAGTGCAACAATGTTCGTCTTATTTGTTTAACAGTTGCCATAGATTAACTAATATGAAGATAAGAAAAGTTTATCTTTGGTAACCAAGGTAATATAATTAATTAACAACATTCTGAAGGTCAGGGGATCTCATGGCACTTTAAATTTTAAATAAAACTGGAATTTAGTAAGCCTCAGCTACCTCATAACTGCCTTCTTGTTTAGAGATCCTAAATCAAATTGCAACACTAACAGATAATATCTAATTAAACACTTATATAACATGATGATAATTATTTACATTCCTTGCTACAAACTACATAATTTATACTGTTTATAATAAATTTAAACTGGATCCGCCCCCTCCTATCTTAGAATAGGCGCTTCTGTAGAAATTGCAACAAAACAATGAGTTCATTGTGGCGTTTAGTGACGACGAACTCTGCGTGCGGTACAGTCCCGACGACACCTCTTCACAAGTTGTCTCACCAATGAATGTGTGCAAATCACTCTTTGGAAAACCTTCTTTGTAATATTGTTTAATAGTGTCATACGCATCCATTATGACCGAGATGAACAAACTCAGAACAACATAGATGTACAAGCTGATAAATGAGTACAGGTACACTCGACTAAACCACCAAAGCAACGGTGATTTTTTGGACATAACGGAAAAAGTAGCAAACATGTCATCTCCATTTATAAGTGAGAAGAGACATTCTGAGGTGGTTGATAGGGACCTAAACTTCATGTGGTAAGGGCCTAGTATCAACCAACCACAGAATGTAAAGCCTGCATACAACAGGAGCGCGCAGATTGAAAATCTGAAGATCTTTGGTGCTGCTTTTTTCAATGTTAGTATGACAACATTGTAAGTTTTGAAGAACCCTAAGTATCTTAGTACTCCAAACCAAACCAATAAGTTTCCTGTACCTAGGAATAATGAGCACACATTCCATTGATCGTTAGTGAACTGATTTCGTTCAATTTGTTCCTTGATCGCGGAACCCATGATAATAAGGATATCATTAACTATGATCATGATATACCAAATGTTCAGAAACTCAAGTCTCCCGTCCAAGCTAAGTTCTTTATTATAAGTTCTCCTGAAGAACTGAACAGTCAGTTCTTTCAACAGTTGAGCTCGGTAAATAGCTCTGCTACACAAAAGGAGTGATGCCGAACATATTAGAATTACTAGAATGTTCAAAATGCTTCTGAGTACCTGATCAATTTTGTTATCTGCGACATACTCCTGGTCTCCTTTACAAGCTAATTTATATGGTTCAGCATCTAGAGACAATGACATCTGACCATCATGATCTTCGTTATCAAATATGATAGCAACATCAAAACGGTAGCAGTCCGGTGGTGTGATAGGACCTGCAGCTCTGAAGTTAATAGTTTTAATCGAAAACTTCATTTCCGCCCTTACTAAAGATGCAAAATCAACATTCAAGTCTGACTCCTTCAAGAATTGTCTTGAACTGAATGATCCAAACGACTTTGTAAAATTTTTACATGAGGGTACTATTTCAGCATTGAACTCGTAACTCTCATTAAAACCATTAATGATGCCCTGCTTGTAGTTGTACTGACAGAACACTGGTGGGGGCGGAATGTTGTTCTCGTCATTGTATGAATATGGTCCTATAGCATTGGAAAGGTTGTAGTAGCCCTCATAGGCATAATCTATTGTGTTATAAAATTCATCCAGCTTGTATACAGCTAATGGTCCAGCACCAGGAGGATATGCGTTTATTTCTCGCGTCGAATCCCAGCCAAGGAGAAATAGGTGCGAAAAACTGATTCTATTGTCCCACGTGTAGTTGACGTGATTATATCTGTTGTGTGCAAATAAACAGAGCTGGAAAGTGACAAGCACAATCTTAATGAGCTGCACGACGAACTTATAAGGAAATTTCCGCTTGGCTTGCCACTTCTCGATTGGGTTCATGAAGAAAAACTGGAGTTTGCGACGCATTTTTTCTTCTAATTGTGATCCGGAGGCGGAAGAGGTACCTTGAGCAAATCCTTGACTCGTATGGTTTCCTGGTGTGCTCCTTGGGATTTTGCGTTCATCTTCAGCGTCTGAACATGAGTGATCTTCTGGTGATGTGCTTACGCCCTCCATTGCAATCACTTCTATTTTAATTACGCAAGTAAACAAAGATCAGATGACTTGTTACTGTCTTTGTTCCTACAGGCAACTCAATACACAAGTGAATGTCATGAACATAACACTCAGACAGAGCACTAATGCAGATTTATGGAGCTAATAAATTTGATTAAATAACTATTATTTATTGAATACTCTTATTTATGACAATCACAGTGAAATTGTTCCATCAATCAAATCACGCACGATATCAGCAAGATCTCACGAACGAAAACGAACGTCTGTCAGTCAACTCAACTCAGTCAGATGCTCTCTCTCTCTTACTTACATAGACAATGGAAATAAAAAAAAAATGATGACTTCATGAACGTATAAATAGTGTGTGCCAACCTAACAACAATAAACCGGTTTATTCGATTCATAGGACAGCTCTAAAAACGTCAAAATATTAAAAAAGAACAGATATACTTTATGGTCGGTATTGTACAATACACATCACGTACACGATATTTTTGGAGAGAAATTCGAAATTATTTGCTCTCGTTTAATTACCAAAATACTGTAAGACTCAGAAATCGTTTGTTTTGATCTCACTCGTGAACCATGGCTTTAACAGCGGAGAGGCTTAGAAACGACGACAGGTAAACACTGTTTCATTCGTTCTACTTACGTATTGTTCGAGATCTTTAGGGAAAGTAACTTATGTATTTCTCTCTAGATCGTTTGCTTAAAATCAATTGACTTTATAGTATAATAAAATAATATGTGCGTATATTTTCAGATTTTCTGGCGAATCCTTTACGCAATTCCTTCTGTTTCTGCCGTTCGGGCTATGTCTGTTTCTGTTCCGGATAATTTTGGCATTAATCCTATGGGTCGCCTCGATAATATTACCAAACAAATCTACGGTGAGACAGATGCTATCCACCCTGGCCTGCTGGACGTTCGGTGAGCAATTTCCGTCACATTCATATGTAAACAACCACATGTTTTGCTCTGGTTTAAATTAGGATTTCCTGCTCATGAAACATATTAATCATAGTTGTAGCCTGTGACCGAGAAATATGGTTGTGTAAACAGCTAAGAAATCTGGGAATTCTTTCATTGTTTGCTATATTCTAGAATTCTCCAGAACAAAAAAATAACCATAAATCAAACATGTTCAATTTTGGTGTTGTTTCTATGCATTTTGTACTCTTAATTTAATTGTAGCACTATGGTTATAATGAAAAATGTTTAAGTAGAATCATTATGAATAGGATTAAAACAAATATTTCCTCACTAATTTTGGTAGTTAGATAAAGAGGATTTTGGCAAAGGTCTTGTTACTAAGTTGAGATCTCTCAAAAAAAGACAGTGGCAAAATGTTATTCAAATAAATTTACTATGGGATGAATTATTATAAAATTAAAAACTTTAATCTATAACTTTGTCTGTATAGTCGTCTTCACATAATTTGCCCACTTTCACTTATATGTAGCATAGACTCCAACTTTCTTGCTTAGCACACTATTTGTGACCTTGTACTGACAGTTGACAATGTCAAGTGGTCTATATTTAACCTTTTCAACACCAATCCTAGTGAAATATTCAAGGTAATTTAAAACTTCTGCAAGATCGCTTTTACACTGTGTTCTCCGAAATATATATAGTTGGCGTGGAAAAGGTTAATTTACATTTAAAATGCACCATGATTAAAATATAATTAAAAAATTATTGATTAAAATATGATTAAAAAAAAACATAATTAAAATCAAATTATTGAATGCATTATGCTGTGGGTTTAGTTAATGTCTGTTTAATATGAAAATAATGTTTACATACACATTATTTTGGAGTTTTACATCACTACATAGTATAAAACAAACTTGCTTTCCGCTGTTTGTCTGTCTCTCCCTATATATGCTTATATCTTTAAAACTACGCAACAGATTTTGATGCGGATTTTTAATAGATAGTGATTCAAGAGGAAGGTTTATATGTATAATTCTATGCAGACAAAGTCGCAGGCAGAAGCTAGTTATTTATATAATTCAGTGTTACATAGATTGTTGAATAAATGATAAAGAGTGTTTATCAAATTCTGATAATGTACATTTTTAATACATAGTCAACATCTACTGTACATGATGACATGCAATGATTATATTGGCGTAAAAATTACCATTCAATGGTGAAGTAAAAATCTGACCTTTAAACTAATGGTTCTACAGAAATTTGTTCACTAGTTTTAAATATTCTAAACTCATCAATGAATAATTCAAGACAAAGCCTT
The DNA here is from genome assembly GCA_949127965.1 of Pandemis corylana. Lineage (NCBI taxonomy): Eukaryota > Metazoa > Arthropoda > Insecta > Lepidoptera > Tortricidae > Pandemis > Pandemis corylana. The sequence goes on from OX421863.1 coordinate 12,988,840, forward strand.
GACTGATTGATGTTATAGCATTCTTTCTTCTTTACATGGACATAAAAGAGGCAATGACTAAAGTAAAAATACCATAACAGTGGCGTAACAATAGGGTGGCAGGGCTGGCAAAATGCCAGGGGCCCCCGACCCAAGAGGGCCCCGGCCCAAGAGGCAGCGAGCTCAAAAATATTAAAATTGAACTGAGTACAACGTGACGATTTTTACTGATAGGGCCCCATCAAAAGAATTTGCCAGGGGCCCCAGATGATATAGTAACTCCACTGTACCATAAATATTAGGCTTTATCATAAAACTTACTCATTATGTTTAAAAAACATTACGAAATATGTCCTGTTATTTTTTCTTTTTAATATGACACCTATAACTATGATACATTGTTTTTCGGTAACCTTCTTGTTTATGGACACTTCTAATGAAACAGTAAAATTATGATGTACCAATGATAATTTTTCACCCACTGAAAAGTTTTGAATAGTTGTATTCATCAAATCAAAAACTGTTTCAGGTGTTTACGTCACGGTGAAAGGGACACGGGACCCGCGCTGCAGCGTGCTGGTAGCCAACTACGTGTCGTGTTTAGACTCGCTAGCGGCCTCGCATGTGCTCGGTACCATTAGTGTAAGTCTACTATCTGTATTTATACTAAATACTAGGCTGTTGCCCGCGGCTACGCCCCCATTCCCGTTTTTCTTTTGTTTTCAATATTTTCTCTCCATTTACACCACACCGTAAGGGATATAGACGTGATTTGTGTATGTATGTATGTATTTATTTATTTATGTATTTAAACCTTACATCCTGCCATTCTCGAGTTTTAGCAAGATAAACGTACGGTAATTTATTTTTATGTATAAGAGAAGATTATTATTTTAAAGAAAAAACATTTTGTATTATATTTTGCTTGTCATAAAAACAGTCTAGATCTAGAATTATTGGAGATTTTTTTATAAAATGCTTTCATGATTAGAGTTATTCCTGAATAACATAAGCTATAGTTGCAGGCAACAGCTAGTATTATAGATATAATGAATAATCATATCATTTTGAGATTTAAAATGAATGAGCTTTTCGGTGAAAGGCGATTGATGAGCACTGACAAGAATTCTCAGTGCAAAACGGGATACCAAGTAGTACCAAGTAGAAAACGTAATATGGTTATGACCAGTGATCAGAATATTGGATCGGATCGGTTGTCCTGGGAAATTTGATCACTGTTGATGACAGACATTGGCTTTTAACATTGATAGCATCATGACTCGACTCATCATGATTCATGACTCAACTATATCGCGGAGCTAGCAAAGTAAAGTTATTCATTTGTGGTGAGTGTCACAATAATAATATAGCATCTTTTATTCTGTTTCGCTACAATTTCAGTACATTGTGTAGTCTTTTTTTTTTTTATAAATTATCGCGTAATTCGGTGTGCCTCATGGCATAGGCCTCTTCCATTTTAAGCTTGTTTTATCTATGAAGGAACAGTAACATTGTCAATGTTTTTAATTGCAGCTTAGAAAATGGAAAGTGCCACCATTTTTTGCATCAACACTCGGCATAAGGAATGCTGCCCAATTTGTGAGAAAGTGAGTATTATCTAACAGGTAAAATTTGGCCTGCTACCAATTGTTGGATTAACTTGAAATTTATTATACATGTAATGTCAAAAGGTAGAGCCAGCAAAGAAAGCTGATAGTAAAAATGATAATTTTAACAAGCACTCCAGTTCCCAACCTCTGAACTGGCAAGTAGTAATTAAAATTGTACTGATAATTATAATGAGAAAATTTGTTTTTGTCACAAATTGAATCTGAATGATATTATGCCTATAAAATACTTAGAAGTGTTGTTGATCAACTGTTTCTTTTAACCACAGCAACAAGTGTGTTGCTTTAGTTTCATTGTCTTAGGTCGTTCTTTAACCTTTTCGCCGTCATTGACTTGCAGCGTAAAATGCACCTTCATTTGATAAGATAAAGTTGACAGTTGCGAGTTACACAAGAGTTTGGTGGTGTTAAGGTTAAACTTTAGGTGTGTTAAAATTAAAATTTGTAAACATGCATCTTGGTAGTAAACCTGTTCTATACCCTGTTGAAAGAGTTGATCCACCCACCAAGTATTTTTTAAATGACGCCCTTTGTTTATTACGATTGATTGTGGCTTGCAGACAGCACTTTGGGGAGTGCCCGAGCAAGCCGATCCTGCTGCAGCCCGAGGGCGCGCCCACCAACGGCCGGGGGCTGCTCAAGTTCACGGACTGGCCCTTCCCCGTGGCCGGCACTGTGCAACCCGTGGCTATCAGTAAGCAATAATAATTCAATTATTAAAGTAACTCATCAGGTGACCCACTTGCTCGTTTGCCTTCCTATTCATATAAAAAAAAAAAAAAAAAAAAAAAAAAAAAACTGTTTAAACACTGTTGCTTCAGCCTGGCTGCTTGGACTTTCCTTTAAGGGAACCTTTATACCACTTTGTTGTCCATATGACCCGTACATCATGTCTGTCAAGACACTTTTTCTCAGGAACGCGTAGAGATGTAAAGTTGAAATGAATACTATAGACTGACCGCAGCACAGGGGCGCAGGGTAGGACGACAAAGGAGGAGGGGTCTCGGCCCCCGCGGTTATCCCACGCCGCGCCCCTGTGCCGTGCGGGCCTGATGAGCCCTCGCTCATTTAACCCTTTAACCGCCTTGGTCTTAAATATAAGACACGAGACATCCAGCTAATTTCGCCGTAGTCTTATAAATAAGATAATATGTCATATATTTTTGACACTCGGCGATACTGGCATGTTCGGTCGGTATTCATCTTTTCGGGGGCTAAAAGGTTAAGCGGTCGGTCTATAAACACTAAATCTGCAGTAACTTGGAGCTATAAAAAAATCAACCCTCTACTACATCAAACGATACCATCATTAGCGAACATGTTTCTAATTCCATACAAATTGGCATTGTTCATTTTTTTTAGTATGCTCCAATTCGAAAACCATTTCGAGGAAAACCATCAATTATCCGATTTATCTTGTCCGATTTCAAAAATACTTTATGATTCATATTTTTGTAAAAGTACTTTGAACCTTTGTTTGACCGAACGACCGGGTTTTTAGACAAAATCCAGCATCGAATGTTTGCCACAAAAATTAAAAAAAAAGTTTGGCTACGGCAACTGTCACGTGTCACTGTCAAATCTACAAAACCATAGACAAAGCCGTTTTTTTTTATAGCCAGCCGAACGAAGGCGATTGGGATTCTGTCTAAATTCACGAATTATCAAACAGCGAAAAAATATTTATTATTAATTAACAAAGCTACTTAAAAGCATAATATTCAAATTAGTTGCTTGAAATAGTCCATTTTATCAAATAAAGGTGTTAAAAGCACAGCTTAAAAAAAATGAACAATGCCAATTGGTGTGCTAGCAAAAAATATAACTCTTTATATCACAAACCAATTATAAATTTATAATCTATTTACTGTTATCTGTCTACAGTACTAAGTTGCCAATATGATATGCCGTCATACTGTCTACATTTAGCTTAGGCGCAAGCAGGGGCGTGCAGTGGATTTTGACAGAGGGTAGGCGTATTGCCAACAAAATCCGTATTGGTACGAAGCGTGTCGGGCACATTTACGTATGCTTACAAGCACTGCTTATATGCCTGTAAGGGATGAACGCGTCTGGGCGCAAGGCTGTCAACACTGTATTGTTTGCAGGCGTGGAGCGCTGGTTCACGAACGTGACCGTGCACGGGTCGGGCGCGGCGTGGGCGTGGCGCGACGCGCCGTGGTTCCTGCTGGCGCCGCTCACCGTGTTCCGCGTGCAGCTGCTGCCGCCCGTCGCGCACGACGCCGATATAGCGGGCGCCATCGCGAGGCACTTGCAGGTACGCAGTACACCAGTAGCGTAACAATAGGGCGGCAGATCAGGGCAAATGCCACGGCCCCTCTACGGAGTTTCGAACTGGCTGAGTATAGAGCGCAGAAGGGACATTAATGCACTTCTTTATATTGAATTTGTCACGGGTCAGAGCGTCGTCGTTTGCAGAGAATTCGTTTATCGTGCGCCAGCGGGAAGTATAGATTTTTCTGGGATAACAATTATTATATGTATGGGCGAAAATCATAGGAATCATGTTATAGGCGATGAGGCTAGCAACCCATCACTATTTTGATTCCATTTTCCACCTATACGCCTACAATCCTGCTAAATGTGGCCTGTAGGTACCTGTTACCTTAGGCTCTGTCTACCCCGTAAGGGATAAAGAAGTGAATTGTGTGTGTGTGTGTGTGTGTGTGTGTATCGTTTGATGCGTGCGTGCGTGCGTGTCTGCGTGTGTGTGTGTGTACGTGTGTGTGTGTGTGTGTGTGTGTCCTCGGGGTTTCTGAACTACCAATAGCTGCGTGTGAATGTTAAAAAATAATTTGTACATCTTGTCTTCTCTATTTCGCGAAGTACTGCTGCAGTAAACCATTTGGTCTAACACGGACCTCTGCGTGACACAGCTGAATCTCAATGTCATTTTGCAGATCGAGGCGACAGACATCGCAGCGTCGCAACTGTGCCGCGCCGCCGCCGCGCCGCGTCGCGAGCCGCGCGACGTGTCGCGGCGCGCGCAGCAAGTCAAGGAAGTGTTGCCTAGGGTGCCGCTGGCCGACATCTTGAGGGACCTCGGTGAGTACTGATACAGTTAGGCTAGGACAGGTGTTCCCTAACTTACATTACCCATCTACATTGCACGGTCTCATATAAGGGAAGACGGGCCCAGCGTACGGGCCCTCCCATTCTTGGCGCGGTCCTGGCGGAACTCTGGTGGCATCCCACTGCGTCCCCATCACGCCAGATCGAGGGCAGTCGGAGAGGTTATAGTTTGGGTATAGCCCTTCGGGGGGAGTCCGTCATACCCCTAGGCATCCCCGTGCCTAGGGCATCCATAATGATTTCCAATGCGTCACAAAATAAAAGGGCAGGTGTTCCCTAACTTATTTATTAAGCACCCCCATTTCTACAAAGGAACCTTTTCATTTGTCATACACCTTAAAATCCTGAAATCTCAGGATATTCTAAAATATGGTAACCCTAATAACAGACAAACATTTTCCGTGGCCATAAGAATGTGTTGTAAAATGTTCTATATATTTTTTATATTGTTGTTCTTTTTTAAAACGTGATTCAAATGTGCACATGTGTATAATGGTATAAAATGAGAATATGGTGTCCTTCTAATAGCACAACGCGGATCCGACCTCCCTATATACATATCGACCGTTTAACTGAGTCCTCGCCCGCGCGGGTACAGGGGCGCGGGGTAGGACGACAAAGAGGACCGAGAGCGGTGCGGGCGGGTAGTGCCTGACTCAGTTAAGCGGTCAGTCTATAGTTTTAACTAATTCATTACTATACCTACCATTCCAGCCAAAACGCGAAGCGTGGACGTAACAATAACGAACTTCCTCGAAGGCGTGACGCCGTACACTCCGGAGCCCGAGGAGGCCCCGGTCGCGGGGCCCTCGCAGCCCAAATACGTGACCCCGGTCCCCCAGGCGGTCTTCCCCAAGAGCGCGAAGGAACGCCAACTCAGCTTCCAAGAACGCAAAGCGCAAATGATCGCGGAAGCCCGCCAGAGGTATATAGCCAAACACGGCATGCAACTCTTGAACTGTTAGAATATAGATTTCGTAAAGTTTTCTTTCACTTTGGATGTGCTAGTTAAAATTAGTTTGGGTTTTGTTGAGACGGGGAGCGCTTTTGATGACTTTGCCCGGTTTAACCTTTTCAACACCAACGATCTAACTACATTGGAAATGTGATGTCATTGGCTAAAGTTCGCAGGATAGGTTAGGTTAGGTTATATTTGACGTGGCGTTGAGAGGTATAAGGGGGCGGCCATTAATTGTGTGAGGTGCTGAGAGGAGGGGGGGGGGGGGGGTATTGAGAAAGGTTCTTGGCAAATATCAAGTAATTTTTTTCTAGCAAAAAACGGCGTTAAACTGCGTGAAAGTTAAGTTAAATGAAAGTGATTATAGTAATGTTCTCAAATAGTCTTTCCTAGTATTAAATAAAAAGAATCAAGCAAATATTGGACAATTAAGCAAATTGTGTGTTTTTTTTTTTTTAATAAATCCAATGCTTTTATACCCAAAATACAAATTTTGAAAAATCTCACGCGAAATCGGGGGTGGGGTGCGAGAAAAATCTTACATCTCACTAAGGGGGCAGGGGGGCCAAAATCCTCAAAAATGCCTCGCGTAATCAATGGACGCCCCCTAAGAAAAAGCAAGTTGCATAATACGGCACTCTAGATTGACTTGTTGTAGTGTACTGTCGACTGGTATAGCCGGGTGCTGATATGCCAGCTGTAACCGTAACGACAGGTTCGTGCGCCACGACCACACTAGGGTTTTTGGTTATTGTAACGGTTACAGCCCGCAGATGAGTACCCGGCTTATGATTTTTCTTGCTGTGTAAACCGGGCTTTTGTTATCAAAATATAGTTTGCTAGGTAAAAGGTATTGATGTCAAGTATATATGCCAAATTGACTTCGTTTTTTCGTGATGAGGTCTCGTTGGGTTCAGAAGCGACCTTGGTTCGTCCGAACCCAATATGATACCATGTATTTTGAATAATTAACTAAAATATTTCGGTTTTATTCGTTGTGTAACTACATAAAGTTTTCTTTATTCTTGTATCTGCTTTGTTATAAATATTTAGTAAGTAATATTCGTTAATTCCTTACTAATTTACAATGTTTTATAGTTCAGTATAAAAATTGTTATTGATATTTTGTATTAGCCTACATACGCGTTAGAAACAGATCAATGGAAATAATGAGATCATATCGGGTTTGGAAATGTTGGTAGTCAAAAGAAAACACTCTACTGCTATACTGTATAGTTAATACGGATTAATACAGAGTCAGTTCCCAGGTAGGTACTTGACACTTAGCTTTTATTCACCTAATTATTCGCTTTTGACGTTGTCAGACGGAAAGAGAGAGAAATAACATCTTAAAAGTTCACATAACACCACATTTATGTAGCCTTATTGTTAGTTATTGAACTGTCTTTATTATTTTAATGAATCATTTGGAATTGCCTCGCGAAAATGTTTAATTATAGTTTCTTAGTCGAAAAATTGTACCTATTTTTAAAAAATCTCTCTTCAGTTAAATTGGGTAATGTTATACGATGTTCTTTGTTAACAAGAGATAGTAATTTCTATTTATATTTAGTTCAATCGTTTAAATAAATATAATTTCTTGAATACTTTCTATTATTTTCTATTAACACATTAGTACATACTGCATCAATGTTATCCCCTTTTAAGAATATGATTAAAATTGGAATAATTTGCATCTTTTCTTTAATAGATTGATGTTAGTTATAGGATTAACGTATGCCTTTATAGGTTTTTAATTGATGGCATGCAATTATAAAGAGGCTTTAGAATAATTTGAAAGAATATCGTGTTCCAGTCATACTGCCCTTACTTGACTGAACGTAATAAAAGATAATAGTTGCAACCCTATAAATATAGATTGTGTGAAATTATACTAATTTGGGTATTTCGAAACTGCCAACTAAATCAAATTAGAAGAGTTAAGGCCCTTGTTAACAATCTATTTTTAAAGATTTATTTTGTTATTTAAAAATTGTTACTTCTTCACTCATCGCCTACAGAATGCTATGTAGGTAATTAATTAAGGTGCCAAATATTTGACACATAAATAAAGTTGCAATATTTCCAGTTGATGAAAAGTATTTCTCAAAATTACCGCATAAAGTTAGTTAATGATTTGTGTCTTATTACCATACATTATTGTCGATTCATAAATTTATCGTAGCATAAATTAATTGAATTCATTTTGTTGGAAATGTGCTTATAATCCAGTTCTACCTTAGCCCTGAGTTTAGTGTAGCCATAATATTTAGCTGTTCAAGTTTGTATGACGAGGAATAAAATAGTTTTGTGCTGAAAATCATGTTTCATTTTACAAATCAGCTTAAATTAATATATTCCTGCTTAATGTACATTTGGACTTAAGTTAAATATACAATGACCCCAATTGTCTCTAAAAAATCATGTAATTTAGCTACATACATATACACTATACCTGTAGTTGATATAACGTAACACTATATATTACGTTGATAAGGTATACTCGTTTAGGATCTTGTTATAATTTTCCCACAGTATCTATTAGGTGGGGCTAAAACGACTTGCCCACAGCTGTGTTCTATTTTAGTGAAAACACAAGACCTGCATTATTGATTCGCCCATTGCACCCAACTTTGGTGGAACATGGGAAACAGTGGTGAAGTCTGTCAAGTACGGAAACGAAGCTTTTTAAGTACCAAATACATCTCTCATTGAGACCTATTGTTGCAATTACCATTAAAGAGTTACATGATTTTCACGTTTTACATTTCCTCCGCGATACCTCGCCTTAATTTTAATTTACAGTCCCAATCGCGATGGTGTTCGTCTGGGAGTGCCGAGCCCAGGAGTGGCCACTTCTTGCTTGATGGGTATGTCCTGGTCGCGCAGTTTCTTGTCTTCCGCCATTTTGATCTCGGCCTGCTTCATCTCCTCCTCCATACATTGGAGGTGCACTGCTGCTTCTTTGCGTTTGTCGCGGTTCGATCTGAAAATTGGGACACGATGGTTAGAGTTCACAGGCTAAAAAAAAAGTGACCGAAAACAATCTTGAAACAGAACTCATGGTCATTGATGTTTAAGTTGCCAATGCTTAGAAGCGGTACCGGAGGAAAGAGCTTTGTGCTAGTTATTGCTACTTTGTTTGGCTATAAGTAAATATAACACAAATGAGAAAATATGGTTGAAAGTTGTGCATCTAACCAAATGCCCTGTTGTTCAATATAGTAAATAAGATTGTGTTTCAGAGTGCGTTAAACAATATGATATCTGATATGTCTAGCACAAATATTTCAAAGCTACAGATAAAGAGAACCGAATATTTAATATAGTAAATTAGTTAATATGCCTCAAGATCTATCTTGTACTCACTTGCCAGTCTCCTTAACCGAGAAGAACATGGGTCCTAGCTCGGCCAGCCACCTCCCATCCACAGCAGTGACGCAGTGCATGTACTCCTTGGTGGTCATCATCAGCTCGTGGTAGACCACGTAGTCGGGCGAGTTGCCGAGGCCGAACAGCGCTGAGGTGGGGTGCAAGTGGCACGGCATGCCGGTCCGACTGTTGACGTACTCGCCGATGCCTTTCAGCCTCGCCGCTTGCTGGAAGTAGGCTGTGAAAGGACAATGCTTAGAATATATTAAGTTTTCATTGGAGTATTGGAAATTACAAAATTTACGATCTTTAATGTGTCAATTTAATTTATTATTTTTGTATCAGCGCGAAATACGAAGTCTTGTAATGTAAGAATAGTTTGCGACGTATGACAATTCCCTGCGAGAATTGAACCTTAATATGGATCCACGTTCCTCATGGAAAGATATCTTCCAATCCACCTACTTAAATTTAAACGTACTACTGTCCAATTTAAAAGTGACCTCGAAAGACGATTCTAATATCGTCTATACGTAATGCTAAGGTCTTCAGCTCACATGACTTAAAGCTGGCTACAAAAATTGGGATTTATATGGCGGTAGTACTGCCTAACATATTGTACTCTGCCGAAACGTGGACTCCTTACCGTCACCACATTCGAGCGCTTGACAAATTCCACCTCAAATGTTTGCGCAAGATCCTTAAGATCAAATGGACTGATCGCGTACGGAACACTGAGGTACTGCGAAGAGCAAATGTGAGTGGCATCGAGGCCTATCTAATGCGCAGACAGCTCCGGTGGTGTGGACATGTCTCGCGGATGGAGGACGTGCGAGTGGCAAAGCGCATCTTCTACAGCGAACTTGAGGAGGGCAAGCGAAAGCATGGCGGACAACTCCTCAGGTATAAGGATGTGCTAAAGAGGCATATGAAAAAGTGCAATATTGAGCCTACGCAATGGGAACAGCGCGCCTCAAAGCGGCCGGAATGGAGAACTTTGGTGGCAAACAAAGTCCAAGTTTTTGAAACTCGTCGTTGCTCTGAGTTGGATACCAAGCGCGATGAATTGAAAGCTCGACCACCTGCGGCAATCAATTATAACTATATTGATGGGGTGCTCACATGTCCGCAATGCGCGCGAACTTTTGTAAAAAAGATTGGCTACATAAGTCACATGCGAGCACACGGTCGTACTCTAGGAAGGAGTTGAGGCGGTCGCCATGGTCGGAAACGGCCGGGAGTACATCATACGTATTTCGTATTTTTCGTGTTTAGGAAATATTTTTGCAGTTCTCACAGTGGTGATCTGGCCCTTTTTTAAATGCCTCTATCCAAACAGCCCCACCCCCCTTTTTAATAAAAATCTTTCCAGCAATTATAATTATATGCACACTACGAGCCGGTCAATATTCATAGACTTTAGTATGCACTATGCAGCGATCTAGCTAGGTTTAATTTTTAGAAAACGTACCAAAAATTACTGAGCAATCATCCAAGTACTTTTCATTTTTAAAAGAGAAAAATCTGACTGAAACATTGCCTTCGCAAGACGAAGTTACCGCAAGAGATAATGATAATGATCTTAGTTACCAGAGCAAATACACTTGCGAACAGTGTCCCAATCGGTGCCGCAGGACACTAGCGGCAGCCGTTGCTGCTGCATTATATCCTTCAGTTGCTGTCGCACTTCGCGCACCTTGCGCATCGCCTTGCCGTGCACGAAGTGCTCCGTGCACCACGAACTCGAGTAGCTGGAAGAAGCATTACAATAGATTAATACACTGCGCCGTGTAGTTATCACTTGCTGGAAAACAATTTAGATTTAGGGCCTGTTCCGCCACTCTTTATGTTCCTGATGAATGTTGTGTGATCTATGATGTACCTACCGTTTCTTTATGTTAAGTAGTAATAAATAGAGACAGTGGTAGATTAGACCTATTTGTCATCTTTTTAAGTGTCAGATATTGGAAAAAAAATCAGAAACTTCGTGGAACATTCCTTAGTAGTTAAACTTAAGTTTGACAGTTCCATACATTTCACATTACTTAACTGTGCTTAACACTACATTGAGGTTATTTTTCAGCAAGTGGCCATAAGAAATTGAAAACCGAAGGCAGATTCTGGTTCAAATGGAAATGATCTTGCTTGCGCGTAGGGGCGTCCAGAAATCTCAACTATTCCACATCTATATACTTACTTGTTGGACTTCCACTGATTATATAGATGCAGCAACGTGAGGTGATCAGACTCGGGCACTTGGAACTTCTCCTTGACGGAGTCAGCCTCCTCCTCCCTGCCTTGCGGCCGGTAGAACACAGACGGAACTGACAACATCGACACTGCAAAAGAAGTAGAGATTTAACGAGGGAACACCGGACATGTAGCAAGAAGTATTCGCTCTGTGACAAAGCTATGAATTGTGAAGATACTAGAGCTGTGAAAAATTCAACCCGCTAAGTCAATCAAAAGATACAGTCATTAGAAAAGGTGATCACAAATTGCCGTGCTCTCAAAAAATTGTGGATACTTCCAGCTGTCCTAGAAATTTTAAATTTGGTGTGAACTTAGCTCTTATAGCACACCTAATGAAATGACTAAAAATCTTTCTTGGGGTTGCTGGTTCTCATGGGCGACGGAGATCGCTTACCAACAGGTGGCCCGCATGCTCGTTTTCCTCCCTCTTTTCATATAAAAAAATCTTATTTTAATGTCTGTCTACCTACGTAGGTAACCAACCTCAAATAAGGTAAATTGACCTCAAACTACATACATTTTGCTTAGGAGGAGAGCTCTGGTTACACCGCCGTTTTTTGGTCACTCACCTATGATGAGCACCTCGCAGCTGCATCCCATCTCCGCGGAGACGATGAGCATGTGGCACTGCGGCGGGTCGAGCGGGAACTCCGCCATCTGGCGGCCGAGCGCCGTCAGCGCGCCCGTGCCGTCCAGCGCTCCCAGGATCCAGAGCTGGTACATCGAGTTCAGGATCGTGTCCTGCAACCAGACAAGAGTCACTGCCACTACTGACGTTAAAGACTGACGCACGGTACCACGAGGACTCACGGAACTAACCAATAGAGTTGATCATCTTCAGTGTTCTGTACCCAAAGGGTAAAGAAGGGGACTATTACTAACCCCCTTATTCATAAACGCTCTGTAGGCTTCTGCTAACTTAGCAATCGTTTGTCCTTGTCTATCACTTTGACATTTACCTTTCACAGAAGTCTATAGAGCGTTTATGAATAAGGGGGTAAGACTCCACCGTCTGTCGGTCTGGCGGTTTGTTCGTCTGCGTTTCACTAGGTTGTATCTCATGAACAGTTGAAATTTCCTGAGATGATGTATTTCCGTTGCCGCTATAACAAGTAAAACAGATTTTTTTGATGTCCGTCTGTCTATGTAAGTAACCAATATAAAATGACCTTACGCCGCTTACATTTTGCTTATGAGGTAGGGCTCTGCTAACACTGGATTTTATAATCACTTGCCGAGTTGACTCGCATTTGGCCGGTTTTTAGACTCCTCTCTTGTCACAAGTTAGTAAAGAAAATGAAATTCTATTTAGTCCCGTCAGGATTATCAAAAAATATTAGACAATTTTTTTTCCTTTCTACTTTTCTAAACTCGTCACAAAATAAAAGGCCCGTTTTGACAGTTCACGCCTATGAAGTTCTCTATTTTTACCGATCGAAATGTTCTGAAGGTAATTACATTTTTCATTGATGGGTACCGCCCACTCGGCTAAGTGCTGTGCGTAACGATTTTTTCATATTGTCCACAGACTATTAATAATCGGTTAAGGAAATCATCCAAGATATTTTTTTTAAAGGCCGACTCGCACTTAGCTGATTTAAATACTAGTGTTTAGATGAATTACTTAATAAAAAGTTAAGTTAAGTTAAAAAAATAAAAAGTTAAGTTATTTAATTTCACCATCTGTGTGATCTTTACTGAAAATTATGAGCTTGGAGCTCAAAGCCGTATTAAATTAAAAAAAAAATGACCTTACGTAACATTGTATCATTTCAAAATACCTACAATATAAGTTTAAGTTAAATTTTCTAATCAGAACTTTAACCCAATGCACTTTACAATACATATCCAAATAGATCAAATAATCATGCAAACTTGAATCGATTTAACGTGAGTATCGAGTACGTCGCGAAAACAAATGCCAAAACGGGCTTCTTATTTTGTGACGAGTTGAGTTAGAAGACTTAAAAGTGAAAGAACGCTACCTGCGGCGGGGGATCCATGAAATGGAAGGCCAGCAGATCTTCGACTCCCAAAGACTTCAATAGCAGCACCGTGTTAGCCAAGTTAGTCCGCTGTATCTCAGGCACGGTGGACGACAGCAGTTCATGAGTGTACTGCCGCTGAGTGTAGAGGCAGAAGGCCTTGCCGGGGCCCGTGCGGCCGGCGCGACCGGCTCGCTGCCGCGCGTTGGCTTGGCTTACTGGGTAGATCTAGAAAAAAAAAAGTATATTCCTTAGGGGGTAGACAGATCCTAAGGCAGACCTAAAAACCACGTTTAGCATGATTGTGTTCGTATATGTGGAAAGTATATTCAAAATAGTGATGATTCCTATGATTTTTTGCTGTCGGTAATTTATTATTGCACTAGCTGTTGCCCGCGACTTCGTCTGCAAAGAAATCGTTTGTCGCTAGCCCGCGGGAACTACTCAATTTTCCGGGATAATAAGTAGCCTATGTGTTATTCCAGACCATAATCTATCTTTGTTCCAAATTTCATCTAGATCCGTGTAGCCAATACGTGAAAGAGTAACAAACATCCATCCATCCATACTTACAAACTTTCACGTTTATAATATTAGTAGGATTGCCATCGGACCTATATGTAAGTACAAAATTTCAAGTTAGCTGCAAAATTCGAAGTAAAAAAATCAAAAATATGAAGTGAAACAAAACGTTATTTAAGCTTACCGAAAGTGCGTCCATGCCGATCCTAGGATTGTAAACTTTGAGCTTGCAGTAACCGCAATCAATCACGTACATGATTCCGTCCACAGTCAGAGATGTTTCTGAAAAGAAACGAAGGTAATAAAAAATAAATTAAAACAAAAAAATACCGTCACCATTTTTCCTGCTAATCATTTCATTTGTCGTAAACAAGTCGTCGTAGTACAAGCACAGATCCACAGATGGCGCTGTAATAAATACCAGCAATGTTTGTAGCGACGATGCATTTCCTCTGCCCCGGCGGCGCCCGCTGGAAAATCTTCGCCTGCAGATCGGCCGGCAGTTGCGAGTAGATGGGAAGCACGGTTAGAGGCGGGGCGCTGTCCAGGTCTGTTAGTCTCTCTGTTAGCACCTAGAGGGCGGTAGGGAGACGGAATTAGAGTTGTAATTTTTAAAGGTAAGTATTACCTACCTAGTCTTTCAGCGGTACAATTATGTTTGCATAAAGAACACCGCACGAGTTTACTAGATTACTCATGTAATTTAGATGATGGCATCGAATATAATTTCAATAGTCAGAACTAAAGGGGAAATTTTCTATAGTGAAGAACTAAGTGATAAAAATTAAAATTTTCACGAAATCTAGTGGGCATGATTCCGATAGGACTTAAGATGAGGCATCTGGGGAGCCAGATGCCTCAACCAACTAATTCTTAACTTAAATTGCTGGGCCGCTCTATACCCATCTTGAAGACTAGCTGTTGCTCGCGACTTCGCCCGCGCAGAATTAAATAGAGTCTGACACTAACACTTAAAAATAATGTCGCTTTCATTGGCAAAAGAATTTTCAAAACCGGTGCAGTAGATCAAGCGATCAACCCCTACGTCACAAACTTTACCTCTTTGTAATTTTTATATAGATTATATTTTCAAATCAATATAACGAAAGGGGGTTCTTAATGACACCGACAAATTTTAATGAACGTAATGATGGAAAAAAGTGTTACCTCGCAAGTAACTTCAATGTCCTCTTGTCCAGGCATGAATATGAGTACATCGCCTTCATCGGGCTGAAGATGGATCTGCAGAGCCTGAAACAAGCGGAGCCAATCGTTTAGTCACGGTCACGTGACGGGCACAAGCTGAGTAAACTTATTAATATTTAAAATAATGGCATATTTTTGTAACTTTCCGTTGTTTTTTAGAGGACTTTATGTTGTTTTTCTGTTCCAAGATCCTTGATGGAGTGCGTAGCAGTTAGAGAGAAGGGTTCACATACGAGTACTTGGCTGACACAATACTGTATACCCCCTTATTCATAAACGCTCTATAGGCTTCTGCTAACTTAGCAATGGTTTGTCCTTATCTGTGAAAGGTAAATGTCAAAGTGACAGATAAGGACAAACGATCGCTAACTTAGCAGAAGCCTACAGAGCGGGGTGCGAGTCGGGTTACTTCCGCGTGTGGTCAAGAGCTGCGGTTCGTTTTTGGATCCGTCCGAGGGGAAGAGCTGTGCTTGGTCCGGTGCACCCTGGGCATCGGTTAATGATTTCCTGGCTGATGCTAAGAGCCCGACAGGGGGGAGGGGTCTTTTGACCGTGTTCTACCGTACAACGTTGCCGGCATTTTTGTCACAAGATTTTTGAACACTGTAATTGCTTTGAAATTGGCGAAATCATCGCATCGATAGATGGGGCCATATTAAAAAAGAAGAATAAGAAGCCTACAGAGCGTTTATGAATAAGGAGGATAGTATACAAAGCGTCTTGAAATTGTTTCGGTATATTTTAGCAGGTGGTTCGTTAAGTTTCCGACTACACCTGTGCGTAAAAGACGCTGACGGTGCGTTTACGCAACAAAATGTATGAATAAACGGTGAGACGCCACGCAAACGCAGCGATGTAGTCGGTCCTTTACGGCGCCCCAACTCCGAATCTAGAGCATTATCTGACAATGGTCTAAGATCAGAAGCAAGGTCGACCTTCGCCCATATGTTTACCGGATGCAAACTATCGTGTATCAGAGATACGAGTAACGTGCTACAATTATTTTATTGTTATTACAAGCTTTGTATAGCTATATGTCTGTTTGTCCGGGTGGAAACCTGCGACTCAATTCTTCTTCATTCATCTTCATTCAGTCAGATGACGATACAATAATCTGTTAGTGGAGTTCTGGTGACCCAGCTAGGGCCGTCTCCGCAGAAGAGAACTCCTCAACGGTTGGTTCGATTGACTTGAAATTTGGTATACATAATATATGTAGAACTGAGTACAATGTAAGTAACGTCAGCAAAAAAAGCTTGTACTAAAAAATGTTTTTTTTTTTTTACAGAAACTTATTTTTAAATGATATCAAATCACCCGTTCAAACTTCGCTACCTCACAATTTTATGTTAGGTATATTACGGTAGAGTCAGAGTTGCTCAACGAGCTATGGAGAGAGCTATGTTCGGAGTTTCTTTGCGCGACAGAATCCGGAATATGGAGATGAAGAACTAGAGTCAAGGACAATGCGCGACAGAATCCGGAATCTGGAGATTCGCCGAAGACCTAGAGTCAACGACAAAGCTCGAAGAGTATATACCTTGAAGTGGCAATGGGCAGGCCACATCGCTCGTAGAACAGACAACCGTTGGGGGATAAAAGTTCTCGAATGGCGACCACGAAACGGAAGACGCAGTGTTGGCAGGCCTCCCACTCGGTGGACCGACAACATCGTGAAAGTTGCGGGAAAATGCAGGTGGCCAGCTGTCGTTCATTATGGTGCGCTAATGGGGAAACCTTTGTTCAACAGTGGACGTCTTCAGGCTGATGATGATTATATTATTATGTGCGAAATAGGCGAAAATCTTAGGAATCATGTTATAGGCGATGCGGCTAGCACCCCATCACCATTTTGATTCCCCCTTTCCACATAATACACCCACAAACATGCTAAACGTGGCCATTTGGTATTGTTACCTTATGTTCTGTCTACCTCGTAAGGGATAAAGACGTGATTTATGTACTATGTATGTATACGTCCGGTAAAACTTGTGAAGGCTGACCTTCGTTTTCTCTACTACATTTCCTAGCTTAAAATGTAATCCGTGGTTTAATTCCAGTTTATGTGGATTACGGCTATCGGCTGAAATACTGCGACTCCTGCGCAGGTCCTGACGTCAGTAGAAACAAATACGAAACGATAAGTAAAACAAATACCGCTTCACCGAAAAAAACTGCAGTGCGCACGCGCCAGCACGTTAGACAATATTGCCTTTGAATCAAGTCACAATTATTAAAAAAAAACTAATCGATACATACCCAAATAGGTCTGTCTCCTCTACGATGACATTCTCCGGTAGCATTTTGAGGAAACTCAATAATGATGTATTAAAATGGATGCCTAATTGCCTATCACTATCAGGGTTAATAAAAATCATGATCTTTTTCTTTTTTTTTCTGTCTACCGTGATTAACTAGCAACCCATCACTTTTTGATTCCCCTTTCCACCAATACGCCTACAATCATGCTAAACGTGGCCTTTAGGTCTTGTTACCTCAGGCTCTGTCTACCCCGCAAGGGATATAGGCGTGATTTGTGTATGTGTATGTATGTTTATGTGTTTTAATTTTGAGGAATCCCGGAACTATATCGGTAATCGCTCGCTCGCTCGCTCGTGGCATTGCGCCGTAGTCAATGTTGGAGGAAGTCCCTAGACAACTTTTACCCAATTTGGTTACAGTAAATCATGTGATTAAATCATCAATAAATTACTTCATTTTACCAACCTGTTGGTCTAGTACATTCTATTTCTACATAAATTTCTGTTTTCCATTAAAGCAATTGCCAATCAATTTTAAAACTAGCAACAATATTGACTTCAAAAAGTCAATCACTTAATGTATAGGAGGAAACACAGGTGGCTCAAGATGCGCCCTTGCGGTAACCCTGACATTTACAATAGTGTATGAACCTTTTATGGCCCACGTCAGTTAATAGAGGAGGTGTTTGGTAAAAGGGGAGAATAGTGGCATTTACCGTGCAATTAAAGCGATGGAAAGTAAAAATAGCTTCGTGCTAAGTTAGTTCTGCGTCATTGGCAAGCTATTACCGTCGTTAAAAAACTATAGGAATCTAGCACAGGCTTTCATGTTGAAATAATACGTCGATTTTGTATTTTATTCTACTTCTTGATTATGACAAAGACACCACACTGAAGTAGGTACGCTTAAGTAACACATTAAGTAACATTGTATTTATATGAATATATTTATGGTAAGCCTTCGCAATATTGAACTGTTCAGAAAAAAGAAAGCAGACGAAAAGTTCATACTCATAGTTAGACACAACTAAGCACCATTTAATTAAAAGAGATCGACGTTTGTGTCGAAATATTTGCAAAGAATAAATCGAACGCTTTTAGTGAGTCCATTAACTTAATTTAAAGTTAGGCAGGTTTAAATAGTAATACCATAGCAGTTATTGAACTACCTTGTAAAGGACAAACTTTTAGAATCAACACCGTTTCCAAATCTCACGCTAAATCAACTCTATCATTAAAAAGTTCTTAAGGTTGTCTCAAGGATACGTTAAGACAATTTTCTCCTAACATTCCCGACTGGCGTGCACATAATTACTGTGATCTAACATCATTTGTTTTCGGACCCACAGCTGCTATAAAGTGCTGAAAGCCTATTACAGAAACAATCCATTAACTAATTACGTTGATGTTTATTTATTTTGATGGCACTAGAACGGATCCTTTTTCTAAATTAATTTGGTTTTTACAGACAGCTTTCGTTTGTTTACAATTTCATTAGACTGTCTCAAACTTTCGCGATGCTTGTATTCAAATCTGTTAGCTAGTCAACCAGCGTAGTCACTATAAGACATACTCTGTTCATTGAATTATAAATTATAAGTTAGATTCGAGCTAGCGACACTAATCATTGTTTGTGAGTATCCTTCAAAGTCGCGATTATTATTAACGATGCCTTGTTTAGCTAGGCGTGCAAATAATTTACAAATATCAAACATCAAATATCAAACTTCAAACAAGCTATTACTGTCAATATTTACCAGCCAAATTACAAGTAGGTGCATCACTTTTTATTTGCATTAAGTAGTTACAAAAATAAAATTGATTGAGAATTCGAGGCGTTACTTTGAGGAGGACCATATTATTGATAATAAGTAAAAAAAAAATATTTTTACAAATATTTTCGAAAAACGATCATAAAATTGATCGACATTGACTGAAAATGACTTGACGGTAAATTTTACGAGGAAAGTTGATGCACTTTTCTCATCATAAAAAAACAAAGCATTGGCTACAGAAAAATGATATTCATTCTGTATTTTTTGTGTCCGTATTGAGGTTTGCATGGGGTGTGCCAGGCAGACAGACGTGCCCACATATCGATTCACATGCGTAATGTAATTAGGTGTAGTTAACTTCGGTTTCGGGCGATCAATGACCTGGGTCTGATGTCCAGTCTAGTTGGATACCTCTACTTATGTAGTACCAGCTGTTGTGAGCTTACTCACATTTCGGAGCGTGGGGTCAACCAGGTCACACACACCTTTCAGTGTGTATGTGTGGGTACTGTTCTAATTTCTTGTGAGACTTGTTTTTTTACAAGTTTTGATGGTTATATATCATTCGCACTGTAGGTATCTAATCGTTAGATTAATTTATTACGCAAATCAAATTAAAAATTTCCTCTTTTGAGGTCAACTTAAACCACAATTGTTTTGCGTAAAGGGAAACTTTTTGGCTGTAATTTCGAAATATTCACCCAAACGAATGGCTTTAGTTTAGTGGTAAATAGCGTGACAGTTTATAGTAACACGCGACCATTAGCTGTGTACTTGGAATATTTTGAAACAAATAGAAATATAATAGTCGGGTTTTAACGGTCATAAGTTTTTATTGTAACTAAAAGAATCTTTGATCACATTTCTGTTGTTCCATTCCATTCAATTGAAATTGTTTTCAATGTTGTTGTCTAGATCGTGGTTTATTCAGTTGATAGGTACTTATTAGCTATAGTATAAATACTATAGTCACTCCATATTATAAAACAGAATGATTCATGGGGAAGGCTTAGTTAATTAGTATTTTGTTGTAAATTGGTAGAAATATGACCATAATTTTGTGGGAGCGGCGTGTACCTACACACATAACACTGGTCGGGGCGAGTCGCTAGTCTACGAGTCATATAATAGAAAGTACAACCCTGTCTGCACTTAGTTACCCAACTACCCTGGTAGAAGCGAATTGATTTTGTTTTTTTTTTCAATACGAGCAAGTGAGACGGAGGCGCAGAGGCCTTGCGGTTCGTTGACACTAAACGGCTCGATTGCAATGGGAGTCTGGGCCGCAGCCCGCAGCGCAAAACGGCTAGAACACTTTGCGTGACGCCCGCCCGATGTCCGTTATTTGTCGACTGTATTTGTACTGCCATCCAGTCTGCACACCTATCCGATTTCAAGTCGATCCGACTACTGAAAGTGGGTCAAAGTTCACTTGAAAGATTTTGAAACGGACCACTTTATAATAATATGTTCAAGTAGGTACCAAACCCATAAGAGTGAGAGAGAGCAAGACAAACTCGAATTGTATTCTAAGACCTCACGGACCGTACGTCTGACACACAGTGGACGCGGACAAGGGCGGATTTTTGTATGAATAAATTCACGCATAAACCTACCAGCTTCCACTCAAAAATACCACATATTTATACATATTTCGTACAGAGATAGGTTCTAGGTAGCTATCTTGCACTTCTGGCTTAATCTTATTAAAACATAAAATGTTGTTAGCACAAGGCAATTCCATCAGTCATAATAATGCACATGAAAAAGTGCGTAACAACTTGCGTAGCCTTGATCAGCATTGACACGTTTACAGCGCGCAATTGACACAGAGGTCAAGGCTCCCAGCGCTTAAGCGCATCGCTCTAGAACATGCCACAGCGTTTATTGCCACAAGTGTCTTCACTGTTATATTTGTAATCTGTGGCAAGTAGCAGGGAATGCAATCAGTACATAATGCGATACCATCCGCAATTTCACAACACAGATGGCATGCAGCGAGTAAAGAATGACACAGTGACATCGTACGAACAATGGTTGGAGCTCAGAGTATATCTATCTCGCCAAACTCATTATAAAAAATAGCGACAACAATACTACTCAAAAGAAAATAGAATACATTTGTGCTTAATCGGTAAAATACAAAATCTGAACATTATGTGTGAGTAACGTGTGCGAATATACAAATTGACGTTACAAATTAGACAAATGACTTATACAATATATACAATATATATGAAGTACTACATACAACAGGCCATTTACTTAAGTTATTCAGCTATGGTGCGCTTGCCCCGACGTACGAGTACTAACATCTAAGTATAGTTTTGTAAGAGGAAAATAAGCTCATGTTACATTTAAGAGTTAACTACGAAGAAAATAATTGTTCTCGTAGAAAACAAAATAAAATAACGGTTTAGAGACTGGATGCAGTACAAGTCTACACAAAACCATAACACTCCTTTGGCTTTGCCGTGGTCGGGTAAAAAAGTATCGCCAACCAGAAAGTTTGTAGTTTGATATTTCTTACGAAAAACTTTTTGATACACCAGCTGTTGCCCGCGACTTCATCCGCGCCGAATTCAATACAGCCTATGACACAAATAATGAGGCTTTCTTTCTATTGGTAAAAGAATTTTCAAAATCGGTTCAGGAGATCCAGAGAGAAATAGGTGAACTGAAACAAAATCTCGCTACTACAACCTCATAATCGAAAACAACATTATCAATGATTGACCATACCTATACAACATACATACAACAGCACAGTCCTTAGAACTGTTTATAACAGCACAATTGTACACATATGCACTATGTACACAACCGCAACTAATAGTAGGTAGTACTGTAATAGTTCAAGATTTCAGTTAACATCTTTACAAACTACGTAATTTAACAATTAATTACGCAGAGTTGACACGAGCATCTGAGAAGACCCGATCACACGGTGCGCACGAGATGAGCTAATAAAGTCATTTCACAATCATTATGTCACTACAATGCTACTGCTTGATGCTCCAACAGCGCAATTAACCTGCGATTAAGTCTTAAAGTCCAAGATAATTGTAATGTAATTCAATGCGATAACGGGGGGGCAATGTTCTATGAAAACATTCTCTGTAACAATGAGATATTGGATCGGTTTTGAATCGATGCAATAATGCAGTGATAATTATCAAACTGTACAATCGAGGGCATAAATATCGATCCACCCATCATGACAAATATATGTGTCACCTACTTTATTGTTTGTGGGATAAAGGCTAAAATAAAGATAATACTTTTAGTATAAATTTAAATGGCTGCCAACAGCGAGAGACTTGCAAACGAATGGTACCTACAGTAAATTGGCTATTATAATGTCCTCTGGCTTGTTTTTTGTTATACTGGACCGTCTTTAACTTTAGTATAATGATGCCCCTTTTTTTATCGAAGTGAAAATTGCCCGGGGAGGCCCGGATGGTTATGTGGGACTCTCTCTCACGGCCTCTCTCCGCACGGAAAGGGGCGGGGGGAGCATACCCACTAAAAACATTCCAGCCAACTCCGCTTGCCGGGTTTAAGAAGGCGCCGTGGGATCCCGAAGATTCTAGCCGACGACGCCCCCGGGTTAATGATGCCCCCTAAAGACAATCATCGACAAAATAAAAGGAGATAAACAACTTCATTTGTTGGTCATAGTCTTTCTACTGGGCTCCCGCAGACATTGATGGAACTGTTCTTTTTTACAGCCAGTAGCCAGCCCCATAGTCCACGAGGCACTGGGCACTTTCCCGAAAAGCCCATTGGAAAAAATGGGTCTGATTAGTGAAAATGAATATGCCAAATACTAAATGCTTCAAACATTTACTTACGTACTTAAACACAAAACGAACATTGCAAGTAAAGAACGCAGTGACTCCGTTAGAGAGGGGTAGAGGGATGGATGAAAGAATCATTGAGAGGTAGGACTCCGATTGGAAAGTTCTGCTTTAGAATGATAAAAACATAAACAATCGAAAAGAACGTGTTAAGACAGATAATGAACTAAGATAAATATTTAGCTAAGTGTGCATAAAATTATAAAAAAAAACAAAAAACAATCAGAGAAAACAGACGCTGGCAGAGAGACCAATTATCATCAGGTCACATGTTGGATAGTAATATCGCATATTTTAATCAGACCCCTGTTACTTGAGTCTGTTCTTAACAATATGAACGTACTCAAGAACGCATAATTAATCAACAGTCATCTTAAGACAGCAAGAGAAATGTGTCAATGACTATCTGTCAACTTCCACTTCACACAGAGCTAAACATAAATTAAGACCCCGAGTAACTTTCGATTGTCAGTTTGCATAACGTTACGACAGTTACGCAGTGTCATCGTCATCGATTTTAACCAGTTAATAATTTAATAACCGTAGATTATTTCAACTAGTTGACCGTGACGTTCTTCCGCGTTGTGTTTGACTGTGTAGCAATCATTTTGAAGAGTTGCCAGTGATATTGTTTAAGTCATTACTTGTTTTAATATGGTGAATGATTACGTCATGATCAAATAAGTCAGAAGTTTCACCTCTCGAAAACGTATTATGATCGCTTTTACATCACTTTTACTGAAAAGCCATTGAAGAATCTGTATAACTTGATGCTCGATTTAAAGAGTTCAGGAAACACAGTTCACAACCTTCATGCTAAGCGAATTTGGTTTGGCCATACTTCGTACCGTTAAAGCTCGTCTTCCAAAACCATCGAGATAATGGAAAGACCGACATTTTTCTCCCTATTGCTGACTTCGCAGTAGCCTTATTTCTCATACAGTCAGAATCAGTGATTAGATACTAACCTGTTTTACAGCACCGTCGACATAATCTTCGCAAACGTTTTTGCCGAAGAAGGTCTCCACGGGGAAGGTCCGCCCGGGGATGGTGAAGGTCGGCACGTTGCCGAAGAAGGTGGAGAACTTGGTGGAGTCCATGGTGGCTGAGGTGACGATGAGCTTTAGGTCGCTGCGACGAGCTACCACCTGAAAACAGGGTTATTGTTAGTTAAAGTTGTTCAGGTGAGTTTTAGCTGTGATAGCATTGAGTGATCCGATCAGTAAAAATGAAGTTAAGTTGCGAAATAAGGTAGAATCAATAGTTTTCAGTTTTGAACAGTACTGAAACGTGTGATAGAATTATTAATGGAAATGATGTTCTTCGTCTAGATTTACTTAACTTATTTTGAATCTTGTGATATAATGAACATTTAAACCAGGTTCAACCTATCCTTTTACTAAAGTTCTATAAATAAGTAGTTGAAACGAGCAGTTCCGACACTTCCAAATACATGTAAGAAAATTTCAGTTAAGATCGACGAAACTATTAAACTTAGATTAAACAACCTAACACCTAAAAATAGCGTGATTACTGGACTAGAACAGGAAACTTACAGACAGCACACGTGGTCCGCTAAATAGTTTAGAAACTCAACAAAGCACTCAATAATAGCAATTGGTATTATCCGATAATTTCACGGGCGATCGACTGCGAAGCGGTTTTTGCGAAACAACTACAAAAAAAGTTTAATTCGCGCTGCTATTCGCAGTTTCTCAATAACGTAAAAAGCTGAAAAATACACGCTTTTGTGTTATTTATAACTACTTCGTTCGTTTACCAGGGTCCTTTTTGTACGCGATCTTTGTGTGAACACTGCGTTTACATTTTTGAATTGGTTTAGCCGTTCTGGTGTCTAACACCTCAGCGTAATGCTGAGCCAGCGACCGTTTCACTTTTGCGAAGACACACAACGCTGGATGATCTATTTTTCATGTCTATGTTTTTTTTTTTTTTTTTGTTATACCTTGTTTATTTTCTATAAAACTGTGTATATTATCTTATATTTGTGTGTCTTGCAAAAAGGAATAAATGTCTTCTTTCTTTCTTTCCTTTTTTCTTTCTTTCTGTCTCTGAAGTTTCAGTGTAGGTACGGTAGGTATATCAATCCATTAAATTGGAAGATTCCACTTTACCTGGTATACACAATTTGGTCTGTATATTTGTTATTAAAGTCATACACTTATATCACAGTAAATAAATAGAGCAGCATGGAAACCAGGCTTATTTTTTGAAATAAATGCCTACGCTCCAATAGAGCGTTAGGGTTGTCGATTTAATTTGCGTAAAATTGAAAAGCTTTGGTTTAGTTAGCGCTATCTCAGCTAGTAAGGCCTGTTTTAAAGTAACTACATACATACATACATACACATACACAAATAACGTCTCTATCCTTAATGGGGTAGACAGAGCCCAAGGTAACAACACCCAAAGGCCACGTTTAGCATGACTGTGGGCATATAGATGGAAAGGGGGAATCAAAATAGTGATGGGTTGCAAGCCACATCGCCCATAGCATGATTCCTAAGATTTTCGCCCATTCCCTCGATGGGCTTTTACCATCTGCGCGGGAAGAGAAGCAACTGGTACATTCTATGTTTTTTCTTTGCTCCCAGACCAGCATGGAAGTAACTAAGCATGTAAGTAGCAAAGTAAGTAAGAAGCAAAGTAACTAGCTACACTCAAATTAAGAGTATTAGGGTTGGCACCCTTAATTTCCGTGAAAAAGAAACAAACGTTTATTTGGGTTCCATAATAGTTAAGGCATGATGAGAAATATTTCATTATATTGGATTCAATCAAGTGTATTTCGCAGGACTATTCAGACGCTGTGGTTGGGTCTAATAAGCTTGAGCCTTATCAGAAACCTCCAGACTTTGAGCTCGTTTGTTCGCTTTATTAAACCTAACAATATCCCAGGACCCAGCCGGTACCCTTCTGTAATAACTTACGGCGATTTGAGCCCAGTGGCTCAAAAAATTGGGTGCGTTTTATTGCGTTACGTCGCTAGTTGATTGTTCGGCATTATTATAATTCTTGAAGACGCATTACTAGTAGGATTCTCAGTAATTCATAGAGACAAAGTTGCTTCTGAATGTCACTGGCGGAACCGGAACAAACCGGTTTTTGACAACAACTAATTACGTGTTTAGGTTAACTAACTCAAAGGTAGGGGTGCAAGTCGGGTTACCTCCGCGTGTGGTCCAGATAACTGTAATAATACTGTATTTATTACTTTGACATAGGCGAAATCATCGCATCGATCGATGGGGCTATATTTAAAAAAAAGAAGACTTTATGGTACTAGTAGAATTTTTGTTAGGTACGGCAACAAACCCAGACAAATTTTCGGTAGGTATAGAAAATCGTAAAGTATCTAATATATACGCAGCTATGACTACAAAGGAATTGGAAAATATGCATACAACTATACTGTATACGTACTGATATGATAGCAGGTGATGTAGGATTCAAGTTAGTGCTCGCACAGTCTCTACTTAAAAGCATGGTTATAATAGGTAACATCGTCCAGACAGTTTTCCTTAAAGATTAAGGAAAATCTGTGTAACAAACAGAACATTTTGCAATAAAGTTTTGCGACATTTATACGGCTGATAAAAATGCGTGCGGCGACGATACCTCGAGAATATAAAGAAGTTAGTCACGAGGGTGTGGCGAAATATCCCAGGATTGTGTACCGAAAGGATTTATCTGATGATGTCGGTGTGTTAGTGTCACTGACTCGTGATTGCTGTGTTGAGAAAAAATATGAGAATCGTGGTTTGTTTTCTCTTAACAAGAAGAGTGATTGCATTACATGACTTCATGATCATGACATGTAGTGTTAAAAAATTACTTCATTACATATAGACGGAGTTCGACTGAAACGCAATGTAAAGTTGGTTGAAACTGCACCTTGCTGAGTGCATGCATGTATGTATGAATGTTTAACTACCACACACTACCATGCCACATGCCAGTGCCATGCTGGTCTGGGAGCAAAGGAAAAAAACCATCGAATGTACTAGTTGCTTCTGTAAAAGCCCATCGAGGGAATAGGCGAAAATCTTAGGAACCATGTTAAAGACAATGGGTCTAGCAACCCATCACTATTTTGATTCCCCTTTCCACCTTTACGACCACATTCATGCTGTCTACCCTGTAAGGGATAAAGACGCGATTCATGTATGTATGTTGTAAACAATAGCACGCGCACAACTACAACCAAACTTAAACTCCTGCCGCCCAATGTTCTAAATAAAGGACAACTGTCAAAGAAAAATTAAACTAGGTACATGAATGTCGCTAGATTTGAAATCCAACAACCAAAATTTGAGTTTGGTTATGCTACGCACGTGCACACGAGGCGGGGCACACCCGGGGTAGTTCAAGCCGACCTCACTAAGCCCTTTACAGAACTCCTGTATTATTATTAACTAGCTTCTGCCCGCGACTTCGTCTGCGTAGAATTATACATAAAAACCTTCCTCTTGAATCACTCTATCTATTAAAAAAAACCGCATCAAAATCCGTTGTGTAGTTTTGAAGATATAAGCATACATAGGGACATAGGGACAAAGAAAGCGACTTAGTTTTATACTATGTATTGATTTGGTATTATTTTCGTCCTTGATGTCACGATCCACGTGGATAAGTTAAGTGGGTTTCCAGATCTCGGCACAATTTTCATAGATTTAGATTTACATCATAAATTGTTCATTGTCAAGTTAGGAGAATTTAGATTGAAATCGTCAAGAGTAAATAAAATAAAATTAAATAATACAAATCAATTGAATATAACAAAAATGACAAAATCAAAAACAATTAGGTACAATTAAATTAATTCTCCTCTAGGGATCGTCACTGCTTATAAACAATGAAATAACAATAAAGGGTTAACTTAATATAATGTCAAAATTAATGGAATAAACAATGCAACTAAATAAATAAATCAAAATGTCATATCCAGAAACTCGTTCCCAGAATAAAATGTATTAAAACAAAAGGACTTTCAGCCGATGCTCAAATGTTTCGTCATTTTGTTCATTTAAGGACCATTATTGACATTATGTGACGAGACGACATCTCGACAGTCAACATGTTGATATTGACAGCACTGCGCAGGTTCACCCATGTCAACTGTACGTTAGGGAAATAGGAAATATCCAAGATAACGTTGTCAGAAACAAACATGTTGGTACAGTTAACCGGGGTGACTATGATAATTTTGGGGTTACTTTGATCGTTTTAAAATTGCTATAAAAACGATATTGTCCATATGCGGTGAATATTTGGCATGTAGACGCCAAGGCGGTCGATGAAGACGTCGATTGGAAGCAGCAAACGAAAATAAAAATTAATGATTTCGGAATCAAAAATTAATTTGATAGTAACTATCTATCATTCGAAAAAACAGCGCCTGCTCTCGTCCCTGGTGAGCAGCAGATGTTCCACGGGAGTTTGTAATTGTGTCGTACAGACACATCATTCAAACAGATGACGCTTGGCGAAATAAATTCGCATAGTAACAAGGTCACGTGACAGCTAGTAACAAATAGAAAAAATCGAAGGCTCACCCACCTGCTATGGTTGGTGTAGGGGTATTATAGCACGCGTCACGGAATGACGAGGATCCGGATTCGATTCCCGGCCATAGCTTTACGTTTTGGATTTTTCTGTGTTCTAATTTTCAGTGTCGTTTAGAAATTGAATGACTTTTTAATGTCACCCTGGTTTACGATAGTCGAATTAGGTACCAGATAAAAATAGGTTGCAAAATAATAAAGTCTAGGGGTGCGAGTCGGGTTACCTCCGCGTGTGGTCAAAAGCTGCGGTTCGTTTTTGGATCCGTCCGAGGGGAAGAGCAGTGCTTGTTCCGGTGCACCCTGGGCATCGGTTAATGATTTCCTGACAGATTCAGAGGGATATCATTATCCGTTGGCCTTAGCCAACACCCGCCCGAGCTCGAGGCCGAGCCCGACACGGGGGGAGGGGTCTTTTGACCGTGTTCTACCGTACAACGTTGCCGACATTTTTGTCACAAGATTTTTGAATACTGTATTTATTACTTTGACATTGGCGAAATCATCGCATGGATCGATGGGGCCATATGAAAAAAGAAGAAGAATAAAGTATATTTCTCCCTCGTAGGTTACGCGTGTTTTAGCGACATAAGTTTCCTAATTTTCCTCACCACTTGTATTTATACACTGTGTTTTACAATTAGCATGTCATTCAATTAGTTTGGCTGAATACACCTGTGAATGTTGTTAAGGATCTATTAATTGTTGTTGACAATTATTGTTTCCATAACGTACATTGGACTGGACGATACGATATTCAATGTGAACGGCGTCAAAGGGGTGGCTTGATTTTAAACCCAAAATAACGACAAAATTATTTTACAGTTACGTTGAACAAACCCAAACACCTGTTGGAATGTTCCAGAACACTTTTAAGGACACTTTGTATACAAAAGTTGCTTTTTATTTGGCCTCACTGGACTTTTCAGACGGCAAAGGAAGGTAGGTATGTCAGGTTGTCATGGTAAAAGTGTTCGGTTTTACTTGTCTATTTTTAGAACTGTTGCTCCCTTGAGATTTCTAAAATGATTGTTAAGATGTTTATGTTCCTGCTCATGAACAGAAAGTTCTATTCTAAATTTAATTCACATCCCCAGATTAATTGAATAAAGCAACGCATAATTGCTCTTGGCTCGCCACACACTGAAGTACATTAAAAACAGCTCTTTATAAATTTGGCATAAAACATTTGGCCAATACACAAACATGTGATGTCCAACGTACTGAACAAACATTTGAACAAACTAGTTGTATCAAGTATCAGCTTACGTCGTCAAGAAACCGTTGATCGAACAATTAAATTTAAAATAAGAACATTCCGAGCCGACGAGCCCCCAATCACGTGACGGTATATTAACGTTTAAAAACGAACGACGGCGTTTCATTGGCGTTTAAATTTAGAAAGAGAATTCGATTACCGCTCGGCAAATTGCCGAATGTCGAATAACGGTCGTGCTCGTGATTTTTTGTACATTTTAATAGTATTTTCTGAATTGCTGTTATAATATTTGAATATCTGGAGACAGATATTGCTGGCTGTACAATTAGTGATTACGAATACCTTGAAACACGATCATTACTTAGAACTAAATTGCAAATAATGCGTATTTGCACCACGTCCTTTATATAACAATATTAGCATCGCTGTTCTTTATTTTTGCTCTGTGCAGAGAACCAATAACATGAAATGTAAAAATTCTCGCGAAGAACAAATTTAAAGTACGTTACGTCACATCTGACGTGCACGCTCTTGACATTGATATATCACGTGTAAAATATAAAACACGAAGCAACTGAACCGAAAATAGCTGATCTATTTCTATTAATATGAATAAGATAAGAATTTTCATTGATGCAGTAATAAGAATCAGCAGAATACGGTATAAACTGCACTGAGTTTACTTAGTCGACGAATTTTCAGCAGATTAAACAAAAAATACGGAACGAATATACAATGAAATGCATAAGGATAGACACTGCTTATGTAACTTATTACAGCAAAATAAGGTCACCAATGAAAACCTGTTTTAATTTAGTCTTCTTTAGTAGTATCGCCACTTTATAAGCCCATGTTGTCCTAAGCTCTCAAAAAGACGCGTGGAAGCCTTAACGTGAAAATTATGATGCAGCATGCAAACACACTGCCTCTGACGCAGCTCCGCGAGTATTATTGAAAATATTTTCTACAGAGCCAGTATTAAGGCAAGGGACGAATGTAAATGAGGTTTAGGGCGCTTCGCCTTCATTATAGCGACATGGCAGCGAAAATACGCGTCAAAAATTCTGGAATGTGAATGGACGAGAACTCGTAGGAATAAGACGTCGAGGACGACGTGAGCAACAGAATAGAAGCCTTTGTATTTAATTGCCACGTTTTTAGAAACTTTAAACAAGTACTTATATGTAGAACTAGAGCACTGTAAAGGTTAAAACAAGGCCAAATAATAAAAACTTAATTGAGACTACGACTTTTTGAGTGGTGCGATAACGGTACGAACTATATGACCTGAGGTTGTTTACCCTGGCTGGAAATCTAGGCTCCGAGAAACCACTACGGCGCCAAATAGGCAACGGACACTTTACCCAAGGCAGTAACCTCAACGAAGTATATGCGCTCTGTTTTAGGGAGTTGTAAAATTATATCGCGTGTTATGGCGCTCGGAGATATGGAGGCTTTATTTTATCGTCTCTATCTGTAGTAATAGAAAGGCAAATGGATACTGGATTGTTTCTAAATGTCTAGGAGCTGAAAAAAACGTTCAAACATTAGGACTGAGTAAAATTTTGAAAAGATACCCTATTCTCAATGAAGTAAATGGCGATGACATAGTTCTAGACTAGGCTAAAAATAACCAGGCACGGTATTTTACCCACGTCCGAAATCTCATAAGTAAGTTTTAACGACCTTTCGCGATTAAATTTAAAGTAATTTTTAGATTTTCATCCGTTAATATTTTGTAGATATAAGAATGCAAACTACAGCTGAATATGGTGCATAACAGTTCACCGAGTCGACATTGTCAATTACCAATACCACATTGTACCAGCGGTAATTCGAGCACAAGCCGTTGGTGTTACCAGTTCGAACCGGATTCCACTGGATATCACAGGTTTTACAGCGTGCTTGGAATACCTAGCCCTTTGTACGACGAATCTATTAAGGTAATATGGTAATAACCGGTGATGTATAGGAAGAAGGATGTATTAACAATGACGTTCTGCATAAACAACTGCATCATTCATGTCAGTTTTTTTACTACACGGAAGTCTAATGGAATCGGAAGTTATAAAAGCACTAGCTGTTGCCCGCAACTTCGTCTGTTATCCCGCAGGAATTACGCAATTTTTCGGGATAAAAAGTAGCCTATGTGTTATTGCAGACTATAATCTACCTGTGTTTCAAATTTCATCCAGATATGTAGAGCCGTTCTGGCGTGAAAGGGTAACAAACATCCATCCATACTTACAAACTTTCGCGTTTATAATATTAGTATGATCACGGTAAATAATAGTCAGTGGCATTAACTTAAAGAGACTTTTCATTAGGTTAGTTAAATTATAGATGCCATTGCAAAAGGTGTCAGCAAAATTCAAGAAAAGTATATACCTAATCTCCCGCCACGTAAAATGCATCATGGGGGTGTAGAGAATACCGGTTTGATAGAAAAGCAGTAAAGCAAGTCTGCTGTTATACCTTATGGCATGCGACTGCAATCATTGTTATTCTGAAGAGCAGACCCGCCTACACTTTGTTAGCATCCCAAGTCACAAACATCGTGAGGTTGCGGTTAGAAATTATGAGATTTATTCATACGACTAATTCTGGACTAACGACAAACTATGTAAAAGAGTTCTTGCGTTGTCAATAGTGTTTTGTATTACCTAGTTTGAAATTCAAAGGTGTAAGTGTCAATATTAACGAACATTACCACAAAAATAACGACATTTAGTGTCAGCAAAAGAGCATAGATAGACAACAATTTCAGCATCAATCGTAACAATTTAGTTCAATGAAGTTTAGTCTAGTTCAGAGCCCAGAAATGTTAGAGGCAAATGCATGATTTTGTTACTGTATTCTGCACTAGGTTTCCATATAGTTAATATCTTATGACTTGTACTAGAAGAAACGTGATTAAATCTACAAGCTGACATTCAACCACCCGTGAACTAGGTGCCCACTTCATTACTCCACGATGTTAATTATACCAAGGGAATCGATACTCCATTTCTCTTTGGGATCACCTTGCGCTATCTACCTAGAAGTTATTCGAATTTGTTTACACGCAGAGGAATGTCGGAATTTGGCGTTGCTTTAAGGAAATTGGATCGAGGAAGTTGTTTCATTTGATGAGCGAGGATGATATGCTTTCCTGTATGATTAGGCTTCAGTTACCACAAACAAATATTTAGAACATCAGGATGTACCTGCTGTAGGTGAATAACATATACCAGAATTTCCCGAATGCGTCCAAGAACGAGTCGACGTCTTGTAACTAGCAATATACAATCAAAATTCCAGGTTCCTTTGTAGCTTCATGTAGGTTACATTTTCACCTTCACACCTTGATCTACTATCTAAACAAATTTCTCCATCATTTGTATACAAGAAACGAGTATCACCACTGGAATTCGATTTGTTAGATCGTAACACTTCTTTGGAATGCCACAAACTTTAGACTGGTTTGGCAAGTGGGTTTTTGACGTCACATTTGTCAGTTTGCGTCAACGGATGTCGGTGGGCGATCACCTTTGTTTCAAACAATAGGAATTATATTAGGGTGTGGGGGTAATTCATACTTGTGATTATCGGCAGGTTGATTTCATGAAGCAATTATGGCGACTGGTTTAATGTATGAGTGAGAGAACAATGTGATTTTCTCTTCAACTTTAAACGGATCATTGTTTTTAGTATAGAAAGTGGCTAGTATCAACTTAGAACAAAAGCTATCAATCAGAATCAGTGTATAACAAAAGATAAAGTAGCAAAACAAAAACGAATGTTTTCACTGGAATTAAACGGATACAATAATACTTAGAAACGTTCGAATCAAAACATCAATTAATCAGGGCCTTCCTACCTGTTCTTCAGATAGAAAAAGTATCCACTAGAAAACGTTCTGACTGCGTAGCATAGCTATTAATAAGAATCTAGATTTTTCCATTGAAATCCAACGTTCATATGTAAACATTACTTTTACACGCCTATTTCCTTTCTTTTATCAACATTCCATTGATTTATAGGCTTTGTTTTTGCTACTAGTTAGTACCTAGTTCTACGGATGTTGAATTGTTGGAATAATTTTACACCACTTGTTATCATTTTGTATAAGTATTTCATTGTTGCTAACGAATCTGGACCATTAATGTAGTCTGATAATAAATAAAAATTTGAATTTTGAATTTGAGAACATTGATCTATCTAAATATATAACGTATTAATTAACGTCATGTTAAAGATATAATATGAATAAAGAAGGTATACTCAATAAATAAGTATTTGATCTACTCAATAAATTCAAAAAACTTATATGTATAGGCAAAAGTGAACAGAGTAGCATTAAATGTACTTAGTAGCATGGTACAGCACAATAAAAATAAAATATTTGTTGTAAGTAGGCCGCAAAACGCCCCTTCCACGTTTTTAAAATTCTACCAACGCTTTCCAGGAGACGATCATTGCCTATAATATTCTGGCCAAATCTACAGGCCTCTGGGAATGAGATGGCTAACACGGTATGTACCCATGGGGCCCAGTTCAAATTAGGAACAGCCAATGCTTCGCAGCAGTATCGACCCATGATCTATAAGTCCTTTTTCTATTGGTGGTCATTTAAAAAAGCCTCAAGTTTCTACATAAAGTAGTAAAGAACGTGATGTAATAGAATAGCGGGATAGTTTAACATGAATAATCGGTTTCAGAGAAAGTATTCAATTTATATCATAATACTCGACTATACCGCGGAAGTGGTCGGCGATACTAAACCGACGACTGGCGTAAAC
The DNA here is from genome assembly GCA_949127965.1 of Pandemis corylana. Classification (NCBI taxonomy): domain Eukaryota; kingdom Metazoa; phylum Arthropoda; class Insecta; order Lepidoptera; family Tortricidae; genus Pandemis; species Pandemis corylana. The sequence goes on from OX421863.1 coordinate 13,023,314, forward strand.
GTAACAGAAGTGTGAAGCTTTAAAAACAGTACTGACCAACCAATAACTAACAGATCAACGAACCTAGCATATATAGAGAAGGGGCAAGTATTGTCTAAACGCCACCGTCCATCTTGAATCCAATAAGGAACGCAACGATAGCAATTGTTTCATGTATAATTTCTATGACTAATCAAATCATAAAATATATAACTGCGTAAAATGACTTCATTAGGATAAGATCGCGATAAGATTATAAAACCTGATAACATTAAACAAAGACGTATAATCAATAGTTGATACGTAACGTAATATAAAGGCGTAGAAACAATGTCACACTCTTACGCGTGTCAAAAAATCTAGTTCAGTTCATGCATCGATATGGAAGATCCGTCATCTTCTAACTCAAGGCCGCGACCTGATTTCTTCGCAACCATATCACATTACAATTACCGCAAACTAGGCAGTCAAAGCTTAAATTATATCATTCAGCAGTAATATTTCCACTGTTACTTTTGTACAGAACACATGTCACATAAAAAAAGCACTATAGCAGATATCTTTCCGCTAATCTTGGTTTTTAAGACAGGAAGACTTTTAAATAGAAAAAAGGAAATAAAATGCTCAAGTTACATTTCATGTTTACCCTCTCTAGGTTAGCAATTTTTCTGTTGTTGCAGTTGTCTATTGGGTAGCTGCGATTGTTACCATCAGGTGACCGTATTACTAGTTTTTCTTCATCATTGTTTAAAAAGTAACAACAACTAGGTATATCACAAGGAGTTTCTTTGATTACTCACAAAGATACATCATTATTTTAAAGATAGGACTTACTCAGAACTAGAAGAGATTAAATCTCATTAATAAATTTGATCTCTTTAGTAGAATCAATTGTTCTGAAAACATTACATTCCAACACCACTGCCAAGATGCTAAAACAAATGACCATGTTTCTCTAGAAACGCATGCGCTCAATATTCATAGTTTTGTTTACGTAGTGTCAGCAAATGTTAAAAATAATGCACCTAATTGTAACGCACGTTTGATATGAACAAACTGTCACGTGAACGATTGAAGGGCATACGATACAACACCCATAACTCGTTTATGTTATGGCTTCTGTAGGCAATGTGACAGCTAGCTGATTCCGATGCCAATTGTCAACCCATACATGAACTGTCAAAATGAACACGATGGCGATTGCGAGCGAGTTAGATAATATGCCTACTGGTTTAGTCGAAACTCGTGCAAGTAAGTATATCTTTCGCCAATAATTACGATCATGTGCCACAGGATGACAAAGCCGGAGTAGAGGTTGCAAACGTCTGACATGGTAGTAAAAAGTGTGTCTTTACGGCATGATGTCATCATGTCTAGACGAAATAAGTCAGAATCAGAAGCTGTAAAGCATAATGAATCAGAACACGAGCATTAATTATCTAAATTATGGCAAACGTTTAAGGAAATACAGACACCAAAAGAGGTGCAGCGCGGCGTGTCTGAAATATGTACTCACATTTGACGTAGGTACACTCATTTCATTTGTCCCATAGCTTTTCAGCAAATCATACCAAGTTCGTAATTGATCGCGATAATAACAGACGACTACATTGGCCCATTTTTAGATTCGTTTTGCCAATTGAGTTGATTGCACCACAAATTTAACTCCCAAGCGGGATGATAATAGCAATAACGTCACAATTTTTTTCATTCCAACTAAGTACCTGAAATTTAAATTGGTCATCAACTCATCAGAATCCACGACAGTCTGTGGAATTTTGAAGTTCACGCCAACTTTGTAAATTAATGCAAAATTATTTTAAAGAGTATGGTCTCTCAGTATTAGATATCTGTATCTTTATCATCAAATTAACTCTGACGGGGAAACTGAAAACTTCAAATAAATAAATAATAAATATCTTGGGACAAATTACACCAATTGACCCAGCCCCAAACTGAGCAAAGCTTGTACTATGGGTACCAGGCAACGGATAAACATACTTATATAATGTAGATAAATACATAATTAAATACATACAACATCCATGACTCAGGCACAAACGTTCGTATTCATCATACAACTGTCTGCCCCTACCGGGATTCGAACCCAGCACCTCGAGCTTCATAGTCAGGGTCACTAACCACTAGGTTATCCTGTCGTCAAGAATATCTCACGGTACGCATCTTTCAAATTGTGAGAACAGCAAAGTTTTTTCACCCCTATCTCATTTACGAGTTAGAATTGAAAGGAAGATGTTGGTTTTAGCGGAGTTTCTCCAACCTGAGACTACTTATAATCATTTTAACCTACATATCACAGCGATCAGTGAGGTTGCTTAATATCTGTAGGATTCTTTAGTCTACGTCCCATAATCCCTAGACATCCGATATCATGTGTCGCACTCGATACTCGGTCACGCACGTGGCGTCAAGCGTGGGCGCCGTCTGGGGGTGTAGTGGAGGGAAGTCGGTCACACGCATCTGCGGATATCTTTAGGTTTAGGACTTTGAGACCCCCCCTTTAGCTTTGCTGTAGTCGGGTAATAAAAGCATGTAGCATGAACAAAAAACATGTATGTTGCTACTCCGCTACTTACGTGCAAGATAGCCAAGCCAATCTACTGCCACAAATCTATAAATCCCACACCACAAACTTAACTATCCCTAACACCACACAAAACACGAATTTATTTGACGGTGGGGGCGTATTACACCTCCACTGAACTTAAATTATTTTTATAGATTTTTTTCTCTTTCTTTTTTTTCCATAGGTGACTACTTTGTTTTACTTTGACTAGTAGAGACTTTATACGTCTCTACTATAGACTAATATAATTTAAGGCTCGGGGACCTTATACATCTCTTTTATAAATGTATTTAATTTAAGTAGAATTAAGGTGTAGTAGCTGAATGTATATTATTTTGAAAAAAAGACTTTCTGCCAAGTTTCTTGCGGCGCACTCTTCTTGGCAATGATGGTCTTTCCGAATGCGCTGGTAGTTTCAAGAAAGACATGTAAAAGAGCCATATAGATAACTTACAATAAGTAAGTAATATAGGTAATTATTAGGTATCAGTCGCGCTTTGTGAAAATTTCCATGAGGCAAACCGGAGAAAAAACTACTTAGCTCAAAGTAACGAGTGCAGACAGAGCGAGAAAGAGAAATTACACAGAAACCCGAAGGGATTCAAGGTGTTGGTATAACAACGTTGGAAAATCGTTGGTATAATTTCAAAATGTGTAATATACGAGTATGCAGTGGATTAATGCTTCAGATAAATAATGTAATATCGTGACAATGAGTCACGAACGGGAAAGTAGATTTACGGCCCTGTTTAGTCTGTTGGATCAGGTGGTATCATACACACCTGTGAATTTTCAGACGGCGTGTTTTAGCAAACAAAATCGAACTGTAAAACTGTTTGCCAAAGGTCTGTTTTGAATAGGAAATAAAGAGCTACTAAATTATTAACTCTATGCCGATATGTATTAATAACATTTAGCTATCGTTTTGTACTGTCGCTGAACAGCAGAGCTCGCACTGTTAGAGTATGATAGCCAAAGAAATAACGGACACAAGAGGTGTTTCATTCTAGCTTTTTAAGTTGGCGACTCATCGGTAATTCTTCTGGTGTGGGACCTTTTAGCTGGTACTTGTATATTATCATCCTATTCGTGTAATGGATATAAAACTAATCCCAGCTAAAAGGTTCAACTATTAACATAACAATTATAACACATGTTTATATATTACAGCCAATAATATCATTTTACCAGTTGCTTCTCTTCCCGCGCAGATAGTAAAACTCCATCGCGGGAATTGGCGAAAATCTTGGGAATCGTGTTATAGGCGATGTGGCTAGCAAACGATCACTATTTTGATTCCCCTTTTACCTATACCCCCACAATTATGCTAAACGTGGCCTTAAGCCTTTGTCTACCCCGTAAGGGATAAAGACGTGACTTGTGTATGTGTATATATGTAATAATATCATTGGACGAGCCTCCGAAACTCGTCGATAGGTCAGTAATATTTACATCTAAGTACCGTGTGCAATCTAAACTAAGAAATCACAATTACGGCATTGATAAGCACAATCATATCTTAAACAAACATATCGAAGAATCTGATAAAAAGAAGGTATATGTTACCTACGTAAGCGGAGTAAAGATGCTTATCAATGACTACAAAGGAAATAAGAATTTTGCGCCGATTTTAAACAAACATCAGAAAAAGGAGCAGGTTCTCCATTCGGCAGTTGTCTTCTTCTTATGTTTAGTCTTTGTTCAATAGGGTAATATGAAACTGGATCCTGGATCCCACAGTCATCAATTCAGGATTTGTCGGCGGGATCCCAAGGAAATCCAGATTAGAGTGGGGTAAATTCGTAATTGGGGGAATTTCCGGGGAATAATTACATAATCTAACAACGCTTACAAGCTTGTCTTTGGCTTCTAGATAAGCGTTGCCAGATTCTGGAATTGTTCCCCGTTAACTGAATATCCACAAGTTTCGAAATTCCCCTAATTTCGAATTTACCCCAATGCACCTTATTAACTAAGGTATTTATATAAGTAGGTATTTGGTATAAGAGCAGGTGTGGTTCCAAAACTCTTTTGACGCTATAAACCACGAAAACAATAAGGTTCCAGGAATCATGGTATAACAAAAGTCGTATTAGTTCATTATAAAATAATGTACCTAATGATGAGAATTATGAAGATTTCGAAATCTGGAACACGAATTTGTAGATGATTCTTGCATATTATGTGGCGTAGGCAGTTAGACAGTTTTTTTTTATATATAAGAGGGGGCAAACGAGCAGACGGGAAGATAAGCTATGAGCAAGGAAACAGTGGCCTTTTGGCTGAGGGTAGGTATTTTATCGAGGCTTCTGCTAACACGTGAGCAGAACCCAGAATTTTCGCGGCAGAAAACGCTGTCGCAATCCAGCTAGTGTTAGAAATATTTTATTATCGATATCGATACTAAAAGAAAAAAAGGTTTACAAAATAAAAAATCACGAAAGGTTTGTGTACCTCTTTGTTACCCGAGGGTCTGTATTTTGTCCTATAAAATCAAAGTTCCGAATGTACGGTCTACCATGGTTTTCGTAATAGTCATAAGGAGCTCTATTTCCGAAACAGTATTTTTTTTTTAATTGATAGAAAACTAACCTAATCCAACCTACTATATTATGATGACTTTTCCAAAATTCCTGAAAAATGCACGATATCATGTGTTATGACCAATAACAATTATGAGACCAAAAAGGACCCGGTTACCCGACTGTGGCAAAGCCAAACGAAAGACATTTTATTACTTAATGTGATAAAGTATAGTTAAGATTTAAAAACAATGTCGTATATTTACCACTACTTTCAAATAGTTTAAACTAACCGTCACGAATGATTTTAAATGAGTGTAAAAATAAATTGGCATAATTATTTTTAATACACTTACTTAATAATACTCGACATCAATAAAAAATGTTTCTAGCACTACGTATATTGCGACACCATTTGTTTTGCAGCTAAAATTCCGGGCTCTGCACGCGAGTGCCTACCTGAAGGGTAATTTCCAGCAAATTCGAACCATGCTTTAATTTGTACAACCTTTCTTCTATGTATGTTGTTGTTTCTTCCATGCTGGTCTGGGAGTAAAGAAAAAACATTAAACTTATAGTTTGTTTTAGTTAAAATGACGAAAATGCACTTAACGTGGGATTTTACAACTTCTTTTCTTGAAAACTCAAACTCAAACTCAAACTTTTATTTGCTTTGATACAAGATACAATGTACAAGATCAAACCCTGTAGGGGCACTGCAAATATAACATTTTTAATGTACAAATAGACTACCATTTGTACTAACACACATAGGCATAAATTACATTACATTATAAAGTTTTCTTAATTTCTAAAACATCTCTGCTTATCATCAAAAAATTCCTGAAGGGTGTAGTAGGATTTCTCCAGCAAGTATTTATGTAGTGTCTTTTTAAAAGGTTTAATGTCTTTTATATTTTGGATGAAGTTTGGAATTTTATTATAAATTTTTATGCACATTGCATGTGGTCCAGAATGGAATATTTGTAAGCTGGAGATTGGCAGTGCTAATTTGTTTTGGTATCGTAAGTTATGTGGCCGGGTAAAGTGATCTTTAGCTTGAGAGAAAAAACTGATATTGGATTTAACTAAATTGCAAATTTCTAGGATGTATAGGCTGGTTAAGGTAAGTATTCCAAGTTTTTCGAAATATGATCGACAGCTGACTCTAGGTTTTATGTTCGCGAGGATCCTAATGCACTTTTTCTGTAGGACGAACAGATTGCTAGCGTTGGTGCTGTTTCCCCACAGCGCTATTCCGTACCGCAGCCACGCGTGTGCATATGCGTAATATGCGGAGGTGGCAGTTTTAGTATCAGTAGTTCTTTTTAATTCATACAACGCATATGTAAATCTATTTAATTTGCTAGCTACTTTTTGCACATGGTTTTTCCAGTTTAAATGTGAATCTATAGTTAAGCCTAATAATGAAAAAATATCAACATTCTCTAATTTTGCATTTTTATAACAAAAGTCTATTTTCAATGGTGGTTTTTGGTAAGGTCGAAATTGCATTATTTTAGTTTTTGACTTGCTGAATATGAAAGGAAAAGATAACAAAGAGACGTAATAAAACTGACCGAAGTATGGCACGGATACTGGAGTAGCTCAACCCTTCTTCCAAGTCCAGTAAAACGTAGCCGGGGTCATCGAAAACTTAGAACACCAAAATCCAATCAGAGGCATTCAAAGCCCAGTAAAGTATAGCCAGGTTGTAAAAAAGAGACTATTTTTGCAAATATAACACATGTACTAAAAGAGCGAAAGCCAGTTAGACACTAACAAAATGTTGCACTTAAAATGTTGCCTAGAAAGTATCCCCTCCTATTGATTATTGTTTATTACCTGAACTGGACACTTTTAAGTATAATAGGTGTATTGTTTTCCGAATAGGTACATCAAACTATCAAGATTGTTTGTTGACGGTATACTTTGGGCCTACCGACACACCTGCATAATTGTTTTACAACCCCACTTGAAGATAACAATTAAACAATAGATGTTGGTTTTAAGTACTTTTCGTCATTTTAACTAAAACAAACTATACCAGTTGCTTCTCTTCCCGCGCAGATGGTAAAAGGAATGGGCGAAAGTCTTAGGAATCATGTTATAGGCGATGCGGCTAGCAAGCCGTCACTATTTCACTATTTTTTCCCTTTCCACCTATACGCCCTTAATCATGCTAAGCGTAGTCTTAAGGTTTTGTTACCTTAGGCTCTGTCTACCCTGTAAGGGATAAAGACGTGATATATGTATGTATGTTTCTTCTATGTATGGGGATAAGATAATTTATTGACTTTCTCCACCACCAAGTACAAGTTACATTTAAAAACCGTTTAAAAGAATAACCAAACTGTCCCCTGTCCTGTCAAACCTTCTAAAAAGCAGAAGAATCTGTGCGAAAAGCGAGGATTTTATTTATTTGCGTTTGTTTACCTATGAATCTTCGTCAGATAGCATCCAATTACAGCACAAGGTCGTGTAATTATACATAAAAAAATGTGTTAATTACATAACAGCTTGGACACAGCACGTAAATAAGAGCTAATAAGCATAACTCGACCGAGACCTAGACTTGGTTATAAACAATACAGTGCACTATGACGTTGATTCAATGCACTTTATGTATACCTACCATATAATTATCGTCGTATAAAATATATAGCTTGATATTTTGCATTCATTATGAATTCAATACAATGCTGTCGAGTCGGTTAGCGTTCTAAAAATAGAAACGCAACGTTTGCGCGTTTTATTTTATTGTAAACATTCTCAACATACGGCAATAAAATAAATGTATTAATTACTTAATGTTATTTTCTCAAACATTGCCGTAAATCTCGTCATTGTATTATAAGTACCTAACAGAACACGATGGGCCTTGTTGACGGCCGAATTACATTGCAGGCGCGATTTTCTGACCACAAATCGGATTGCTAGACCGTTTTTCATTTGTTTTTAACTTTTTCAAAAGTCAAAGAGACTATGGCATAATGAACAACAATGTCATACAGCCAAGTCGATAGCAGAGGAGTACGCGTTTTGTTCGAGTCTAACGTTTTTAACAATGTCTCAAAGCTTACGGTGACAGATGATATAAAAAAAACTTAAGAAAAAAGGCGGGAACGTGTAAACCACCTAAGTTGCGAGGAAGTTTAATGAAAAATTTCCTGTTTGAGAAAAACATTATATCTGCCTCAGCTGGAAGAGCAATCTCTGCATTCGTAACTTTAAAAAACACTCACCTGCGGTTCGTGTTTTTAAACAAGCTACTCATCCAGCAATTGGCTAGTTCCTGGTCTCTTAAAGTCGTTTCGGAAAATGTCAGCTGGTGCTAGTTTGACTAACCCAATGTTTTTCAGGATCCTTACCATGACGTCTTAATGCGATTCAATTCCGTCTCAGCTGTAATTTTTAATATGGATCGGAATTGAACCGCATAGTTGACAAATGTTTCCATACACTGATCGATGTTCAAACGAATAAATTTTGAATCAAAAATTAAAAAAAAAATGTAGTGTTAACCAACTGCACAAATATTTCGGAAAAAATCTGAGAGACCTCGTGTATCTTACTAATATTATAAACGCGAAAGTTTGTAAGTATGGATGGATGGATATTTGTAATTCTTTCACGCCAGAACAGCTGGACAGATCTGGATGAAATTTGGAACATAGATAGATTATCGTCTGGAATAACATATAGGCTACTTTTTATCCCGGAAAATTGCGTAATTCCTGCGGGATAGCGATAAACGAATTCTATGCAGACGAAGTTGCGGGCAACAGCTAGTTCTGTTATATGTGTTTACTAGCTGATACCCGCAACTTCGTCTGCTGTTCTGGCGTGAAAGAGTAACATCCATCCATCTATACTTACAAACTTATAAACTTTCGCGTTTATAATAGTAGTAGGATCTGCCTGAGTCTAGTTGAAAGTCTATGACGTCGAAGAGATTTAACTGGTTGAACATTTTTAATTTGGTTCTATCTAGTACTTTTCGCCCCAGCGAGCGTGAAGCTCGGCTGAAGTAAAATTTCGGAAGGTTTTTTTTCCAAATAGTAGAGCCATGACATGAGGGTTGAAAACGTTAACACAATATTTCCTTTATTTTGAGAAACACAGAACACCTCGTTTACGTATTTTCCTCCGATTTTAATGAAACATGGCATGAAGCTAGTCATTCCGTGGGCGCATCAAAGGAGTCTAGCGCACGCGGGTCTTTGTCGCTTGTCCTTTTCAGACAGAATCAATAAAAGAGGGACACACAGAGCGACATGCGAGTAAAATTTTAAACGTAACCCAAGTTATAGCAATATTAATGGTACTTAAGTGCTCTCGGTCACGTCTTATTATAAGGATCGTGAGACAAATCGTTGTTGTCACTCGCAAGTTTGCATACCTACCAACTTATAAACATTAGCATGCTAATTGTCTAACCACGTAAGCGTAATAAACCAACCATAGCTGTAGTAGTAGTTTTTACAAGCTACTATTTAACTTGCTATGTACACTATGTACGATAAAAGCGTGACCGGTTAAACTTCTAAAAAGAAAAGATTTATCATGCGAAATTCTCTAATTTAACAGTTATTTTATTACACTTTCATGCTTTATTTTTAATAAGGTGTCCAGTCTCCCGAATTTTCTATAATCGCATGGCATATCTGAGGCATACTTTCAACTAAGTTTTCAGCGAAACTGCTGGGTAAAGACCTCCATATGAACTTCAGTTCTCGAGATAGATTGGCGACGCTAACCGTATTATTTCCTCGCAATTTTAGCTTCATCCACGCCCATACATTTTCTATTGGTTTGGCATCGGGTGATTGTGAGGGCCAATCCACGACATCGATGCCATTTTCAGCCCTCTACGCAGTACAAACCCGACTTCGGTGTTTAGGGTCATTATCCTCTTGCAGGATCCATGAAGCATTATGCCTTGGGAACATCGTCTTAGCGGAAGGTAACAATGCCTTTTCATAAATTTTGGCCATTTTAAGGGCATCTAGCGTACCAGTGAACAAGTGCAAAAGGCCGAAACCCTGCTTTGAGAAGCATCCCCAAACAGGCACCTTTACTGGGTGTTTCACGGTCCGCACGAGCAATCTGTTATCAGCCATAGGCCAAGCCCTAGTCGAGTAATTAGCAGACCGAAATGAATCTTCATCTGAAAACATTATATTATTCCAATCCCGGTTTTTGTTTTCACTCGCCCATGACAGTCTCTTTCCCGTGTGTTTTCCTATAAGGAGCGGTTTCTTCATCGTACTTCGAAATTTAAATCCATTTTCCATCAAACGTTTCCGTATTGTATCTATAGATATAGATAAACCATTTTTCTGCAACTTTTCTTGCCCAGAACGCAAAGATAACAGTGGATTTTTCATAAATATTTGTAAAATCCGCTTATTCTCTGCAGAGGAGGTTGATTTTGTTTTCCCGCGTTCTGGTACGTCGTCGACGTTTTTTGTTTCCGTGTATCTCTTTACCCGCTAGTTTACAAACGCCTTCGACTTATTCATGTACTTAGCGGCCCGATCACGAGTCATTTTGGGTCCTTTCGGTTGTGTACATAGGAACACTGCTTCGTATCGTGTAGCATACGCGGCACTCATTTTGGAAAATATGCTTTTGGCGGGAGACGGTCAAGTTTTTTTTTCATATTTTTACAGAGCATTGTACGTAATAGATCAGGCTATTCAGCCAATACCTTTTTTTATAGTGTGGCATTTTAAAAATTAAAATTATGCCGGTCACGATCTTGTCATACACATTGTATGTGTGCATGTTTGATCGGGTGAATACTTGCGACTCAATTTTGAAGCAGGTATCTTCAACCGATCGAGCTGAAATTTTAGCTTGTTCTCCGTACCTACATAACCAAGTTACATAACCGCGGCACTGGTAAAACCAATATAAGACGATTAATTTGGATAACGGGGAACAAGCGGAAATTTGGCATACTTGAATAAATCGAATGACAATACAATAATCTGGCAGTGGAGTTCTGGTGACCCAGCTATAGGACCGTCTCCGCAGGCGGGAACTCTTTAACGGTTGGTCCGATTGATGTCAATTGTCTCTTTCCAAAGACCGTGGTACAATCCTCGTGGCCAGGTACAGTACGTTACGGTTTCGGTTTCTGCCGAATCCTCCCAGTCGGACACTGCTTGCTGACCTTTCCGGAGAACGCACAATACGTGCTGAGAACATGTAGCGCGCAACGCGGAAGAGAAATGCTTTACTTAACACGTTCCACGAACGAGTAGGTAAATGAGAACTAAGAAGATAATATGATACGATATTACTTTATTTGACTAGCAACGTTCGTTCTCAGAGTCCGCGTGGGACTATAGCCAGAGCCCTCTCGTTTTGAGAGGTCTGGGCCCAGCAGTGGGACGTATATTACAGATGATGATGAACGTTTGTTTGTACCTAAGTCGCTTGATTTTGCAAACCTTTTTTCTCAATACTCAATAGTTTATTGCACACAATGGTTTTACAGGTGTTATGATTTAAAGTTAGACGTCACATTACGTACCCCGTCGGGCGCAGCATTTAATTAAAATTATGATAATAAAAGCATTTTAATTATTGTAAGTGTGAAAATAAAGAAATAGATAAATTACGTTTTTTTACATTTATATTAAGTGATAGGATTGGCTTGAAATTTGTCATAGGTACATGAATTGGACGAGAATGCAAATGCAGTGTAGCAAGCAAAAAAAAAGGTGTAAAAAAATAATTCAAAACGCTACAAAAGGGCCTTTTAGTCCCAATTTCAGCTCAAAGTACAATAAATACTAGTACATTAAGAAGTCCTTACACTTTTTTAACTGTGCAGTGGTTTGTCTGTAAATGCCAATCTCTGGAACTAACAAATCGATTTAGAAAATTCTTTAACTTTTTCAGAAATTATACGAAGTTCTTTATCGGGTAAGCGCAGTTGTAACTGGGCTCTACCTAAATTTATACATACGAAAATTATTATTGGCACCGTATCAGCATTGCAAATTATTACAAAACCTATAAATTAAAATTATCGATTGTCATCTTAAAATATTAAACAATTATTTCATCCCGAATCTCAAGGTCATAACCAGTTAATTATATCGTTTGTTTGCTATAACAATCCACACATCTAGTTTGCAGCCGTCTCATTCTGAAGGTGAAGTTGGAAAGTGACAGCTGTATCTTAGTGACGGTAGCGCCTTTGAGTAAACAATTTATTTGCTCTTCAATGAAACCAAAAAAAATGGAATAATAATAATAACATCCGAATGATCCGGATTTACTTTAATAACCAAATAGGTTGATTACTTTAAAAAAAACATAAGAAACGGAAACATAATACATAACTTACATAAAATAATTAAAACGTGGACCAAATTAAGCTGAATTCCATACATAATGCCGGCAGCATAAGTAGAAAGGCAATAAATTCATCTGTAAATATATTATAACTATATTATACATTATATTAGGTAGGTATTGTTATACCTTTGGCTCTGTCTACCCCGTAAGGGTTAAAGACGTGATTTGTGTATGTATGTATGTATGTATACATTATATTAATCACGTCTTATCCCTAATGGGGTAGACACAGCCTAAGATAACAAGACCTAAAGGCCACGGTTAGCATGATTGTGGGCGTATAGCTGGAGAGTGGAATTAAAATAGTAATGGGTTGCCATCCGCATCGCCTATGATTTTAGCCCATTCCCGCCATGGGCCTTTACCATTTGCGCGGGATGAGAAGCAACTGGTACAAACATACTGGTAACATAATTAATCACATCTATATCCCTAACGGGGTTGACAGATGGATTAGATACATTTTCATTCTTCTTCCTTGCTATTATTATTCCCAAATTATTTGGGATCAGCACTCTGTATACATTACCGCCACAAAGCTAGATACATTGATAGATACATTGCCAAAAGAAAAAAAAACACGCTTTCAAAAACGTGTCAATGCCTGACATTTACCAGCTAATGAGTTCTTAATAATGTCAAGTACGAAACGCAACTAAATTTACAATTAAACTCCACCCATGTGACTAATTAAATACGTGTTCCGAAACGCGTACGTGAAGTAATCTGGCTCTCTGCCAGCCTTTGACACCATACTTCAATTGACATACACACTATTCAAAGCACATAAAACTTTGAATCTTAAGATTTCCTCCACATAATTACATTTACATTGCATCTTCATGGTGATAATGTCGTTATGCGATTGAACGATAGAACAGACGCTGTCTTAAAATTTAAAGTGATTCTCTTTTGTTTTTTTTTTCATTTTGTTAGGTTCAATGAAATTTTAACTGCGAATAATGGCCAGTTCCGTCGTGAAAAAAACAGTCTGGCTTCTTTTGTTAACAAGCCAAAACAAGTTTTTTGCTTGGATATCTTTGTAAATTAGTAACCAAATTACGGGCTAAGTACTTATTGGAGGTTGTTACATTTAAAATATACCAAATGCAGCATAATATTCAAAAGAAGCTGCTTGTCTACATCTACAACCATTCAGTACGTAGGCTTTGCATAATTAGCTTTACTGTTACTAAGTTTTCAAAGGACCAAACTACAAACTAAATAGTTCCCCGTGTTTTCAATGTCTCCGACTATTAATGTATAGGCGTCTAGTAATAACGCTCTGACATTGGCCCGGCCAAAAACTTTGGTAGACAAGAATATTTCAGTCACAATTAATCCAGAAGTACAACTAAAAGCCACGAAATAAAAACCAAATTATCTAGCTTATTTTGCTACCATTTTCTTCATTCACACTATAAGACGGTTTAATCGATTAACCATCGCATCTCCATCGCATACTTTTCTTTCAGCATCCTCAGTAATTTCGACTACTGCCAAGGTTAATAGAGCTCTTAATTTTTATAAAAGGGCCAATTTATAGTGAATAACAACACGTCGTCCCTTTCCTTCATATATTCCTGGCATGACGCCACAAACGCCGGGCGCTCTCGTAAAAATAAGACGTCCAAGATGACGGGACACCGAGAGCCCAGACAGGCTCAACAAAATTCGTGGGTGCCAAGAGTGCGTAGCAGAGTACTGCAATTGGTGTAAGGAATGCAATTGTTGCTATAAATAGATGTAATATATTAGATAGTGCATTAGATGAGACGGTTAGTGATGGGGTTGAGGAGATAAATGGTAGTATAAAGGTAGCTGATGTGGAAGCTATATACGATAACAATGATGGAAGCAAGTTACCTAGGCAAAGGAAAATGTAAGAAATTCACACTTTTGGAGACGTACTTATACTGATTTGTCATCTGGATTTGATCATTAGTCTGGAATAGCAATACGCTACTTTTTATCCGTGAAAATTACTTACTTTCCGAGAAAATAAACTAATTCTTCGCAGAAACACCTAGTAGGTACAAATACACAAAACAATCTTAATATACAAAAAGAAAAACTCTTGGAGCCCAACCTTAATCCTTGGATCGAGAAAGCTGAAACTTTGGACACAGGTTCAATTAAAAGAAGGAGCCAGAGACGAAGGTCTATAAGACGATAGCATAAAGCTCAGTTTATGTCAGATTAGTTGTGTCAAGAATATTATTAAAAACAACACGTATGTGTGTATTCAACAATCTGTTTATTTGTAATCCAATCTAGTTTGCGGTCATTGCACTTTCTAAGCAGTTATTTAATTAACGACTTTCGCTATCTGAGAAAGCCTGACCTTTGACGGGACCTGGAATTAAATTAGTTGATAAGCTGGTAGGTGTTAACGAGCTAATAACAGGGGGAGGGGAGCTGCTTAAAATCCACACACACACACACACACAAATCACGTCTTATCCCTAACGGGATAGACAGAGCCTAAGGTAACAAGACTTAAAAGCCAGGTTTAGCATGATTGTGGGCGTATAGGTGGAAAGGAAGTGGAAATCAAACTAGTGACGGGTTGCTAGCCTCATCGTCTATATCATGATTCCTACGATTTTCGCCGATTCTCTCGATGGGCTTTTACCACCTGCGCGGGAATAAAAGCAACTGGCACATTCTACGTTTTTCGTTACTCCCAGACCAGCATGAAACATCAAAAAAAAAAAACCACATAGGGAAATTAAACTGGGGGCATATCATATACGCCGTTTTTTTAACAATCAAGTCCTACGATCTGATCCTATATATATTGAAGAAGAAGAAGATTGAAGATAATTATGTAATAAGCCATTTTGTGGCGGCGTCCATTTTGGATTTACAATGGTAGTGAAGTCGTAGTGTGTTGGATTGAACAAAAACAAAAAACAGGGCAAGCTATACAAAATCGTATATCGTAATTGTAGGTTTTACATGAATACATTCACAATTATTGACTTATGAGATTACTATATTTGACGCTGTTGAGGCACACCATCATCTGACACACCTATCAGGATTTTAATTGGATTGAAATGCATTTCTATACCCTTTTATGACAAAACGTGTATTATGACCTCATCAAGACACACGCATAAGACTAGTTAACAAGTTACAACGCTAAAAGAAAACTTATCGCTCATAAATGCTATATAAAGACACCGTTTAAAGCTATTTTAAGAGCTTGCCGAGCGATACCAAACAAGGACACAGACTGCATTCTGTTAAGGAGACTTGAAGTGACTGCATGCGCTATAAGTAGATACAAGCGTTTAAGCAATAGGCACGGAGCGACAGATCGATAAATTAAAAATAGACATACATACATACATATATCACGTCTTTATCCCTTACGGGGAAGACAGAGCATAAGGTAACAAAACCTTAAGGCCACGTTTAGCAACTAAGGGCGTGTAGGTGGACAGGGAAATCAAAATAGTAATGTTGCCAGCCGCATCGACTATAACATGATTCCTAAGACTTTCCACGACTTGACTTCACTATATCGCGGAGATAGTAAAGTAAAGTTATTAATAACAGACGGCCTTTATAAACTGCGATAAGCTAGGAAAATTCCTACTCTCTCATTTTTCAGACTAAAGGTTAAATCACAAGCGATAATATGTTTTTAAAAAGTTTTTCAAGCTGATTCCGAGTTATCAAACATTTTGCAAATACTTTTCGTCTTAAAATCAAAGTTAAGTAAGATACGACCTTCTTGTCGACAAATAACCAAGTTAAGCAATGTTTATGTGAAGACAAAAATAGAACACTTTAGACCTTGATATAGACTGTAGATTCTAGAGCAAGCGTAATACTAGTCCTAGTGATAAAGGGATCAATCCTAAAATAAATGGCGTTAAATTTAAAATAGCTATTTAGAAAATTCAGAATTATCCCCCTTTTCAATAAGATGATTTGCAGTCTGCTTTAAATTTCCAAGTTTACCATAGCGCAATAAAAAAAAAACCAACGCTTTCAACCTAGCCAGCTTACTGTCGATTTGAAGTCGTAAAATTTTCGCGTCATTGTCATCAAATGGAGTTTATCAGTATAGCAGCGCTCTATGCATTATAATTGCAGTATTGTGACTGCGACATGCACATTATTGAATAAATTTAGTACAAGTAGGGCCCAGAGCGGACGCTAAACTGATTGTACAAACAACGTCCTTGAAGTTGAATAATGCATGACTTAAATTTTTGGAGAAGGCAGCATCTTTGGTGGATTCAGAGACGAGCATGAAAATAGATTCAAATAAATATGAATAACAAAAACATTATAACGTTTATGTAACTTTAGCAAAAACAGGGCAACTGATATTTTGATAGAAAAGGACGGCTTTTCTTGAGCAAAGAGTACTTATCGAAATTAATGTGCTAATGGAAGATTAAAGGTGAATTTATCGTAATTGAAGTATCTTTAAACCTATTCTTGTATAAAATCCGTTCGAGCCAATTGCATTTTCAGTCACTGATTTAGCTGATAAGTATCCTATAAATACAGCAGACAAAAGTAAGCAAATTCTTTAAAAACCGTTAAAAAAGTGGTATTTATTCCGCTTTAAGCATCATAATAATGACCTCACACAATCTTTGCTTGAACTCAATCAAATATTAGAGGAATTCGTACTACTAGCGTAAATAAATTAGAAAGTGACTCGTGTTAGAGATAATTAGCATACGGACTTGGGCAGACGACGACTGGTCGTAAGCTGTAGTAGGCCTAAGCATAAATAGATGCGGGGGACACGGTGTCACCTCATGCTCCCATGGCGCCCTCCAACGGGAGGTGAGGGAATACCGGTGGGTTTTTAGCCGGTAAGCCTCTCCCGATTCGGGGACGAGAAAACCCCAGTAAGCGTAACGCATTATCCAACCGCAAAAAGGCATAATATGGATATTGGAAATGCAAATATTCATACCAACCATGCTGAAATAACAGATTTTTACCGCGAGGCTCTTATCTCTAGTATAGAAAAAAAACATTTACTAAAACATAAGTATCTAATCCTGTTGCAGTAGTCTTGTTTTGCGATCACTAAGAAAAGGCTCCGAACTGAACCAAAACATTCGGAAAGTATTCACTGAAAGTGAAACCCGTTGATATGAATAATAAAGAGCAACTTTAATTAAATTAATGGTTACAAAAAATAGGGTAAAATATGACGGTCGCTTTTAATACTTTTTCTTACGATTACGTCCTACGTCGTAAAAGACAATGAGGGCACTTAGCTGCTGTGTGGTGTAGGGGGAAATCACGCATCACGGAATGATGAGGATCCTGGTTCAATTCCCGGCCGTAGCGTTACTTTTCGGATTTTTATGTGTTCTAACTTTTAGTGGCGTTTAAAAATTGTATTTGACAACCAGGGCCCCGATCTATTATTACGTACGTCTATGGTTGCGATGTTGACGGAGTATTCATTTATAATTGGATTCGTAACTAAAGATTACGAGTTATCTGCTCGGTGGGAAAGGGCTTTGGAAAGTGGATGCCGATGTTTAGAGGTTAATATTATGATTGTAATTAGAAGATATAAATTACATGAATCATCTTCAAATTACATGAAATTTCGCCACCGCAAAAGAGTAAAAAACCTCTAAAATCACAAGTTATTTGAAAATTTAACGGCTTGTCATAAATCGATTGTATGCGATAGTATAGAAAACACGGCACGCGAACATTGTAAAATAGCGATAAAAAGACACATTGTAGTGACCTCTGGTTTTTGCATTGGTGTTGATATAAGTAATTGCAAGGTAAGTACGAGTAAACAAAATGATTAACATAACTTTTAACATTTTTAATTCAATTACGCTCAATAATTTCATGTTGTATACGAATGACACTAATGAGTATAAAAGTAGTGCCAGTTATTTGTGTCAAGAGACAACGAAACATTTTTTTATTTTATAAAACGTTCACAAATCATAATGGCGATGGGGTGACAGCGATGCAATAAAAAACTGCTATTCGTTCAGATTTGAAATGCAAATGATAACATGATATATTTACAACTTTATCTGTACAAAATACTACGTCCACATTTATTACTTAAACATCAGTCAGAAAGTAGTAAAAGTTAATAATAATGGATGAAATACGTAATAAACCGCAACGAACGTATTACTTTGATAATTAATGGAAAAAACGAAGGAGCGATTGAAGTCCACCTTTGAATAACCTAAGGTCAAGTTTGATAGTGGTTTGTTATAAAAAACTTCGATAATACTAAATCAGGACCTTGATTGTCATTGGTCGAAGCGATACATTTTCCTTGTGATCATTTAATCCTGAGCATGGTTTGCAAATTCAACGCATTAATACGTTTGGCACAAGAAAGTGTAGACGATTTGCTGCAGTAGAAGAAGAAGAAGAAGAAGACAATTATTCGTGACATTACATAGCATAAATTACAAATCCATCATCATCATCATCATCATCATCAGCCTATATTAGTCCACTGCTGGACATAGGCCTCCCCTAATGAGCGCCATAGCGCCCTGTCTTCAGCTTGAAGCATCCAGCATCTGCCTGCAGTCTTTCGCAGATCGTCATCCCACCTGGCCGGAGGGCGTCCCACACTACGTTTGCCGAGTCGCGGTCTCCACTCAAGAACACGTTTCCCCCAGCGGTTGTCGGTTCTTCGCGAGAATTACAAATCCACCTCAGCATAATACTGGCCATACAGCCAGCGCTGGTCTTCCGTAGTAAGTAGAGTGTGGTAAGCGTGGTAATTTAGTTACAATATTATGAAGTGTTATCGACGCGTGCTTGAGTAGTTGACCCGGGTATTTATAAATAGAATTAATTGAGCGACAGATAACAGGGTTCAGCGGAATATACCACGCATAAACGACCATTCACAACGGGGACGAACTGGACATTAGGAAAATTCCTGGGCGACTTGGGACCTACGGATTTTTAGGTGGACAAGATCCTAACCAAAGTTTAAAACTATGGAATATCAATAAAGAACATCGAAAAAATCAAATTAATCGAGCCTCCATTAGAGCAAGGGCGGACGGGACAACCAAGTCTAAACCCCCTTATTCATAAACGCTCTGTAGGCTTCTGCTCACTTAGCAATCGTTTGTCCTTATTTGTCACTTTGTCATTTAACTTTCACAGATAAGGACAAACGATTGCTAAGTTAGCAGAAGCCTATAGAGCGTTTACAAATAAGGGGGTTAGTCCTCTGTCAGCGCGGAAAGCTAAGTTAGCGAAGAGATCGAAACTAGTCGATCAGTACGGTTTAATGTTCAGATAATCTAGAAGTACATACTTGATATGTGTAGTTTAGAAATAGCAAGTCAGTCATGTGATGCATTGCTTGAAACGAATTGATCGTAAAATCTCTGTTACTGTTACATTCCATGCCAACTATTCAGTCTTTGAACAATGTATTTGAAATTGAATTCCCTGAACTATGTAATTATTCTGAGCGATTTCCGGTGAGGTCAATGTTAGCAACGTTAATGCTCTATTTTCTCCCACCTCTACATATTATTGCTTTAACGGTTTATTTGCACATTCCTGTAAATACATTCACCAATTGATTCATCGTTAACTGGACTCGGTAATTTACCTATATCTTATTTGTATACATTAAAGATGATACGTAAGCGACGATATCAGTCAAGAGAAGTTGATACCCAAACGTTTAAGATATATAATAATATTTGGAATGATGTACCCAAAGGATCCGTATTCTCTCTTAAAGTATTTTACGCAAACATAACGCATGACCTAATTAGACAAGACAATCTCATTAAACAAGAACAATGTAAACAATGTTCCTTAAATATAAAACAATATATCAACCGGTGGCGACTCTGCCAAATGGCCTGCTATGGCGCACCTTAATGTTTATAAACAAACAAATTATAACATACGACCGGCGACACGCAACGACCTTGATACAAAATAATGTGACAGCTTTTATGGCATCAGGAAATGTGCCATTAAGACTCCCGGAGGACCACAGATTACGGGATCACTTCAGCGATATAAAAATAGAAACTATAGCACTTATAGTTGCCTGTATTGGAGTGGTCACGAAACAAAAGGGACGAGAAAATTGATCCAAACCTTTTCCAAGATAGACTTAAACTTCACATTGTAAGAGTTATTGAAACACAATCGTGCTATTTATAAATACGAAATATACAATAACGTCAGCACAGGTGAAAATTTTAACACACGTTCCGGATTCTTTTGTTGCATTGTTTTCTGTCGAATTATTTAGAGCGAATCGTGTGAATTTTGTTACTTGTAGTGCTGTTTTAAAAACGTATTTTGAGCATGATGTTAACGCGAATAGCTTAAATTGCTAAGTAGTCCAAAAACCTAGCTTAAGTTCTGTCGTGTTTTGATCTTTCGCTTATATTTAGATTTAAGCCAAAAGTAAACCCAAAAAAATTCAATGCAATAAAACTATTCAAAAACCTGTAACTCCAAACGGCCCACGAAATGTCAATAAAAGCGTATTTTTCGAAACAAAATTTGTGTGAATCATAATATTATTTAAACCAAAGCTATGATATTCGAAAATACGAAGAAATGCTTCGAGAAAATGCGCTTACTTTTTATTTGCCCCAGGCATTGCTGTGCTCCAGATTGATGTGAAAAAGGTCATTAGCGAAGATATGGACAGCCAGCAAAATCAAGTTTTCAGCTTTCAGTTATCATCAATGTGTACCAAGAACCGATAAAAATAGTTTATACTTCAAATGAAAACAAAAAAGATACATTACTTACGTAACCGTTTCCCGCAGTAATCATAACAATAACACATTATTAAAATACACTTCGTAAGTTTGTACATTGCTTTTGTGAAGTTAGCTTCTAATAGCATCTCAATAACAATAGTTAGGTAACGCTTGGAAATCCAAACCAAACTTCACACTAACTTTTCAGACAGCTTATATGGTGCAAAAGGGTATATAGTCACTTACTTGAAGTGTGTTACCATTTTTATACCAGGAATAAAGGCAGATTGACACACTGACTTGCAAGTGAAAACGGTCTTTGACATTCTAAGACGTAGGTACCTATTACATTGAACATCAGGGTGATAAAGTAAAGGGATTTCTTGGAGCTCTCCCGCGACGGCAGGCATACCCGCTAAAAACCACAGGGATTCCCTATTCAGTCTTATGTGAGGCGTTACGGGAGCACTTGTGCGATGCAGGTTCGGGAAATCCCGCCCTCCCCCGCTGGTGCCGCTTGGATTTTTTATAGAGGTTGTCTCCTCGTGGCCCCCGTCTTGAAAAAGACAGCGGCCCACATTCCCGGCGCCTACGGACTGGGGTTACGTGTTGACCGACAGTGGCTGAAGCCACGCCGCTCCGCGATGCCGTCCCTTACGGGGCGCTCCACTCCGACGGCAGGCTTATACCCGCCGACCCTCACGTGAGCTCTCATATCCTCATTTACTACTCTGAAAGCAGAGCGGTACCGAAGGCATGATTGCTTCCGTCACCAAAAGCACCCGCGGGTGCGACCATCTGGAATTTTATAGAGGTTTACTCCTCGCGGCCCCCTGTCTTGAAAAAGACAAGCGGTGGCCGACTATACCTAACGTGACCTGTCAACAAGAACACCATAGAAGTGATAATGTTCACGTATAAACCGTTGCCGATAAACTTGAAGCTTAAACAAAAACATAATTCTTACATAATTATTACACAAGTTTAAGCAATTCGTTGAAACAATTAAAAAACCGTTAAGATTGTAAACATTCATATAGTTAAGAGTTTGCTAAAATCACAGAGTAACGTATGCCTGACGCCTCTACACTATCTACGCCTAAAGGAATCTATGCTATTTTCCCATAAGCACACTATAGACCGCCCACTTAAATGAGTCCTCGCCCGCACCCCTCTCGGCCCCCTTTGTCGTCCCACCCCGCGTCCCTGCACCGCGCGACTCACTTAAGCGGTTGGTCTATATACAAAACGTGTAGGCAATAGTTGCAGGAGTTGCGCTTCAAGATTTTCAGATCAACTCGAATATATCTAAACCCTTTACTGATATAGATTACTTACCTTTCTTAGACAGAGTCACCATGAGTCGTGCTTTACTTTAGGGCATGATTCAGATCTAGAAAACTGAGATCATCTGATACGATTGTTTTTAGTGATTGACAGTTTTACATGTTTTTACCGGCAACATACAAACACCTAGCACTTGTATGTTGCAATAAAAATGATAAAGCGAGCAATACTGTCGTCACTCATTCTTGTGTCTGGATTTTTTTAAATGTACCTCAATTTAGCATGGTTTGTGAATAAATTATATCAAGACTGAGTGATTATTATTATTATTATTATGAGCCTATTGTGTCCCACTGCTGAGCAAAGGCCTCCCCCCAACGCTTCCACTGCTCTCGGACTGCTGCGGTACGTGTCCAGTCCCTTAAGGTGTCCAGCTCGTCCCGCCATCGCCGTCTAGGTCTGCCGGGCCGCCGCTTTGAGTTAGCGGTACTCCAATTACTTTACTTCCCCAAGACTGAGTAAGATAATTCAACAAAGAGTAGACTTCTAAAGGGGGCGCCACTGTATACGTCACATTTTTGACATAAATTGAAAATTAGCTTTTCTTTCATCTCTTTCAACCGTTTCGTATTCTATGTCGGACTCTATAGCTAGGGTCTGAGTGGGTGTGGTCGACCCACACGACTTCATACATATTCAATGTAGAATAATTGTCAGTGGTATGTAAAAAAATTAAAATTTTTAGAATATTATCTTTTTAATACAGGTATAAAAGGCGCGGGGTTCGTGCATTGCCTGGCAACGGCGAGTCGAGGTCACACTACACGCCGCCCTTCGGTTTAAAAATCGCGCGCTTGACGAAAAAATACACGTGATATCTTACTACACTCCCGCCCCCCTTGTAATATTTCGTGATTTTTGCTGAACCCCTCCCCCCCTTGCGGAGCCTCACGTGATTAATGGAAGGTCCCTTATCTTGCAATTAACGAACGAATAACATGTTTTTTCACTGCCAACGAAAACACTTAAAGTATTTCAAGTGACTAATGGGGGACAACAAATACGTTACCTCCCCAAATCGAGTCACGGAAGTCCGTATACAGAAGAAACACCTGACTTCAATCCAATACCATTGTTCGCGCCAAACGGCTCCGCCAACGTGCAAAGTGCAGAGGTTGGTGCAAACGTTTGATCAAATGTTATCAGATTAGTCGAAGGTCGAAATTGCAATGATGCGAAATGCGCAAATGATAACGCATTTACGAGCCCTGTTTTTCACAGATGGTTATGGCCATATAAAGTCGTTTGATTTGAAGCGAATACTAATTATTATTATTATTATTATGGAGCCTATTGTGTCCCACTGCTGCGCAAAGGTCTCCCCCCAACGCTTCCACTGCTCCCGGTCTGCTGCGGTACGTGTCCAGTCCCTTAAGAAGGTGTCGAACTCGTCCCGCCATCGCCGTCTAGGTCTGCCGGGCCGCTACATTGAGTTAGCGGGACTCCAATTAATGGTTGTCTTGGCCCATACTAATTATAGAATCATAATTTCTGATGCTATCACGACAGATATACCTACGTACGAGTATAGTGGATATGTTAAGCGACTCTATAAAACTCGACGTTCCGAGACCTTTTTAGATCTCGTGCTGACGCGTGCTGCTGCTTCAACGGTCAAAGGAACCATACAATTTTCCAATTTGAATGAATGATTCTGAAATTGAAGATACTAGTGACAATTGTTATCGAATTATCATTTTTACGTGAATCAGGATAATATGTTTGAATAACAAACGGCTGCTGAACGAAACTGTATAATATACCGTACATGAGAAACCCGAGAGAGAATGTGTGTGAATAATTGTGTCAATAGATGTCATTCATCACTCGTATTCTCCTATCTTCATTATTTTATTGTGAGAAGCATGCTCGGAAGCATGTGGTCATCAGTAGGACATAGATAAACATAAGCTGGAGTGTTATGTCTTCTAAACGACACATTCTAGAATGCCCACATTAATGAGTACCTACTTACCAGAAAATGGTGTGACTTTGATAGATTTCAAATTGCTTAACTTAAAATCGATGTTGATATAAGAGTGTTTGACATGTGGACAAAATGACGATCAATAAATACATGGATTGGAAGTAATAAACGCGAACATATAAGAGCGAGTTTGTCGTAAAGTACCTAACTTTTTAAGGTAACTTTCAGTAGTAAATAGACCAGTCACCCCATTTTTTCTGCACTGTGACGACAAGTGTTACGAATTATTTTCACCTATTTCTATTGATTATTGCAGTGTCGCCTAAAATTTGGTACCTCACCACACAAGAGAGGTCAGCGGTTAATTTCCATTCCACAATAAATACTTTACAAAATCAAATAAGTACCTGTAGTGCATTGGGGTAAATTCGAAGTTGGGGGAATTTCGAAACTCGTGGATATCCACGAAACAGGGCACAATTACATAATCTAGCAAAGCTTACTTAGAAGCTCCAATGTCTTTGACTTCTAGGTAAGCGTTGCCAGATTATGGAATTGTTCCCCATTTAGTGGATATCCACGATTTTCGAAATTCCCCCAGTTTCGAATTTACCCCACCCAATGCACCTTATTAAATTACTATCTTTGTAATAGCTCGATGCAAAATTATTTTTGAACGTTAAAGGTAAAAACTTTGCAGTAGGTATTGTATTGCGATACTGCTATATTTGATCGCATGTTTAAAAAAGGTAGTAAACAATGTTGATTTCATTGATTAATTTCGTAAATGCATTAAAAGATTAAGTAAGATTAGAGGTGCAAGTTTTCACGAAATATTTAAGACAGTTAATCTCTAGTCCATTCTTGGATAAGATTCTATCGTGAAAGACAGGTGTTAGAAACATTAGGCGTCATATAAATAATTGATGGTGTAAGTAGCTTTAGTTCTTAGGATTACTCAAGATTATGAGTTATTTTGCAAATTTCTAACAGCTAATTGATCACATTATATTTTAAGGGATTACCCTCTTATCAGAGTAATGTAACTGATTAAATACTACACGATTAAAAAAACGAAAGGTATGATACCTAATTAGGGAAATCATGATTTGGTATAACCCATTCTTATCAGTAAGATAAAATACATATTAAGACGTGACTACAGTACGCAAATTCCTCACTTTTTCTGTATTAGAAAATAAACGCATAAGCAAATCGATTCCATAACCCAGCTTAAATAAACGACATAGTTAAATCTGAGACACATTTTTTCTTGTATGAGAATCGATAGGGTAAACGATTCTGAACAAGAAAAATCCAAAATATATAAACTAAAAAATATTTTTCAAAATGTGCATGTGGACTTTTTTTTGGTACACCGAGGTACACGTGTACAGTGGATGACAATGCAAGAACAGTCAACAAAAAACATAGCCAGCAAAAAAATTTCAAAAAAAAATTTTTTTTTTTTCAGATAGGTACTCGTATGAACTCTAAAGAGAATTTTTTGAAATTGTTCACAAATTCTGCCTTCCTCGTCTCGTAATGAAGTCGTGATATACAGTTGACACAAAGCCAACGCTCTTCAGCGTCAATAGAATAAACGACGACATTGAATGTTAGGAAGCACTTATCTAGCGTGGGCGTGTCAAAATAAACAAACCGCATTACACAACAATCTGATATACGGCACACTGGCTTGGAACTGCGATTTCGGCAGTTGAAATTGAATTATTTTACTGAATCCCTTTGGGAATTTCCAAAACTCAAATCTTTAACAGGGCTCCGTACCTCTAAAGGAGAAAAGGAACCCATAAGATCACTTTATTGTACGTCTGTCTGTCAGTGAGACCCTTAGGAATGCGTAGAAATATAAAATTGAAATTGATACCAAATACTAAGGATCTGTGAAAAAATGAACCTTCTGTGTCAACTTCATCAAAAGATACAGTCATTAGAAAATGTGTATCCTTAAAAATTGCCGAGCTTGAATATTATACTTCCAGTTGTCTTAGAAATTTGAAATTTAAGCACAACTAATGAAATAAATCAAAAATTCCAATTTTTGATGTCTGTCTATCTATGTAAGTAAGCAATATAAAAATGAGCTCACACTACATTTTGCTTAGGAGCAGGATTATGCTAACACTGGATATTATATTAACTAGGAAAATTTGTACGGAACCTTCGGTACGCAAGTCCGACTCGCACTTGGCCGGTTTATTTTATATGACAAGGAAGACAAACAAGCAAGTGGGTCATCTGTCTTGGCGGCAGGATTAGCGAATAAGAAGGTGGTAATGAACCAGAAGGATCTGACACGAGGTCGTCCTACCAGCAACTCGTGCACTTTCCCAATCCCCTTTATATGATAGAATAAAGTTCAATCCGAGCCGCGATGATCGATTGCAGCGATAATCAGTGTGAGAGCTTAAGGGATGACAAGATTATCATTTCTAGAACGTACGATGACACCAAAACTGCGTCAGAGTGAATTGACGAGATGATTTATCGCGTGACTCTGGTCGCTCGTTCCTTTTTACAGTAACTAGCTTTTGCCCGCGGCTTCGCACGCGTGAACCATGAGCATTTCAAAGAAGCTAGCAATCAAGCAAGCGAACACCCAAACCTATGCAAGCAGGCATGCAAGCAGGCAAGCAAGCATGCAAGCAAGCATGCATGCAAGTAAGCACGCAAGCATGCATGCATGCAAGCAAGCATGCATGAAAGCAAATATGCAATCAAGCATGCAAAGCAAGGACTCAAGCAAGCATGCAAGCAAGCGTGCAAGCAAGCATGCATGCAAGTAAGCATGCATGCATGCAAGCATGCATGAAAGCAAGTATGCAATCAAGCATGCAAAGCAAGGACTCAAGCAAGCATGCAAGCAAGCCCCCGCATTGCCCCGCTGCCTTAATTTTTCTGAAACTGTAAATATTACAGGATTTTTATAAAACAAACCTAACCTAACCTAAAGGGCTGTCCTAAAATATACCTACCCCAAATAGCTTTTGCCCGCGACTTCGTACGCGCTAAGATGTAAAACGAAAAAATAAGTTTTTTCCCGTTCCCGTGAAAATTTTGGGGAGTGCTTTCGGAGTACACTTAAAGCCTTTAAAGAAACACACGTTATAAATGTTAAGTCTCTTTCTTCCGCTGTTTCGTCTGGAAACGTAAAATCCCGGGTTTTCCCGTTCCCGTAAAAATGTTAGGAAATCCTTTGTTAATGCTTCCTTACACTCCATAAGGAAGCTAAATGCTAAATGCTAAATTTCATCTTTCTATAACCAGTAAAACGAAAAACCCCGTTTTTGCTGTTCTCGTGGGAATTTCTGGAAATCCTTTCTTAGTTCTCCCATACACTCAT
The DNA here is from genome assembly GCA_949127965.1 of Pandemis corylana. Taxonomy (NCBI): domain Eukaryota; kingdom Metazoa; phylum Arthropoda; class Insecta; order Lepidoptera; family Tortricidae; genus Pandemis; species Pandemis corylana. The sequence goes on from OX421863.1 coordinate 13,051,161, forward strand.
CAAGGAAGGCTCTTACCAAATTACAGCTTTCTACAACCAGTATAACAAAAAATCCCGTTTTTTCCCTATCCCGTGGGAATTTCGAAAAATACCTTCTTAGTGCACCTCTAGGATACTTAAGGTATATGTGTGCCAAATTTCAAGTTTCTAGCCATATTATGCCTACCGCAGTATTTCTTTGTAAACAAATGTTTTTCCCGTTCCCGTGGGAATTTGGGAAAGTACTCTCTTAATGCTCCTCTGCACTCCCGAAGCAACCTACATGCCGAATTTCAGCTTTCTGCAACCAGTAAGACGAAAAGTCCCGTTTTTCCGGTTCCCGTGGAAATTTCGGGAAATCCTTTTTTTATTGTTTACACTCCCCAAGGGAACTTGAAGGCCAAATTTCAGTTTTATACGACCAGTAAAACGAAAAATCGATCCCGTAGAACTGAAAATATAAATCCCGTTTTTTTCCTTATCCCGTGGGAATTTCCAAAAATCATTAAGACATTATTTTACTATTATAATCACCTACTTCTTTGCCAAATTTGAACAGTCTAGTAATTATAGTTCATAGGATTTCGTTTAACTGAATATATAAATCCCGTTTTTTTCCTTATCCCGTGGGAATTTCCAAAAATCCTGAAATTAGTTTCTTTGTTTTGTAATCACCTACTTTTGTATCAAATTTGAGGAGTCTAGTTATTATAGTTACTGAGATAGCGTCACTCGGAGTCGAATATATAATTCCCGTTTTTTCCTTATCCCGTGGGAATTTCCAAAAATCCTTCCTTAGTGGATGCCTACATTGTATAAGGTATCTATGTGCAAAATTTCAAGTCTCTAAGTCCAGTGGTTTGGGCTGTGCGTTGATATATAGTTAAGTCAGTCAGTCAGTCAGTCAGGACTTTGAATTTTATATGTATAGATAACTGGCATCTATGCTCGGTAGACGATCAGATCATTGAATATACCTGGTCGATGTATCATTGGTGATTTGTCATTTCCATTTCTATGTCTATGAAGATCTGAAATTGTTCGGTTCACATTCTACCTAGCGCTGGAAGATTGTAATAATGTATTGATTTCGGTAGAGATAAATAAAAATGTACTTAATAAAATTAAATAAATGAGATAAAGTCATCGCAAATATCAACACAAACTGCTTAAGCTGAAACGTGACTAAATTTGAAAACAAGGCTTAAAAATTTGCATAAAATAATTATCCATACAAAAAGCGCGAGATATTACGAAATACTCGTGCAAGAAATCTGATAAAACGTGTCGTTTGCATTGATATAGATAGCAGTAGATTGAATTATCGCAAACTCGGGCTAAGTTTTAGGTTGAGCTTATGGAACTTTCCATATGTAAACAAGATAATTTTATACACGAGCTATTGATCGGGAATTGAATTTGGAACGTGAAGTTTCTGGAAGTTTGTTTAGGTAGGCACTTCCGAATACGGAAGACTTACTTTTAAGTGAACAAGTTGAAAGTTTCAATGTTAATCTATAATTAGACGTTTTATTGCCATATAAATACACTGAATTTTTTCTTTTGTCAACTTTACGTAATCTGTTTAAACGGATAACATAACGTGCACATAGAAAAGTCTTGACTGATCGACTGACTTACGAACATATATGTAAGTAATGTAAATCAAACCTAGAAAGCTGTTGTTTTGCATTCAGTGTTCCCTTTATAATATAGGAAAGAAACGAGGACTGATTTTCAGAAATACGAGATATGGAGTACCGTAACAAAGCGAAGCCAAAATTCACTTACCTACAAAAGTTATTTTAGGAAATGTCAGAAGCTGATATTGAATAATAGTAAATAACATGTTAGTTTGGGCTCAATGAATGCCTTTCAAATAATATCTCTACGGGCTCGGAAATCCGTTCGGAAATCCCTACCAACAGAATAAAGAATGTGCCCATTCTCAAACGTAAATAGAAGGAAACAGATTGGTTTATACCCAACCTACTTTTCGAATCAGTCTTACATATAAAAGGAATCTTAAACTATACCAGGGGTCCAATCTTTAAGACACTATACATGTAAATATCAACTGTACATGTTTCTGTGATAAGTGCGATGAAGTTTATACAAACAAAGGGGAAATAGAATGATCGAGTGTAGATGTAAAAGATGCCCTCGTCGCCCGATGATCCAACGTCCCGCCTATTTGAGACTATCCTATTAATTGGCCGGCTTCATTGAAACGTTTCAAACTTTATTACGATAGCGGTCTATGGTCAGGGTTGCGCGGTCGACATTTAAGAACTTGGTAACTTTGTTAGAAAGGTTTTTGCAAGATAAAAACGACGACGACAGTTCAACGTGTTTGAAAACGAATTGACATCTCTCAAAATTATATTTTGTTTCTGCAATCGTTCGAAGAACGAGAAGGTTCTGAGATGTTTTGCTAAGAACGTGTCCGAATTTTCTAGTTAATACAAATAACATTTTTTGATAATCAAATATACACACGATTCAAATGGTTAAGGGCAAATAGCAGTGAACATAAATTAAGATAAAAAATCTGACTTGGACGAAAAGTAAAAACAAGTAGACAGAGAAAACCTATTCAATCATGAACATCTTGAACAAAATATTTGCGCGTGTAGTTCTACAAATATATAAAATGCATATTTACTTAAACGTCTAATATTATCTCACGAGGGTGATTACATTTATAACCTAGGTCACGAAAATACAGCAAACAAAGACAGGTTCGCGCTTAGCCAGTCTCAAGGTGAGCATGCAGATTTCATATCATTTGATAATTTGAACGTGGGGCCTTAAATTATCATGATAATATTATCTTATCTTAATGGGACGTCTGAGCCCGATTAACATGTAATGATAACAATTATTGGAAAGGAACTGGATAGATTTGCGGATTCCGGAATAGAAACCAACTTTTACCACTTCTTGTGATAACGCTTGAAAGACCTTGTGTATTATTTCCTTAGTGTTCTTTCAAATGTTGACAACATGTGTATATGAAGACTTAATATTGCGTAAATGAAAGTAAATAAATATTTTGATACCCAGCCATAAAGATTGCAAGTTGGTATTCTCGGATAATTTCGGCTTCGTAGAGCGTTTTCTCGCTCTAACTTTCGTGACGCCAATTGTCTCTTTCCAAAGACCAAAGTGCGACTTTTATGGCCGGGTATTGTAAGTACATAGGCTATTTATAAATTATCTATTTTGGAACGTTAAATGTTTATGTAAGTTTGTTTACTTCGTTAGTGGTAGTAATTATTTGTAATATTTCCGTTTGTTTACCCTTAATTGACAATATTTACTACAGTAGAAGATCATTGAGTGCATTCAATATTTGTATTGTAAACACAAACCGAATAATTTTTCCATTATAACAAAATTTCCTGCTGTACGCTCTGCACTGTGACGTCGTCTACATAATAAATATTATGGTAAATCTATGGGCTGTCTACCCCGTGAGGGATAAAGACGTGATTTGTGTATGTATGTATGTATGGGCAAATATCAAAGTGCAACATAGTTGCGACATTAACGTACGAATTAAAAATTATTTTATCTTTGCATACTTACTAAACAGAACTGACCTTGTTAAAAAAAACTAAGTCCAAAATCCAAACACCGCGGGTGTTGTAGCGATGTGAATGAAAAGAAAACATACCGACGCAAACCTTTGAACTTCACTCATCCGGAATTGTATTCGTAAGTCAGATCACAGGGTCAACCATTGTGCAAGTATTGTATAAAAAAAAGAACAAAAGGTACGTCTGGTGGCTTCTCATTTCGCTTGTCAATGTGTTTATAGTTCATACGAAGAGCTGACGTTTCGAGCACGTAGGTAACTATAACGTCGGGGGCCAGTGACAAATTCATCAGATAGGGGATTCTTCTTCAATATAAAGAAGAGCACGCATCATCTATATCGCCTCTTCTGTGCTCTAGGCGTAAGCATTTCGGGGCCCTGTGGAGCTAAGGGCTCGTTTCATTTTGCCCATCCTTCCAGTCTTTTATTATACAACTGATTTCGAACCACTTGCAGCAATATTTGGTGTCGTGGTGGAAGAATTCTTAGTATCGTTACACACGAACTTATTCCCTGCTTTTTTAAATGTATGATTGACGTCTTCTCGTTTTATTAGCAGTGCCATTTTTTCAATGTTCATATTATTGATACACAATGTCATCACAAGCGTGTTACGAGTTGTTTTTGTTACCTCATCTAAATCAAATCACGATTTTAAATGGCAAGTTGCGTTTATTTGCACGTCTACGTTCTGACATTTAGAAATTGTGGAAGGTCGCGAACGACGGACGGAAATAGATGCGTCTTAGATTTACGAGTTAAGAATAGCATCCCTATAGGGAAAACTGAATGTGATCGCGTCGTAAAGAGTTGTACGTACGAACGAGATATTCTTCGAACTCGACCATGTTTTCAATGGAGGCATAAATGTCACTCATTTGAGTCTGGAGTTGTTATAGACAAATTGACTTTCCAAATAAAAAAAAAACTTAAGTTCCAAATCAGCTATGCATGTACGGTCAAGGGCATAAATAAATGTACGAAAACATCTGTACACGTTGATGCCACAAACAATAAGGTCGGTGACACTTATATTTGTTATGATGGCTGTATCGATATCTGTGCTTTTTTTTTTAACGGAGAGGAAATCTTTATGGACGCCTTAGGCACGGGGATGCCTAGGGTTATGAAGGGGTATACCCAAACTAAAAAATCTCCGGCGTTACCTCAATCCGGTGTGATGGGGACGCAGTGGGATGCCACTAGGGTTTCACCACAAACGCCCCCCCCCCCCCCGCGGTGGCCCCGGCTTCCGCCAGAACCACGCTAGTAAGGAGGGCCCGTAATCTGGGCCCGTCTTCCCTTAGACGATGAGACCGTGCAATGCAGGTAGGTAATGATCGATATTTTATGCCCTCGACGTATGTACACTACTACATACAAGTATGTAAACGTTAGTTTCATGGTAATATCTACGTTATATTAAAATCCAATAATAGTTTATTAAAGACATTAGTCATAGGTTGTTGAACTTTTCATAGTGAAAGGAAATTTTTGAATGAAGGGAATTTTTATCTATTTGTTTGCGCTGTTTTTCTACTTTACGAGTAGTTATAAAGTTATTTGATTGGAAATTCCGTTGGGAATAACATTCGACCGCAGATAGATTTACATAATATTATTAAGTGCTACAATATAAATATGAATCACTAGGTACTTGTTTGCTATAAACATTTGCATAAATAAATTGCTACTTAAAAGCTTATTGATGCTTGGTTACTGGTGTTTCAAAATAAGTGGGCCCCAGAACACAAATAAGTGCAAATAAACCAAATATTCCATCAACTACTACGTCGTTTGCGTGCATTGAGGAATTAACAAAGAGAGTGAAATCGTCATATATTTAAATTGCGTAAAACTACTGCGGCAACTGTTATACTAAATATGTTTGATTGGTCGGCCCAAGGACAAGCTTGACACTAGATTTTAGCAGATACTGTTATAGATACTGATAGTGAACATTTGCTCACTTATTTCACTAGATGAAGACAAAGAATTAAATATGATTCATATATTATTATTATTATGAGTCTATTGTGTCCCACTGCTGCCCAAAGACCTCCCCCAGCTCTTCCACTGCTCTCGGTCTGCTGCGGAAAGTGTCCAGTCTCTTAGAAGATGTCCAACTCGTCCCGCCATTGCCGTCTAGGTCTGCCGGGCCGCCGTTTTGAGTTAGTGGGACTCCAATTAGTGGTTGTCTTGGCCCATAACTCATCCGGGATATGGCAAACATGGCCAGCCCAGTCCCATTTCAGCTTTGCCGCCTTTTTACCTACGTCTGTGACTTGAGTCATGGAGCGCAGACAGTGTTCCGGATTCGATCCACTAGTTCTACACCTGGCATGCTGCGTTCCATGGCTCGCTGGCTAACCCCAATTTTGGACTTGAGAGCCTCTGTGAAAGACCAAGTTTGAGCACCGTAAGTGAGAATTGGAAGTACGCACATGTCCATAAGCATCTTTTTGAAATTTGCCTTTCATCAGGTGTTTCATGGACTAATAGCTCCTCCTGGCGTTTTCTGTCCGTCTTTCGAATTCATATAAGTAGTTTATTTTTAATGAAGGGAAACAAGGAAAATGTACCGCGTAGTACTCGTAAGGTATTAGAGACAAAATCACTAGAGTTTTAGAATAGGATGGCCCGCATTACAGCTCTAGAGGTTAATTTCTCTGTTCGCGTGTAACAGAATACTTCATTGAATGCGAATTTATGCGACCTTGATATGTATACCGTGATTTGCATGCCTTTTTTTTGGGGTTCGAAATACATAACATTGGCAAAACACTGTTTTGAAAATATCGAATATCACGTCACTACGTCATGTCATCGACATAGCTCGCATAGCATGTAAATCGCAAATAGCATGTCCGTTGAAGTGGCAATGGGCAAGACAACCGTTGTGGGGGGGGGGGGGGGGGGGGGGAGTTCTCGAGTGGCAATCAAGAACCGGAAGACGCAGTGTTGGCAGGCCTCCCACTAGGTGGACCGACGACATCGCGAACTTGCGGGAAACCGGTGGACGCAGTTGGCGAGTTGTCGTTCATTGTGGTGTTCTAAGATGTCTGTTTTTTAACTCGTCAGACTACATTCCATTATGCGTTTTTGTATGTGTTATATTGCAAGTCGGTTATGGTCTATCGAGTTTGCAAGTCACGAATTAGTTTTTATAGATACTGACACAGAATAAGTACCTAATAGTACTAACGTACAGAAGGGTCACTCTGTGGAGTCGGTTAAATAGATAAAAACTCTAGCCGCGTACAAATAAAGCACAATCTAGCTCGCTCCTGTTATATTTACCTACAGCGATAATAGCCTACAGTTCCACTCTATCACATTTCCCGCAAAACATTCATGCAAAAATAAACCGCATTACTACGCGAGAGCGCTTCTTTTAGTTTAACCGCTCATTTGCATTCCTTGTCGCATAAAAAAAATATCTAGCAGAGAATTAATTTAATTGTACCTTATTGTTTTATTATTATTGTTTTTGATTTTGTCATTTTTGTAATAGGTATTCAATTGATTTGTATTATTTAATTTAATTTTATTTACTTTTCACGATTTTAATCTAAATTCTTCTTTGACAGTGTACGATATGATGTAATTTTTATTGAATGAATAAATAATCTAATCTATCACAAAATAAACCAATTCCGTACAAAATCTGTTTAAATCATAAGTTTCTGTCAAAAATTACATTTTGAATAAAAGTTTTTTTTTTGTTGACTGCACTTGCATTGTCATGCGTCCTACATACTCGTAATGTGTACCGAATTCCAAGTCAATCAGACCAACCGTCGAAGAGTTCCCTCTTGCGGAGACGGTCCTGACCGCGCCACTACAATCCTACTAACAGAGATTGTATTGTCATCTGACTTACACAAGTATGCAAAATTTCAGCTCTATCAGATGCAGATAATAATATCTGCTTCAAAATTGAGCCGCAAGATTCCACCCGGACACATACATTGCGAGTTAAATAAAAAGTTGTAATTAAACAAGCATTTTTCCTCTATCAGCGCTAACTCACTACATATTTCATTAAATAACTGTGACCCAAATACACCACCCCTTCACCTTGGGGGGTGAAAACTACTCGGACTTAAAATAATCTAGAACTCCCGACCCTGACACGATACGAGTCGGGGGATCTATTATGCTATCGGATGATGACCTCGTTTCATTCAGGGTTCTACGTCGAGGACGTCGTTTGAAATACATACATAAATCACGTCTTTATCCTTACGGGGTAGACGGAGCCTAAGGTAACAAAAGCTAAAGGCCACGTAGCATGATTGTGGACATACAGGTGGAAAGGAGAATCAAAGGTTTTCGCCCATTTCCACGATAGGCTTTTACCATCGCGCGGGAAGAGAAGCAACTGCTTTCTTTGCTCCCACGCCAGCTTGAAGAAATAAAAGAAAAAAATGTTTATCTAAGCTCTATCCAATCAAGTAACCAATTAAAGCGGTTTTATTCAACGCTCTAGAATAATCAAGAACCATGCAACGCTATCTTGATGATACCACATGTAGTTAACGACTACATTACTGGACCAACGTGTCGGATTACAGTGTTTAATTGACATCAATTATATTGAAAAGCAAGCTTGTGATAACATGTAATTTGGTCCGGCGCACTAAGAGATAGCTATATCTAATTCTTTCTTTCTCTCTAATCTCCCTTAGATGATAGTAGGATTGAAAAGGAATTAAAGTCATTAATTAATAGCAAACAGGCGACAGGCAATGTTGTAAAAAAAATCTAAGCGACACTGAAAATTAGAATATAATATAAAAATCCGAACGGTAAAGATAGTAATATTGTAAAAGTATATTGAACGGTATTTATATACACAAACCACTACTCATCTATCAAGTTGTGTTATGTTACAAAACAAAATTGCCGTAAGAGCAACATCGTTACTCTGCGGTAGGTATTTAGGAATGATTAATGAATGTTCAGGAGTTGCGCATGAATCGGCGCAGTGTTGGCAAAAAGTATTATTGCACTTCTTGGCACAAGATTGAAATAACTCTCTTTTCTATCCAGAGCCACAGGTGGGTAAAAAGAAGAGGTAACAGATCTATTCTTGCTATAATTTTCTCTTGTAAGGTTCTTTAAAATTAATTTTAGAGTAGAGAAGCAACATTATATGTTAATGTCACAGGCGTCTTTGTCGCCACCGATAAGATCTTTCTTCAACTTACGGTATAAAAGCCAGTTGATGATACTATTATTTTAGCTGAAAATTAAAAAAAAAAACGTAATAAAATCACGGGACAACTTACACCAATTGACCTAATTCCAAACAATTCAAAGCTTGTGATATGGCACTTGGGAAAAAACATGTTTAGATAAATATAAATAAAAATACACATTAGACATTTAAGACTCGAGAACAGACATTTGTATTTTTCATAGATAATATCTAAAACTAAAACAATTTATAAAAATGTTTTGATTCTAAGAGATCTTATCGACATCCAAAACACTAATTAACTTACAAAAAGGATATTGCGTTAGCAAATGTAATTACTATTTGAAAATTTACGGTCGTGACGAAATCATTAGTACACAGCAATGCAATAGAACTTGAACAAGTGACGACATATTTAGTGTTTACATGTGAAAATATGTCAGTCGAAAACGTTTTACACCTTCACTGAACGTAACTCCAGGACTCAGGAATTCCATTGCCAACCTAAGCTACCATATCATTTGTAAGAGCAGTGCCCATAAGATTGAGAGGCTCGAGGAGGCACATTCAAGCCCTTGGCTGCGAAGACGGAGCAGGGATTCTGTAAAGAATAGGCTGGGCAGCTACGGGGAACGTTGAAGAGTACATGCTATATTATGACATTAACACTTTGGTGCGGTCACCGCCCTTCTTCATCGCCATGTTATTCGAGTACATCTTGCATGTCTTCAGAGGAGAGAAGATTAAGTTGTCACAGTGGTCCGCTCAACCGGTTCCTTTCGCTATGGCTGTGGAAGTTCCTCATGCGCATCTCCTACGGAATCTTTCTTTTTCACATGACCATTCTTTTGGTTGCCATTATTCTTGTTCCTATCCTTGTATTCAAAAGTCTATACCGAATAAATTTGTGTTCATAGTTAGGTACATACCTACCCAATATCATTTGTAAAGCTTGAACCATCAAAGACAAAAAAAACCTTTACACGATATGACAATCAGTTGTTGTAATCAGTGTGTGTTTTTGTCATAAAAATGGTAGAGCAATTAATTAGTCGACTATATTTCTATATTAGTTCTTTTTGGATCTGTAAGAATACACATGTATATGACGTTTTGGAGTAATGTATTGTTACACTTACATTTTTTATAGTTTTTATGTTTGTTTTTGTGGTTCATTAAATTGTTACATGTTCACGTTTTTACACGACTCTCTGCTAAGTTTCTTGCGGCACGCTCTTTCTAGGCAATTATATAGGGATGGTATTTCCAGAGGATAAAAAGGCACGTAAAAATAAGCATTTGCGTCCTAGTTCAGAATAAGCATCGTGATTTTGTTTTTTGAATACAACGAATCATTAATACTTGTATACAGCAACTTTACTGCATTATTTAACATTTCACAACACGGTGTAAGTCACTTAACATTATTTTTCGTTTGTTTACGACTTACCAAATACAGTAAATATTTGATTATCATATCAACTCAATGCTTACGTCAATGGAAGAAAAATGCAAATGCAAAATGACATAACTAGTTTTGGGTGACAACTTAACATAACCATTTCCACAAACTTAGGCTCTGTCTACCCCGTATATGATTTATATTTATTATGTATGTGTCCATTTCCATCTCCATTGCTGTCTTTTCTATTCTCGAGAGTAGACATCTCATTGTCTGTGCCTTATTTTATGTGGAGCAAGGTCTATCTTTATTCGAAACAAGCAATTTATAACGAAACATTAAAGAAAATAGAACATTATAGGCGAAAACTTAAATAAATGACCTATTGTATGTGTGAGTAATGCGTGCGAATAGACAAATTGACGTTCCAAATTAGTAAAATGACTTAAGTTTAAGTCCCATATCAGTTCTGTACACTACTACGTACATACAACAGGTCATGTAGTTAAGTTTTTCACCTTTACTAACTTATCTACAACTATTTATTTTTCTTTTGTTTGTATTTAAATTACCAGGGGACCCGATCTTTGAAAGCACATCACTCGAAATCAACAATGAGAAAACGAAACCTCATCTCGCTACCTTACTAAGCTGAATTAGAAATGATCCCCCTCGTTAAAGGATTCGCACGAACAAACAACGTCTATCTGCGATAGCAACCTGAAACATATAGGTACCAGACAGTCCAATTTGGCGAAACTAGAGTCGAGATGTTAGACGTGTGGCCAGTGTCGCCAACTCCAAAAATCCAAGTAGCTAGCCTCAAAAGTTGCTAGAAAATCGCTGAAATGTTTTATTCGTATTCCATCTGGCGGCAAAGAGCGCTAGAGTGGCTTTAGAAACGCATCAATATTGTTGCGATGTTTTTTACGATTGTCGTATGCAGACAAAAGAAATGTCGTAGAGTTTACGATTGTTCATTCGATAATCGAAATTACCGACAAATACACCTAAAACGTAGCTTGTTCTAGTTTTTTTTAATGTGTTACTTACTTGAAAATTAAAAGATTTTTCTAGTTGACGAATACCTGAAACTGTAAAAAAAAACTGAACTGAACCCAAAAGTCCCCAGACAAAGTCGATAAACAATTTTGTCGTAAAGGTTTAAGCCAAAGTTGTCATTTTTAGCTACAACGTCTCTAAATTGGCAACACCGTGGGTACATTAGTAGCTTACGTGACCGAACGCACGACAATGACTGCGTGCCGTTTCGCTCGTAACCGAAATACGCATGATGTTAATAATGGTCAACTTTACCCACGTTATGTTGAGCTACTATTCTGAAACCTTTTTAACCCACTTCAATAAAGGAGGCTCACAGTTAGACTATATTTTCTTTGTATGTACTCGTATGTCCGTTGATATTTTCGGTAGGTAACTTTGAATCGTTTTAGGCGAATGTTCTTTTGTTCGATAGTGTAAAAAAGGTAACAAGAAATTTCTCGATTACACGACAGTAAAGGCCGTTCTTTGTTATTTTATTTATTTAGTCATTTATTACTAATTTAATCATTGATACGAAAGCTCTTACTTCCCTGCAACCGCACCTTTAAAACCAAATTTGGTTTCGCTAGCCATTCTCGCTCACACCTTCGGAGCTAGCAGGGTTCGTCGTTGACGGATACGTCAAGGAGGACATGATAAAATCGTTTATATACCACTAACTTCTGCCCACAGAACTAGCAATTGACATGTTTCTCGCTACCCCACGGGAACTATGCTATTTTCCGGGATAAAAAGTAGCCTATGTTCTAATCTATGGTACTAGCTACCTTTGTTCCAAACTTTCTTTTTTTTAGGTCTCTTCTTAAAGGGCAGAGCACAAGTTTCTAACAGTGATTATGTTATGGACATAAATATACAATAGTTCATTAGCTGTAGATACAACAGTTCACCTTTATCATTGTAAATAAATAACCTTTGTTATAATCACTAAATCGCGAACAGATAATTGTTAACAGATAACAATGTTATAATAGCTATCTCGAAAGTTATGTCAGTATCAATAAGGAATTGTTATTATCCGCTAAGTGTTGTATGATTAAATACTTATACATATGTGATGTATGTACGATTGTTTCAATGTAAATTGTCAAGTAAATAGCTAGCGGAAAGTGCTGCGAGTAACGACCAAAATTCAATCTCCATTTTTAGAGGCTTCCTTCCACGTAAATATGGAATTGAATTTCGCTCGTCTCATACAGCGATTTAGCTTGAATCGTGCCATTTATGCTACTCCAATTGAAAATCAATAGAGAAGCAATATAGCATTTGACGACCGGATAGCCTAGTGGTTAGTGACCCTGACTATGAAGCTAGAGGTCCTGAGTTCGAATCCCGGTAGGGGCAGACAGTTGTATGATGAATACGAATGTTTGTGCCTGAGTCATGGATGTTGTATGTATTTAAGTATGTATTTATCTACATTATTATAAGTATGTTTATCCGTTGCCTGGTACCCATAGTACAAGCTTTGCTTAGTTTGGGGCTGGGTCAATTGGTGTAATTTGTCCCAAGATATATATATATATATTTTTTTTATTATGGTTTAAACAAACTGATTTATTAATATCATACACGCTCACTTTGATGGGATTCTTTAAGAAGTCGGAGCTCACGGGTTTTCCTTGTAAAAACCAGGTGCTAGAATGCAATATACTGCATGCGCAAGGGATTTTCTTATTGCGAGTAGTAACGTCATCTATTTCAATGAATCATCGACCAAAGTGATTCACATATGCGTCGTATTCCACATTTTAACGAGATTAGATACAACAAGAACAAAGATCTAAATATAATAAATATATTCCAAAGAATGTGATTAATTTGTTTAATTGGTAATCAGTGACACAATCATTGATAAAAGTATGCCACAAAGATTTTCTTCGCCACAAACACCATAAAAATTGAAAATTTTACTCAAGTCTTTTTCGTTGTTTAGCAATCATTCTTGTGACAAAACACCATGTGTGGTTACTTGAGCCAGTTATTTACTACAAGCTTTATTTACTGTCTTTCGGTTTATGATATTTTAAGTCTTAATTAAATTATTATTACAAGCCTATTGTGTCCCACTGTTGAGCAAATAACTCCCTCAACTCTTGCATTGCCCTCGGTCTGCTGCGGTGAGATGCCAGTACTTCAAGAAAGCGTTCAACTCGTACAGCGAATCTAGACAAATTTTCACACATTTTTTTCTAGCAGTAAATCCAGCTTCTTTTCAAGATTTATTTACTATCGTTGACCTCCATTGAGGCTATCAGTAGGTATCACCAGGATCTCCCATTAAAGTGCAACTCCTTATCAAAACGAGCATTATGTCGGAAAACAAACAATTTGCCAAATTCACGGAACAACTATCACGTCTCCGTCAACGTTATCGTCGATGATTGATGACAGCTCTTAAACTGCAATGACGCCCGTCGAAACTTTCCTCAAGTTTTACCTAATGATTCTATGGATAGATAAGCATGCGTGGAAACTTCGAGAGCGCAAGGAGCCTGCATTTACGAATTTCCCAGACAATTGAATGACAGGCGGTCACAAAGACACGGTTGTTTCGTTCTGAGGGCCAGACTGCTATAGTGACGGCCTACATGTCACATTAATTCGTCGCTTCATTATGACATCTTGAATAATACACAGTCAGAGATTGTGGGTACTAAAACGTTGACAGTGACCAGTTCAACCGATGCTCCAGTCAATATGATGTCAATACGAGATGAACCAGGAAACATGGTTCAACTGTAACAAGTCAACAGATGTCGGAATATCGGAGCAGCTATGCGACAGCCATTATTGGATGCAGTATCACCACTTGAAGTGCGTCCTTCATCCGTAGTAATAACGCGACAATTCATAAAAACGTCAGAAGAAACCTTTGGAAAATTAGAGAGAATCTTCAATCTGATACTGCTGGCCTCTCACTTGCCCATCAAAATCCCAACACAGTTACTTTGCTGCTGTTAATCTTTGACTTTTCGACGTCAAATCGCTCGTCACAGGCGGAACGTGACAAGATTCCACCCCGCGAGATAGCACGTGTAGTTACAGCAAAACTAATAAAGTCAACGATAATTACAGTAGCGATAGTTAACTTTTCCGTAAACAATATGTCTTTAGATTACTATGATGCGGTGCTACGTTCAACATTATGTAACTTTTGATGTGACGAGAGCAGCATGTGATGATTCTGTTCTGATGAGTAATAGCGGAACGTCGTGGCTCAATGTGTAAATTATTTTGGCGTGTCTACCTAGTCAAGTACATTACTAGTAGCGTCATGTTTACGTGTAAATCGTTTTGGCACGTCTGACCAATCAAGAATATAACAGAACACAACATCAACTTAAGTCATCCTGAGCAGCTTCACGTGAGTCTTTTGAGGGTTAATGCCCAAAGGGTCGATACGGAGCTCTGTCGTTCCCGATCATCCATCTGTTCTTCTGTCACAGACTTGGGGCCTTACCATGACGTCTTAATGCAATTCAATTCCGACTCAGTTATGTTTTAGTTGTCATTTTTAGTATGAATCTGACAGCGAGATGCCATGGAAAGGCCCCTATATCTTTTGCAACACGGTAGTAATTTTCACAAAATATGCTTTACCATGTCCGCTGTAACAACAAATAACATTAATGGTGGTCTCCGGGGAAAAATATTTTTTGGGTATTTTATTGTTCAATCTTTATAATGGCAACTGTACAGCGGGTCCCTTAGGCCGCCTCACGCTTGTTAGTTTCTTTGTGCATCTTTGTCCTATTGGATGCGCTGGAAGAGGACGGACATAGCAACAAGCTAGAATAGAAAAAGGCGCACGTGTAAGACATTATTAAACGTGAAAATTGTTGTTATGCTTACTTATCAGTTTATATCTAATCGTAGGCATGGTAATAGATATGCTTTGTAAAAAATTCTGCAAAGATAGACTTCAATTGCTTGTCTCAATAATCAATTGTAGATACAGCATGTCTAGTAGAAACTTGTTCTGTGGAATTGCGTTTGATGAGTTAGCAGATACATAAAGAAACTAGTAGACTTAGTAAAACAACTTAAATCAGAAGCTAATGAGGCAGTTTTGTATAGAAGTAATTCTTCTTGAGTGGCGGTTACTAAATTCGTAAGAGGAGGGTAATAAACTGGACCCAAGACACAAATTCAATGGCTGTAGTCCCTAGAAAAATCGAGAACCTAAATCTGCTTATTACTCAAGAGCCAAATATCAAGCTATGGTCTGGGCGATGTGTTATATCGTGGAATCACAAGTGTAAACTGCGATAGCAATAGGTACGCTCGAATAACATATTTAGCATGAAATGTTTAGAGTTGAAAGCGGAAATGTGAATTTTGTTCCCGCTACCCACGGTTTGTTCAGCTTAACAATCTCAAGAAGCCTATTTAGCGACATGGTAGATAAATAAATAAATATTAGGGAACAACTCACACAAATTGACTTAGTCCCCAAGTAAGCGCTAGTAAGGCTTGTATTATGGGTACTAGACAACGATATACCTACACACTTATATAGAGAAATACATACTTAAATAGATAGAAACATCCATGACTCAGGAACAAATATTCGTGCTCATCACACAAATATATGCCCTTACCAAGATTCGGACGCTTGTTTCGCAGGCAGGGTCACTACCAACTTAGCCAACCACGTCGTCTAGTAAGTGGCTTTGATATCTATATATCAAAGCCACTTACTAGGCGACGTGGCGTGGTTGGGTACTAGGCACTCAAAAGAAAATAGGGGCCACTTGAATTTCATCCCTGGTCCTTCCTCAATATTAAACGTCCCTTTTGTACTCTAGGTCCAGACAGCTTGAGGTCCCGTAGAGGTTGGGGCCCGTAGCATTTACCCCGTCCTGCTGTATTTATGCTACTGATTGGAACATACATATTATAAAGGTGAAAACCATAACCCTCTGTGATAAAGTGTGAATGGATTACCGCCTGATTGACTACAATACGCGATAAGAGAGCCTTGAACCGTCTGCGTGAGTACCCTGATCACCTTGAGCGCATTATACTGGGTTCTATCCCACGTTTCTAAATCACATCGTAGTTCCGTGTAACCTTGGTAGTACGAAATTTGGAGTTAATCATCACTAGTTATGTTAAGTATTGTTTGTTTGTGATCTTTTTTATGATTTAGTACCGAGTTCACGTTTATGGCTGTTTTTAATTAATGTTGAAGTTCTATTTTCCTCAATTCCGACTGTTTTAACAGATATACTTGTAGTGGTTAAGACCTACATAGATGAGAGTATCCTGTTTATTAATTCTGGATATTATTTCGGCGTCTTCCAAGTTTTCTCCTCTATCCTCATACAAGAAACCTGTAACAGTCAAAATGAACGTGATGGCGATTGCGAGCGAGTTAGAAAATAAACTCACTGTTTTGTTTATTTGTACCGTAGCCAAAATGGCTGTCTACTTGTATGCGATAAACAATAAAATTGATTCGGAAATTAAATGATGTATGTGAAACATGACTAACATAATATGAACAAGACAAGAGCCCATTATTATTCAAATGTTAACTTTATATCGATGTTGTAGGAACTAAGATTGCTCAGCCTACGTTACTGCAAAGTAAACAAGTAAAGAAAGTACTTAAATTAATTTCCTAACGAACTTCAAACGAGAAAACTTGATCAGGACAAAATAAAGGATTCTCCGGACTGAAATAAGTAATCAGCGAAATTCTTAATCTGTTAAAGTAGATAATTAATTCAAACTGTTTAATTATGTTTCGGTAGGTAAAATACGGATTTTACATCATTCCCAGCAACAATAATGATTTTGCCGGTTGCAATCGAAGATACACGGTTTGAATTTTTAAATTACTACCACGTCTCAATTCGTCACTTCAACCTGTGATCACTGATGGGGTTTAAAGTTATATTACAAATGATAACATTACATAAAGCTTATGTTTTACACGTCCCAATATTGGGCAACAATAATCTTAACACATCGTAAAATTTGTTATCAATAAATTCAAACAATTCTCCTATCCTACTTTGCTCCTTTCCAGGATAACTCATCTTAATTACTGATAATGGATACGAGCTTTCTGTTACTAAAATAATGTTTAGATTCCAGTCAATACTTTCAGAGATTACCCTCACATTAACAAAGGTTATCTCTTTCATTCCCTTATTTCACCATTTCGACAATTGTCGGTGAGAAGTGACAATTCGAATTGCAACGCGTGGCCAATATGAAGACAATCGGCGTACATTCCCGTTGAGTTTGTAATGTACGCAGAATTGTCACTTGTCACTGACAATCGTCGCTTTGGTAAAACAGGGGCCTGGTATGTAGATTTGTAATGTACTTATATAATTGACGACGTGTTTGGGATAGTTGGTAGTGACCCTGCATGCGAAGCAAGCGTACCAGGTTCGAATCCTGCTAAGGGCATATATTTGTGTGATGAGCACGAATATTTGTTCCTGAGTCATGCGTGTTTCTATCTATTTATGTATGTATTTCCCATTATACAAGCATTACTAGCGCTTACTTTGAGACTAGGTCAATTTGTGTGAATTGTACCCTGATGCTTATATTATATAGATTTTACCTCTTCATTTCAGTCTTAATTGAAAACCACCGAGTTAGCTAGTTTTCGAGTCGCTAAAACTTAAGTATGGTAGGTCTTTATGAACCTTATTTTGATACACTCGAGTCGGTTTTAATACGACGCTAACTTTAATGGGGGCACCATTGCAGAACACACCGTTGTAGATGAGATACGTAGCTTCAATCTCATTCGTATAAACATTCTTGGAAGTATCTCACGGTTTTCATTTCATAATCGGAATACTCTATGCCGATGCAATAATATTGCAGTGTCCTATTACTTACCTAACAACAAGATACGTTTGCAAAATGTGTACCCAGAATGAACGAGAATTCTGAATCTGAGAGTTAATTTTTTCGCAAGAGTAAAGGCAAGCTTGTCTTATCTCTGTACTGCATTTCTTCTGCCACATTCAAGAGGGTGCGTCCCACAAATGCAAAAAACGCACAAAAATTAAACATTTCGTGCGACCATATGAACAAAATATCCAGCGGCACAAAATCGAAATTCATTTGTTTTTGTATGTAGGTCAGAGTTAGGTTCCAATGCCAATTTACTCGATTTCAGTCAACTGCCAGAGAAGACCGAACAAGGGTAGAGTAATAATCAATCAACAAGGCGCTGCGTACATCATGGAACACTGTGACGCGACATTACAGGGTTAGTAGGGCAAGGTACTCCAAAATTCGAAGTTCGTATCGCATCGTCTTTCTCACTCTCTTGATAAGTTCTATTAGTGTAAGCTGCTCGTGCAGCTGACACTTGAATTAACTACGAATGGCTAACTTGCTACGCTACGCTTGCTTTGAAAGTTCATCTTAAATAGGAAAAGGCGATGAGGGAAAGGCTACTGTTCTCGAAGCAAAAGTTCGGTGCTTAAGAGCGGAATGTGGAACTTCATGAAGACGTACAGTTCTTTGAGCTCTTTGATCTTTCAATTTTATGTAATGTTCACCATTCATCTGATGTTAAATGTAAACAGCCTAATCACAATTCGACTTCTTGTCGATTTTTCAATTCTCGTTTTATTATTTTTTGGAATATTTGGACAAGCTTTTCTGCAGATTCCAACTTTTTTTGTGCAGCCTAGATTCGGTATGAAATCCACTTGAAAACGCTTAAGATTTACCAAGATAACCACGAGCTGGTGGCATTTTGAACACCATAGCACGCATAGCAAGCGCTATACGAAATGCGTCCCAATTCCCCCGTCCGTAATATCGTGCATCAAAACATCCAACGCGCATTACCAAATTTACATGAAACATTCTAATTTGCAAAGCAGACAAGGACCGAATCGTATGTACATATCACTTTAGCGGTCATGTACCAAATAATTACGTCAAACACGAGTAATTGGATCTAGTCTGGCTCGTGACGAACACAAAGCCATACAAAAACAATATCAACTATAACCGGCTTTGCATAATTGGAATTGCAAATCAACGTAAATGCAATTAACATCTCCCTGTGATTTAATTTACGGTGACATTATAATGAACGCACACAACCCTAGCTTGGCGACATTGCGCTGAATAGGTACTATTTTAGTTCTGTCCTTGTCAGATGCGAGCGAAATTTCTGAGACAGCATTACTCGCTGAAATACCCAGATAGATTTCGGTATAGTCACCGGCGATAACATCGGATAGATTACGGTAAAATACGTAAAAATACAAATAGAGTTGCGCGAGATTTTAACCGATATTATTGGTGGACATTGTACAGTCCGTGAGCTCTTAGAATGTCATTCGAGTTTGTCTTGTTGTCTCCCTCACTCGGTCGATTCAAGTATCAAACCCATAAGAGTGAATGAAACAGCACAATCCCGAATTTCGTTATAAGAGTTCATGGACTTGTACAGTCTTTCATTTTAGCACGGCCTACTCGATGTCTCAAGTTATTTAGAAGTGAGAGCGCTAAGTAGATGTTTCTCAAGAAACTGCCGACTGAAGAAGCTCAAGTATTTTCTTTAGCTTAAGGTTCATTCAGTGAACTAGGGGTGACCCGAGACGAAACGACCTTCGAGACTTAGCGTGCATTCAACTTGGAAGTAATACGGAATGTTCCTACTAAGAGAGGATTTTTCTTTGAAGAATTATGCAACTAGTTTTGAATGACACAAAAATACTGCTCCAAGTATGTAGTTTTAGAAGTGTAAGTGAATGCAAAGAACTATTTTACTTCATTTTAAGGGTTTGATGATGAATTCCACCTACAACTTGAACTAAATAAAGCAAACTAGAGAAAAGCGGAATAGTCACGCGCTCACCAAAACCAGCTTGTTGCATTTCGCTGCAACAGTTATGTATCGAACACGTTCGTGTTTAAGTTTAATTCCTGACCCATCCAGGGACCTCTTCACATAAAACGTCATAGTGACATCGCATTACTTAACAAGGAAAATCGTTACGACGCTTACAATAAAAAGGTTCCATGGTGGGTTAGGAATTAATACATTGACTGTATGTACAATGTGAATGAAGGTGTCACGACATTGGTCAATGTTAACGTCAACGCACGACGCACGTCAAGACACCTGACTCCGTATAAACCTTCCATTTCTTGCCAGAAACCTGCAATATCCCAATTACTTATCAGTCAATATCGACGTTTCCTCGACAACTTCGCGAAACCCCTATCCGCATATGGTAAAACTGGTAAAACCTAGTACGCGAAAATACTTACTACCGGAGATGGTAACGCGCGTTTTGCCCTTCTCAAAAAAAGGCGGCTAAAGACAATATTGGCCATGAGAACTGTTTGGACAAGTAAGTTTTTCGCACTCATGTGACATGTGTTACGTTTTGGAATCCACAGCAAATAAAATAAAGACGGGGTTCAGCGAATGGTAAAGTGCAGGGGTTGGTTCAAACTACGCCTCACCTTGTCAATACAGTTGCACACGCACAAGCTCGGTACTAGTAGAGCTGCGCACACGCGCACATAGCGAAGTCAAAACTGACCTCACTTTGTTGTTCGCAGAATTCTGCCTTTTTCTTTTATTTAACCTTAGGTGCCGAATGCTACGTCTCAAAGGCGTTTCAAATGCTATGATATTATAGTTTCTGTAGTAATTGAGATGTTTACACTAGAGCCTCTGTAAGTTTAGCGTACCCTGTCCCCCACAAAGGGGCAGCAGAATCGTACAAAGAATCATTTTATGGATGCTCCAGTCGTAAGTGGTTTGTGTAGGTACTCGAGACAAAAGCCGAAGGTTGGATGCTGACTTCCGAGTACCTACAGTCGGAAGAAATTAACGACCCGACTTAATTGACTCCATATAGTGCTTGTGAGCGAGTTGGCTAATTAAAATTTCTCTGTTAATAGGGTCTTTTGTATGTACTTAAAAATACGAATGTTTACTCTCGAATCTTGGATGTTTAATAATATGTTGGTATTTAATTTGTGTAGGTACTTATTTTTACAAGGTTTTATTGAACTTGCAATGTATGTACGTAAGTATGTTTGTCCGGGTGGAATCTTGCGACTCAATTTTGAAGCAGGTATCTTCAACCAATTGAGCTGAAATTTTCAAAAATATGTGAAAGAAAGAAAGTAAAATTATTCTTACTTGGCAATCAGATAAATGAAGATAGTATAATAAATCGAGTGTGTGTCTGTGAAATTAATGAAATTTGGAAAGGATGTTAGTAAATACAAAAAAAGTACCTATCTACAAGCCTATGAGTGAGTCGCTAAACAATTTATTGTGACTAATAACAAAGTATCAAGTGTTCCCATTAAACAACCTGAAATCGAAGACAAGAACTTCAATAGAAGTAAATGAGTAACGTAATAAACAATTAGTCATATCCATTTCTCTTTTCCTTCTTTTTCGATTTTGGTTTTAGAAACGGAAGTTTTTTTTTTTTAATTAAATCGAAACTGTGCAAATTAACTAAGGGGATGGACTGAGTTATATCACAATTGCACATTGCCTGGGTTATTTGATACTCTACATACAGTCAGCCAAAAAAAACCTATATAATATTAGATAGGGTTACCAGATACAAATTTGCTGAGGAGCCCAAAGGTGGCAAGTTTTTAAAAAGAAGTACAGTACAAAATTGAACTTCTTTCCACAAATACTTTATGTAGGTACTCGTAGTCGGAGCGAACGAAATTCTCAAGAGCCCGGAATTCCTTTGAGGGATTCTTTGAAACTTTGAGCTGAAACTGAAAGTCACCAGGTTATAAAGTACCTACATCAGAATGTAAGTTGTAGACTCTTCATAGTTTACATCTCCAACATTATCACCTACACATTTTGAAGTAAATACTTCTATTCTCCCGAGGACATCTTATATTCTCATTGATCATGACTTTTATGAATAAGGGATAATTTATTAAGTCAATTTGGACATCACTCGACGCAGTATAAATTTTAATGCCTGTTTATTGATTGTACCTGTCAGGCAGGATTCGTTTCATAAAATAACTCGCCTATATGTATGCCAAAATTAATTACACTACATAATATTATCAAAGTAGGTCAGGCTGCAAAGCATTGCAATCGCATTATCTTTGTGTTACTAAAACCTACGATTTTGACCACTAAAACCAATTAAGTTATTATTATTTCATTTCTTATTTTTCATTGTCACATTCTCACATTTATTTTATCTTAAGTATTATATACAGTAATGTTATGTGTGTATGTATTTATTATTTTATTTTATAGCTATGTATTATATTTATGTTGGTATTGTTGTTTTTATTATCCCTGCGTTTATCCTGTCTATTTGTTTCCGCCACCTACTTAAACTGTCTCCAACTTATTTCTCTTATTGGTTGTCTGGTAGAGATCGCTATTAAGCGATAAGACCGCCTATTGTTTACTTTGTTCTTTGATTCTGTATTGTTTTGTACTGATTTGTGGTGTTCAATAAAGAGTAATTGTATTGTATTGTAAGTATTCTCTATTTCGCGACAGGTGCGTCGTCCTCGCTGCTAGATACTTGATTGTTTCTAATCCATAGACATATTTGCCAATTTTACAAGGTTTTTATTAACTTGCATTGTATGTAGTTCTTTTTGTCTTCAACTTGTTGTAGTTCTTGAGTTAGTCGGATGGCAATACAATAATCTTGGTAGCGGAGTTCTGGTGATCTAGCCAGGATCGTCTCCGCAGGAGGGAACTCTTCAACGGTTGCTCCCTTCGATCAACAATACAACTAGATTCACGGTGATAGCTCTGAAAACGGCTCCGAGAAATAAGGCCACAAAATAAATTTGTGGCTTTATTTCTGACAGTATGCGCCAACCTCGGCCAACGTGAGGACGTGTCAAAATGCCACAATGTGCGTTCAAAAATTGCAAAAACAGCCACCGAAACACTAAGGTTTCGGAAGGAATATCTTTCTTTAAGTAAATACAAGTCAGTATTTCATAAAGTAAGTAAAAATTGGCAGTTTACATTTTAAAATCAATAATTTATTGTTTGGCCAATGTTGGCCCACCATCTTGACAATAATCGGATGTTTTAGAACAAGAAATTCATGGAGTAGTTCTCGTTTTAAAATAAAATATATATTGCATTTTTTGTAGATTTCCTAGTGATCTTTTTTGCTGTGCGGAATGGATAACTATTATCGCGAGAGAAAGAGAAGAAGAACTTTACATGCCTTACAAAAATTCTGCTATAATGTTCGATTCATTTTGACAAATTCGACATAACTGGAAATAGCCAAATGCGTAGATTACAGAAAAAGGCGATTCCCAAATTGCAGGTATAGTTACATAGAAATGTTTAAAATAATATAAGATGAAGTATAGTGAGATGGAACAGAGGAGCTATCACTTATTAAAGAAGACGTAAAGCTTCAAGAAAAGTTCAAGCCGTACAATATTTATAACACACACATACACAAATCACGTCTTTATCCCTTACGGGGTATACAGAGCCTAAGGTAAACAGGTACCTACAGGCCACATTTAGCAAGATTGTGGGCGTCTAGGTGGAAAATCGAATCAAAATAGTGATGGGTTGCTAGCCTCATCGCCTATAACATGATTCCTATTATAATCACCCATTCCCTCGACGACTTTCTGCTTGAGAGGCGGTAGGTTGAACAACTAGGCTACTACGGCTGTTGCCTGGCTGGGCCTGCGTGGGAACTATAACCCAATCCCTCTCGTTGTTAAAGGAAGCCTGTGCTCAGCAGTGGAACGTAGATAGGCTTAATTATTAAAATTCATGTTAATATTTGTATTTGTAAATATCCGTCAAATAAAAAAAATCCGAGTTATATACTTAATTGCGACTCCATTATTACCCCGTTCCTCAAATAGAATGACATCTTTTTGAAACGAAGGTAGTTCTTTTGTTTATCGAACGCTTTCGCTCGCTTGTGACGAAATGTCGTAAGTATTATATACAATTATAATTATTTGGATCTTTGTTGCTTAGACTTAAGGTTTATTTTACGTTAATAAAGAAGGTAAAACAGATATAGCTATAAGCATAAGCAACAGGGCCACTTTTTCGCTTTGATTTTGTATGGGACCGTGAATCTAGTTGTATTGTTGATCGAAGGTTGCTCCAATTGACTTAAAATTGGAATAATTTGATACACACATGTATGACGGATGACAATGCAAGTACAGTCAGCGAAAGAAGCTTGTAATAAAAATTGAATTTTTGACAGAAACTTATTAGTATAGAGCTAGGCCGGCTGAAACGCTTCACGGCCTGACCCATTACAATTAAAAAAAAGTAAACACAATCTATCGACTCCATAGACGTGTAAAATACTTTTTTTTACCATCGCGTTCGCTACTCAACTCGCATTGCATCAAACCGAGCATCAAACCGAGCATCAAACGGACCTACTTTACATTAGTCTTGTTTATTTACAATTATATGTTTACATACATACGATTACTCTCAATCTCAAGCTAAAGTAAACTTAATGTTGGTATTTATATGCTTATTGCTTAATAGATTCGCCGGAAGCTAAGTTCTTTACATAATTAATCACCGTACAAATACTGAATTGAAACGAAAGAAAAAACCTGGCGCCGGCTTGTCGCGAGCGAGCGGGAGGGGGATAGAGGGGGGACGGTGAGGTCAAACTCGGTGCAACGGAACGTAGGGCTGGCGGTTATGAGTGTCGGTATATCGATACTCGATAGACAGGAATTCAATTTGATATCGCCGGCCAAATAAGTGGTCTATCACTTTCCATCCTACTTAGCAAATGAAAATGTCACAATGTCAAAGCCACGTCTTATCGACAGTATATTTTATGACGTGAAAAGGATTTTTAACCTTCGGGAGACCACATATTTGGCTGATGGTAGGTACCTCATCATTTGTAGAATTGACTGTAGTTGGTCTGGATTTCGATGATCAGGGTTAAATCATATTACATATTTAAAAAAAAAGTTTAGTAACCCGTTATCTTTTTAGTAGGTAATACACAAAATTACACTTTAAATTGATTCGATTTAGATGGATATTACGTAGACACGGGTGTTTTAAACGCATCAAATTTTTGTTATGCAAAAACGCTCTTTTTAAAGCATTGCGATGTCTTTTATGAAACAAATCAAATTAGTTACGATTTCGTCTTAACGTAAGATGTTCACGAATCAATTACCGTATAATCTGAAAAAAATATAATATATTTATATTTATGACAACTCGGGAGAAATTGCATTATTATGAAACATGCATATCAAAAATATAAGTATTCCTGTTGAGATCGTCAAAATTAAGAATGTCAATTGTTAATGTAATCTTAAAATGACTCGGTCATTCTAAACTTTTATTCGAATGAATGCTAGGATTACCTTATCCCTACATACAAAAGTATTCATACCTATAGTGGTTGAATAATAACAATAGAACACTCCCACTTAATACTTCAATCAAGTACTCCATAATCCAGACACAACGGAATCTGGTTCAAAGATAAAGTTTTAAGTGTATCGTAAAATATCGTAAATCAATTGGAACATCTAACCGCGAAGTATCGCCCATCACTAGTGAGGTCAGGCGGCGGGGTGGGGCTCCCCTCGCCCCGCGCCCCCGCCCGCCATATAAAAGCCGGCCCCCACGCGCGCGCCCCGTTTATCGTTCCAACGCCGCCGTATAGCTCTGTACTCTTCCGAACGCGAAGCCACGCGCACCAAATTGTGAAAGTGTTGCATATAAAACGCGATTTCTCGACAGCGAGAGTATATTTTACAGCGCCTAAGGCACTGCGCCTTCGCAACAAACAAACTAACAGTTAGTTAGTGGGAGTGTGAATCAGTTTTGTAAAACCTAGCTAGGAGAGGGTTCAATGGAAGCGAGGTTCGTGACCTGCCGTAGCTTCCAGCAGATCAAGCCGCCTGAGAAGAGCCTCGCACCACCGCCGACGGTGAAGGGGCTCCTGTCTCGTTTCGGGAGTCAGGCCCAGGCTTTGTTCGCGCCCAAGAAGCCGCGCTTCGGATCGTCCGTCGCCATCCACAAGCTCCGCGAGACCAAGTGGTTCAAGCATGAAGAACAGAACATCCTGTGTGCAGTCCTGGAAACCGGATTCATCCTCGAAGTCCGCGCCGAGGACCCACTGCCACCAGACTCCGCGCTGTCCCAAGACTACCATATGTACGCCGTCGCCATGTGGAAGAAGGGTAAAGGTATGTACAAACGTTAATGTGAGCTCGTAAAATTGTAATAGCGTGAACGCGAATCGAAATGCATTGCCGATGCATGTTGCAGCTCGTAGGTAACAACACGTACTCGTGAAATCGCGTAGTTTATCATTATAATTGGGACATACGTGATAACGTTCGCATTGTGAGAGGCCGCGAGCGACACTAGATTTGGCCGGCGCGCCCCGCGGCCGCACGTAGGCACCCGGCCAGCGTATTCGCGCCGTGGATTGTAAATAATTCATGTTGTCGTAACCGCGCCTAATGAAATCAACAGATGAATGGTAAACGTCCGGAGGAACAAGAATTTAACGCCGAATAAAAAAACCGATAAGGTCAAGAAACGAATACCAATTAGCCACTAATTATACCTTTTGTCGACAGAAAAAACAAAAAACCCGGAACAGATAGAGGTGTACACGGTGCAACAGAAAGGTGTTAGAAAACGGGTCGTGAAGACCACACTCGGTGCTTTCTGGAAGAAAGATTCTGTGATACGCATCAACAACGTGGATGACAAGCAGGAGTCGCCAAACAGTGAAAAGGACATTCGAGCAAAGGTAAAACCTCCGACAAGTCGCAACGTGTTTCCAAAACATCAAAGATTGGTAGACGAAGTCATCGTTCTCGCGTCCTTGATTAGTCATGAATAATGATATAACGGCTGTGCACATATTTGTAGAGTGACGAGACTCAATAGATTTCTCAATGTAATTTTATATGTTTTTAACTGACAGACTGACCGACCTTGAATCAATACTACTTTCGGTCAGAGCTTAACTTTAAACAGCAACGAACAAGTTATTGGTATTCGTGTAAGTCAGCACAATTCAGTTTGTTGAACAAACAATCCTTGCTAATGTTCAGATTGCACTCGCTTATTTGAAAACACAAGCCGTGAATTGCGAGATTCCGATTCAATTGGTGAAGAGCCTCGTTTTAAATGCAAATATGTAGCGACCCTATTACGGTTAGCAGACGCGACAGCGTAATTGTCACGGTTCGTTTATGCCTTAAATAGCACATCTGTTTCGATACGGTTTACTTTTGTCTTTGAAAATCACTCCTTAAATTCTAAAACACCAATGCATGAACTAACTTCCGAACCTTAAATGGTCTCATCGTTTTTTCGAATCGAACTTCCATGTTCTTCCTTCGTGTTGTGTCGAGGCGTGCGACGTCAGAATTGGAAACCTCTCTTTTCAGATTGCGAAAGCCTCGAGGGGCTTTCGTTCTTTGGAAACTGTGGAGACGGTTTGAAGGGACAGCTACTAAGGAGCTTCTCCTGATTGCAGCTGGACATGGCCACAAAATCCAGGTTCGAGAGGAACTGGCATAATACCCTGCACTTCGTTCACTGGTGCCGGTATGGAGAGACACCACAAGAAGCTCGCATGAGACAGGTAACCAGCAATTTTTACGCATGCGATTCAAGTAAACAAATTAAAATTATGATTTAGAAAATTCTAGAGCCGACAATATAACGGTCATTAGCATACCGGTTCATGTAAACCGAATTACGTGGAAGTTGCGCCGTAAAATCTAATAAGATTTTCCGTAAATTGATTGTGTATTTTTGGTTCTAAAATTGTAATCAGTATTGTGATTGTACGCGTAAACGGGATCAAGTCAACAGTCCCCTTTCGCCCGTTTGCATGTAAACGTTATTTTAAATTCACTTCTTTTCCGAATCTTTTTTCTTTTGTTTTACGAAAAAATCAAGCTTTTTGTGATTGTCGATGCTGAGTATGCTTAAGTTTTAAGTTTACGTCAATGTGGTTTCAAACGGGGCTTTTTCATAGTGAATAAAAAAACATTGAAAATGGGTACAAATACATGTAAAAGAAGGCGATCATTCAGCGAGGCGGGAGGCGCAAGGTTGCATGGGCATCATCAAGGCATGGCAAGGAGGGATCTTCGAATAAAAAAACGAGATCGCACAACGTAGCCATTCTGTTACAGATCAGCTTAACGACGTCGAAAACACCTATGATTATCATCTTTTGATGGTAATCAGTGAGGCGCTTTGGACACTTACAGCTGGCAACTTTAACAATTACCGGTGAGGTTTTATTTTTAATACCGATTGGTATAGTACCGGAATTCAATGTGCCCCTCTATTTGTGTATGTGTTTTTTTCTAACGTTTACTTTAGACGTACCTATCTACTAATATTTGTTTACTCATCACGTGCTAGATAGAGAAAACGTGTGGAATACTGATACTGATCGCCGGTTGCGATACCACCGATAGGTTTCTCAACTGATAATCCATGCGAAATCCTATCAACTTTGAGCAAATCAGCAAATTGATCAATTTTTAACCTGTTTGTCTGGCAAAGGCCAATATCAAAGTTTCAAATGAATGTTAAATAACAAAAACTTAAGAAGGTTAGTCATTAACTAGAAAAGCTGGTCGT
This sequence comes from Pandemis corylana, assembly GCA_949127965.1. Lineage (NCBI taxonomy): Eukaryota > Metazoa > Arthropoda > Insecta > Lepidoptera > Tortricidae > Pandemis > Pandemis corylana. Next base: position 13,080,061 of record OX421863.1, read on the forward strand.
ATTGAGACCAATAAGAGGCTCTCTCATGAACTAGGAAATCATCTAAATACACAATTTTTTAAAGTTATTATTGAGCTTCCTTCTGACCCGTATTATATAATTGCTACAAATGAAGTAGAAGACATATACTATAAACTAAGGAATTTCACGCGCGCAAAACGACATCGTCAATATTTAACCAGATTGATATTCAAGAACTCTACGGACGTCAATCCGTTACCAGCGGAAAGTCAAGACGTACAACACAACTGAATACATACATGCAACAAAAGTTTCGAACAAATTTGTACTAAAATTAAGTATCATACACGATGTCTGTTAATGACTACAACAAAGAAAATTAATTAACTGTCAAACAATGTAGCATTTTTGTTGCTAACTGTTCCCATGCCTCAATCGAATCGACACGAGATACATGTGTGTGCAGTTCGAAATTTGGTTTGTTTCATATGTTTTCATTACAAATTTTCTTAGAAAAGCTGTTTTGGTTTTCTGTACTTTTTGTTGACTTGTCAACTAATATTTTATGTATCTAGAGGTGTGCGATATGTCAAGTAAATCCAACACTGAAGTTGGGTGAATTTTATGTTGACTAGCGAGATGTGACCTCATGGAATTAACAAACATAAATTACAAGTTAAATAAATAAACAGTGTTTAATAACGCAGTAATATCTAGGTCAGTCAGGGTCGCAAAAAAATGTAAAAAATGGCGGGTTGCAGAAGTTATTCTGCTTTTTATTTCAGAAATAATTAATAAACGTAATAGTTTTTTCAAAATAACAAATAATTTATGGCAAATTGCATTATACGGTTACAGTTCTACGATAAAATAAAACGAACGAGAACCTAGCATTTGCGTCACAAATCCGCGACCAACATGGTTGAGGAAAAAATACCTAATATCTCGGTCGGTTTTTCTAATTGGCCAATTAAACCTAATATTTTATTTTTATTAGCATCAAATATTTTAAATGGTTTTGTCCTTATTTTTTCTTTAGTAACGACCTCAGTATTTTTCTTAGGGCAATTTTTGCATGTTTTATTGCCAGCATTAAAATATTAGTTTGACGTAAGTAGCATTACCGTATCAGTCATGAGACAACAAAATGTATTCAGCATTGTGTTCTGTGTTTATTTTATTTAACATTTAATTCTTTTGAGTCGGTTTGTCTTTATCATAATTAATTTAGACCGCAACATTTGGACAATACGATTCTGCAGTAAATGGCTGAAAGTTTTTTGCTTGCATCAAAAACAGATTAAAGTAAACAAGCGTAGACCTTTAAAGTTACGAAACAAAACATGCATTAGGTACACTCTTCTGATATAGCGACGAGTGGATTGCATAACAATTTTTATACAATATCTCAACAAATAACTAAATAATAGATTTGCTTAAAAGAGTAATTTAACATGTTACCCCGAGTAGATCATAGCGTCTTAAAAACTAGAAGGATTTATAAAGACTATCCAAAAAGAAAGTGTTGTGCATTTTGTACAAATCTAAACGACCGCTGTTGTATTTGCATGTTCATAATTATGTAAATACGACTTACTTATACCATTCAGATGTTTAAGACATAAACGCCATTCTCAGATCCTATGTTTATATTGACACCGTTATTTCAAATCATCATAAAAATACAAACATTGATATCCGATTATTGTTTATTGTTTATTGTTTATCAATGCGCATTTATGGAACTGCGTTTCTTATTAAGACCGGCACCTAGTTATCAGAAGTGTAATAAAAAATATGAAATGGAATAAACGATAAGTTAAAGTTATACTTGTAGGCCTACGTTATATTTTAACCGTTACTGGAATTAGCTATCAAAACAGCTGAACTGATTTCTGATACCGTTGATTTGAATATTATTAACCGAGACAAAACAAAGGAATTAGACACAGTTAGGCCAATTTACTTTGATTGTTACGATTGATAATTAATAATTGTTTAAGCTTTGTTTAGTTAATAAAGTAAGGCGTATTCTTATAAGGTTAAGTTAGTTCCAACGATTGAAGCCGAATCAACTGAAAAATCAAAACGCTGGGGCCATAGACAACGTAGGCTATAATGCATTTTTTTTCTTTGTTGCAGATAAGCGAGTCGCTCAAATGGGGTAACATCGGCATGAACATGGGCGTAATGCTTGTCAGCCAGAGCAACGCGCGAGCCAAAGCGAAGTCGGTCTGAGTAACGCCTGCCAGTGGCACCGCCGCTGGCAACACCTGCTTCTGCTTCTGGCCGCCAAAATTAAAAAACATCGACAATGTTTAAAAAGCTAAATTCGTACGTCGAATTTAGAACGCGGATGATCGGTTTTGAGCTCTCACTTCTCAAGTTCCTTTTATGAATTTCAAGTTTTAATTTTACAAGAGTTCGTATCGTATGACTGCCAGTATTTGTTTTTTTCTGTTTCTGCTCTAAAAGGCTTTAATTTAGTTTAAAAATTGTGAAGAAAACGTTTGAGACATTCCTGAAATAAGACAGACCCGTTTGTATTTTTAACTGTTGAGATATTTTCTAATCTATTGAATAACTGTTTAATAATGTTTATGGTAACATAAGCGGTAATTTAAGAGATATCTTGTTACGGTCGGGGAATGACACCCTAGTCTTATGTTATGAGTATTTCTACGTTCATATTTCTGATCGAAAAAGACTGTTTCGTTTTGCTAAGAAAATTAATGAAAACCGACTATGATGGTTAAATTCTATTTAAATATTAAAAAAAAAACAATATTAAATTATCACTATATTTAAAATTTTCATATACTTAAAACTGTTATAAAAACACATTGTTTCTTCTATTCATAGTCGGGTAATGATAACAAGAGTATTCGGGCTATGTATGAGAGTATTTTTATTTATTAAACTGCATACTATGGCCTAGTGTTTTGAGAGTATTGTAAGTTAAATGTTCTATTTATAATGAAGCATTTTTTTATAAATAAATAATTACAGAATAACATATTGTTTTAATACCTGATAACTAACCCACAGTCTCTACAGTCCACACCAAACTATTTTAACGCGTTTGTAAACAACCAAGTCCCTTAAGTTCATATAAAATAGCGTGAGATATTAAGTATTATCCTTCAAAATTCTGGTGGATGTGATGCTAATTGCATACAAGAGTGATTGAGAATTGGCTAAGTAAAGTTTTTTGAAGAGTTTCCAATTATATTTTTTTTTCGGCATTCGACGTCTTAACAATCGAGGAACTGCAGCTCTTTTATTTTTAATTCCTATTATTCTCAGCCAACGGATAATGATATCCCTCAGGATCTGCTAGGAAATCATTAACCGACGCCCAGGGTGCACCGGACCAAGCACTGCTCTTTCCCTCGGACGGATCCAAAAACGAACCGCAGCTCTTGACCACACGCGGAGCTAACCCGACTCGCATCCTATTAAAAAGTCGTTAAGTATAGGTTTGACCAGCTCGGATGACAGTTACTTGGGTTGAGTCATCGACAAACATTAATTGGTTGGCTAAAAGTAAATAAAAATAAGGATATCGTAGTTTCCTCTTTTAATCAATATATGTACCTGTGTATGTGTTATGTATCTTACAGAATACAGGACAACACAAATGCATAAATGCGAACTTATCCCTTAAATGGATTTCTTCCAATTAACCTTTGAACGATTGACAGGACATAAGACAAAAACAAGATTATTTTTATCAAATTTCAAGCCGATCCGACTCGTAAAGAAAATGTTGACGGCTGATAAAAATAAGCGCATATTTCAGTTCATAATACTTTAAGCGTCAGACGTTAATATCACCATCTCTGTTTAATTTATAGAGTTAAACAGATACTATATTATATAGTACTAGCTTCTGCCCGCGACTTCGTCTGCGTAGAATTATACATAAAAACCTTCGTCTTGAATCACTCTTATCTATTAAAAAAACCGCATCAAAATCCGTTGTGTAGTTTTGAAGATATAAGCATACATAAGGACATAGGGACATAAGGACATGGGGACAGAGAAAGCGACTTTTTTTTATACTATGTAGTGACTTAACAGAGAACATGGGGTAAGAGCATCAAGTTGTAATAAGATGAAAAACAAAAGTTTTCCACTGCGTTACTGCTTCAGAACCTACAAAATGGTGATAGATCAAGCAAGCCATACTCTACCACAGCACAGTTATGTTAAAAACTGTGTTTATCTAATTTACGATGGACCAAATAAGCAAATAACGAAGGACTAAATTGTTGTTTACTTAATCGCTCTAAATGCGCAATACTTTTCGTAGTGATGTTTTGCTTTGATTTGTATTGCTAACGCCATCTGTATAAATGCACCCGAAACAAATAAGCCTTCTGTAGTGATAAAAACGCACACTTTTCCAACAGATGGCGCCTAAAACAAAACACATCTCATTCATGCAAAAGAATGTCGCCTACCGATTATACCTTATTGCTTACAGTACCAGTACGTTTGTTTTAAATACACTTATAAAATAAAACATATGAAAACATCTCAAGACTATCAGATCCCTACTACTGTTAATGCGTAAAACCACGACACTCGATTTACCAACCTCTGGAACTAAATCACTCTCAACTTCGACACGCCAGCTAAAACGCCACGTAGTTCGGCATTCCACCAAGAGATGGCGTTGTAATCAAAATTCACTTACCTCTCGCAGCAAGCCGAACAGCATATCGGTGGACAGTGAACGTTCATGAGCCTCGTCCATGATGATGGCACAGTAGTGATCCAGGTCTGGTTCTCGCAGCCCCTCCCTTAGAAGGATGCCGTCAGTCATGTACTTGATGACGGTGTTCGGTGAAGTGCAGTCTTCGAAACGTATTGCGTAGCCAACCTCGTCACCTGTGAAAAATAATAAATAAATATCTTGGGACAAATTACACCAATTGACCCAGCACCAAACTAAGCAAAGCTTGTACTATGGGTACCAGGCAACGGATAAACATACTTATCTAATGTTGAATAATGTAGATAAAAACACAAATACATACAACATCCAAGACTCGGGCACAAACGTTCGTATTCATCATACAACTATCTGCCCATACCGGGATTCGAACCCAGGACCTACAGCTTCATAGTCAGGGTCACTAACCACTAGGCTATCCGGTCGTCAAAAAGTGATTAGAAATAAATCTCAGTTCAAAAATTAGGAATTTCATTTATATTCTGTTTCTGTTCTGAAGGCCTAGTTGAGATCATTTTGAAAAGATAAGGCAGCCTATTTTTTCTGAACATGAGAACATCGTCTTGAACCTTATATTTATTTGGGCCTTAAACACCTTAAACGCTGCCTTGTTAGCTGACCTATAACCATCTTGCAAATACTGACCTACCTTGTAAGTTAGTAAGTACTAACTTAACGTGACCTAGCTCGTAATAACTGATCCAGCTTGTAATAACTGACCTAGCTTGGTGTCCATTTCGTCGGAGACGCGCTTGGCGACCGACATGGCGGCCACGCGCCGCGGCTGCGTGCAGCCGATCATGCCGAGGCGACTGTACCCCTCCTCGTGTAGATACTGAGTCAGCTGGGTCGTATTACCACTAACATGCAAGTTCTAACGTAGCTTGTAATAACTGACGTACCTTGTAATAACTGATCTAGCTTGCTAGTTCTACCGTAGCCTGTAATTACTGACCTCACTTGTAAGTTCAAAGCTAACTACTACATAGCTTGCAAGCTCTGTCATAGCTTGTAATAACTGACCTAGCTTGGTGTCCATTTCGTCGGAGACGCGCTTGGCGACCGACATGGCGGCCACGCGCCGCGGCTGCGTGCAGCCGATCATGCCGAGGCGACTGTACCCCTCCTCGTGTAGATACTGAGTCAGCTGGGTCGTATTACCACTAACATGCAAGTTCTAACGTAGCTTGTAATAACTGACGTACCTTGTAATAACTGATCTAGCTTGCTAGTTCTACCGTAGCCTGTAATTACTGACCTCACTTGTAAGTTCAAAGCTAACTACTACATAGCTTGCAAGCTCTGTCATAGCTTGTAATAACTGACCTAGCTTGGTGTCCATTTCGTCGGAGACGCGCTTGGCGACCGACATGGCGGCCACGCGCCGCGGCTGCGTGCAGCCGATCATGCCGAGGCGACTGTACCCCTCCTCGTGTAGATACTGAGTCAGCTGGGTCGTATTACCACTAACATGCAAGTTCTAACGTAGCTTGTAATAACTGACGTACCTTGTAATAACTGATCTAGCTTGCTAGTTCTACCGTAGCCTGTAATTACTGACCTCACTTGTAAGTTCAAAGCTAACTACTACATAGCTTGCAAGCTCTGTCATAGCTTGTAATAACTGACCTAGCTTGGTGTCCATTTCGTCGGAGACGCGCTTGGCGACCGACATGGCGGCCACGCGCCGCGGCTGCGTGCAGCCGATCATGCCGAGGCGACTGTACCCCTCCTCGTGTAGATACTGAGTCAGCTGGGTCGTATTACCACTAACATGCAAGTTCTAACGTAGCTTGTAATAACTGACGTACCTTGTAATAACTGATCTAGCTTGCTAGTTCTACCGTAGCCTGTAATTACTGACCTCACTTGTAAGTTCAAAGCTAACTACTACATAGCTTGCAAGCTCTGTCATAGCTTGTAATAACTGACCTAGCTTGGTGTCCATTTCGTCGGAGACGCGCTTGGCGACCGACATGGCGGCCACGCGCCGCGGCTGCGTGCAGCCGATCATGCCGAGGCGACTGTACCCCTCCTCGTGTAGATACTGAGTCAGCTGGGTCGTATTACCACTAACATGCAAGTTCTAACGTAGCTTGTAATAACTGACGTACCTTGTAATAACTGATCTAGCTTGCTAGTTCTACCGTAGCCTGTAATTACTGACCTCACTTGTAAGTTCAAAGCTAACTACTACATAGCTTGCAAGCTCTGTCATAGCTTGTAATAACTGACCTAGCTTGGTGTCCATTTCGTCGGAGACGCGCTTGGCGACCGACATGGCGGCCACGCGCCGCGGCTGCGTGCAGCCGATCATGCCGAGGCGACTGTACCCCTCCTCGTGTAGATACTGAGTCAGCTGGGTCGTATTACCACTAACATGCAAGTTCTAACGTAGCTTGTAATAACTGACGTACCTTGTAATAACTGATCTAGCTTGCTAGTTCTACCGTAGCCTGTAATTACTGACCTCACTTGTAAGTTCAAAGCTAACTACTACATAGCTTGCAAGCTCTGTCATAGCTTGTAATAACTGACCTAGCTTGGTGTCCATTTCGTCGGAGACGCGCTTGGCGACCGACATGGCGGCCACGCGCCGCGGCTGCGTGCAGCCGATCATGCCGAGGCGACTGTACCCCTCCTCGTGTAGATATTGAGTCAGCTGGGTTGTTTTACCACTGCCAGTCTCACCTGAGAAAAAGCATATGGGCATAAGCATATATACTTTGTTTATTTCACACTAGCTTCAGCCCGCGACTTCGTCTGCTGAGAATTAAACATATAAACCTTCCTCTTGAATCACTATCTATTAGAAAAACGCATCCAAATCCGTTGCGAAGTTTCAAAGATCTAGGCATACATAGGGACAGACAGACAGACAGTGAAAGCGACTTTATTTTATAGTATGTAGTGATTAGAAAGACAAACAATCTTTTTAAAAATCGCCAACTGGATCATACAAAACCATAACAAAACAAATCAATATTTTGCAGAGGTTTTAAGTTGACAATAAATCACGTCTTTATCCCTTACAGGGTAGACAGAAGCTAAGGCAGCAAGAGCTTTAGCTCTTAGCGTTTAGGCTATTATTATGATTGTATCTTGCTGTTTATGTATTTTGTAAATGAATTTTTCGATAAACACACAGGTCAATTGTTTACTTTCTTTACGATGTAAAAAAACAATAAAGCGAGAAAGGAGTTTTTTTTTTCTTGAAAAAGTTTTTTTTTTAATACTTACCGACTATAATAACGATGCTGTTCTCTCTTATAACCTGCATGAGCTCCTCTCTGACAGCGAACACTGGTAGAAACCTTCGCTGTTCACCTATAGTCTTGTTCTTCACGAAACTCGACTTGGACTCCGGCTCTTTCACTTCTATAATGAAGAAAAAATATTTTATGCCTACATACATAAAACATCGCGAGGAAACCTGCACACATCTGCGAAGCAAATCACTGGTGTGTGTGAAGTTCCCAATACGCACTGGGCTCGCGTGGGAATTATAGCCCAGGCCCTCTCATTCTGAGAGGAGGCCTGTGCCCAGCAGTGGGACGTATGTAGGCTGGAGATGATGGTGACATACATACATACATAAATCACGTTTTTATCCCTTACGGGGTAGACAGAGCCTAAGGTGGTAAGACCTAAAGACCACGTTTAGCATGATTGTGGGCGTATGGATGGAAAAGGGAACCAAAACAGTGATGGGTTGCTAGCCACATCACCTATAACATACATAATATACACACATACATACAAATCACGATTCTATCCTACGGGGTAGATAGAGCCTACGGTAACAAACCTACAGGACGCGTTTAGCACGATTTTGGGCGTTTAGATGGAAAATGAAATCAAAATGGTGATGGGTTGCTAACCGCATCGCCTATAACATGATTCCTAAGATTTTCGCCCATTCCTTCGATAGGATTTTACCATCTGTGCGGGAAGAGAAGCAACTGGTATATTCTACGTTTTTTCTTCGCTTCCAGACCAAATGGAAATTTATAGTTTTATGTTTATTTTGCACAGTAAAAATTTTACATACATACATCATTACTTTGTGTTTAAAAAATAATTAATTAGTCACGAAAGCCATGGTGAAACACAGAAAATATAAAGGCGGAAAACGAGGCCCTTCATGGTAAGTTAATACCACCATGGACACCTGCAACACCAGAGGATGCGTTGCCAACTTAGAGTGCTAACGCAGAACACCTAACTTACCGGTGTTGTCCAAGTGCTCCGCATATTTATAAGCTTCCTTCGTGGGTCCGTCTTCTGGTTCCTCCTTGTCCTTCTGTATACCCATGATATTACCTGGAAGAATAAAAAAAAATCAAACTTCTTGCTTTATTCGCAATAAAGTTACAGCGGGGTTAAGGCGTGAGACTTGGCGCGGGCACTGCCGTGCCCCCTGATTTAAACAAAAAAACAGAAAGTATAATAACGATCAAAAATATCGAATCTCTTTTTTAGTGTTAATATAGCTAAGATTGGCGTTGAAAAGGTAAAGGTATATTTGTCTCTTCAAATCCAAAATAGAATGAAGTAATAAAAATGGCGTTGGATGATTGCACCAGTAATGTACAATTTATTTTACAACAGTCAATTTATAATCACATTTTCTTCATTAAGAACTACCTGTCGCCCGCTACTTCGTCTGCATAGGATTCGTTTATCGCTATCCCGCAGGAATTACGCAATTTTCCGGGATAAAAAGTAGCCTATGTGTTATTCCAGACTATAATCTATCTATATATCAAATTTCAACCAGATCTGTCTAGCCGTTCTGGCGTGAAAGAGTAACAAACATCCATCCATCCATACTTACAAACTTTCTCATTTATAATATTACTAGATGCTGCCTGCGACTTCGTCTGCAAAAAATTAGTTTTTCGCTATCCCGCGGGAACTATGCAATTTTCCGGGATAAAAAATAGCCTATGTGTTAATCTAGGGTATCAGCTATCTCCGTTCCAAATTTTATCCAAATCCATTCAGTAGTTATTACGTGAAAGAGTAATAAACTTCCGTCCATCCATCCATACTAACAAATTTTCGCGTTTATAATATTAGTAGGATAGTAGGAAGTAGGTTGAAGTGTCCATTACTGGTGCTTGTCAAATTAAAGTGTCCAACACTGGTGCCGTCACCCTGTTAAAACGTCGTCTCACCAATCTTGGTGCCCTCCAATTTCCAGTGTTTCTTCTGCGCCTTCCGCCTCTCCTTCTGCTCCCTGAAAGCCTTGACCAGAGCTGAGCCTTTGCGCGCGTTTATCGCCATGTCGGACGTCGGATCTTTTACCTGACGATATAAGACTTGGATATTAAGATCACGCTTGACGAGTAATAGTGGTTCTATATTGAGACTGAAACCTTGGCTCGTTGGGCCATTGTTAGTATTTATCATTATACACGTATACTTCAGTATTATAGTTGATATTTGGCATTGTCCATTTTTTTTAGTATGCTCCAATTCGAAAACCATTTCGAGGAAAACCATCAATTATCCGATTTATCTTGTCCGATTTCAAAAATACTTTATGATTGCAGATATTTTTGTAAAAGTACTTTGAACCTTTGTTTGATCGAACGACCGGGTTTTTAGACAGAATCCAGCATCGAATGTTTGCCACGAAAATGAAAAAAAAAGTTTGACTATGGCAACTGTCACGTGTCACTGTCAAATCTAACAAAACCATAGACAAAGCCGTTTTTTTTTTATAGCCAGCCGAACGAAGGCGATTGGGATTCTGTCTAAATTCACGAATTATCAAACAGCGAAAAAATATTTATTATTCATTAACAAAGCTACGTAAAAGCATAATATTCAAATTAGTTGCTTGAAATAGTCCATTTTATCATATAAAGGTGTTAAAAGCACAGCTTAAAAAAAATGAACAATGCCAATTCGACTACTAGGTACATTTTTTTTGTCAGGGTTGTTTGGCGATATAAAAACTTATGACGGGCCATTTTTGCGACTAAGAATGTTTTTAACTTGACGTTAATTTTCAAACATTTTCACAATTACCATTTTAAATTTGCACGTAGGCCACACAGTGAGGATGTTTTAAGTGACCATTCTTTAGCCTTAGTAGTCTTTATTTATCTTTCTTATCTTTTTTAGGGTTCAGTACCAAAAGGGTAAAAACGGGACATTATTACAAAGACTTTGCTGTCCGTCCGTGTGACTGTCTGTCTGTCCGTCTGTCACCAGGCTGTATCTCATGAATGAATGAATTTTTCACAGATGAAGTATTTCTGTTGCCACTAAAAACAGAATATATTTATCCCCGTCTGTCTATGTAAGGCACCAACATAAAATGATCTCACACTGCCTACATTTAGCTTGGGAGACAATAAAAAAGTTTACACACATTAAACAAAACATTAAAGGTATGCCAGTTGATTTGCTTACCGGTATAACGGGTTCTGGTTGCTTGGTGAAGACAATCCTTCCGTCCAGGAACGGCGGCACAATGTTGTGGACCAAAAGGTGTACGCGATCCACACTTTCCTGTAAAAAATTAAAAAAAAAAAAAAACGTTTTTTAAGGTCTGCATGGCAGGAGGTTGGGTTTTTGCATGAATGGACGAACAACAAAGTAAGTAAACGCTTTAAGTGAAACAGAAACAATTCACAAAAAAATCAAAGTAACATTAATATATGCACAAAGGCGAACTTATCCCTATAAGGGATCTCTAACAGTTAACCTTTGAGTATATGAGAGGAGCAAACGAGGGACCGACAAAGTGAGTTTAAAATTCCGGATAGTGAAAGCCACAATAGAGCGTACATATCCGTAACACCTGCGCATGTGCATAAGTAAGTAAGTGATCCTATAAAGGGTTTCTTTCCTTTCGAGGTACCCATGGAATATTCTTCGTAAAGAAAAAACAGAGTGTACCAGTTGCTTCTCTTCCCGCGCAGATGGCAAGAGCCCATCGAAGGAAAAGGCGAAAGTCTTAAGAATCATGTTATAAGGCTAGGTTAGAAACCCCATCACTATTTTGATTCCCCTTTCCACCTATGCGCTCACAATCAAACGTGACCTTTTGGTTGTTACCTTAGGCTCTGTCTACCCCCCGTAGGGATAAAGACGTGTTTTATGTATGGTACATATGGAACCATGCAAAGAGCTATTTGGGTACAAAACTGTAAAAAATACGAAATTTTTAACAAATAATTCCCCTCAAAATGTCTCTTCAACCATCATACCTCGTCCATATCGCTGTTGACATTGATAGCGTGCACCACTCCACTGGTAAGCATTCTGTTCCTCTCCCACAGCTCGTTGTCTCTGTCTATCTGCTGGCGCTGCGCGGACACTTTGCGGTTGCGCCGCTTTTCAATCTGCTCCTCTTTGCGGGCTACGTATTCGGCGCTCGTGCCCGCGAACGGATCTGATTCGTCGGCCTCGCCTGAAATAGAATTTAAGATTTTAATTATGCTCCAGTCTATTTACACATTTTCCAAAAAAAATACACATGAACATTTTTCCAGATTTTTTTTTATGTTAGAGAGGCCAGACAAACGAACTAGTGTGTCACCTGATGTTAAATGATCAGCACTGTCCATAGACAACCGCAGCGCTTTACGCGATGCCATGCCGCCATGCCATAGAGGTCAATCACTGGTCAGTTCGTAGTAAAAAAAAAAAGGGTTTGCAAGCGTTGTCGGCCGGTGAATTTAAATATTTTGCGTTTTTCTTACTCAGGATCGTTTACCCTACTGATTCTCATACAAGAAAAAGTGTGTCCCAGATTTAACTATATAATTTATTTTCCTGTTCGTCACGTTCCATACATACCTATATTAAAAAAAGTGACTAACCGGAATGGAAATTTTGAGACACATTTTTTCTTGTATAATTCGAACGATATAAACGATTCTGAGTACAGTTTGACAGCAAAAATAATGCTTCACGATGTACCTGCGCAGTAGACTAATTTTAGTAGCGCGGGAAATTACGATACACCAATGATAAAATAGAATTCTACGCGCGCTAAACTCTGGCGCTGTTATTGGTCGATCGATTTCGTACCAACATGGCGGCCGGGCCGTGCGCCAATGCCGCCATAGATTATTTACACGTTCGGCTACCATCGGAAACTGGTCTGCGCTTCTCTGCGCAAACGAATACTGCCGATGCGCATTATATTTGTTGTCAAACTGTAAGAAAAACCCAAAATAGTTAAAAATGTTAATGTGGACTTTTTTTTTTAAATGCTCACGTCCCACTGCTGGGCACAGGCCTCCTCTCGGCTTATTGACATTTAAAAAAAACAGTCGTTCATCATTTACCAAAACCATTTTTAAACCAAACTAGGGTTAGCACACATTAGGGGTTTTCTTGGCATAAATAATATAAGGAATTTTCGCCATTTGACAGTTGAGGCTGAAACACGAAAATGTCAGGTGTTTGAATTTTTTCTTTGCAATTTACTTTTTTTTATTAACTTAGCAGTCAAAACTATGTTTTGCTTCTCACAAACTTTTGCAAATTGTGAAATATGGAGCGGCAACTTTTTATGAATGAGGGGTTAATCTTAGGAATAATAAAATACATACACAAATCACCGGGGTAGACAGAGCCTGAGGTAACAAGACCTAAAGGCCACGTTTAGCATGATTGTAGGCGTATAGATGGAAAGGGGAATCAAAATAGTGATGGGTTGCTAGCCGCATCGCCTGTAACAGGATTACTAAGAATTTCGCCCATACCCCTCCATAGGCTCAGGCGTTTGCGCGGGACGAGAAGCAACTGGTACATTCTATGTTTTTCCTTTGCTCCCAGACCTGCATGGAAGTACAAAAATACTTGTTTATTATTACCTTCTCCCATGTTGTACCACTCTCGGTCCAGTTTCTTCTCGGCCTCCTGCCAGTCAGGATCGTCCATATCAGCGCCGCGTCTAGAGCTGACCCATCTGACAACAAGTAAACAGATCACATCAGATTAAAGTACCCAGCAATAATGATTGCACTTCGGTCTTTAGAAAGAGATAGTTGGCGTCACGTAAGTTAGAGCGAGACAATGCTGCAATCTTTATGGCCGTCGTAATTATCAATCCAGCCAACGGAAGGTCAAAATTTATCCAAATAAACCAGCAAACAAGTTGATCCAAAAAGCTTAGATCACCACTCTCTCTCTTATAGTGCCTCTCCAACTAGTGGAGGTTGGCAGTCAGCTCCGCATATTTCCTCCGATCCTTCGCGAGGTTGAAAAGTTCGGCAGCACTTGCGACTCCGGTCCACTCCCGGATATTGCGCAACCACGACTACTTCCTACGGCCGACGGCTCTTCTGCCTGCTACTTTGCCCATCATTATTAGTTGCAGGATTAGATCACCACATCTCCTGCCTATATTCCTCCCACTAATGGGAATAGGTCTTCTCATTCCGAGAGTGCTTGGGCTAGTTCCCAGTACGCCCAGTAGGAATTGGGAACTTTATACACACTAACACCCTTATTCATAAACGCTCTGTAGGCTTCAGCTAACTTAGCAATCGTTTGTCCTTGTCTGTCACTTTGACATTTACATTTCACAGATAAGGACAAACGATTGCTAAGTTAGCAGAAACCCACAGAGCGTTTATGAATAAGGGGGTATTAAACTTCTTTGCAAGCCATGTGCATGTACCCTCCCAATTTACTCTTTTTCTAGATTCTTGAGTGGCTATAAAATGGGTTACCATGCCTGCGTACACCACTGGTGACTGTGTCAGCCTCATGGGAAACCACATATACCTATTTCCAACTCTGCCTTGCCCAGAGTCCGAGGCTCTGGAGCCAATGGCGTATCTTACAAATTTACAACAGCACTGCGTCATCTGACATATAAAGACTTATCTTACCATCAAAAACAAAACTTGTAAAAAAAACCAAGTCTCGCAACTCAGTTCTCCCACCATAAAAAGTTGTGAGATCCATGTAATACCAAGTCGGTTAATTTATTCAGTCCCTCCTGTCTTAAGTTATTACGTAATTAGCTAACCTAACAACATATAATTCCCATATCAAAATTAAAAATCGTTTATTATAAATAAATAAATTGACTTGGCATTCGCAAACCATCAATTTAATATAATATGTATAAAACACAATTTGTCTCACAAGTAATACAGATTATACATAATACATACAGGTACACTGATTCATTCGCTGCAATGTAACTTTGTAATTCTATATATTTCCTATACGTTTATATGGGATTACCAAGTTATTTATGCAATTGGTGTATCTAGAAAATGGACCGAAATTGCGAAATATTTTAGTTTTTTTATTGATTTATACACAAAACACTAATTGTATTCTAAATTTGAAGTTTCTATGTCTGCTAGAAGTACCTTAACATTTTGATGATCGTTAAGTCAGTGAGTGAGTGAGTGACAAAATTAAGAAACTGACTAGTTATAATTCTTAAACTACTGGTTCAATTTGAATGACATTTGAAATATAGTGTTTATACAGTGCCTGCTTGGTTACAGAAAATTCAGGCTTCTAGTTTTATCCACAACGAAGTTAAAGGGGAGTCAAAAATGGCCTGAACTGCTTCGAGAAAAGGATGGTACGGCCGTGCCGCTTTTTTTGCTCGACTTGGCGGGCGAACTGCCGTGCCCCCAGATACTTACTTATGCGGTGTAGCCCGTGGCGTGTTGTCGTACGGACGTCCTTTATAGTCCTTTATGGGACGCCCACTGCGCTGGGAGCGCTCGGAGCCCGGCCCCAGGTCCCGTGGCAGCGGCGTAGGGAAGTCCCAGCTGGACTTGCGAGGCGGAGCCCTGTCGTCGTCATCATCATCCCATGCCGTGTTCTCCGGAGGCTGAAGAACTTTCATACTGAAATCATTTAAATCATGTTTTGTTTATTTGTTTACCGTGTGGAGGAAAGTCTGACAGTGGCAACCTAAAGATTACTATTGTACTTTAATAATTTCGAAGATACTTTAGCGATGAAAAAATGTATGTCTGCCAAGTTACTCGCGGCGCATTCTTCTTGGCAATGATGGTCTTTCCGAAAGCGCTGGTAGTTTAAAAAAAGACGTGTTAAAGAGCCCTTGGCGACCAAATTGCAAAATACATTTTTGTTACAACGCTGGTCGGGGAGTGAAGAAAAAACATAGGTACTAGTTGCTCCTATTCCCGCGCAAATGGTAAAAGCACATCGAGGGAATGGGCGAAAATCTTAGGAATCATATTACATATAGGCAATGCGGCTAGCAACCCATCACTATTTTTATTCCTCTTTCCACCTATACGCACACAATCATGCTAAACATGACCTGACATGAAACCTGTCTACCCCGTAAGGGATAAAGACATGATTTATGTATGTATTGTAACAATGCACAGGTAGATATCAAAGTCTCCTAAATATTCTTGTGTTTGTAGAGTCACTAACTCTGGCTGGAATCTGCACTAGGTGCTTGCAGTATACTACTAAAAGCTGCACAAATAAATGAGGCTCTGTGACTATGCCAATGAGGCTGGCATAGTCACAGAGCAGTGACAAATTGAAGTACAAAAAAGCAATAACACTTACTTTGATCCGGGTTCGATTCCCGGCCATAGCTTTACTTTACGGATTTTTCTGTTCTAATTTTCACTGACATTTAGAAATTTAATTTAAGAGAATTTTTATTTAAATTTAAAAGAAAGAAGAGAAAAATTTAATTTAAAAGAAATAAAAATTTCTTGATTCATTTGATAGTACCTATCATTTGAAAAACAGCGTCTTCTCTCGTCCCTGGTGAGCAGTAGATGTTCCATGGGAGTTTGTAATTGTGTCGTACAGACACATCATTCAAACAGATGATGCTTAGCGACCAAAATTCGCATAGTAACAAAAAGGTCACGTGACAGTTAGTAACAGGTAGAAAAATTCGGAGACTACCCACCTGCTATGGGTGGTGTAGGAGTATAGCACGCGTCACGGAATGACGAGGATTCGGGTACGATTCCCGGCCATAGCTTTACTTTTCGGATTTTTCTATGTGTTCTAATTTTCACTGACATTTAGAAATTTACTTACTTTGGAGTCCGAGGCTCATCTTTGAACCTTGGCTCATAGTAACTCCTTCTTGAGCTGTCCCCTCTCCTTTCACTGTCTCTATCCCTCCTGTCACTATCTCTGTCTCGCCGTTCACCATGTCTATCTCTATCCCTCCTGTCATCTCTCCTGTAATCTCTGTCCCTGTCTCTCCTATCATCCTTTCTATCTCTATCTCTGTCACGAAGGTCATAGCGATGTCTGTAGTATGGATGGTCATCATCTTTAGAGCGAGACTTCTTTTCTTCTTGGGTGGAGTTGTGTACTCCTTTCTCTTTCTCTTTTTCTTTTCTGTAAATAGACAATTTAATAACTGTTAATTTTGATTTAAGTATAGGGAATAAAAGCAAATAACTTATGGAGAATACCATTGCTGAGTATTGCACAATTACTATGCAATAAGAAACACATTATAGTTTAAAATATTTTACAATTTCTGTTCCTTTTATCAATTTAGCAACCCATCACTATTTTGATTCCCCTCTCCACCTATACACCCACAATCATGCTAAACATGGCCTGTATAGGTCTTGTTACCTTAGGCTCTGTCTACCCTGTAAGGGATAAAGACGTGATTTATGTATTTACATATGTATTAACAATTAAAAATCATTAAAAGTTGGCTTGACTTCAATGCTTAGTTTGTATAAGTGTTAAATAATAATAAATCAGAAGAGTTGCAAACAATTTCAATGAATATTTCTTTTTTTTTACAATGGCTTTAATTTAAAAATAACAGCCTTTCTTTTTTTTATAACTGAGCTTGCTAGCTGCTTATTGCATTTTTAAAATTATTATAACTCAACTCAAATGTAAATTCCATATCAGTTCGTATTTTGTCAACACAAACAACATAACCACAAAATGTAAACAAAAACTTCAATTATTACCTTTGCAACCTTTCCAGCATTCTTTCACGAGCTTGCTCCGATATACCGCCGGTATAAGTTGGCGTTTCTTCATTATGCTTCCTGTATTTTCGTTCCTTTACTTCAGAATTTTCCGGTTTAACATCAACTTCGTCTTCGTCATTTTGGAACGAAATGAGACGGTTCTGCTTCCGTTTTGCTGCTGCTAGCTTATCTAAACCTAGTAAAGAAGGTCTAGCAAACTGAAACTCAGGCGCTGGATCCTTCTTTTTAATGATCAAACCACCAACAGCGTCACCAGAGGTTCCTTCTAAACGATGCAAGTTTTCATCTTCTTCTGACATCGTAGGACGTTGTAAGTGTCGCTGATAATTGAATTAACACTAAAATATTATATTTTTAATACCGTTTTGTGTTAGAAATTGAAGATTAAAGCAACAACACGTAGATAAACTCGGGGTGCACAATGCAAACTTGATTTGACAATATATTTTGACATTTGTCAGCTGTCACTTGTCAGCTGCTTGCAGAGTGAGTTGCCAGGGCCAAAAAAAAAGATGCGTTCAAGTTATTCGATTTCAAGTCCCTTACAAAGTATTTATGATCAATTAAATAAATCTATACTAATATTATAAAGAGGAAAAATTTGATTGTTTGTTTGTTTGTTTGCATTGAATAGGCTCCGAAACTACTGGACCGATTTTAAAAATTCTTTTGCCGTTAGAAAACTATAATTATCACTGAGTGACATAGGTTACTTTTTACCGCGGGAATATACCTACCTATTCCTACGGGAAAATTAATTTATCGCGGGCGAAGCTGCGGACGGAAGGCTGGTTTGAAATAAAGTAGTTGAAGTTATTATTGTGGACACGACGAAGCGCCGAAGTATTGTGGTTTATCCGTCAAAATAATCGCTTAGGTAGTAGGTAATAGCCCTTTTCATATCAATTGCAGTGGTACACCGGTCTTGCGCCCTACGCATCCACCGCGATCGCGCGTAATCGGGTCGTAGCTCTATCTTGTTGGAGGCCTACCGATAGCTGGCCTAAGCCTGCAAAACACAAATATTGCAAGCTTAGCACAAAACTATAAATAGCGAGTAAGCGAGTAAGATGGTAATAGCGAATTATGTCATTAGGTATATAAATTTTGCAGAGCGCCATCATAGTAGGTAGGCTCTACGGAACCTTTTCTCACACAATTTTGCAATAGGTAGTTTATTTGAGAGATGTAGGTATGGCAAGTTGTTTCAGTGAAAAGTTCCACCCGCGATTTCACTTTAGGTAAATAAAATAAAATAAATTGAAAATTGAAGGCTGAGAATCCTTTACCTTTTGACGGACTTCGGCCTCGTACGTAAAAAGAACCACGTAAATCTGCGTACCGTATTGGCGTTTAGTAGCGCTGTTGCGTTTATGTAACATTTGCACTTAGTTACCTGCATACTTAAGTCAAGTGCGCAATAAAATAACTGTGCTACCTGCCGAATAAGTGCCGGAGCCGTGTTGCCATTGTTTACAATTTTCAGTTTAATGCTTTATTCAGAGGCTTGTGCGAGAGGGGCGTGCTTTACTGCCACCGCTAAATTTAAGAGGTTGCTGTCAAAGTTAGGTGGCTGATAGAAATGATTTAGGGGTATTTAACTATAATTGGGGTGCGAGTCGGGTTACCTCCGCGTGTGATCACGAGCTGCACTTCGTTTTTGGATCCGTCCGAGGGGAAGTACAGTGCTTGGTCCGGTGCACCCTGGGCATCGGTTATTGAAAATGAAAATGAAACTTTGATATTGGTGAAATCATCGCATCGATCGATGGGGCCAGATTAAAAAAAAGAAAACGAAGAAGACCTATAATTAAAAACAAAAAATATTTCACAGAAGATTAATTATGCAGTACCCTCGACAGGCAAAAAACATTCGGAACTTAATTTTGGAGAGCGCATTTTTACTAATTATTGGCACCATCAATACCATCCTGTAACTGCATGGAAATACTTTCTCAAACGAATTTATTTGCTTTTGTATAGTCGACCAATAAAGTCCTTTACCTTAAGATTCAATGTCGTTATGTACGGATTAAAACATCAGAACCTATTTTCACCCACAAGTCAATGTGATAATCAGCTTTTTTCTTTTTTTTCTGATAGAGGATCTTTCACATAAAGTGATAAAGCATTTTCTTGGCCGACTATAGTAATAATGTCGAAATAAAGAAAAGCCTTTGCCTAGCACTGGGACGCTGTTACAAGCTAACTAGTGGCGTAACTATAACGTCAGGGGTCTGGCAAATTCGTTAGATGGGGCTCCTTCCTCAATATAAAGAAGTGCATCAGCGTCCCTTCTGTTCTCTAAACCAAGCCAGTTTTTTTTTTTTTTTTTTTTATATGAATAGGAAATCAAAAGAGCAAGTGGGCCACCTGATGGTAAGTGATCACCACGGCCCATAGACACCCGCAACCCCGGAGGGATTGCAGATGCGTTGCCAACCTAGAGGACTGAGATGCAATGCCTCTTGTGCCCGTAATTTCCCCGGCTGTCTTACTCTCCACACCGGAACACAGCAGTGCAAGCACTGCTACTTAGCGGCAGGATTAGCGAGTAAGATGGTGGTAGCGATCCGGACGGACCTTGCACAAGGCCCTACCACCCGCAAAGTCAGTTGAGGGCCCCGTATGCGCATTTTGCCAACCCTGCCACCCTATAGTTACGCCATTGAAGCTAACGTAAAAAAAAACAATTTGTAGGGCTGCCGGCACCGCCACCCGCCACTTCACTTGAGTCAGGATTTTCGCCAACACGTGAGGCCATAAAATATTTCACACGCGAAACAGCGAACCATGGGATTTACGGCTTTCATTTCACAGCCTACCGTATTATTTAGAGTGCAGGTTGACGTGTGAGCCCACAGGCACATAAGGTGTAATAAGCTTCCACCATTTTAACAAAAAAAAACATCGCCCAATTTTTTTTAAATCTTCGTTGACACCGTTTTGCATCGGCGCGATGGTCCTCGCGAGACTGTGCTGAGAACAGCTGAGAAGTTAAGAATTCGAAGTTCGAAGTCATTAATAGTAAGTAGAGTGAGAGGTACGGTGTGACACGAACTTCGAATTTCGATTTTCAACATTCGTTACGTGCCGTTCCGCTCTAACTGATACTCGTTCATTTGAGAGTGAGAGAGACGGCATGATACGAACTGCGAAAATCGTATTTCTGAGTAGCCCGCCTGCGGTCAAAGCGACATTGAGATGTGAGAAATTGAGAGTGCCCCCGGTTTGGAAAACTGTTTTAAATATTGACTATTTCTATCTATTTCTAGAGAAACTAATAGCACAGTAAATAAATAGACCAGTATGGAAGCTAGGCATACTTTTTGAAATAAATACCTACGCTCCGTTAGAGCGTTAGGGTTGTCGATTTAATTTATATAAAATTATAAAGATTTTTGTTTAGTTAGCGCTATAATAACAACTTGTAACGCCTGTTTTAAAGTAACTAGCTACACTTAATTAAGAGTATTAGGGTTGGCACCCTTAATTTGTCAAAAAAAAGACAAACGTTTATTTGGTTTCTATGATGGACACGGCACTATAAAACTGTTTTTTTTCTAATTATTTGTAAATTAAAAAAGCTACTTTGCAATTTATATGTTGTCTGACAACAACATCGAAAAGATCCAATAGTTAATTAAAAAGTTAAAAATGGCGGCTCCTTTTTTTCATTTCGTTAACGGATTCGATGTCGGAGATCAACCATATCCCCAGATATCGATTTTGAAAGCAATCGGTCGAATAATTAAAAAGTTCAAAATGGCGGCTAATTTTTCTCATTCCGTCCACGGATTCGATGTCGGAGACCAACCGGATACCCAGATATCGATTTTGAAAACAATCGGTCGAATAATTAAAAAGTTCAAAATGGCGGCTACTTTTTCTCATTCCGTCCACGGATTCGATGTCGGAGACCAACCGGATACCCAGATATCGATTTTGAAAACAATCGGTCGAATAACTAAAAAGTTCAAGATAGCGGCTACTTTTTCTCATTCCGTCCACGGATTCGATGTCGGAGACCAACCGGATACCCAGATATCGATTTTGAAAACAATCGGTCGAATAACTAAACAGTTCAAGATGGCGGCTACTTTTTCTCATTCCGTCCACGGATTCGATGTCGGAGACCAACCGGATACCCAGATATCGATTTTGAAAACAATCGGTCGGATAACTAAAAAGTTCAAGATGGTGGCTACTTTTTCCCATTCCGTGAACGGATTCGATGTCTGAGACTAACCATATCCCCAGATATCGATTTTGAAAGCAATCTGTCAAATAATGAAAAAGTTATGGTATAGGTAAAGTACGTATCGGTATTTGGCAAGACATCCTTCAAATGTAATCCTGTAATATAAAATAGTAACTACTAGGTATATTATAGATGCAAGATGATACCGACGAAAGTCCGTAGTAGAATTTTCACCAAAAACGCGCTCCATAATATACGGCAACTACTTTATCATTTAAACAGCCTAACGTTTTATTTAACAGAAATAGTACATTACTGCAGAGGCCGTGAAGTAAGGGATTGCTGGACGAGTTTGGGGTAGGTGGCCGAGTCGAAGACGAGGCCAGATAGAACGAGTCCTGCAATCCCTGTTCCGGCCAAAGCTTGTATAGTGCTTTTCTCAAACAATGTGAGGAAATATTAAAATTAAAATAACTACTAGACAATCAAGTAAATCATAGTTTATTATAGGGAAAAATCTCTTTACTTTTTTCCGGTAGCATATTTTGCATAGCTAAATTTGCCTCCTCTTTTAAATGAGGCGGAATACAGTTCATAAGTTCCCCGTCACTTTCATCACTAGAAGTCATTTTTATTTCTGTTAAATTATAATAACAATCACTATGAAATACGCATAAGCAGAAAAAAAAAATTTGATTTGCCACCTTTTTTATTTTTTAAATGTACTAATTTGATCCAGCTATTTGAGCACCATGTTTAACCGCACATAAATATAGTACCATAGATTTTTTTTTTATGTCGCAATTATGCTTAGGTACAGATTGTGGTGGTGGTTGGCTGTATGTAATTTTTTCCTTTGCCAATTTAATTTTAGTATAGAAATTTAAAAAATTAGAGCAGCGGACAAAAATGGATTTTCATACTAACTTTTGTGGCCTAAGCCAAGAAGTAATGTAGGGAGCCATAAACGAGAAACTTCATGTCCTCATATCGGGACATTAACGCATACATTTCCGAGCATGTTTGAGAAAAAGCATTTTATTTAATAATAATATATTCTTATCTTTCAACATCAGCAGGGAGTTTAAAAAACGAAAGCTCCGGTTGTGAAAAAGTCGAGTTCAAGCAGCCGTACACTGACTGCGCAATACGCTCTTCGCATGTTTAACACGAAAAAGATCGCGGACTGTCTGAGCCCACAGCCCACGTAACAGACAACCGCTCTACTCAACGCGGCACTCGCGACTGACGGCACTACGAGGTCCGCCCAGGGGCCGTGTAAAGCGCGCGCCTGTGTGCGTGTTTCGTTTCAACCGATTTGTTCGTAGATTCCTTACTGCTTTAGCTTATATATATACTGTGCTAATAGTAAACTAGACAAAATACACACACACACACACACACACACACACACACACACACACACCCTCTAAGGCCTATTACCATCTGTACGGGACTGGTACATTCTATGTTTTTTTCTTTGCTCCCAGACCAGCATAGAAGTTAACAAAATAAAATACATACCTACATACAAACCTCGTTTATTGTTTTTTTAAAATAGGTACGAGTACCCAGTGACAGATTGTCATAACGCTAGAAAGCAATAATTGTATACTTATAGTTTTTTTTAAGTGGCTGAATAACAAGATGCTGTGTCACAAATATGCGGGGAACAGAAATTAAGAAAAAGAGAATATTGCCGGCCTTAGCCTGCAATGTTGTATGAAATCCCATTTAAGGACCTCTTCGTTTAGTCGCACCTGAAACGTAACACTTCTCAGCCTAATATGGAACATAATATCAATATTTATTTGCCTGTATGAGAAAAAAATATTCACTTATGCTGTGTTTATTAGCCGAAAATAAATTTTCCGCATGCTCATAAAGGGTGTTATTAGATGCAGGCATATAGAGCAGTTGTAGCCATTTTACCACCCTTGGGAGTTTTACATAATTTAACTTCCCAGGGAGTTATGAGTGTATGGATTTTTATAAGGGCACCCTTTTTGACAGTTTGTCAATTGTTTACTTTTATTTACAAAGGCTTTACATACATACATTATGTATGTATAACTCCCTAAAGAGTATGGTATAAGTATAGAATTGTGACAAATAGTGCTGTAGCTCTATTATAGTGTTGTACCTTCTTCTATAACGCGGACCCCACTTAAAATTACTTACTGGCTGGTTTAAAGAATCACACAGCAGATGAGACTACACGTGGACGCACGAGAGCGCGTAATATAGACTATCCGTCTCTTTCCAGGACGAACAGTAAGAAAAAGACGGGCAATCTATTTCGCGCGCGACGCAACTCTTGTGCGTTCTCGTGATAGTGCAAGTAGAACGCCGCACGCGCAGGATGTGCTCCGATCCGCGACCAATAGGGTAATCGGAGCAATTTGTCTGCAGATGTAAATTATTCTTCTTGGAGGGGTAACTTCAGTGTTTGATGAAGTCCAGTGCTTGCGAAATACGTCTTTACTGGACATAAAAGTAGCAGTAAAACGCGTTTTCTTACGGGTTTCGTACCATGAAAGGGAAAAACAGAATTCGTATACTTCTTATAATCTTGAAATCTGGTACACATAATGTGAGTGGGTAATCCAAAGACGAGTGCATAACGGGGGTAAATTATTTTTGGATAAGCAGCATAGATTTTTTTCTCCTGTTGCCATAATTATTTCCACTTCGTTTGTTATAATAACATATAATTTTATTCACTATGCAAACACACATAAAATTGGAATTTCAAACATAAAAAATCAAGAAGTACAAGTTCTTGATTCATTTGATAGTAGGTACCTGTCATTTGAAAAACAGCAGATGTTTCACGGGAGTTTGTAATTGTGTCGTACAGACACATCATTCAAACAGATGACGCTTGGCGACAAAAAATCGCATGGTAACAAGGTCACGTGACAGCTAGTAACAGATAGAAAAATTCGAAGGCTTACCCACCTGCTAAGGGTGGTGTAGGGGTATAGCACGCGTCACGGAATCGATTTCCGGTTATAGTTTTACTTTTCGGAGTTTTCTGTGTTCTAATTTTCAGTGTCGTTCAGAAATTTAATTTCTAACGGTAATACCGTAAAAGTAAACATGAAAAATCATGAAGTAAAAATTCTATACATATATCTATCATTGCAACGATTTAGTATAAAACCTACTAAAAATTATAGCGTTACGAAAGATTTATTTACTTACTCTTTCGCTCCTAGCTTCTCCAATAAACAATTTTCTTACAATACAAATGTCACAACGCAACAGGTGCCTTTGGCCGTATATCTGAACAATATATCGCCATTTTGCGTTTGCACTTGCTCCCAATTTCTGGCAACACTAAACTAAAGCGCCAGTGTATACGAGGCTCAGTGTTTACGACAGGATTAATAGCTGCCAAATCGAGCTCATTCAATATTATTACTTCAAATATTATTATCACCCACTGAAGCAGTTTCAGAATTATTTTCCATTCTAAATTAAGATTAGGAATATTTTCATGAAACGCTGAAACTGCCAAGCAAATGCCAAAACAGAGTTTTCATCGGGTTTATTAACAAAATACCTCCGTTCTTCGTTTATTTTATGCTCAAGTCTCATGTCAAAGTTAGCAGTTATTTCGATTTGGATGTTCTATATTATGTATAAGTATGTATATCGTTGTCTAGTACTCATAACACAAGCCTAACTAAAGGCTTACTTTGGGACTAGGTGAATTCCCTGATATTTATTTATTAATTTTATTTATCTATAAATAAGTTTCTGTACAATTTTAATACAAGCTTTTTGCTAACTGTACTTCTTGTTGTTGACTGTATTTGCATTGTCGTCCATTCTACATTATGTTATACTACATTTCAAGTCATTCGAGACCAACAGTTGTAGAGTTGTATGCGGACTTTCCTGGCCTGGCCTTCAGTTTTTTTTTTTTTTAAATATGCATAGATATGGCTATGCTACCAGAATTTCACTATTACACATAAACGGATAACTCACGTATAAAAAGTCGAGTGATACGTGAGTTATCCGTTTATGTGTAATAATGATTAAGTCTCACGGTAGTTAGTTTCATGTTGAAAGTGGCAAATCTTTACGGAGAGAATTTCACTGCCTGATTGTTGTTGTGTCACTCGACATTCATAAGTATCTATGTAAAATTTAATTTAATTGCAAAATTCGTGCCAATTTCAGATATTATTTATACAGTCCTAGCTGAAGCTCCTGGAATGCATTCGGGTTTCGGGTACAATCGGCCTATACAAGTATTAAAGCCGTAAGAGCGAGTGAGATACAAGACAGACCCGAAGCTTTTTTGTGAAAAGTATCTACTGAGTGAGTGCGCAATCTACGCAAGCCCTTTGCAAGGGTTAGAGTATACCAGTCCATGCAAGACGCCTTACCATGAAGTCTTAATGCGATCCAATTCCGACTCAGTTCAGGTTTTAGCTGTCATTTTTACTATGGATCTGACAGCGAGCGAACCTTAACTGAAGCGAAATTGAGACATTAAGACGTCATGGTAAGTAGGATAATAAAGAATAACAAATTACAAGTACACAATAACAATGAAATTTAATTAAATAATTCAAACTTTTTTACGTTGTAGCCTGCTGTTGTTGATATTTTATCGCCTCACGAAACCTGCGCTGTGGATTGTTTATAAATTTCTTATTATTTTATTCACTCGAAGACGGCTGAACTGATTTGAAAATTCTGATTTTTCGATGCTAGTGCGGAAAGTATGTCATTACATCACGATCCCGGGATTTTGACAAACGGAGAAGAAAGTGATATTATTATTATTCCTTCAACCGCCTGAGGTAAAGACCCAAAAAACAATGTTACTCGGGCCATTTAGATTCCTAAATATAACTAGATAAAAAAAGTTGAGGAATAAATACTGCTCAATTTTTTTCCCCGCTAATACATCTCAACTGAGACGTCCGTCACTGTTCAAATCAAGATAAACAAAGTGTCTCAGATCTAATTGTTTAGTGGTTTAAATGCTGTGTTCTTTTCGTTCTATTTTTAATATTTTTACAATCGCAAATAGAATTGTACCTGAATTTTAGAATTACTTTTTAAAGTTCTTCATGGCGCGACAAACAACTGCCAGTGTTAAATTTATTACTGATACAATTGAAATAATATCTTGAAGGTAATAAGTAAGATTAAATTTAATTATCAATTGAAGGAAAAGTAGGAATATTTACAAAATAGTTGGAACATAAAGTTGAAACTGTATTTATTGCTCATTTTGGCAGTTCAGACATTACGCCTGTGCCTGATTCTGGCAAATTAAAAACAGTTCCAGACGCACAAAGTAAACTTTAATAAATCAAATTAGTTCTAAGCAATTCGCCGCGGTGTATCTAAACAAACGTATTCCCGCCTAATTGCACGTATGAATAAATCTTTTCATTTGTACAATCAACTAAAATAGAACAGTGTTTGACTAGCATCTGTTGCACGGGGACGTGCGTGCCGGATTTAAAAAAGCAAACGCGAATTGGCGCAAAAGTTTACGCGGGAAACTTTTCGTAAATAACTTTTTTCGAAAAGGCTCTTTAATGGCGCCACTTTTATAAGTACTTAATTAGTGGCCAGTTTTAAAATTCCGTTCAGAATTTGAAGTGTGACTGAAAATTTTCCGAAGTGTTTCCGTGTGAAGCGATGCGTGACAAGGTCGATTTAGTGACGATTTATAGTGGGTGACATAGTAAAATTCGGTTTTTTCGTGTCATTGTGATTTCTTTTTAGTTCTGAAACCATGGCTGAAGGCGAAAATCCAGTCGGAAAAACTACTACAGGTAAAATTGAATGTAGCCATATTTAAAAAAAAACTTTTTAGCTATGTACTTTATTACTTAGATCAATTTCGTATTTTATCTGTGGAACATCTTCGATTGGTTTTCATCGTGCGTCATTGGGTCTAATGCCTTACGGCAGAATGAGTTACATGTGCTTAAGATTAGTTCCTTTTATCTTTAGAAAAATATCGAACTAACACACAGAGAAGTTTCGTAATTTCTTTATATTCACTCACAAAACTCGCGAACCACTGAAGAAAAATATTTGAGAGACTTATCATATGTAGGGGCTGTTTCACCACTCTCTGTTAAAGTCCAGTTACTTACCTATTTTAAGTGTCTTATTTATGATGACGTCTCTGTTTGTTTCGTAGTAATAAATAGAGACGGAATTATAGACAACTGGCACTTAAGATAACTGTAACTTAACAGATAGTAGTGAAACTGACCCTATAACTCAACTCGTTTTCTAAATCTTAGTTTTCCAACAATCTTTTTTGCGGGGTTGGTACTCAGGCATTGTAATATATATCAATACCTAATCATTATTTTAAAAGACTGCTCTGCTTACTAACATCTAAACCTTTGTCAGTTAAACACTGACGCAAAATAACGAAAAAAAAAATGTATCTAACACACACGCCTTAGCTTTTTTTCCAATTAAAAATGTTACCGTGATATTGTATCGATTCTATGGAAGGCCTATTTTAATTGGTCGTTACTACACAAACACTATTTTATCCAAGCCAAATAAACCGCTAAATACCGAGCGCGGCGCAACCGACCGATAAATCTTAATTTTCCGAGAAATTCCTGTTGGAGGAAAAGCGAACCCGTACGAAATTATAAGGTATTACATACTGACTTGTTTTTTGTAACAGGCTATTAAATAAATACCCACATTTTTCACCTCGTCTGTGATTGATAATACCAACATAACTTAACGATGCTGGCTGGAAAATAAAAACGTTACGCGTCATGTAAAGAAAAAGTTTGATTTTATTTAAAAGTCGTTTGGTAGTTGGTAGATCGGTATCACTGGCAGTCTGTGAGGCTACGCCAAAACTCGATTTTCGAAGTTCGTATTACACCGTCTCTCTCATTCTCAAATAAATGACTGTTTGTGTAAGCGAAACGGCACGGAAATAGATACTTTGAAAATTAAAGTTCGCAGTATAAGGCCTCAGCTGGTAGTCAATATTTTTTTTAGGTTTAAGAATAACATTATCTCTGGTTTCAAAAGTCGTGGTTCATGTTTTCAGGGTCGCTTTCAGGGAGATTATGGGCATTTTTTTTAAATTAAATAGACAACGGCAAAAGTGGGCAATGTGAAAAAACCGTCGGAAAAACGCTCAATATTTCTTGAATTTTTTTGTTACTAACTTTGATTAACCTATTTTTCGTATTGCGCCAAAAGATGTTTTAGATAATATTTTGTCCGTGTCAATTTCATTCAGCATTGTATAAGGCGGATTGTACAGTCAAGGTAAATATATTATGTACGTTTTTAACCAAGATGTCAAGAACATCTATACCTGCACCTTTATGCCACAAACAATAAGGTCGGTGACACATATATTGTGATTTCTGTATCGATATTTATCTCCTCGACTGTACAATTTAAGATAACGAAGTTATACTGTATAAATACCGCAATTTCGTGACGACCACAGACTATGCACGGCGTTAATTTTCTTAAGGGAAGATTTCGTTTCGCGCATAAATTTCCCCCCAAAATAGGGGCAATTAAAATCATAGAAAGGCTAAAGAGTTCATTTGAATTGTAAATTTAATAATTACGAGCCCGCTAATGAATATAATTTAAATTAATCCTCATGGATTAAAGTATAAATTAACTTGGCTTATAACCGCGGCAAAGTTACAAAGTTTTCATTAATTAAACAGTAGAATAAGTAACATGTGTTTTCTGGTGTCAGATAAGATCGACACACCCTAAGAAAAAGTGTGTATCTACAAAAACCAAATTTTACAGGAGTTTTAAAGTTTCTATAAATTTAAAATCGCAATTGCGTGGTAACTATATACATCAGAGGGTTGAAATTTGGCATGGAGTACAATATTGTGACAATAATGTATTCGTGATTTTTTATATATTATTAAATACGGTAGTTTCTTAATAATTACAGTTATTCATATATACGTGATAATATTTCGTCAACTCTGACGTGCAAGTAGTTAGCAGATACATACTTGTTATACGTATATTTAACTTTGACGAAACAGTTTCTGCCAGATATACAGTTCCAAATTTTACACTAGATGTAATCAAGTGACAGATATTGTACAGCCTTTCCCAAGATAAAGACTGGTAGTGGTTGATACCCATTTATCTTTATTGACTGCCTTATTAAGTAATCTGTAAATGGCAGATGCACACTTGTTCATGCTGACTTACTTTACGCCATTCCGGTAAGTGACTGGTAAATACTTACCTTAAGCAATTGTTCCCAAAAAAAATATGTAAATGGCAAATACATACTTGTTAGGTGACATCCACCCGCTCAATGGGTTCCCGCGTAATATTGTATAAGAGCCAAATATTAAGTTTTGCTCTGGAGTTTTTTTAGCAATGAATGTAGATAGTTAGTTCTGCGTTTGGGAACAAATATATGTTCGGACCACTTTTTTCTTGTTTTTCTTAATGTAACTGATAAAGTCGATACCGTAGACTACGAAATTGCAATAGTCGCATAACTAAGTATCAGGCAGATACACACTTTTTCTTAGGGCGTGTCGAGATAAATTCTGTTAAGATGAAAAGCAGATGGTAGGTAACTTTGTTACGGGGTATATTACAACGTGACATGCGGTTTCCTAAGAGGTTTAGCCATCTGCGAACCTTAAAACCGCTGTTCAAAGTTACCTTGTTACATAACAAGGTTACGCTTAACTTTGCCTTTGTTTGCCGTCTTCAGAGGCCTTTACATCGTTCTGAAACTGATAGTGACTGAACTAAATCGTATACATTTAATAAATGATGTTGTTTGAATCATTTGGGAATGACAGTGTTACAATAACGGCTTTTGCTTTGAACCGCCTACACGAGTCAACGGAACTGTCCAAGATAGCAAATAGTAAATAATAATATGTTTGAGTTTTTTAAGCATTTTATCACATATAAATAATGTTTGACTGGTAAAACGATGTTTATTCAGCCAAGAAATGTTTCTTTTAGGTTGACAATTTGCTTTTCTTTTCAATATTCTTATGTACACCTGCGTAGGTTTTTTTGTTATTGTGCGCGTATCAATGACAGTCAAATCTCCGACGGACGTTTTATTTTTAAATCTTTTTAATATTAGTCGAATGCCAGTCTTTGTTGCCAGTACACCCACAGTATCACTGGCTGAATATAAGCGCGAATGAATTATAAAAGCGGGGTCGCCATCCCGGACGCTAAATAATTCACAAATTGTCTTTGGTCGGATTGAATTTAGAATTATTTTGTTTTTGAATGTGAGCAGGTAGTCATTGTTTAGTTTAAGTAAGCGGATTGAATGTGGTTTGAATAGAAGAGTAAATTAAAACGAGCTTATAGTAGTTAACATAATAAGTTGCCATACATTTGTATTTGAAACGCTTTGTTTTATTATTAAACCACAAGCGTCAACACTATTGGTAGAACTCTTGATTTATTAGCGGAAACGTTTGCTTTTTGTTACCTCATAAAATTAATAAGTATTCTATGATTGTTAGAGGAAGCTAGACTTATTAATTATTCGATGAGGCGCCTATAACCTGAAACGCTAGCAATGAACGTCAACCAATCAATAAAATAATTAGTGCGTTTGCAAATAACGTCATTGGAAGTCGTAAACTCGGTTTGCTGTTTATTTTCAATCTAGGGAAAATTGCTGGAACGTTTTCCATAAACATGACGCGTAGTGTCAACCTGGCTTTTGAAGTCGGCTCTATTTGTAACTGAGGACTTCAAAGAGTTCGCTACGTCTGAACTGGCCGTATGCTACATGTTTGTGTGCCTAATCACTGAATTTAAAAAGTCAAATTGTTCCATAAATATTTTGAAAAAGGATTTTTATTTTTTTTCACGGTGTTTCGTTCTTACAAGCTGACAGTAGCAAAGTACAAAATTACCAAATACTTGACTTAGCATAAATGCAATTCGATTCAATTCGATACTATCGATGATTCCGCCAATGTCAAGGGTAACGGATACACTAATTGTTTTTAATCAGCCATTGTTCGGTAGCTTCAGCGTGAGGTACTCGGATGAGAATTAAAAATAGACAACCCATTCATAAATTGTTAGTTTTTAATTGCAATTTTCTTTTCTTTTTTTGATAGAGTTGTCTTCAATATTTATTTATTACTTACTATTTACAATATAAAAGCTTCAAATCAGTCAGTCAGTTGCTGGTCTGGGAGCAAAGAAAAAACATAGAATGTATCAGTTGCTTCTCTTCCCGCGCAGATGGTATAAGCCCATCGAGGGATTGGGTGAAAATCTTAGGGATCATGTTATATAGGCGATGTGGCTAGCAACCCATCACTGATTTGATTCCCCTTTCCATCCATACGCCCACAATCATGCTAAACGTGGCCTTTAGGTCTTGTCACCTTGGGCTCTGTCTACCCCGTAAGGGATAAAGACGTGATTTATGTATGTATGTAAATCAATTTTTCATAAGCGGTAGAGTTGTAAAATCTGTGGTTGGCATAACTACATTTCAAATATGTATTCAATAGGTTTCAACCTTTCAACTTATATTTTCCTTGAAATATTGGAAATTCATAATTGAACCTTAATGTTACCCATCGCTACTAATTCCCCGTAGAATACTATGTCGAAAGGCAAACTTAATTTTTTCAATTATTCCCCCTGGCTGCTGCCCGCGACTTCGTTTGCAAAAATTAGTTTATCGCTATCCCACGGGAACTATGCAATTTTCCAGGATAAAAAATAGCCTATGTGTTAATCTAGGGTATCAGCTATCTCCGTTCCAAATTTTATCCAAATCCATTCAGTAGTTTTTATGTGAAAGAGTAACAAACATCCATCCATACTTACAAACTTTCGCGGTTATAATATTAGTAGGATTTACCTGTTTTAACAGAAAACAGTTGATCGGAGCCGTGTTCGAAACACAAAACATCACAAAAGCCATTTCACGGTTTGTAATACTAAAATTTTACTGCTAATGGGGCATTATTTAATCAACTCTGAGTGACCTGGGCAGGGGTAATTAATAATGTGCTTACATTATCTTAGGCAGGGTGAAAGGATGACAGCCTTTGGCATAAGGGCTTTAGCTCAAGTAGTTTGTAGAATTCGTTGTTATTTTAGGTCAGTGAGAACTTAATTATAAAACGATTCGTGCCATGTACAGTCGACGGCAACTAACAATAACAATAGGTTAAGGCACTGTATTTAACTAACATTTTTATATGGATCTCGGTCTGAAATAAAATTATTTTATTTTTATTTTTTATTTTTAAAAATATTGATACAGCCGTCATGGTCAAATATATGTGTGTCATAGGTAAGTACTGTAACACTGATAGATAAAAATAACAAGTCGATCAATTATTGCGTTAAGAGCTCCATTTGGTTGACCATACTTATCTGAAGATATTATGTACATAACTTCAAAACAATTTTGGATAGGTTTTGGTACCTAAATATCTACGTGGCAAGACAAGTGACATACGATCCGAAGCGTATCGATGTCGACATGCGCTTGCTAGTATTCGTTCCGCTAGAAAACAAGGTGCGAAAACGCTCATGTTAATCCCATACAATTTCGTTTCATTCTCTTTGCGTTATTAATTGTCAGAAGTGATTTTATCTATCACCAGGGTCCCATTTCATAAAAATGACAGGCGACTGACAGTGACATTTTTATTTACATTTCGTAGCCGATGTGAAACCTATTTGAGCACTGTATTTTTTAAGCCGGTAATGCATTCCGATTTGTCATAGTCACTTGCCTATCATGTTTAAGGGATAGTAGCTAGTATGCAAATACGGATGTCATTAATTTTATAATTTTTCCGTCAAGCTGACGATTTCATGAATATCCCATTTTTGTCGCAAACGGGTGACAGTTTCGCAGTCGCAGTCAATTGTTTTTTGGATATTAATAGCAGAAATGACTAATCCAGGGGTTCCCAATCTTTTTCAACCTGCGGCGCAATTACAAGTTTAGTATTTTGTAACGGCGCCCTGCCTTAGCTAAGTTGTATTGTTGTTATATTATTTACCGATGCGAGCGCTCAAATAGGTACCCGCGAATATTTGTGGTTTCGGATAATGATAGAACTCACGGCGCCCCTCTTTACTTTCTACGGCGCAACAGGGCGCCGCGGCGCACACTTTGGGAACCCCTGGACTAATCAGTTTTCTTACTAAATGGCAAACAATTTGAGATAACTTTAACTCAATATTTGCACTGCGTGAAGATCTTCTTTCATTAGTTAATGCATAGTTGTGTCTTGAATTTTTAAATCTTCCTATAAAAAAATATTTTTTCATTTAATTTCTTCACGCTCGACAACATGTAACAAGGAACTGACTTAGCGAGACAAAAACTGCGCGGACATCAATGTGACATTGCTACGACGCGGCGCCTCGAACAATAACAGTTCTATTCTCAACCCACAGGCTATTACACTACATTATACTGTCACTGAAAAATCACGGAACCTCCAAAAATTATGTCACAAAAATATTATATCAAACAGCTGACATTCGGGCGCGATGCCAAAAGTAAATTTAATCCCAAACATATGTCAATGGCGGCCGTAAGGGTTCCCGGAGAAGGATTCGACATAATGCGTTTGTTTAGGAACCTAATAAACTCGTAATATTTGAGGGTACGAGCAAAAAACGTCCCTTTCATTGCTTTTAACAAAGAATGTCAATAGTATAGGAATTTGGGACAAATATTAATAATGGTCCTTGCTGAACTCCCGTCTGTATTTCGGGAATCTCTTTACGGCTGGCATGAATAGATGCAACTTTCTATTATGCCGTTGGGCCTTACGAAAATTACGGCGCGAATCCGGGGGGGGGGGGGGGGGGGGGGGGTTGTTCTTGTTAAAAATAGGTGGTGAGCTTTTCCGCGCAATTTTCTTAATTTTTCTTTCGTAAAAACCCTTTCCTGACAGTAACAAACTAAACAGAAGACTTTGTCTGCGTATTGTACATCATAAACCTTCCTCTCGAATATCTATTAAATATCTATCAAAAAAGCCGCATCAAAATCCGTTGCGTTGTTTTAAAAATCGAAGCATACATTAGGAACTGACAGACAGCGCAAAGCGACTGTTGTATACTATGTAGTGAAGGTATTTTTTGTATTTACATTTTAAGTGTCTGTTTTTCATTAAGTTTATTAATAACTAGCCTTCCGTCCGCAGCTTCGCCCGCGATAAATTAATTTTCCCGTAGGAAAAGGTATTTTCCCGCGGTAAAAAGTACCCTATGTCACTCAGTGATAATGTAGCTTTCTAACGGCAAAATAATTTTTGAAGTCCGTCCAGTTTTTGTAAGCCTATAATACTCTGGGATTCTCTAACTAATGTAAAACTATTTAATGAACAAAATACCATTAAGCACGTAAGTTTAGAGTTGATTTGGATTTAAATGGGTTAATGAAACGTCAAATGAGTGTAGTTCGTTCTTAAATTGGTCGTTTCACACTTTATAACGAAATCAAAATGCTCTACGGGCAGTAGTGAAGAGAATTAGGTAGTCAATAATTAATGCCTTGAAATAGAAGTACTGTATTAATTACTAGCCTCTGACTGCGACTTCGTCTACGTAGAATTATACATAAAAACCTAGCTCTTGAATCACTAAGTAGGTAAGTAAGCGGTAAGTTAAGACTGTGGGCGTAGGTATAGGTGGAAAATGGAATCCAAATAGTGTGGGTTGCTAGCCGCATCGCCTATACTTAACATGATTTCTATGATTTTCGCCTCCATCGATGGGCTTTTACCATCTACACGGGAAGAGGAGCAACTAGTACATTCTATGTTTTAGTTGCTCCCAGACCAGCAGCAGCAGAACGCCACATAAGACCCTGTAACTGCTGACATGCAATAGATGAATAGAGTTGCTTTAGATGTTTTTGAGTACTTTGTTCACCGATATTATTGCCGGTGAGTGTACGATCAATCGCGTGTCGAATCAAATATCTCCTGATGATGATTCGTAAAGAAGTGAAACACGTGTCCCGCGCATTCCCGCGCTCAAT
Organism: Pandemis corylana; assembly: GCA_949127965.1. NCBI lineage: Eukaryota > Metazoa > Arthropoda > Insecta > Lepidoptera > Tortricidae > Pandemis > Pandemis corylana. Next base: position 13,115,991 of record OX421863.1, read on the forward strand.
TAACCTTGTTTACAACTCTGACGGCTGTTTACACACCACCCACTTTTGCGACATTTTAAATTTAGACATAACAAAATTGGAGTATTTGCAAATACTTATGAAAAGTTGTAAGCAATATTAAAAAGCCCAGAAAGTTAATTGGTCTAAGCTAGACTTCCGAATAATACTTAGAATCGATAACGGAACACGTTCCAACCGTTTTTAGTTTTTTTCTTTTTATCTGCTTGTCTGTATATTTGCGAGCGCATCACGTAAAAGGCTGAGCGGATTTTAATGCTAACTTTATTAATCTGTCAAGAAAATCCCCGACCAGGATATATTATAGGCTACTTTTATCCCAGAAAATTGCATAGTTACCGCGGGATAGCGATAAACTTTTCAACTACTAATTCTACGCGGACGAAGTCGTGGGCAGAAGGTAGTATTAAAGAAAGCTGAAGAGGTTCGAAGGTCTTTACAAAAAGTCTGTGTAAAAAAGTTGGCTGGGGATACTTAGAATCGATATCGGAACACGTTCCCAAAGTTTTCAGATTTTTTGTCTGTTTATCTGTTTATCTGCTTGCCTGAATGTTTGCGAGCGCATCACGTTAAAACGGCTGAAAAGATTTTAATGCTAACTGTGCAAGACTGCACAACCTTCTTAGATAGTTTTTTTACCTTTTTTAATTGTTTATGGTTTTTAAGACGATTGACTGATTAGACTTTTGTTTCCACCGAAAACCAGTGCCTATTATTTTGCTCCCAAATACTAACTTTATCAATCTGTCAAGAAAATCCCCGTCCAGCTTATAGGCTACTTTTTATCCCAGAAAATTGCATAGTTCCCGCGGGAAAGCGGTAAACATGTCAAAGGCATTTGCTGTCTAGACTCGCAACGTGAATAATTATTTCAACAACAATCAACATCAGTTCTTAAGTCTAATTCTACGCGAACGAACTCGCGGGCAGAAGCTAGTAATACCCATCTAGTTTTGAAGCCAAAGCGTTCGGCATCGTTTACACTAAACAGCGAACAGATTAGCCTGTATTGACACATCCTGAATGTCACCCGAGTTACTCCTCCCGGTTCTTTGACACGGCCGGGAATAACAGCTCCCCTGGCTGCGAGCCAGGTTATTGTCGGCTTTAGAGTGCATAGATTTCAAGTTCACTGTCGCAGATGGCTTGGATGCCGCGCTGTAATAGGCGTCTGTTGCTATGTGGACATTTTTGTTACGTTTTGAGGAGTTTGAAACGAGGTAACGCAATGAAGGAATAGGAAGCGCAAAATAGTAGAAGTACTTAGATGATGATGATGGTGATGATGTTGTGGGGACGCCTAGCTGGGTCAGGCAGGCTGTCCATCCGCTGTGGCGATCATTCAGCCCGGTTCCCCTTGGCTGGAGCCGCCGGTTACTGTCCCAGCAGCGCTCCCACACAGCAACTCTCCTCGAATCTTATCTTCCTGCTGCACATAACGACATCTTTTAGTTGTTTGTATTTTTTTTTTAATTTAACTTTGTCTGTTTATTATTTCATGTGGATTATTTTGTTACTTCTATTTCAAGGATTCATTGGGACTTCTCAACATATGAAATTTACCGCGAGATTTGAAGTGACGAGATCATCAAAATACCTGTCAAATGAGCAAATGATAAAGAAAAAGTTTCATATTTGAATCACATGATATCCATCTTATGTGAAAGTTTGACGTCAAGTTATCCATTGAATAGGTAGCAAAATTTCTATTGTATAGGAAGTTCATAGTTTTACATACATACATAAGTCACGTCTTTATCGCTTACAGGGTAGACAGTGCCTAAGGTAACAAGACCTAAAGGCCAGTGGAATCAATATAGTGACGGATTGCTTGCCGCATCGCCTATAACATGATTCCTGTGATTTTCGCCTCCCTCGTTGGGCTTTTACTATCAGCGCGGGAAGAGAAGCAACTGGTACATTCTACGTTTTATCTTTGCTCCTAGACCAGCATGGAAGTAACCCAAACCCAATGCTACACGGCTGCGGATGATGACGCACTCCTGATCGCGGTTGCCTGGAGTCAAATTGCTCGGTTTATGAGGCCGTCGCCCCTCTTGTAACGGGAGATGGACCATTGGGGCACGTAGCTAGTAAAACAACGGAGGCGACACTTCTATGTCAGTTGACACTGGTAATACGTTGGCTGCCCACCATATTTCAACTGTCTTAATTGTTGCTCCCACGCCCCAAACAAATTTAGTGATTCTGTGATGCTCACAGTATCTCAATGCTATGATTTTCGCCTCCCTCAATGGGCTTTTACCATCTGCGCGGGAAGAGAAGCAACTGGTTTATTCTGTTTTTTCTATGCTCTCAGACCAGCATGGGAATAAAGGAATATAAAGTTAAGTAGTTTATTTGACGGTGGAGGCGTTTTACACCTCCACTGAACTTAAATTATATTTGTTGTTTTTTTTTCTCTTGCTTTCTTTGCATACTTTGTTTAAGTATTGTAGTAGCTTAATGTATTTTATTTTGAAAAAATGACTTTCTGCCAAGTTTCTTGCGGCGCATTCTTCTTGGCAAAAATGGTCTTTCCGAATGCGCTGGTAGTTTCAAAAAAGACGTCATGTAAAAGAGTCCTAGCCGGCCAATTTGTAAAAATAATTTTAAAATTTTGAATTTTGTATTTTATATAATATGTATACCTATACTACTATACTACTTTGACTGTATTAGTCATACAATAACTGTGGCATAGAAACAAATACGAACGTCACAGTACTATTATTAGACCGCAACGAAGATTGGGAATGGAATTGAAACTAATTCCATTCACTTGCGTCAAATGTGTAATTTATAATAAAGTGTGGCCTATTCGATGTCAGGTTAGACGTAATTACACCTACAGGCGATATCTACAGAAACATTTTATTAATCAAGTTCAATTATTGAGAATCTATGGCCTAATTGGAGAACTGATAAAAACTCTGAAGACATATATTTTTAAACAATCGGCTAAATAACGTTACCCCACTATATCCTTAAATCCCGACTCAAATCTTTTAACGTGATGTACCTAACTCAAAATGGTAGCCATTTTGACCAATTATCTCTTTAAAATGAATTAAAAATAAAATGAAATTTATTCTTGTTACAGGCATTACAGGTAACTAAAGCTTATTTCTATTTATTTTGCGAGTGGCAAATCAAATAATTCCCCGTAATCATAAAAAACTCTTGTATCTTTAATCCTCATTTTAAGATCATCTCCGTACTTTTCTCCTCTCTGTCTTAGAGAAGGATCCATGATGCGTCTCCAGTGAGTCCGTACGTCTCATTTAGTCCGTCATAAATTAAAGCGCTGTTTGAAGTCGGTATAATTCCAAGGGTGTCACTAAAGTTCCACCATAAACAGTATCTTCAGTCCACAGGATCATTTTAATCTGAGGATAAAATGAGATTATGTGGAAATGAGCAGTCAGATTTAACAGTAAATAATGTATATTAAAGCAAAAACATAAATCAACAAACACAAATTATTCATGTCATGTCTAAGCACAACGTTCTGTGTTGCTCAGACAACCGTTTGAACACTGACATACATGTAAATAGATTATAATTATCAGCCAGTATATTATCAGACGCTATACAGCCTCTAATAGATTAACTTTTGGTTAGTGTGATAATGTTTTTGCAAAGTTTGGGTATAATTAGGTTTAAGTTTTTGTAAGAGTATAAAAAGTTTTATTAGAGGCTTTCTGTGATTTCCAATGATACTTAGTGTTAATGTTAAAATGCGAAATTTCGTCGAATTTCACTCGCTTCCAGAGATCGATTTGAAATTTGGCAGTTTAATGACTTTGATTGTCACCTGGCATGCTGAAGAGTAAAAATCAGTCCAGAGTTTTAGCGTGAGGAGTTTTCAATTGTTGTATGCTTAAGTATACTAGCTTCTGCCCGCGACTTCGTCTGCGTAGAATTATACAAATAAAACCTTCCTCTTGAACCTCTATCTATTAAAAAAAGCGCATCACAATCCGTTGCGTAGTTTTAAGCATATAAGGGATAGACAGCGGAAAGCGACTTTGTTTTATACCATGTATTGATTGCAAGCTGGGTATCCACCAACGTGATTGTCTATCAGTCCTCGTTAGCCCTAAAACGCCGTGTTTACAATATAAACATTGCATTATTAATATTTCCGGCACCATTTCCCGGTGGGAACTAAACGATGGCATGACCGTGGGCTCAGACTGACAGCTGTTTCTGATCGACCACGCGACCAATTAACACCAGCCTGTGTATAGAGTAATAATTGTTTTGACAACTTTTATGTCAGGCCGTATACTCATGCAAGCTCAGCAAGGTAAATGCTTTTTACAATACAATACAAATACACTTTATTGAACACCACAAATCAGTACAAAACAATACAGAAACAAAGAACAAAGTAGACAATAGGCGGTCTTATCGCTTAATAGCGATCTCTTCCAGACAACCAATAAGAGAAATAAGTTGGAGGCAGTTTAAATAGGTGGCGGAAACAAATAGACCGAATAAACGCAGGGATAATAAGAACAACAACACCAACATAAATATAATACATAGCTAAATAAATAAAATAAAATAATACATACATATACACATAACATTACTGTATAATACTTAAGATAAAATAAATGTGAGAATGTGTGTGTGTATGTATGTGTGTGCTTTTTGTTCATTGACTTTAGTTTAATGTCTAAAACACGGGTATCACTGGACGCACGAGGCGTAGTTTAGACTTACCTCACATTGCAGTTTGACGAACTCTGTTTGCTATTGCGTTTGATTTACTTTTGCAATCAAAATGACAAGGTGAACTTAGCACAGGTATGCATATTAAAATGACGAATGCAGTGTGACGGGAAATGACATTATTTTGGCTCTGGCTACCATGCATCAGCATCGCCTGTCTCATACATCTAGAATATTGGCAGAGTGCAAAGCGGGTGAAGGGGGTAGCCTAAACGATCACAGCGCTCGCTACGGCTAAAATTGTCATTTTTGTCGCTGACTTGAGCTGTCAAATCCATATTGCAGTAAACATTTTCTAATCGTTTTTGAGATAAAAATATGGCCCTGGTAAGATGTGTTGTTGTGAATTGTAATAACACCAAGAAGAATAGCGACTGTAAATTTGACCAATTTCCAAGACCATGGTGGAAACGAGACCAAAGAAATAAGTGGATATTTGCCGTAAGAAAAAAAAAGTAAGTTACCTAATCTCTAAAATTTCACTGAAAACAACAATTTTAATATTATTGGCAATAATGTTACTGACTACCATTGTCCAAAATTGTGTAATATAGTTGTGTTGTAAAATAACACAAGATTTCATTAATATTTTTCACAATATTTACTTACGTCTTGTTTGACAGCGGTGACAATATTGTCCATAATGGCCGCCTGTCACGTGGCGCTGTCGTCGCGCTCGGTCCCAATATTACCGTTAGATTAGATAGCCCCGAATTAAGCGAGACGCTGTAAAACATCAAAGAGGACACTGAATAAGGATTAGTCTTGGTCCGATCGTAACTTCTTGTAAATACGTGTGAGTTGCGCCAAATTTAACAGCAACTTTTCCCGTTTTTTTTTACGTTGACGGAAAATCTATGGAATATTATTTCAAAATCTCTGGTTATGTTACAAGTTAGTGTCAAAGTAACATGGGGCTGCACATCGTGAGTAAAATCGATGGCCAGTCTTTTAATGCCATGATGAATGAGACCTCGTTATTGGATGGCTCTTAAGGGTCTGAACTGGGCCGGAAATAAATGAGAAAACTAGAAATCGTATGCTCCATCTTGTAGCGCAAAAAAAACTACAAAATTTTATTAGCTTTGCATTATTTTTATCGAAGATTTTTAATTTTCCATTTTTCGTTTACTACCGCGTTTGAACTCATTGTTGGTGTAAGGTTGCGTGTATATTGGGCAGAGCAACGAGGAAACGAGTCTAGAATCAACCAATCACGTTACTCCATTATTTTTATAATTTTATTACATACACAAATCATGTCTTTATCCTTTACGAAGTAGACAGAGCCTAAGGTGACAATACCTAAAAATATTGATGGGTTGCTAGCCGTATCGCCTGTAACATGATTCCTATGATTTTCGCCCATTCCCTCGATGGGCTTTTACCATCTGCGCGGGAAGAGAAGCAACTGGCACATTCTATGTTTTTTCTTTGCTCCCAGACTAGCGTGCATTATTTTATTAGGTACCATTAGGTGAAAACTTATGGTGCTTTTTGTCTACTTCTCTCTCTACTTTTTGTCTTCTTCGTAAATTTTCGTCGCGTATAACTTTTATTTTTTTACAAGTAAATTATATAAACTATACACCGCATTGGTAATGTTATTGACGAATGAATATAAAATATTTCTTAACCGATGCATTTGTCAATTCCAGCATTCTGGTAGTTTCAAAAAAGACACGTAAAAGAGCCATTGGCGGCCTAAATGCAAAATAAAGTTTTGAATCTTTTGAATCTTCGTCGAACCATTAATTATCAACGTAGAAAAACAGGTTTAGACTAGTTCAGTTTGTGGACAAGCGCAGGGCGTTGCTCAGCGTATTGGACGCGTTCAGCGAAGTTAAAAGAGCATTAGTACTGCGTAAAAATTCTAGATGGCTGTAGTGTTTTGATCTTGATGACATTATGTAGGTACTAACTACTAAGCACATTTTTAAAGTCTTGTTTAGGATTTGATCAGGAGAACGCGGAGGCATATGGGGCCCCCCAAAGACCGGGGCCCGGGGCGGGCCGCCCCTTCCGCCCCCCTGTTAGTCCGCCACTGAATTCTTCGAACCTTTGAGTCGAAGTACACACAATACATATCGACGAAATAACATTATCAGCACACAGTAATAGGTATTATTTAGCTAGAATCTAGCACATTATGCAATCGCGCTGACGTTGGAGCGGGCTGCAATCAAAATGCTAAAATCACATCACATCGTATTTTCTTGTTAATGTATCTGTGAAATTGCCTCGTTGCGAGTGGATGTCAGCTAGCATCAGGTTATAAGGGTGGAAACAGATGCTGGTAGATAGCTTACAATGTACTCGTATATAATAATAATTATACTAAATAATTATGCTGATTATATTTATTAGCAACAGCATGCGATTGCTAATAAAAGGTAGATTTGGTATATTATAGTAAAATAGTAAAATTGTAATAATTTAGATTTCGTGTAATCCATTAGATAAACTGATCTCATGGATAAATCTGATTTGTATAAGATTCAATACAACAGAATAAAATACTACTAATATAACTAATATGACATGATTGTTGTTACGTATAATAGTAAATAATAAATTCAATTCCGAGTCTAAATTTCAATATTAGGTATTTAATCCAAAGCATGAATGTAATTTTGTAATTTTGTAAATTCAAATTTTCGAGAAGTAGATTAAAGTTATTTAAAGTTAAATATTTATAAGTTATTAAGTTGTTTATATCAAGTATAATAATAATTAATCACATTATTAGGTTAAGTATGTTGCAGTGCCCTGATACAGGGTTTCATGTTGGGAAATTTGTTAGCTAGTAAGATCCAATGTACACATGAAAGCGACGATTAAATGACTTATGACTTATGTCCATTTTGAAGCAAATATCTCCAACCGATTGAGCTGAAATTTTGCATACTTGTGTAAATCGTGACAATACAACAATCTGGCAGTGAAATTTATTAATTAACTAGCGACCCGCCCCGGCTTCGCACGGTATATTATGCATGTATTATACAAAAAAACCTTTCCCTTGAATCACTCTATCTATTAAAAAAAACCGCATCAAAATCCGTTGTATAGTTTTGAAGATATAAGCATACATAGGGACATAGGGACATAGGAACATAGGGACAGAGAAAGCGACTTAGTTTTGTACTATGTAGTGATGATAATTTATCATACATACATATAGAATGATTCTAGGCATATAGGTGGAAAGGCGGATCAAAATAGTGATGGGTTGCTAGCCGCTTCGCCTATGACATGATTCCTAAGTTTCGCCCATTCCCTCGATGGCCTTTTACCATTTGCGCGGGAAGAGAAGCAACTGGTACATTCTATGTCATTTATTTGCTCCTAGACCAGTATGGAAGGGATCATCATCAGTCATGCTAAACGTAGCCTTTAGGTCTTGTTACCATAGGCTCTGTCTATCGTAAGGGGGTACAGACGTGATTTGTGTATGAAAATAATATTTATGATTAACAAATTCCGGCACATCAAAAATCACGAATACACGTATACGTTTCTAGTAGTACGACTAAGGGTAAAATGGGTTTGTCCAGCATTATTTGTCCTCCAACAAACGTTATTAAACAGTTATCGCCCGTTTACCGCCCTAGGGCGTTATCTCCATCATTACGCCCTTATCGGCGGTATTTGATTGATGTGCACTCGTAAAGATTCTTGCAACAGGTGGCTTCCCGCCTTATGTTTATTAAGGCCTGGGTACCGACAGAAAATGCGACAGAAAAATATAAATATTTTATTTTGTTTATTTGTACATACATACACAAATCACGGTATCCCTCACGGGGTAGACAAAGCCTAAAGTTAGCAAGATTGTGGGCGTATAGGTGGAAAATGGAATCCAAATAGTGATGGGTTGTTAGCCGCATCGGCTTTACAGGATGGGCTTTTGTCATCTGCGCGGGAAAAGCAATTGGTACATTCTATTTTAATTTATACTTTGGTAAAAATGGAAAACGACACACGTTTATGAATTAGACTCTTGCATCAAAATGTAGAAAAGAGATGAAAAAAAAACTAAGTGTAAAGAATATTTGTGTTGTATTGTATTTTACTACAAAAATATAAAAAAACGAAAATGTGCCAGTTATTAGAAATGCACATGTTTGATTGAACCCAGGACCTTTAGCTACGAAGTCAGGCTCTCCAATTTCTAAGCAATCCGGTCGTTTATCTGTAACAAGTATAGGCGAAAAACTTAAAGTAAATGATCTGTTGCATGTGTGAGTAACGTGTACGAATAGACAAATTGACGTTCCAAATTAGAAAAATGACTTGAGTCCCATATCAGTTCTGTACACTATTACACAACGGTAATTTACAGTTTTTCACCTAGCTCCGAGAGCTCTGAGAATGCCTTTCGGGATTTGCTGTTTCACTCGCACCCGAAACCCGAAAGGCTACGAGCTCATGGGCCGCATATTATTTTCCCTTTTCCCTGCCAACGGTACACGCCACGCCTCGGTTTTATTTCGGTGTTTCGGTTTATTACTTTCTACGACTGTCCGTGTCCGCGGAAATAGAAACAAGGTTAGGGTTAAGTTCGCCAAACCAGTATTGCCTCATCTTATGTATGTTTATGAAGTTTTTGGTCACAAAATACGTCTTGAACGCGTTTGCGTTAGAATGTCAAATACTCTCTTTCGATCCGCTAGTGGCGCTGGCAATTTCTCCATAGTAATTGAGACGTGTACGTGAACGCGTACGAGACGTTTTTATATGCGAAAACTTACACTAGAGGCTTTGTTTGTTGCCGTTTCGATCCACAAGTGGCGCTGCCAATTATTCCATAGTAATTGAGACGATTCCGTGAACGCTTTCGAGACGTTTTTATATGCGAAAACTTACACTAGAGGTTCAGATGTACCCAATAGCGTGGCGCAAATACGCAACGCGAAGTGGTACCTTAACCATGCTTTGAAAATTCTCTATTTCAACATAAATGAAGAAAATTAACTTCATGATATCGTTCATTCCTTCATTCACTTATTAAGTCACATCATTATTTAATATTCGCCAAAAACTGACAACACTGAAAGTGACATTTCACTGAGGTGATCTATCTGCCAGACTATAGGTAGTGGTGCGAGTCGGGTTACCTCCACGTGTGGTCAAGAGCTGCGGTTCGTTTTTGGATCCGTCCGGGGTGAAGAGCAGTGCTTGGTCCGGTGCACCCTGGGCATCGGCTAATGATTTCCTGGCAGTTTCCGAGGGATATCATTGACCGTTGGCTAAGAGCCCGACGGTGGTCTTTTGACCGTATTACCGTACAACGTTGCCGACATTTTGAATGATATTTTTATTACGTTGACATTGGCGAAGTTGTCTCCGCTATCGTAATTTGTTACTTGATACGCCACAAATAAGAAGAAGAAGACTATAGGTACCTCAGTGTAAAGTGGCCACAATGTAATTCTTAGTAAATTTAGGAATTTATGCAAACTCCCACTCCTAACTCGGTACTATTATCGGTATGGTATCGGTACTATTGCTAAATATATTGTATTTCTTCTTCCTATTATATATCAACGTGTATCGAATGTGTGTAAATAAATGTTTCTCTCTCTCTCTCTCTCTCTCTCTCTCTAACTGCCACGTCTAAAAGTTCACTCCAGCGAAACTGGGATAAAATTTAGTAAATAAAGATCTTTACAAAAGAACCGTTAAGTACCGAGGTATAAAAAATTGTTTGTACAAGGAGTCTGTAATTACAGCCTGCGCCAGCAGAAAGTTAGGACTTACGTGACCTAGTTGTAAACATACTAACTTGGACCTAAGTTTGACTATCCGCAGTTGAGCTGCTCAAAGAACCGGATTTGGACTGGATCAAGAAAGTAGCTTATCTAATTTATAGATCCCGTTATTTTGCTTTGGCCAAACGGAAGTTAACTTTATCTACTATATAAAAATAAGTCGGGTTTTCCTTCCTGACGCTATAACTCCAGAACGCACGAACCGATTTGTCTAATTTTAGTCTTGAAATATTTGTGGAAGCCCAGGGAAGGTTTAGACGGTGAGAAAATATTGAAATTTAGAAGAAAAAAACGGGAGCGAAGCCGCGGGCAACAGCTAGTTTGCTATAAGAATTACTAAAACCTAGGTATGGAATGTAGTAATAGATTGGTACCTAATGCAAGAGACCGGGCAATGTTATATTATAATGTACCTATGTCAGTCTATCAATCATCGATCAATGGTAGAATAGAACCGTCGACGTCGATCGATAGTTTCTACTAGACCTATCGATCGATGGTAGAATGGAACAGTCGACGTCGATCGATAGTTTCTACTAGACCTATCGATCGATGGTAGAATGGAACAGTCGACGTCGATCGATAGTTTCTACTAGACCTATCGATCGATGGTAGAATGGAACAGTCGACGTCGATCGATAGTTTCTACTAGACCTATCGATCGATGGTAGAATGGAACAGTCGACGTCGATCGATAGTTTCTACTAGACCTATCGATCGATGGTAGAATGGAACAGTCGACGTCGATCGATAGTTTCTACTAGACCTATCGATCGATGGTAGAATGGAACAGTCGACGTCGATCGATAGTTTCTACTAGACCTATCGATCGGTGGTAGAATGGAACAGTCGACGTCGATCGATAATTTCTACTAGACCTATCGATCGATAGTAGAATGGAACAGTCGACGTCGATCGATAATTTCTACTAGACCTATCGATCGATAGTAGAATGGAACAGTCGACGTCGATCGATAATTTCTACTAGACCTATCGATCGATAGTAGAATGGAACAGTCGACGTCGACCGATAGTTTCTACTAGACCTATCGATCGATGCTAGAATGGAACAGTCGACGTCGGTCGATAATTTATACTAGACCTATTTCTACCACACCTATCGAACAACGTCGATCGACTAGTTTATCCGTCGATCAGCCAAAGCTATCACACTAATCGATCGAAGTTGATCGATTTTCGATCGATTGGCGTGGGAGTGGGAACACCTGCGACATCTAGAGCTAGTACCTGTTTCCCGCGTCTACAAAGAATTCATTTATCGCTATCCCGTAGGAAATACGCAATATACGCAATATATAATCTCTATGTCCCACTTTATAAGGATTTGTCTAGTCGTTCTGGCGTGAAAGAGAAACAAACAGCCATGCTTACAAATTTTCGCATTTATATAATTAAGTAGGAATGATTAGGATTCGCTGGAGACTGGGGCTGGAGGCAACAAAGAAAATTTACATGTCTAATTGTTGTAAAACAGTTTATTCCTAGCTGTTTTGTAGTTTGTGGATGGCAGTGACAAATGTCCGTTTGTAAGCGGTGTTAGTCTATCTAGACTATTCTAGACAGGCATACGAGTACAAAGGATACCCAAACCACCCGCGGTTTATGTCGTCAAATTAATGCTAGTCACAGAACGCTTATGACTAGAGTTGCCTTTAGCTTATTATTTCTTTCTTTTTAAGTCGCTCCATTATTGATTGCACAGTGATTGGGTCATTGGATGGGGACCTAAACTTTATAGTTTCTCCGGTTTCCTTTGCCTTTTGAGCTTTGAGAGAGCGCTGAAGGTATTTTAGTCGCTTTTTAGGATACCCATGTGTGCGTGAACTAAAAACGGGCATGGCCCGTCACTTTAATGTAAAACCTGGCGTTTCTCTTGACTAACAGTTTAGTAATAAGAAGGCAACCTTAGTTGACTGTTTATTTTTGAAAAGTAATACAGTCAAGGGTTTTGATTCCCTGCCCAGTATGGAACATGTTCACATAAAACGTCATAGTGAAATATGTAAGATGTGTTAAGCTTATTTACAATTTCAATATAGATTTACATTGCAATTAAATTCTTAGACTGTACTCTGTTACTTCATCTGTCAGTGGATCTTGTTCCTTTGCTGCCATTGAATATATTAAATATACACGATTTTTTTTATTTTATTTCTGGTATTCTACCTAAATACAATCATGAACCGATTAGGATGATGGTAAAATTAACGTTGCTTGCGTTGCCGTCTCCCGTCATACGTACCCTATGTTTGTGATGCTACCAGTAGATTACGTCCGTTGAATGTTTGTTTGTAGTCAAAAACAGCAGTAGTGAGGTTGTGTTAGATCCTGCTGACACAGCGCGTGAGACGTCACGCAGGGTTGCCACCTTTTTAACGTATTCTCCGCCACCCACGCGTATATGCGTTGTCGTGAAGTTCGCCCAGTGCCGCTGTACAATTTTACAGGAATTTGAACGCACATGTGCGTCAATGGCAATTGAAGTCTCGGATTTGGCAGCTGTCAGCGAATGCGTTAACCCCCGACGCAAAAAAGGGGTGTTATAAGTTTAACGTCAATGTCTGTGCGTGTGTGTGTCTGTAGCATCGTAGCTCTTAAGCGGGTGGACCGATTTGGATGCGGTTTCTTTGGTAAAAATCGGTTGAGTAGTTTGAAAAGTATCAGTTCTTATCCAAAATAATGTTAACTAGGCACTTTTGGCATTAAAATGTTTTTTTTTTTTAATTTGCGTATTATATTTGTTTATTTATTTATTTATTCATTGTCAAGTCATGTACATACATATGAAGATGTTAACATTATTCTAAGTCAGTCCATGACGCCCTGCAAGGGCACACAATAGTAGTTAATATCTAAATCTAGGATTGTAATATAATGTCAAAACATGCCATGAAATTAATTAAGTACAATAAACTATACATTGATATTATTAGATTCATTAATGTTATTATATTCTAGTTAATTATCTATACTATACTAATAATAATAATACATAACCTTAAGCTATTTGCACCAAACAACCATAACTTGTTGGAGTTATTGAAAACAACAGAAGTTTTCAGTAATGCCATCAAAATGGAGTTTGGTGTAGATAAGTGTGCAGTCATACATGTGCAGCGGGGGCAAGTTGTAAATTCACCGAACTTACAACTTTCTGAGACAATGTCCCTCAGATCTATCTCCGAAACTGAAACCTACAAATATCTTGGTATGTCACAGTCCTTGGGTATTGAAGGTAGGGATATCAAACAGATGGTGAGGGAGCGTTTCTTTGGGCGCCTGACAAAAGTACTTGATAGTCTTTTGTCAGGAGGCAACAAGGTGCGTGCCTTCAACGCCTGGGTGATGCCCCTGCTCATATACTCCTTTGGCATACTAAGGTGGAATCAGACTGAGCTGAATGCCCTGGATCGAAGGGTTCGTTCATTGCTCACTACGCGTCGCATGCTACACCCACGTTCGTCTGTTATGAGACTGTACATCCCACGGAAATGTGGAGGCCGAGGCTTCTTAAATGCTCAGGACCTCCACAACCGTGAGGTGTGCAGTCTTAGGGAATATTTCCTGAACAACGAATGTGGGATGCATCGTGATGTAGTGGCGGTGGACAAATCCTTCACCCCTCTCGCCTTGGCAAAAGAGAACTGGCGCAGACCTAAGGTACGGAGCACCGAGGATCGCAAGACTGAATGGGAGAGTAAGGAGCTACACGGGCGGTTCTATAAGGCCCTCATGGGGCCCGATGTAGACCTGCTCGCGTCGGTGAACTGGCTACGCTTCGGGGATCTCTTTGGGGAAACTGAAGGTTTTGCCTGTGCAATTGCTGACGAAGTTATCATGACTAATAACTACCGGAGGTATATCCTGAAGGACGGTACGGTCGACATCTGTCGGGCATGCCGCCGTCCTGGAGAGTCACTCAGGCATATTATTTCTGGTTGTTCTAGTCTTGCTAACGGCGAGTACTTGCACAGACATAACCTTGTAGCCAGGATTATTCACCAGCAACTTGCTCTTTTATTCGGTCTTGTGAACTTTGAAGTACCCTACTATAAGTACACACCTGCGCCAGTTCTTGAAAATGGTCGTGTCACGCTCTATTGGGATCGATCTATCATCACGGACAGGACTATTGTCGCCAATAAACCTGATATCGTGCTGCTAGATCGATCGAAACGCCAGGCTGTGCTCGTAGACATCACGATCCCCCATGACGTGAACCTCGTGAAGGCCGAGAAGGACAAAGTCAGCAAGTACCTTGACTTGGCTCACGAGGTTACCGCCATGTGGCCTGTTGATTCCACGATCACTGTCCCGATAGTCGTTTCGGCGAACGGTCTAATAGCGAAGAGCCTTGACCATCACCTTAAAAGGCTCTCGCTAGGTGGTTGGGTCAAGGGCCAGATACAGAAGGCGGTACTCCTGGACACGGCTCGGATAGTCAGGAGATTCCTCTCTCTGTCGCCCTGACCACCGGTAGCCTAGGCCTCGCCTTGCTGCCGGCGGCACCCTAGGTTAGGTTTTTATAATGTTTTTATATTTTGTATTAATATTGTTTTATTACTTTTTATATGAATATTGTAAAAACCTACCTAAGATGAAAATAAATATACAAATAATAATAATACATAAATACATACACAAATCACGTTTTTATCCCTTACGGGGTAGACATATCCTAAGGTAACAGATACCTACAGGCCACATTTAGCAAGATTGTGGGCGTAGAGGTGAAAAATGAAATCAAAATAGTGATGGGTTGCTAGCCTCATCGCCTATAACATGCTATAATAATAATAATCTATACCAATATTATAAAGAGGAAAATTTTGATTGTTTGTTTGTTTGAATTGAATAGGCTCCGAAACTACTGGACGGATTTCAAAAATTCTTTTGCCGTTAGAAAGCTACATTATCACTGAGTGACATAGGCTACTTTTTACCGCGGGAAAATACCTTTTCCTACGGGAAAATTCATTTATCGCGGGCGAAGCTGCGGATGGAAGGCTAGTACCTATTATTATGAAGAGGAAATTTTTTATTGTTTGTTTGTTTGCATTGAATAGGCTCCGAAACTACTGGACCGATTAAAAAAAATCTTTTGCCGTTAGAAAACTACATTATCACTGAGTGACATAGGCTACTTTTACCGCGGGAAAATACCTATTCCTACGGGAAAATTAATTTAACGCGGGCGAAGCTGCGGACAGAAGGCTAGTTTGTTAATAAAATGAGATGATTTCAGTAAAATAATATGTCAATAAAAATCTAAGAATCATTACAATTTTTTTTTAAATGTACATACAAATATTACAAAGTAATTTACGTTGACGTTGTAAAACTGTCAACCCTATATTCCATTTGGGTACACAAAATAAATGACATTCAGCGCTGTAAGCAAGAGGATAAATCGTGACGAAAACTTCCGTCTTTATTAAAAGCTTCTTTATCCGAGTTAAAAGAGGTGCTTTTAGTCCACAATTTGTACGCGGTGAAATTGCTTGCAGAGACAAAGCTGCGGCTTAAAAGAACTTCTAATGCTCGGAAGTTTGTAAAGAACTTAATTTACAAAAGCGTTTAGTTTAATAGGTATAGGGATTTTGGAAGCGTTATAAGGTAAATAAGTTTTTTGGTAAAACAGAAAAAATAATAGATTTTGATTTAATTTGTATATGTGTCGACAAACATACAAAAATATAGGTAGAGTCGAATTGAGAACCTTTCTTTTTGAAGTCGGTTAAAAGAGCTGACTGCCCCCTCATTTATAAATGCTTATCAAGCTTTTGTTAACTTAACATTCGCTTGTGTAATTCAGTTGTTTTTTTAACCTATACAGTGTCTCACTGGCAATGGCTACTCCATTTTGAAAGCATGGCAGAAAGTAGAAAGAAAGTAAAAGATAAGTTAAATCTCGTCGAATAACCTTAATTTTAATTTATGCACAGATTTTTACCATTTTGTTTTAAAGAGATTTTTAAAAATCAGGCTCTTGTGCTATTTTTTCGCTTAATCTATCGCTTTCGCTCGAGTTGTCCGGCGTTTCGCTCGCTTGCTTCAGAGCAACGTTAAGCGCAATGACCCGATCGCCAGGAATCGCAAAACAGGAATTGCTATAGGAATTTAATATTTGATAAGCAAATCAGTTTGGTGAGAGGCGTGCCCGAGAAATAGCTAAATGGGGTACCTGCTTTTTGTTTTATTTTCTATTAGCTAAGTATATTTTCAAATAATGCTTATGATACCCAGTTAAATTAACTGGCGTGGTAGTGTAAGGGCCTGGCAGTTGCACGCAGAATGGGTTCTGGCTGAAAAACAGCGCTGGAGTGTCGCTCATGTGAGCCACTGCCGCATTTGCTGAAGCCGCACCCTTGGCCACTACAATAATTTTATTTTACAAAAATATATAAGTATAAGTTAAAATTAATATATAAGTAGGTAATCGAGTAAGCGAAGATCTTAGAAATCATGTTATATAATAGGCGATGCGGCTGGCAACCCATCACTATTTTGATTCCCCTTTCCACCTATACGCCCACAATCATGCTAAATGTGGCCTTTAGGTCTTGTTAGGTACTTTAGACTTTGTCTACCCCGTAAGGGATAAAGAAGTGTTTCATGTATGTGTATGTATGTATGTAAGTTCAAATGTCAAAGTTTTCTGTATAAAGTTTTTTTTTAATTGATTAGTGGTAATAAACAATATTTTCTTTCTTTCTTTCTTATTCGTATTCGTAGAACGTATTCGTTTTCGTGTCCGCCTATTGTCTACTTTGTTCTTTGTTTCTGTAATGTTTTGTACTGATTTGTAGTGTTCAATAAAGAGTATTTGTATTGTATTGTATTGTATTCGTAGATGTGTAGGTTTATTTTTCTAATCATGTCTGTTTATAAAGTAGTGTGCTAACTAGCAATAAATTTAAAAGCGCACTAATGACGTCAACACTACAGAGCAAACAGTGTTAGATATCACATACGTACATAAACATGCTTCACATATTTAGGTAATATTAATGTCTGCAATAAAACTGGGTCGTACTGAAACGTCTGTATGTCTTCACAACTCACCTCAGAAGTTATTACCCTTGTGCTGTAAAGTAAACGTTTTGTTAACATGACAAACGTGTACTCGCAGTACTGGCAAGTTATTATGACACAGTACCTTTACTCGCGCCTGCTTTACACGCCGCATTTAGAGAGTTAATGACTTTTAGGTTTTTAATTTATATAGTAACTAGCTACCAGTTATTTTTTTCGGGTTAAGTATAAATAAATAAATAGGACTAAACGTTTAAAATAATAAAAATAACATAGGTACATACACATACATACACAAATCCCGCCTTTATCCCTTACGGGGTAGACAGAGCCTAAGCCTAATGTTTAGCAAGATTGTGGGCGTATAAATGGCAAAGAATGGAATCAAAATAAAAATCAAAATTGTTAAAAATTATATAATGCACGCAAAAAAATGCTTAAAGATAAAGAATCCGAAATGCGGTCGCCAAAAAAACAAAACATAGCGAACGTTGAGTCAACAAAATTAAAAAAGATTCACCTCCAAAAGCAAACGCAATGCAAAATGGAACAACACAAATTTTCTTTTTATTATAACAAATAAATCGACCATTGAGATGCGTTAATGTGTGAAACTTTAATAATGTTGTTAGTTGGCCGCGGCCCACAGCAGCCAGTAAATAATTACGATATATTACCGAATCCACGACTGGGGATGTAAAATTAGCGAAACAGGGCTGCCAAGATAAAGGAAAAGCAATAATAGTAAGATGATATTTTTGAAACGTTTAGACCCTCCTAGATGCAATACCAGTCTAGCCTCTTGACGATTCGAATTTTAAATATCACGGACAAAGGACCAAATGCGTCAAAAAAAAAATATAGCCTCTTTTAATCCGTTTCGCTACAATTTCAGTACATTGTGTAGTTTTTTTTTTAAATTAGGTATAGCGTAATTCGGTGTGCCTTATGGCATAGGCCTCCTCCATTTATTGGAGGGATTGGGCTATAGTTCCCGGGCCCGGGCGGATTGGGAACTTCACACACACCATTGAAGCACCGCAGATGTAAGCAGGTTTCCTCACGATGTTTTCCTTCACCGAAAAGCTCATGGCAAATTTCAAATGTAATTTCGCACATAAATTCCGAAAAACTCAAAGGTGCGATCCCAGGAGTCGAACCCTCAACCTCCTGCTTGAGAGGCCACAGGTCAAACCACTAGGCTACGACGGCTTTTTTATAAAAAATCGAATTGAAAACCTCACTTTATTTTCCGCAGTTCTTATCTTACTTTATCCGAATCAGGAAAAAGGACATAGTAATGAATTTTCAAATGTCGCAATATTCACTTTCTCTATGTTCAATAATGTTTTAAAAAAGTTTGGTACGTTATCCCAAAAATATTACAAGATATCCGATAAAATACCAAATAAATGGTCACCCGTCGCAACAGACGAGGTCGTTTAAACTTTACGATGTATTGCACGGATGCTGTGGGCAGATAACGGGCTATTCCGATGATTTTTCATAGGAAAATGATCATAAATATGTTTAATTTTATGCGTAAACCAATTATAACGGCGGGAATATAATTTTAGATCTTTGGGTAGGGTGACGTCGTCGGGCAGATACTTACCTAAAAGCACTGAAGGAAAAAATTGCTAAATGCAAGTCGGAAAGAAAGAAAGAAAGAAGACAATTTATTCCTTTTTGCAAGACACACAAACATAAGAGAATATACACAATTTAAAAAAAAAAACAAGAAAAAAAACACAGACATGAAAAATTAGGTCATCAGCGTTGTCTTCGCAAAAGTAAAACGTGAGTGAACGAATACATACATAAGTCATGTCTTTATCCCTCACGGGGTAGACAGGGCCTAAGGTAACAAGACCTAAAGACCACGTTTAGCATTATTGTGGGTGTATGGGTGCAAAGGGGAATCAAAATGGTGATGGGGTGCTAGCCAAATCGCCTATAAATTGATTTACAAAGATTTTTGCCCGTTCCTTCGCTGGCTTTTACCACGCTCATGATCTATTTTTATTGTCTTGATTATTTTCTATAAAATTGTGTATATTCTCTTTTATTTGTGTGTCTTGCAAAAAGGAATAAATGTCTTCTTTCTTTCTTTCTTTCTTTCATCTGCACGGGAAGAGAAGCAACTGGTACATTCAACGTTTTTTCTTTGCTCCCAGACCGGCATGGATGTGTGTGTGGGTTTTGTAAATAGTACATACATACGCAAATCACGACTTTATCCCTTACGGGGTAGACAGAGCCTAAGGTACCAAACGGTAACATATACCTACAGGCCACATTCAGCAAGATTGTGGGCGTATAGGTGAAAAATGAAATCAAAATAGTGATGGGTTGCTAGCCTCATCGCCTATAACATGATTCCTATTATAATCGCCCATTCCCTCGATGGGCTTTTACCATCTGCGCGGGTAGAGAAGCAACTGGTACATTCTATTGACAATGTACAATTTATGATGTAATTTTTATTGAATGAATAAATAATCTAAATCTAAATCTAAATCTATGTTTTTTCTTTGCTCCCAGACCAGCATTGAATACATGCTCGACATGCGAGTTATCCGTGTTCTTAGGTGTACGAGTATGTATTAATATTACAATGAAGAATATATTCACATTATACAATTGCTAATAAACTACATCCATTACTCTTCTACCACAGGTGGGTGGGCCCTGCGTAATAATAAACCGTGTCGCATCCATAGATATAGAATACAGTAATAGATCGCCAACGCGAGATAAAGGGTGATGTACGCATGCGCACATCTCCAGTGGATCTATGTAAGCCCAGCGACATTCTTAATTGAAATACTCCATTTTTTTACACTCGCAAACGGCTGTCAAATTGTTCAGTTCCGTTTTATTTATTTTAACGCCAATCTATCTATCTCTCTTGCAGATAAGTAGCCATAGAACTCTGCAATGTAATGCCTCCATCCAATAAACCAAATACAGTCTTCATCTAGTTTATATTACGAAATAATTAATCTATAACAATAGCTCATTGTCTTCTAAATGATTCTCATGGTCCTTCGGAAGACGTTATGATTCCTAAACGCGGACATAAAGAACTCAATGACTAATAAAATATTAAATATGGTTTAAGTCTGGTACATTCAGCAGTGCTACACCAAGATTTGATTGTCGAAGTTTGTAATCTGCCGTCACTCTCACTCACAAATTAATAACTATTAGTGTAAGTGGAATGACACAAAACGAACTTTATAAATCGAATTTCGGAGTATAAGGCTACGCTACGGGTGACCGCAGAGCTGGCAGCTTCCTTGGACAGCGTATTAGTATCGCTGTCCAAAGGGGGAATGCTGCCAGCATCTGTGGTACTATGCCACGGAGGCCCCTCCTTTTTTAAGATTAGTATTAGTTTAGTTTTTAATTTGTTTTAATCTAATCATAGTTTAATTTGTTTTTAATTCCCCTTTGTACATAACTTTTTATTCATTCAATAAAAATTACATAAATGGAAATTGATACAAATTAAACTATTAAATTAAAAACGAATTAAAAACTAAACTAAAACTAATCTTAAAGTAAAATAATTAAAAAAGGAGGGGCCCCCGTGGCATAGTTCCACAGACGCTGGCAGCATTCCCCCTTTGGACAGCGATACTAATACGCTGTCCAAGGAAGCTGCCAGCTCTGCGGTCACCCGTAGCGTCTATTAGCCTCTTCGAAATATCTTTGAAGAGGCTAATAGCGCTAGGACCCCACGGACCAAGGGTCTCAACACCAAAAGGGACAAAGTTGTATTCGGTGCTGAGACCCCTATATTTATTTACCTTGCCTGATTCGGCCGCTTCTGCAGCCGCGCCTGCTCTACTCGTGGTTCCGCGAAGGTGAGACGAGGCTAGTGTGTCTACGCACGTTGCATCCCACACCAGCACACGTCCCACACTCCACGGAATCATAGACATACCGTCCGGTCTCTTGCCGTCGTCCCTAGCGATGCCCGTTGGTTCCAACAATTCCCCTTTCGTATTTTTTGCTTTTGAAATGATGTCACCCCTGAATGCCGCACGCTTTGAACACTGAGAAATATACTCGGGAGCAAAGAAAACGGGCCACTTTTCAAACCACTTGCGTGTGGTCTCGAATGTAATATTTTTAGACTGGAGGTTGGCAGTGCTAATCCGTTTTGGTATCGTAAGTTACCCATTATGTCACTTCTCACCGACAATAATTGTCGAGTTGGTGGAATAGCAGCCAGGATTTAGCTGTCATTTTTACTATGGATCTGACAGCGAACGAACCTAAACTGGATCGGAATCGAATCGCATTAAGACGTCATATAGACAAACGTTTGTCAACTTCAATGAAAAAATCCTGAAAAACACAAGATTCAGTAAAAACTAGTTCGTTCCCTGAAGTATTAAAAATTAAATTTAAGACAAGCAAAACAAAACTCCGGAAGCATCTCAATAGTTAACAATAGCTAATCAAACCTTGCCATTGATCGCAATCGCTGGCGCATCGCCAACTCTGTACATGCGTTAGCACAAAGTGTGAATACAAACTTGTTGTTATGAGTTATGATTGCTTTTAGAACGTCCGAGTTCACGTAGACTGGAGGGTATCCCGCGCTCGATTTTCACTTTGATCTTTGACATTCACCCCGTAAGGGCACAGCAATTAGTTATAAAATAATCTTAAAACTAAAACTTATTATTATAATAACATTAATATTTTTTCCATGCTGGTCTGAGAGTAAAGAAAAAACATAAAAGGTATCAGTTGCTTCTCTTCCCGCGTTGGTAAAAGCCCATCGAGGGAATGAGCGAAAATCTTAGGAATCATGTTATAGGCAATGCGGCTAGCAACCTATCACTATTTTGATTACTTTCCACATATTCGCCCACAATCATGCTAAACGCGGCCTTTAGGTCTTGTTATCTTAAGCTCTGTCTACCCCGTAAGGGATACAGACGTGATTTATGTATGTATGTATTAATAATAATATTATTATGGCACTTGCACTTAGTAGTTAGCTTATTAGATGACTACGAGCAACAATGTTCCAAAAACATGATAAAAAAATAATAAATTTTGTAGCACAGAAAGCCTAATAGCTAGATAGATAGCATAATAGGTATAAAAGATCCTCAAAACCTCAGAATCATTCATCAGGGTAATAATTATTAAGTTCAAATTAGACTCATAAAGTTCAGTAGATTCCATTGCAAATTCAGTAGATCAGTAGACTAGTCAAAAATTAGAATAACTCCTGAAAAATCAGGATATCTGGCAACACTGCCCGTGTATGTATCGAACGCTTGCGGTAATTTTCCCCGGAGTGATACGTATCACCGGCATTGGCCTTGGATCCGGTTTGCCGCTGATGGCTGAAGCGACGAGTGATGGAAACCGGTACCGGCTCGTACTGTGGGGCTAATATTAGACGACTTTTGAAGAAATTACGAGCAATTACCAGCAAGCACGCCCCTTACCCAACAGTGTGACGCGAAGGAGGATAACGTGTTTAGTATCAGTTTCAGAGTTAACAAATTATATAGCTAAAAAAGGAGGGGCCCCCGTGGCGTAGTACCACAGACGCTCGCAGCATTCCCCCTTCGGAAAGTGATACTAATACGCTGTCCAAAGAAGCTGCCAGCTCTGCGGTCACCCGTAGCGTCTATTAGCCTCTCGAACAAATAACAAAAGAAATAATCGTAACGACACTAAAACTTGTTACATGTAGCCCTCATATGACTATCAAAATTTGTAATCATCTACCGAATTCTAAAATGGAAGAAACCTTTACTCAGCATATGGGTAGATCAAGGTTGAAGAAGAGAGAAGAGAGATTGCAGCGTTCAGGGGACACAGACGCTAGCAGGGAGTGAACCCTATTATAAATTATGAACCCGCCAACCCGTGATTCGTTTCTAGTAACAGCGCATGCGCGGAGTGTATAAGTCTTGAACATTTGTTGATAGCCTGATCAGCGTTGAGTGATATAAACCAGTAAATTTGAAGAAATTGCGTATCTTTGAAAATACCTAGAGTCGGCCAGGGCAGATAAATGGATGGCTGAGTGCCTCATACTTTGTGGATAACATGATACCTTAGTGTTTTGCTGCCTTTGAAAATATAAAGTAAGTTGCGACTGCGTAATTTCATTATTTAGTTGCCGAAGCGTTGGAAAAATAACTAAACATTTTAATGTCTCTAAAAGTTAATCCGACCGACGGCGTCGCAATAAATGCTTTCGCTGTTTCAACGGGCATTAGCAAACACGCGATATTTGCGGACGTAGAAACAAGTAATTGCCGACTGTAGCCATTCGTTACAGTTATGTTTCAGTAATTTCAGTTAAACATCAAAGACATGTTTTCACCGATCATTTTGAAGCCGCCAAAACATACTCAATGTCGGAAAGCAACGAGTTAAAGCTTGCACTTTCCTCAGATGTAAAGTATGTTGCGAACAGAAGAAAAGTGCATTGAAATTTTTTCACAGATAGTCATACGGAGACATGAAATTAATGGGGGCTATCGCGTGTGAATTTGCCACTAGAGGCGCTCGTGTCGCGTGAGGTCCAACAATATTCACTTTTCACTGGTTTTGGCGGGCTTCCTGACATAAATTATAATTCCTTTCATTTACCTGTTGAAAAGTGATGTCTTTCGTGAAATTATCACAAATATGGATTATTTGGCGGTGAATGCGAACGCTTTGAAAGCAGATTTTTTTAAAGAATAAAACGGAACTGCACAACATTGCGGCATAGCTACTCGATATGATGGTAGTTATTTATAATTAATAAAGTTAATGAAGTTCAAGATTTAAAACTTTGTTTCGGCGCCGATCTTATAAAGTCGCCTCTGACCTATACATCTGGACCTTAGTCAACAGTGGCGCCAACTGGTGAGCAAAGAAACGATAGTCCCCATTATGTAAGTTTGCGTATAAAAAATCAGTAAATATCATAGGAAAATTGACACAAATTGATCTAGTAGAAACTGAGCTAAGCTTATACTGTGGGTACTAGACAACGGATAAGCAGTGTTACATAGTCTCGAAGCAAACATTTGTATTTTTCATACACCAGGGGCAAACAATTGAACTCGAGATCTGGACGTTCGTAGTCAGGTTCTCTAACCACTAAGCTATCTGTCATCAACCCAACATCAACATAATCCCTTTCCGGTCTGTGTGAAGATAAAAATGTAAAACAATTATAGCAAAAAGTGTGTAAGTCAGAAATGTATGGGTAACAAATGGCTGAATTATTATTATACTGCTCAGACACGCTATGGCCATCTGTGGTAGGTTAGTGATATGTTGCAATAGGTGTGTGAATTTATGGGGTGATAGCCACTCGACGGTAAAATAATTAGTTAAGTAAATCATTATTCAAGAAAGCAACGTGAAAAGTAAATTAGAAAGAAAGAAAAAACGATTTGTTGCCACAAAAACAGATTTACAAAAACTACAAATTAAGTAAAAATACTCAAAACGGTTTGTGACAAAAGGTGTCGGCGTCAGCACAAGCTGCTGGTGCCGGTCCCGAGGGCGACGCCCGCGGCGCTGGTTTTCAGCCGACACCCTGACTTATGTTATTGTTCTCTCCAGTTAAATAAAACGGCTGATATAAATTACAATATTATTATAATCAAATAAAATTTGGTAAGAACATGGAATACTTTCAGACGCCATTCCCGCCGAGTGCGATGGCCTTGACAGTTCTAAAGTACTTCGTTACAATCAGCAACTTATTTTATTAAACATTTTAATAACTGTTATTATAATCATAGCAAAAACGTGTAAATTAAAGAAACATTAAAAGAACTTCATTCCTTTTGCATTATTGCCAAAATAAACATTATATCATTTATTGACTAAACTTAAGGAAAGTAATCGGAACGGACACATACCAAAAATATCAAATTAACTGGCGGCCTACTCCGAAGCTAAAAACCCGAACCCGTACCGCGCCGTCCCGCTCACACTAATGGTGTTTAATTGGAGAGTGAGAGGGACGGCACGTCACAAACCCCAAACTTCGATCTTGGGAGTAGCCCCCCTGTCGACATACCTACGGAATTACAAAAGAGTAGGTGCTTCAACCAACCACTTATTTTTATAGAATCTAACAGTTCGTCCATCCTGATAAATGTTCACGTCCCCGTGAACTATGTACCTACTGTAATAAAACGTAACAAATTTACCTATGGCATAAAATCTTCATTACATAAAATTAAAAACTTCTACTTTGCAATAACTTCTATATTCATGTTAGATATAGATCCACTTTGTTTTAAATCTATTTATCCCAATTATTGACACACATTTTAGTTGTTATTATACTTTGTTTTGCAACAAATGCATGTATAATGAACATAAATCAGACAATTTCATACATTATACGTTATATCATATTATACATTATTCGGAATCAATATTTATGCCAACAAGAGTTGCACTTTGCATCTCTCCACACAAGTGCACTTTGCACATTCACTTGGCATACTATATCTCGTGAATTGGAAGCGTCGTGCACTTTGCACGTTTGCATCGATACGCACTTTGCGTAAGTATATGTTTTTGGTGCGCACTTTGCGCGAATATATAATGGCACACTTTGTGCTTTTACCTTCTTCACATAAACTCAATATGCACTTTGCATTTTGTACAATAACTATAATACGATTTAACTATTGTACTAAGAGGATTATCATTCAGTTAACTGCTCATTAACGCTGCTCTCATCACTATCAGAGTGTTCGCCATTATTTTTGTTATAGCACAACCAAGGAAATATTTTATCCACAGCAAATACCCCTTTATATGTGACTGATCCCTTTTTTGTAAGAGGTGTATCAGTAACTTCGTACCTGTCGTGATCAAATACTTTTGTGATCCGGTACGGCCCCTGTAGCTTAGGCAATAACTTTTTACTTTGACCACTTACGTGAACTGCTCTTTCTACACGAACTAAATCTCCACACTGAAATTTGGGTGGCATTTTCCTCTTCTTATCAAAACCCACCTTTTGTTTTATTTGCGATTCAACTATATGTTCGTCAACTTCTGTTCTAATAGCCGTCCGATTGTCAGAATCGCTTGGCTGTTCATAATCATCGGTAATATCAGGATATATTTCAGACATCAAGGGACCTTCACTCACACCAGTTAATTTAAGGCCAAACAATACTTCTGAAGGAGATTTTCCTGTTCCTTTATTAACAGTATTGTTTAGTCCCCACTGTACCTGTAGTAACTTTTCGTCCCAGAGTCTTTCGTCATTGCCATGATTTTGGGCAGCCAACGAGTCTAAAATCGTCCGATTGTATCTCTTCACTTGCCCGTTAGCACGCGGAGAGGCAACTGCATTTAAAATGTGCTTCACTCCCACATCATTTATAAAGCTTTTGAATTTAGCACTAGTAAACGAACTACCTCTATCACTTATCAATCTGATGGGTAATCCAAAAATCCCAAAATATTCTTTAAGAACAGAAATTGACGTCTTCGATTTAGTATTTTTCACGGCTTTTAATACAATGAATTTAGAATACGCGTCTATAATTACTAAAATATGTGTGTTTTTCTTTTTACTCGTTACAAACGGTCCCACATGGTCGATGTGGATTGTGTGGAAGGGTGTTGACACTTTGGGTATTGGGTGCATATACCCTTGTTTCTTTCCCGCTGGTAATTTATTATGTGCGCACTGGAGACAAGCATTGACGTACTTTTTGATAAACTTTCGCATGCGAGCAAACCAATAATGCTGTTTTATTCTTTCAAACGTCTTCTCAAATCCAAAGTGTCCTATATCGTCATGGTTTTTTTGTAGAATTTGCCATCGACAACCCTTCGGTACAACCCATCTCAACCCGTCATCGGTATTCCTGTAAACACGATCCCTTTTCACTACGAAGTTTTTACGAACTTCAACAACATCATCATAATCTGAGTTCGTTAAAATATCTCTGATCCTTTTAATTTCAGTGTCATCGGATTGGACTGTCGCTAACCAGTCATTATCGATGATCATAATATCACGAGCTTCAATAACTTTTACCACCCCCGCTTCGTCCGACACTGGATTTCTACTAAGGGCATCGGCATGTGCCATGCGCTGTCCTGGCCTATACACTATCTCGCAATCATATTCCTGAATTAAACTCCACCACCTTGCAACTCGAGGTATCATATCGCGTTTCAAGAAAGTTGCCCTTAAAGAGTTACAATCCGTAACGATCGTAAAGTTTGATCCTAGAACATATGTACGAAATTTAGTCAAAGAGGCAATTACGGCGAGAGTTTCTAACTCATAAGATGAGAAATGAGACTCTTCGGGTGACGTCTGCCGGCTATAATATGCTACAGGCTTAAATAATCCATCATCTTGTTTTTGAATAAGTACACTGCCAATGCCCGACTTACAAGCGTCTGTATGAATTTGAGTCTCAGCTTTGGGGTTGTACAACGCTAAAACTGGTCTCGATGTGAGCGCATCCTTCAATTTACAAAACGCATCCTCCTGTTCACCGTTCCATAACCACTGACCACCTTTCTTTAGTAACGTTGTGAGAGGTTTGGCAATCTGCGAAAACCCTTTTATGAACCGCCGAAAAAAACTTGCCAAGCCAAGAAATTGCCTTACGTTATGAACATCTTTAGGGCGAGGAAAGTTAAATACTGCCTCTGTTTTTCTCAAACCGGGTCGAATGCCTTCGTTTGATATTTCAAATCCCAAGTAATCAACATTAGTGTGAAAGAAGTTACATTTTTGCGGTTTGAGTGTTAAGTTTGCCGCTCGCAATTTTTCTAATACCGCTCTTAACCTTTCTATTCCCTGCTCAAATGTTGTAGATGGTATTAATATATCGTCCATATAAGCTAAAGCCGAATCAAATCTTGCGTTTCCTAACATCAAATTTATTGTCCTTTGAAAAACCGCTGGAGCATTCGCTAAACCGAACGGCATTCTGTTGAATTCAAATTGTCCGTCCGGTGTAACAAACGCTGTTTTTAATTTGGCATCCTCTGTAAGCGGTACCTGATAATATCCAGATGCCAGATCCAGTGCACAAAAGAATTTGTTTCCAGCTAAACGATCGATTTGATCTTCTATCCGAGGAAGAGGGTAATGCTGCTTTACAGTTTTTTTGTTAAGTGCGCGATAATCTACGCACAACCTTTTATCACCTGTTTTCTTTTTAACTACAATAATTGGACTAGCATATGGAGAAGTTGATGGCCTAATGATTTCATATTGAAGCAACTCGTCTATCATTGATTTAACTTCTATGCGCTCCGCGTGGCTCAATCTATAAGGGCGGTAAACAACTGGCTCCGAGTCTTTTAAGGTAATATCCATTTCCGTTACAGCCGTACGCCCTAACTCGGACAAATCTTTGGCAAAACAATCACGGTATTCGTTTACTAAGTCGAGCAATATTTTAATCTGATCTCCATTAAGGTCTGATCCAATTTTTAGGTCGTCTATGGTTAGTGCATTGTTAGTTGTTCCAATTTTCCTAATATTCGAATAATTCAGGGGACTATTATTAAAATTACTATCTATATTTGCCCGCAACACCAGTTCATTCTTCTTAAAACGTACAATCTGATCTCGTGTGTTTAGAATGCTAATGTAGCCTAATCCATTTTTGACATCAAAGTTCCCTACTTGAAGCCTAAAATTAAGGCGTCGACCGGTTTCAACGGAAATCGTTCCTGTAAAACTATCATTACAACAAACTTTTATGGATGCGTCCCCATAAATAGTTAAATCAGTGGCAGACCTTAAGGCCAATTTGGATGTATCGGTAGAATTTGCAGATTTTATAATCAATTCTTTATCCGTTTTATAAACTTCTACACAAGTTTGTTCAGTGGCAGTTTGTCCTACCAATATCTCGTAATCCAAATATTCATCGGGTACAATAGCAATATCTACCACTAAACTTACTTCGTCTACCTGTAAATTTACTGTGCACATTCCTATAGCTCTAATAACGGATTTACCAAAACCACGTAACGTTGGTAAATTGTCAAATGCCCAATACTTAGGTTGTTTAACTTTTCGTGCAGCTGTTTCTTGCATTAAAGTGCACTGACTACCAAAATCAATATACCCGTCTAATTCAATATCGTTGACCGTAATCCGTTTTCTAAACTTTTGATCGGCATTTTCAATACTAGTTTGGTTTAGTCATAATGTTTTAACTTCGGTCGACCTGTCTTTCCATACCTCTCTAGTGCAATTCGGATCGTCGTGACCTGCCCTCATACATTTTCGACACTTAATTATAGGCTTTTTACAATTCGATATTACATGCCCAATTTCATGACAGTTAAAACATCTAGTTACCCTTGTTGAGTCAGGTTTCAGAAACTTACGAGTAGTGTCTGCATTAGAGGGTCTCATGGGCCGTTTAATAATCCTATCATTACGTTCATGTTTAACACTTCGAAGATATCCTAACAATTTGTCTGCGTCCTCGAATCCTACTGCCTCAGCACCGTACCTGACTGACCTATCTTCTATACCATACACTATGCAATCAATAGCATCCCTCCCGGTTACACGGCATCGATTTAATCCAACTATCTTATCGTAATAATACTCCTCTAGGTCATCGCCAAATTTAGCTTTCCTATTTAACATTTCGGTTAACAAATGCCCGTAATTTTCATAACTAGGAAAAGCGGTCTTTAGTTTTTCCTGCCAAATTTCCCAGGTGTGCAAGACAGAAGGCTGACCTTCATACCAACGTTTTGCTGTGCCCATAAGTTTTGGGAGAGCGTAATGTGCAGTTTGCTTACTATCCCAACCGTAAATGTCCGCACACTCATTCACTTTATTCAGCCACGAAACTATTGTTTGATTCTTTATTTTCGGATCGAACTCTGGTACTACATTTAAAGTTGAAAATTTTTCTTTAGGTTGTGGCATTGTTACGGTCGAAATAGCATGCAGTGTCTTGTTTAGGGTTTCTAATAGACTGTTATTTATAACCGGCTGTTCATTATTTACGGCTGAAGTAGCAGCCTCTGTTTCAGCCCCAATATTCGACACTGTTTTAGTTCTTTGATTTAATGTTAAATTCTCCTTTTCTTTTTCTGTGTTCGAATGTAAGGGCTGCAATAGAGGAATAGTTTCTCTTCGGGTCATAGTAGGCGTGTATCCAGATGCACTACTTTGTTGGACATTATTTTGTTCCCTTGAATAACCCCGATGACCCGAGGAAAACCCACTCCTTGAATAATTCCTGCCACGAGAATATAAAATTGATCTTGCGCGTAATAAACTCCTCTGACGCGACTTACCACGGTGCTGCCTACTGTGGCGAGACCTTGACCGAAAACGCTTTGAAGATCTTGAACGTCTTATTGATCGCGATCGATCGGAAAAGTGCGACCTAGTTCGTCTTGATCTTGAACGGGTTGAACTTCTTTTGGTACGAGATGACACCCGCGATGATTGACGTAAGTACCTCCGTTGCCCACGTGAACGTCGCCTTGTTGGTCGCGACGACCTCCGCCGCGAGCAGGACGTCGTCGCAGAGGAACCCCTCGTGCTCGCGCCTCGGCGACTCGGCGAGCGCGACCTCTCGCGCGACCGCTCGCGTGACCGTTCGCGCCGCCTCCGCCGCCGCGACCGCGACCGCGATCGCTCAGTCGCTCGTGGCGACTTGCGCGAAGCTCGACGCTCAACATTACGCATCTTGTCAAATTAGAAATCTGAAATCAACATCCACTCATTTGTACATACATTATAAATTGAATTCGGTCCTGCTCCTAGTTCAATTGTTAACATTAGTTATAAAACCTCCGAGCAAAACATAATATTGTTAAAACATGAGACAGATTTGGCGTAGCGTACCTACTGTATTAAACTGAAATACATTTCTCAACAAAATTGGCACGCATTGTAATTTTTTTTGTTTGTTTCCAAAGTAATAATCTACTAACGAATCCGATTAGCACTTATTACGAAAGTATATAATTAGGTAACTACCCATCATCTATCATTTATCTAACTAGCCTAAGTATCATTTTAAATTTTAATATGAAATGTTCTGCATTGAAACAGATAAATCGAAAAAACTCAGATCACAGAAAGGAACGTTAATATTTATATGGAAAAAAAATATCTATTACATTATGATATAACTACCCACTCATGCAACAAAGCATGTAATAAATATAAATATTGTATTCTAATATTGTCGGCAATATTTATTTTATTTACATTTATACACGATACTAAAATTCATAATTTAACATTAAAAGCAATATGGAAGAAAACAAATGAATATCTCACCCGTATGTTTTTTTCTTTGTATTTTATTTTACCTTTCCTTTTCCACACAATACCGTATCGTTGTCTTGTTTGGCATGTAGTTATCCCGTCTTCTGAATTTGTTATTGTTCTCTCCAGTTAAATAAAACGGCTGATATAAATTACAATATTATTATAATCAAATAAAATTTGGTAAGAACATGGAATACTTTCAGACGCCATTCCCGCCGAGTGCGATGGCCTTGACAGTTCTAAAGTACTTCGTTACAATCAGCAACTTATTTTATTAAACATTTTAATAACTGTTATTATAATCATAGCAAAAACGTGTAAATTAAAGAAACATTAAAAGAACTTCATTCCTTTTGCATTATTGCCAAAATAAACATTATATCATTTATTGACTAAACTTAAGGAAAGTAATCGGAACGGACACATACCAAAAATATCAAATTAACTGGCGGCCTACTCCGAAGCTAAAAACCCGAACCCGTACCGCGCCGTCCCGCTCACACTAATGGTGTTTAATTGGAGAGTGAGAGGGACGGCACGTCACAAACCCCAAACTTCGATCTTGGGAGTAGCCCCCCTGTCGACATACCTACGGAATTACAAAAGAGTAGGTGCTTCAACCAACCACTTATTTTTATAGAATCTAACACTTATTACTCCTACAGTCCTGCCAGGTGCAAATTAAAAATTAACAGCTGACAGATTGACAAAAAAAAATTAAAAAAAATACTAATAAAAACGGGAAAATCATTAAGTACGAAGGTATACAATAACTACTATCTATCTATATTATATAATACGCGAGGCCGATTTTTGTACAAGCCATCAGATCTACAGTTATGGTCCGATTTTGATAAATTATATGTCATTAGATTCATCTCATGCTGGAGAGTTGCAAACTGCTCTTCGTTTTTAGATTTTTTTACGAAAAACCACTAAAAAATGAATTTTAATAAACTACTGTGCGCTACCCGACCAGTATAATGTGACCCGTGTCATGTGTTTTGACGTGAGGTGACACAATAAAAATAACATTTATTGGACTGAAACATGTTGTAAGTTATTCAGCATGAGAAAATATCTGTTTTGAGTCGACCAGATTTTATCCGCAACACTTACGTATTAAGATAATTATACAAAATACAAAAAATATTTTACGATTTCTTTGTTTACAATGAATGACTTGCGTCAACTTTTAATTTCTTTTTTATTGGGCTCTATTATGTCAAAATTTATTTGCCATGTTTGTTTATTTAAAAAAAGTATCTAATGCTTTAAAGTTTGATATACCTACAAATACAGGAGGTTCTAATAATAACATGGACTTGGGGACATGGATCGAAAACGAAATGGAAATGGCATGAGTTTTGGCAACAGCAGTTAGGTATCTCAGTCACGGATGAGAAAAAAAAGTGGAATTGACAAATGTCTAAATTGCAGCGGGGGCGAAGCCCCGGGCAACAGCTAGTACTAATATAATACTATTCGCGGGATCCAGAACCGGGAAATTCTCGACATTAACAAAAAACAATAAAATAAATTTCTTTCCCTGCAACATCAATTAAAAAGGACCGCAAAAAATAAAAACAAATCCGTTTCTTATTTCCATTGTCCATTGCGCCCTGCAATAGGAGATCCATAAAAACTAAACCGACTCAGTCTGCTGTAATGACTAATAAATAAAAAACAGACGGATAAACCAACGGAATGAGCAACTTTTTTATAACCTCTTCTTTTTATACCAAGTACGTCCAGTAACTTTTTACTGCCTTTGACTTCGTTAAACAACCTTTTCCCACCATCCGTGCTGCATGAGAACAATAAAAAAAGTAATTCAAACTACGCGTTCGGAATACATACTTGCTGGCTGGCTAGATTTTCCCGCTAAAACGCAAACGATTTTCTTGTTTTCCTTCAGTACCGTCTAGATGGTCAAGGGGTGAGGTTGCGCGCTCCTCCTCTGAAACCTAACGAACTTGCATCGCGTAAATATTTTTTCGTGGTCTAAGTTTACTGGTTGTTGTGTTATGTCGGAATGTTTGTTTTGGTTATGTGATTGAATATGAGTTTTGTGGTTTTGGTTGAGTTTTAATTGAAATATCATGGCTGATTTGGATAAAGAGGAGGATGTTGAAGGTATGTCCTCAATTTTTAAATTAAATAATAAATTATTGTATTAATCCACTGGAAATATTTATAGCTTTCGTGACAAAAGTCTCTGATGTGTGAATTTGGGCTTACATTTTCAGAAATCAAAAATATTAATTAGCTTCTCTTATCACTACATAGTATAAAACAAAGTCGCTTTCTCTGTCCCCATGTCCTTATGTCCGCCTATGTCCCTATGTCCCTTTGTATGCTTATATCTTCAAAACTACACAACGGATTTTGATGCCGTTTTTTTTAATAGATAGAGTGATTCAAGAGGAAGGTTTTTATGTATGATTTTACGCAGACAAAGTCGCGGGCAGAAGCTAGTTACAAATAAACTAAGTAGTTAGGTATAACAAACATAAAAATATGGTCCAATCTTCAACCACTGCTAATATCAATCCATTTTATAAATTACTAGGGTACTTACTCTGAAATTTATATCTTCCTTTTTTCCCCGAAATTATTCATTTAATCAGTTCATTTAATAAATTGCTATTTACATTAGAATCGACTCCGTAAAAAAAGTTGTTTGATAACCCTCTTTTCGGGCACTCCAATTTTAAGAACAGGGGGTTGCCATGTCGTCGTACTGCGATTCAATTCCGATTCAGTTTAGGCTCACTCGCTGTCAGATCCATACTAAAAATGACAGCTAAAACCTGAACTGAGTTGGAAATGAATCGCATTAAGACATGATAAGGCCCCAGTAAACGTTATTAGGTAAAATTATTAAGTACATACATACATACATAAATCACGTCTTTATCCCTTATGGGTAGACGGAACCTAAGGTAAAAAAACCTTAAGGCCACGTTTAGCATGATTGTGGGTGTATAGGTGGAAAGGGGAATCAAAACAGTGATGAGTTGCTAGCATCGCCTATAACATGATTTCTAAGATCTTCGCTTAGGTACCTACTTAAAATTATTGTAGTGGCCAAGGGTGCGGCGTCAGCAAATGCGGCAGTGGCTCACATGAGCGACACTCCAGCGCTGTTTTTCAGCCAGAACCCATTCTGCGTGCTCCAACAGCCAGGCCCTTACACTACCACGCCAGTTAATTTAACTGGGTATCATAACGTCGGTGGAAAGGAAGAAATGCTAACGCGCCATTTTGGTCAAAATGAGTTTTATATACAGTTCGATTGGATTTTTTTGACTGTAACATTCTGTTTTTTCTTATTACCTTAAGCTCTGTCTACCCAGTAAGGGATAAAGACGTGATTTAAGTATGTAAGTATGCTGAAGTATTCCGGAATGATTTTAAGTGACCTTGTATGGGTCCAGTGCTGGGCTGAATTCAAAATACTCATCATGATACTTCCATGCTGGTCCGGGAGCAAAGAAAAAACATGGAATGTACCAGTTGCTTCTCTTCCCGCGTAGGTAAAAGCCCATCGAAGGAATGGGCGAAAATCATAGGAATCATGACACGACATTGTTATAGGCGATGCGGCTACCAACCCGTCACTATTTTGATTCCCCTTTCCACCTATACGCCCACAATCATGCTAAACATGGCACTTCGGTCTTGTTACTTTAGGCTCTGTCTACCCCGTAAGGGATAAAGACGTGATTTATGTATGATATTTTATAGAAAAACAACGAATTGAAGTCACAAAATGTTAAAGGAACTACAGAGGTGTGAACTGGAATTACACTTCAGGGCCTGTTCCACTACTCTCTGTCAAGTTCCAGTTATGTTAAGTATCAGTTATCTATGATGACGTCTTTGTCTGTTTCGTAGTAAGAAATAGACGGAAATAACACAAGTTAAACCTACGTGCTAATTACATTTGACCGAAAAGATATCATCATAATGTTGTTGTCAAACTGTGATGCAATCTCAAGGTATAACTTGTCATACATCACAATTGTTATCATTATCACATTGTGATGCGACATAATTATCATAAATTAATAATTAGTTAGATGGAATGGGCGAAAAGAATAGGAATCATATTATAGGCGATGAGGCTAGCAACCCATCACTATTTTGATTCCATTTTCCACCTATACGCCCACAATCTTGCTGAATGTGGCTTGTAGGTATCTGTTACCTTAGGCTCTGTCTACCCCGTAAGGGGTGAAGACGTGATTTGTGTATGTATGTGTATGTAATAATTAGTTTCTAAATTGTTACGCTGATTCGCAGATCAAATTGTCAGAGGTGCAAGTAACACGAAAATTATTTTAAAAACTACATATATCACGTCTTTATCCCTTACGGGGTAGACAGAGCCTAAGGTAACAAAACCTTAAGGCTACGTTTAGCACGATTGTGGGCGTATAGGTGGAAAGGGGAACCAAAATAGTGATGGGTTGGAAGCCGCATCGCCTATTACATGATTCCTAAGATTTTCGCCCACTCCCTCGATGGGCTTCTGCCTACGCGGGAAGAGAAGCAACTGGTACATTATGTATTTTCACTATAGTTGTTAAAATCATTTATTTTCTCGATGACAGATGTAGTTTGATAGTTATAGTGTTGTGACCTAATAAGTGATCAGTGGATACGATATCGATCAAATTTTATATATATACGAGTAGTTGAGAAGTATTCAGCTATGGAGCCAATAAAACAACCAACTTGAATGCTAATTTATTACTAAGCGTGCAAAATGGCCGAATGACAACGTATCTTTGTAATGAATAAACTAAAAACTACTGGACAAACAAAAAATATTTCACCATTAAAATGCTACATTATTCCTGAGTAACATAGGCTATTTTTTATCCCGGTAAAAAATTACAACGTGTACAAAGTCGCAGGAACACATCTAGTTCAATATATACAATACCGATACAATATCGATATTTCAATCATAACATCACTATTTGCATTCCCATAGAATGTAACTTTATTAAAACGTTTATTGTTTATCGTACTTATATGGACTCAATTTGTCTTAGATGCATATTATATGGGACCAAGGAACAAAATTAGGCAGTCGTCATATTTTTTATACCTCGCATTTAAAAGTTAATTTTTGCGTAAAAAGCGCAGTTACATTCTACGAGAGCTGTCATCGAGAAAATAAATGAGTGGACAGACTATAAGTATAATATATACCAGTTGCTTCTCGTCTCGTCCCGCGCGGACGGTGAAAGCCCATCGAAGGAATGGGCGTAATACTTAGAAATCATGTAATAGGCGATACGGCTAGCAACCCATCACTATTTTGATTCACCTTTCCACCAACCCACAATCATGCTAAAAACGTGGCCTTAAGCTTTTGTTACCTTGAGCTCTGCCTACCTCATAAGGGATAAAGACGTGATATGTATTTCACAAATCGCCCCACATGTTATTTTTGCTCAACTAAACTATTCTACGCGAATATAAATTACCTACTTACCCAATAATAGTTCCGGCCTTGCGAGTACACGTGGAAATGAGGAAGTTACTTATATTATCTACATATTAGCTAAGAAATCCACAGAAATAATACTTGCTAGTTAAATAGGTAGTTTTATAAACCATTTATTTTTTAACCAATGAATGTAACTAAAACAGATCTATCCAATTAACAATACATCACATAAGGGATCTCTACCAGTTAACCTTTGAGTAGATGAGAGGAGCATTAGGACTCCCCTATTCTCGCCCGTTGGATAAGACTGCATAAAGTGAAGTAGCAGCGGGCGGCATACTTGCTTACTTGTTTATTTATTCATTTGTTTGTTTTGTCAATTTACTACTAACCTCTTAGTTTTATAAGATTTAATGTACTACTAACCATTTTATGGACTCAGTATGAAATAACTTATTATTATTAAACGAGGGACCGACAAAGTGAAAGTTTAAAATTCCAGGTAGTGAAGTGCATCAGCGTCCCTTCTGTGCTCTAAACCAAGCCAGTTCTATAGTTACGCCATTGAAATCAAGAAATTAAAATTCTTGATTCATTTGATCGTGCTCATTGTGTGTAATTTAGTAAAATAAAAATAAATGATAGAATGTTTCATTGATAGATTCAAGCAGAAACTTGCTCGCTTTGTGGTTCAAATTTGTGAATAAAAACCGGTCGACTGCAAATCAGACTCACGCACCGAGGATTCTGTACATAAAAATTTATAAACATACACAACATACATACACAAATCACATCTTTATCCCTTACGGGGTAGACAGAGCCTAGTAACAGGTACCTACAGGCCACATTTAGCAAGATTGCGGGCGTTAGGTGGAAAATGGAATCAAAATAGTGATGGGCTAGCCTCTCGCCTCTAACATGATTCCTATATTTTTCGCCCATTCCCTCGATGGACTTTTACCATCTGCGCGGGTAGAGCAACCGGAACATTCTATGTTTTTTTTAGCTCCCAGACTAGCATGGAAGAAACATGAATTAAACTTGTTTATTTTACAAATAAAACATTCCACTCCATCTTTATCTCATTCCCAGCCCACAAACGTCCACTTAAATAAATTAAATTTTGAAGTAGGTACCTAGTTGAGATAATTTTTATTTTGGTAAAATCCTTATCCTTACTAATATTATAAATGCGAAAGTAACTCTGTCTGTCTGTCTGTCTGTCTGTCTGTTCCCTTTTCACGCTTAAACCGCTGGGCCGCTTTAGTTGAAATTTGGTATACAGATAGTTTGAGTCCCGGGGAAGGACATAAAATAGTTTTTATCCCGGAAAATTGCATAGTTCCCGCGGGATAGCACAGCTCAAACCACTGGACTTAGAGACTTGAAATTTTGCACATAGATACCTTATACAATGTAGGCATCCACTAAGAAAGGATTTTTGGAAGTTCCCACGGGATAAGGAAAAATCGGGAATTATATATTCGATTCCGAGTGACGCTATTTCAGTAACTATAATAATTTGATACAAAAGTAGGTGATTACAAAACTAAGAAACTAATTTCAGGATTTTTGGAAATTCCCACGGGATAAGGAAAAAAACGGGGTTTATCTACGCGGACGAAGTCGCGGGCATAAGCTAGTATCCCACAAAACATAGCGCAGAGACAAGACAGACAGGAGTCAGATTTACGTAAAAAAGTCTAACAGCGTTTTCCCAAAGCCATTCATGTTACACAGAAAAAAAATGACAGTAAGCGACCTTCGCCACACCAGAGATCGTTTCCATTTTCACATTTGGGCCGAGTGAGTGATCATCTAATCAGTCAGCCGCCACGCTTTTCATTGCCTTTGACAACGAATTGTTAGTCAAGGTGAAAATACTTGATCTGCGTACAACTCTGAACAGTGGCAATGCAGGCGACAGTAGGTAACTGATTTTTCATACAACGTGAAATACATACGTAACAATTTATTAAATTAAATAATTTATTTTCTATTTCGTTAAAAAGGGTTCTGAAATGACGGAAACAATAAAATAATGCATGCATATACACAAATTACGTCTTTATCCCTTACGGGGTAGACAGAGCCTAAGGTAAAAAGACCTACAGGCCACGTTTAGCAAGACACTGAAGGCGTATAGATGGAAAGTGGAATCAAATAGTTATAAATATTATAAAAATATAAAATGATTCCTATGATTTTCGCCCATTCCTTCGCTATATCCCTAGCTATATATGTTTTTTCTTTGCTCCCAGGCCAGCATGGAAGTAAAATAATACATGTAAAAAACTACACTGCACACATGATTAGGCAACGTATTATCCCGTGAATAGAAAAAAATCTCGTTTTTACATAGCCGTAAAAGGCGGAGATAATTACTGAATATGCGACGACTAATGTTCTTTTAGCAGCACTAATTTCAAATTGCCTTGACGGCTAATTCACTATCATCACATTCAATGATCGCAGTCTTATTACTCACTCTGTAATTCTGTTTTATCCAGTTAAAATTGCCTTCAGATCATTTTAGATATGTTGAAGTGTTAAACAATCAAATTGCACTAATTAATAAAACTTTTGTAGCCAACGACCACGGACCTTCATAGATAGTATACTGCTTTCATATTATTTTACTGTGCCACGGTCATTGGCCTTGGGGCGGCTTTGGCAGATTCCCAACATAGTTTTGCGGATTCTAGAGATTAAAGTTTCCTTACCGCTCAAGGATTAGGGTTTCTGTTTAAGTGGCTGGACGGAAAACGGTGGTTTGATAGTGTCGGGACGGTTTGACAATTTCCACTAGTTAAGCAAGTCAATCGTTTAAATTCGAGTTTATTGTATTGTTACATGATCCGCGATTACTTCTTGTTACGTATAAGATTTTATTGGCGATATAACAGACCAGACGTTATGACGCATGATACATTAATATTGTCATATTATAGTCATAGTGTGGAAAACTAAAGCTGTGACTCAGACTTGTAGTCTAACTCACACTGACAACAAAATAATTGAATCTATACATATAATAAATCAGTAGAAAGTTCGTGTCTGTACATAAATTTTTTTTATTTTTTTTATATTAAAACCGACAAACGGGCATGCGGTGCACCTGATGGAAAGTGATCACCGCCGCCCATGGACAGCTACAGCACCAATGGGACTGCTAGCGCGTTGCCAGCCTTGCAAGAAATGGTACACTCATCAAAAATAATAAATTCATCCAAAATAGAGTGCTAACGATTAGGGCAGATTATTAAAACACAAAAAAAGTAGATTTTATAATTTTTGTCTGTGTTCGCTAATTTTCAAAACTAAAAACAACTTAAATTAGGGAGTTCCTTTACTTTCTAATTGATCCTATCGGAAACTTAACAGGATTTCAATAAGATCATTCTATAATCCGT
This sequence comes from Pandemis corylana, assembly GCA_949127965.1. Lineage (NCBI taxonomy): Eukaryota > Metazoa > Arthropoda > Insecta > Lepidoptera > Tortricidae > Pandemis > Pandemis corylana. The sequence goes on from OX421863.1 coordinate 13,156,773, forward strand.
ATCTACGCTTTCAAAGAAAAAACCATTAAATTCACAACTAGCTTTTGCCCGCGTCTCCGTTAGCGCAGAGTTTTTCTGGGATAAAAACAATCACAAGTATTTCCCGGGGCTGAAACTATCTTAGTAGTACCTACTAAATTAGCAAAATAAACCTTCGATTTTCAAGTAAGTCGTTACTCGTTGGCTATGGAACTCTAAAAATGCTAGCCAGCTATAAAAGTCCGCCTATCGTGTGTGACATCACGCGATATTTGCCGAAAGGAGTGTCCGGAGCACTCCTTGCAACAATTAGTGCCGGGGCGGGTCGTAAATCCAGGGTCCCGTAAAACATAGTTTGCGAAACTAATGAAATTAGTACACTACGCCCGTTAATTTTCTCTTATGAGGTGAAACATGAGGGGTTTTTGAGGTGTCGCCGTATCGTAAAAGGGGGGTTGTTAGGTTAGGGTGTGTAATTAGACAAATTTATACTTAGCGGAAGGCCAGGAGTGCGCTGATGCCTAAAAGGTACAATTTAAACAGTGCAGAGGCACTCACCTTAGGGCGTTCTTCTGGCGGCGTGGTTGAGGCGAGGAAGGCGATGCGGGTGAGGATACTAGAAGAAGCGAGGAGAGCGGAGGAAAAATCAGCAGCGGTAATCACATCAATCACATTAAGAAGTAATGCCATTTATAAATCTTTTGCACCCCTGCACTGCATATGACCAAAAAGGTTTTTAGCGCGCGAACAGGGTTGTCCACGAATCAAGTGACTAAGGAACCACATATTGTTGTCAATGTGTGTAAGTACAGTACGTTTGTTTATCATGATTCATGATGTGGAATAGTTCACCGTTCACCTAGCCCACAGGCCCCTATTTCACGAACTCGACAATTGTCGGTGAGAAGTGACAATTCGAATTGCGATGCGTGGCCAATATGAAGCCGTAGCGTAGATTCTTGTCGAGTTTGTAACGTAAACAAAATTGTCACTAGTCATCGACTTGTCTAGATGGTGAAATAGAGACCAGGTCTCACAGTACAATTTTTAGTTATGCACTAACTAATATTTCCAATGTCAATGGGACTGGCCGTTGTGTGGATCAGGGATGTAACGGAGGTAGTTTTATCGGAACCGAAGGCGGAGTCGGAGTTTTTAAATTTGCTTTATCGGAGTCGGAATCGGAGTCGGAATCGGAGTCGGAGGCAGGGTCGGATAGTTGACGATGGAGTGCACGTAGTGGGAGTCGGGGGGATTCCCCGCGCGACATGTATGAACCTGTTCATAACAGTCGACACAGGCCGCCGCTGCCGCTGTTATGTTTCCACTTCCGATTAAAACCTTCGATTTGAAAGTGTCGGAGCCGAAGTCAGAACCGAAGGTGTAATAATAATCGGAAGTTCCGACTTAACGGAACCGGAGTCGAAGCTCCGTAACATCCCTGGTGTGGATGTCTGCCGCATGCACCCACAGAGGTGGGCTCACTCAGTTACTTGGTGGGTGCAAGAGTGTGTTCAACGACGACGAGGCAGACTAAGAAGGCGATGGCGGAACGAATTCAAGCCTGAACCTTCCCTACATTTCTTTGCTGTGGTTGTGGATGTTTAAAAACGGACGGATTGCATTGCGGGAGTGCCGGCAGCAGTGAAAACTAAAAGTGCACAGCGCACTTCAGAAAGAAAAAAAAACTTTCTACATGAGATTTTAACCGCGGTCACCGGAGTGAACGCACTGTTATTCCACACCTTATACCACTAGGCCAAACGTAGCTTACGAGTGAGAGACTAAATCAACGTACGTTTTTTTTGGTTTTGTTTGTCCTTTCGGACAGGCTAAGGTCTGAAACCATACCGCCTCGTCATCAGAAAAAGCTAAAAGTGGTCAAACAACGTACGTATTATCCTCCGTTTTAGCTGACGCGAGTTTAACATTTTTACCCCCATAAAGAAGTTCTTACTTCAATAAATAAACAAACCTGCACGGCATGCAATCGTGGCGTGACTCAGTTCAAAGAATGTCATAGCATTATTGTATGTCAAACCTCTAAGGAACCCAGACTTGTGCAGCGTTATTCTAATGATACGACTAGCAACGTCATTCTTATAGACTTTAAGTCGACGTGATAAAGTGGCTTTAGCAGTGTATGGCAGGGGTCGGCAACCTGCGGCTCGCGAGCCACATGCGGCTCTTTGGATGTGAGGCTGCGGCTCTTTAATTCCATTCGCAAATATTATTTATTTTATAAAATGTGATTATTTGTTGTGAAAAACACTACTTATATATGAATAAATAGATATTTTTCTTATGAATAAATAGACAACTTTTTTTATCACCAAACTTTATGAAAGTATTGAGGCTATTTATTGTTGGCGAGAAAAAATTTTGTGGCTCTTTAAAAACTTGAAATTTTGTAAATAGTAATTTTTGGCTCTTCCGACTCAAAAGGTTGCCGACCCCTGGTGTATGGCTATTACGTGACATGAATGTACATGATATGCTCCAATCAAGCTGCATAGTAGGTACTGGGATCCCATACTGGAATGGCAGTAAATTTTCTTGAATTAAACAGAGTATCATTCCGACATTTGGAGATATATTTTTATTTATGAGTAGAAGAAAAGGAAACAATAAAAAACAGTCAAAACTTAAAAATAACTTAAACCTAGCTAAAACTATTATTGAATTAAAGATAAAAAAAATCTCCCAAATCGCCGCCAATGGGGAGGGTGCCCAGAAGGCTGGCAGCATTGCCACGTTCTATGACAATGCTTATTCGCTGAGCGAAATATTGGCCAGCCCTCTGGTCACGGGAGGCCTCTATAAGGCGCGCCGAGATTATCTTTATACACACGGCGCGCGCTTGGCCCCCATGGCCCCAGAGTTCACTCAATATTTTAATGGTAATTTTGATGGCCTCTGCTGATTTTGATGGTAATGTCTTATCAGATCTTCCGATGCAAAGCAAAAGCCTCCAACGTCTTTCAGGTCAACTAGCTTGTGAAAATGTTTTTTTTCTGGCAAGTAGATGATTCTTCCAATCATCACAGTTATTTTTTTTTAATAACTAGTACATAACGAACCCTGAAATATACTCCACAATTTATTTATTGACTCAAATTATTGCAGTTGTCGCCGTATTTTTGTTCAACTGTTTCATGATTCATGCGGTTTTTTAGGAATGTTTTGGATATATTTTTTTCTATTTCATTCTTGCCGTGATCAATGAATAGTTTTGTTTATAAGCGACGGCTTTAGCAGCTAAACCCTCGTCCGCATAATTTGCCGTCGCCTCAAAGCTAGTTGCCTAGAGGGGACAAAATCGTCCTTACAAAACTTGATTAAATCTTTATGTTCGCTATTTCTGTTCCGGCTGAAGTTAAGGTTGACCAATGGAATAGATTATACATATTTTATTGACCTTTTTCCTTAATCGCGTTAGTAATGCTTGTACCTAAGATTTATAATTAGTCGCGCATCTTTGTACAGAATCGACAGTCATGATACAGTCATATCTGCCTTATTGTTATTGTATGGCAAAAATGAAAAAAAAAATACACCAATGGGACAAATTACACCAATTAACCCAGCCCCAAACTAAGCAAAGCTTGTACTATGGGTACCAGGCAACGGATAAACATACTTATATAATGTAGATAAATACATACTTAAATACATACAACATCCATGACTCGGGCACAAACATTCGTATTCATCATACAACTGTCTGCCCCTACTGGGATTCGAACCCGGGACCTCTAGCTTCATAGTCAGGGTCACTAACCACTAGGCTATCCGGTCGTCAATGTGTATAGATATTTATTTATACCCTTGACGGGATAGATAAAATAATTATATAAGCTACTATTTTATGCCTGCTAACTTACCATGAAGTTTAAATGCGATTCAATTCCGATTCAGTTTAGGTTTGCTCGCTGTCAGATCCATACTAAAAATGACAACTAAAACGTCACGGTAAGGCTCCTCCTGGACTTAGTCTTGGTAATAATAAATCTTGTACACTTGGTTTGAAAGAAAGACATGACATGAGTAATATCAAGCTTTGTATAGACAGTTTTTTAACGTATCTAGTTCTGCATGGAGTGCGAAGAAGTGGACAAGTCTACTTATGCTAGGGAATCGACCGTACATTTCCCAAACCTGCATTGCACAGGTGCCGCGAAGAACCCCATCCCGGGTAGGTCGTGGGGCGTCGCGGTGATAACCGAGTGCTCCCGTAACGCCTCACATACGACTGAATAGGGAATCCGTGTGGTTTTTGGTGGGTATGCCTGCCGTCGCGAGAAAGCCCCACATGCCCGGTAAACCCGTACCGGGCGGATGCATAAGGCGCGTTTTCCACACCATAAAAAAAAGAAAACAAAAGGGAATCGACCGTACGAGGTTTGGTGTAACAAAGTGTTATATAACAACGTATTTGTTACAAACTGCGTGCCGCAATGTCTCGTGTCCCGAGGTCCAGAATCCCGTTATTAGCTTTATTAATAAAGTTCACGGCGTTAACCCCAATAAACGTCGGAGTCTACGTCAAAGAAATAACAGAAAAGTAACGAAGATATTATTTTCTGTCGAGTTGGACTTTGTTGCTTGATAAACTGACGACGAAGAAGACTTGAGTCAATTTGTGAGTTTGGACCTTCCTAGTTTCGCTTTGCATTGTGTTTTTATTAGTTACTGCTGTTGCTTGCGACTTCGTCTGTAAATAGTTTGTTTTTGCTTTCCTTTTCCGATATAAAGTAGCCCATTTTATTCCTTGATGTCAAAAATATTTTCTTGCCAAATTTTATCGTTATCGGTAAAGTGATTTTACCGGGGAAGAAATAGAGACAAAAAAAGCAAGAATTTATTGTGACATACTAAGCATGGAATTAAAATAAAATTATCAATTATTTTATAGACGGTAGGACTTTGTATAATACTCGTAATATTAAAAAAAAAACTGTTAAGTCACTCTAAACTCAATTTTCACAGCTGTTTGCATAAACAAAAATGCAAAAATGGTTCAATATTCTTAAAATACAAACGATCAAGTTAAAAAACCCCGTTTACAATTGGTACACAAATTCTCGGAACATCTTAATATTATGCATGTGTTTTGTCAAAGAGAACTCCTTAAATGCTGAAACAAATTTAACAACAAATAACAACATACTTTGACAAATAAAGTGTGTATTGCGAGGGAGCTTCTTAAGGGTGAAACTTTGTTACGTATTTGATTATTCTCCAGTTAAATATTGTGACAAAGAATGAGATACAAAACTTGAAAGTTTTGAAAGAGTTCAAACGGAAAATTTACGTAGTCATACGGAAAATTTACGGCGTCCGTTTGTTTGTGTTTCTGCGTGTGATAAAATGAATCAGTTTTAATACACCAATGTTATAACTTAGTTGATTTTGACCACAATCTTCCATTGATCAGTCATTCTCCAGATTTGTGTACCCCACCTAATTAAGCGTAGCATTTCGTCACAATACTTTCCACATGAGTGAAATGAGGATTATATTTCATTAGACAGGGGGAACATATTTGGAGAATGATCAAGACGATTCTTTAGACTTGCAATAAATGCGTTGCACAAGTGGAAAAACTAAAACGCGTCAATTAGATGGGGTGGTAATATATTAAAACACGAGCTACAAATCATAATATAGCTAGTAAAGATTTATTGCAATAGTAAGTAAAGTTCCCCAACTTCGTATTCCCTTGAGAAGATTTGCAAAAGTACCCTTTTGTCTTTACCCTGAGGCCAAGATCTGTTGGAATTCGGATAAAAATCTTTTCCATAGTAAAATACTCGTTCTGATGCTGAATTTACATCTTAAATCAATAATAGGTAATACATAGTTATACTCTTTACACAGCAAATTCCACCAAACATCATGTGTAAATTCAGATTTAAATTATTTCAATGGCTTAAGGACAAAGCATTTTATTCAACCAAAAAGTACTTAAAATAAATAACTGCAATACTAATAATTTTGATGAAACTTTTATGATTAATGAAACTTTGTAAAACGCGCTAATTCAAAATACCAAAAACCACTTTAGAAAATAAGTTAATGTTTGCATGCCAATTTATTTGGTTAGACGTGTCGCCGGACATCAACACTAAAATACTAGATCACTTTTTTAACCATGTCTAAAGCAAAATAAATTATTTCATTTCATTTCAAGCAGCGAGGGCAAAATTGGATCAAGACCGATGGAGACAACTGATCAAGGATGGGAAATAGTGATCATGATCCTAAGGAATGAGATCCATTCTGAAGCACGTCGTTAGGTTTGAACCGGCTTTTTAAATGGACGAAGATGCAAAACAAGATGGCGAACGTGCAAGCAAGGGAATGTTAGATACGGAGACGTTATTATTTGAGAATAAACTGTTCAAACCCTCATCAACCGATCAATTAGAAGGTCGAAATACGAACAGGACTTTATCAACAACCAATCTTTTGTGCGAGACAATGCCCTGTTAAGTAGGTAGGGTCTCTCAGCATCGTGCTCTTGTTGAGACCTCAAGGGTGCTTTGCAGAACCGTTGAGGGGCGAAAATGTATGTGGGACCAGAATTTTAACAGTCAAGAGCTGTATTTGAGATTATAAATAACAAAGGAGGTCTTGGCAACAGTTTTTTTTAGATGACCTTGGAGTGTAGATCCATAGCTTGCCTCTAAAGATTTACAGCTGTTGTGTATAACCTGGAAAGGTTTTGTGGAACTATTCAGGTTTAAATATATCAAAAAGGTTACAGTTGTTTGTTATACTTAGGGCCTGCTTCATCACTCTCTGTTAAGTTCCAGTTATCTTAAGTGTCAGTTATCTATGATGACGTCTCTGTCTGTTTCGTAGTGATAAATAGAGACGGAATCATAGATAAATGACACTTAAGATAATTGGAAATTTACAGAAAGAGTGAGATAGACCCTTTGGGTTTTCTGCTGTAGCATCTGATAAAAAAGGGATCACAGAAGGTTAACCTTGTTATAAAATAATAAAAATAATAATAATCAAATTTTATATAAACACCATTATTTATTGTCAAAAGTACTACAGCTTACTTGAGATCTGTCGACACATCAAAGCGTGCCCATCTGCAGTAGATTATAGATGTGAAATATTACTGTAAAGTTCGTGCTCACAATATGTCGTGGTGTGCGTGAATGACGGCACTGAGAGCGACTAAGGACGCGTACGTTTTACTCACACATAGTTGTTTCATACAAACACGATTATACGATTCATCAAACGTGATAGGGTGTTTTAGTGTGCAAATGATTTGTAAAAGATCGATAGGTACTTATGCTTTCATGATCAGTTGCTGCCAATTATCAAACTTAGCTATCTCTCAAATGAAAGAATCACAGTTAGCCATTTAAAAAACTTCCAATATTTTGCCTTAAAACTTTTTAAGCTTCATTCAATTTTCAAACTAACTTAACAACTTTCAGAATCGCTAGAATAACGGAGTTTTAAGCGAAAAGGCAAGTTCTCGGCTTAGCCGATAGCCGATTAAGCCAAGATCAAGAAAGTAATTTAAATTCGGCCTCTCTGTTTGTATTCAGTATCGTTTGTTCCCAAGGCTCCTTATCTGCTGTTTGAATCACTGTAACTTTACTGGCGTTACGCTTGATCTAGGATCTGCTGAGTTTGGACTCGGAAATTGTTTTGGTGTTAAAGGGCTTGACGCACGGCTACCAATTGTTCTAATAGAATCTAGCCATATAATTTGTAGCGACCCTAGCGCCACCTAGTTGGCCTCTACATAACTACTTCAACACACGAGTAGCTAGCGCCAGTTCTAATGGCAGCTGTCACATCGTTCTACATCCCGCTAACGAAGTTTCTCAATGCGGCTGCATAAATACAACTTTGAACTCTCTTCCTTCGGACTTCGGTCCCCAGGCATAACATCTGCCTGGAGAGAGATCTCTCTATTGTCGACATTAGCGACCCTCGACATCTGGACAAAACGCAACCGTCGAAGACTCACAAGACGAAGACACAGTCTCACAGCAAGCCAGGCAACCGCACCGCACTGTACACCACTAGCATGTTGTAAAGTGTAGTAATGTGACACAGGAAACGTCTCGAACGCGTACGTTTCAATTTGTAAGGAAAAAGCTGAGGATGTCTCTGAGAGAAGAAAACGGGAGTTCAGAGTATTGTTTGTTCTATAAAAAGTCCGGTGCAGTGCGAATCGGACTTGCAGACCGAGGATCCTGTACAAATTTGATCGAAGATGGTTTTTTTCTTTAAGAATAAAAAAAGAATAAGAATAAGAGACATTTATTAGCTGATACAGAAACACAAACAGAATATTATACATGGATACTTATTCCAACCAGCCAAATAGCCGCCGCTCAGCTATGTCACGATAAGATCCAGGATAATGTCGTGACGCTGACGCTGTCTTTAGGGGTAGGAACCCTAAAAGCTGCTTCTCCTCCCGTGCAGATGGTAAAAGCCCATCTAGGGAATCGGCGAAAATCGTAGAAACCATGTTCTACGCGATGTGACTAGTAACCCGTCACTAGTTTGATTTCCCCTTCCTTTCCACCTATACGCCCACGATTGTGCTAAACGTGGCTTTTAGGTCATGTTACCTTAAGCTCTGTCTACCCCGTAAGGGATAAAGACATTCAAAAGTATCGCGGTTTTGCATGACCCGGTCACCATTTCGCGGAGTAGCAAAGTTAAGTTATTCTTTTACTAAATCAAGTTTGATCCAGTGGGCGTTTGTATGGAAAATACCACACTGAAGCGATTAGACGGGAATCACGTGACCCCTACTTCATTTTCACCAACGCGACAATTATCGGCGACATGTGACAATTCGTAGCAACGCGTAGTCAATATTAAGGCAACCGGCGTGGATTCTTGCCGAGTTTGTAAGGGGGCGTTCATTAATTAAGGTATAGGTTAGGTATTATGTATTTCTCGTTTTTATTTTGATAATCGTAGTTCTGTTGTAGTGTTTTTATTGTTTAGTTTAATATTATTTTTTAATTAAATTACTTAGGTAATTTGTATTTCAAACACAATCTCTGTATTGTTTTTTTGAATAAATACTGAATACTGAATACTGAATACTGAATTACGTGAAGTATTTAGGGGGGGGGGGGGGGGGTCGAGCCGAATCTTACTACGTCTCACTTGGGGGAGAGGGGGTCTTGGCAAATAACACGTAATTTTTGTGTAAAACTGTGGTGTAAAACTGCGTGAAAATTAAGTTAAATTAAAGTTGAATGAAAATTTAATGTGATCACTGTAATTTAAGATTACTCTAGTCCTTGCTAGTCTTATATAAAAGTAATTAAAGAAATTGTGTTATGTTTTTTAATAAATCCAAGACTGTTATACCCAAAGTACAAGTTTTGAAAAATCTCACGTGAGATTGGGGTAGGTGGAAGGGGGTCGAGAAAAATCTTATGACATCTCACCAAGGGGGTCACAAAATCCTTAAAAATGCCTCACGTAATTAATGGACGCCCCCTAATGTAGACAGAATTGTCACTTGTCGTCCACAATTGTCGCGTTACACTCGTAAACTACAAATGGGCCGCACTCCATTTTATTACCAGCCCTAAATTCTAGGCTAGATACGTCATTGTATTGCTACACTATCTGCGACCTCTATGTACTGAATAAAGCCTATGATTTATGATTGTCAGCTTAGGACATTGTGTCAATGCTAGCTCAAGCTATACATATATACAGGGTGTATACGGGGGTGTGGATCAAACGAAGACCAAAAGTAGGGGACCTCAGGAGCTACCGAATCGACTCCCATGTATGTTCAGCGATTTTCATTTGTTTCAGAGTTACGAGCATTTTAGTGAAAATTTCAGAAATGTCGGATTTCAGGTATAATTTCTTAGTGGTAGCTGTACTATTCGACCTACGACCGTGATTTTTTTTTGGAAGTAGTGAGTTAGCGGGTCTTACTAATAACAATTACATTTTAACTCGTGTCATCATACATTTTAAAACAAAAAATAAAACTCTCAATAATTTGAGTTTATTACAAATTTTCATAAATTTTCAGCGGTCATTTTTTCCGCAAAGTACTTTAAAAGCTACCTTAGTTTATGTAGAATTTAACCAGCAAAATTTTCTTAGATAGTCCCAAGGCATCACTTTAAAATTAATATGACACCCCAACTTTCGGTACTTACGGTCAACAACCTTAATTCTTGAGCCACTATGGAACGCTGTCATATTGACATTGCCAAACTTTAGCAATGTGAACACTAACATCATATCACTATGACAGCGTTTCATGTATGTTCAACAATTTAAATTGACCGTACTAATTATTCGTAGTGTATGCACCAAATTAAGTATTAAGAAATTGTGTAGGTACAATACATGCTTCCATGCTAATCTGGGAGCAAAGCAAAAACAGAATGTACCTACCAGTTGCTTCTCTTCCCGCGCAGATGGTAAAAGCCCGTCGAGGGATTGGGCGAAAATCTTAGGGATTATGACAACATAATCCCTAAGATTCGCCTATACAATATAGGCGATGTGGCTAGCAACTCATCACTATTTTGATGCCCCTTTCCATCTATACGCCCACAATCATGCCAAACGTGGCCTGTCTTGTTACCTTAGGCTCTGTTTACCACGTAAGGGATAAAGGAAGAAAAACCTTAATTCAATTATACAAATCCAACCACCTTCTCAAATATTTTGAAAACAATTTGAAACACCCTGTATTTACTTCATCACTACACTAGCAAACGGTGTAACTACAGCCTTATCATATATTCAAGTAATTGTTTTACCCTCGACCTTTACAAACTGATAGGCCGAACACAAATTAATACCGACGTAGGAACACGACCCGAATTGATAAGTATCTAGCGAATTAGATAACACTAGTTCCTACTAGTCTAGCTTTGCGTTTGTGTGGGTGATCCGCAAACGGCCAATGCGCTTGGGTATTTCTTTGTGTGCACTCACACGGATAGTGTAAGATGGCGATCGGCGTCGCGATATGTATACCACACTGACGCAAAGTCGCGGATGTGTCAACTTAAAGGCACGTTCCATATTAAATATCCATTTTGACAACTGATAATTACGATGGCTGCGTTTACAGGGCCTATTCGCCTTCGCTAGTAGAACGGATTGTGCAGATTTGTCGGATAGTAACAGAAATTAGTTTGGAAAGAAATACGATTTCTAATAAATAGTGCACACAATACTGAATCCTTGAACACAGAAAGATCTGAAAACTAAAGCTATGGCCGGGAATCGAACCCGGATCCTCATCAATATGCGTGCTTTTACCCCTACACCACCCATAGCAGGTAGGTACCTAATTTTAATAAGGTTTTACTAGACTAGTTCGCCATCAGTTATTCCTCAACTTTCTAAAATGTCTATTACCTACCGTATGAACATTTTATAACCGTTTCTTTTATCTACTTTACTAGCGACCCGCCCCGGCTTCGCACGGTATATTATGCATGTATTATACATATAAACCTTCCTCTTGAATCACTCTATCTATTAAAAAAACCGAATGAAAATCCGTTGTGTAGTTTTGAAGATATAAGCATACATCGGGACATGAGGACAGAAAAAGCGACTTTATTTTATACTATGTAGTGAAGTGTTTGAATTTAGTTTAGCCACCTTCCACTCTTCAACTAACCATTGGGTTATCACTCTTTTGTTATATTGAAACAATGATGCTTTTTTAGCTTTATAAAAACAAATACAAAAAAGAAGTATATCGGTACGAATTCGTCGCATTTGGCGTCGAGACACTCGTTCCGTGGGGCACGTGGGCTCTACAAAGATGTAAGCAAACGCCTGAGGGAGGCAACAGACTACCCTCGCGCCGGCAGATTTCTCGTGCAGACTCGCAATAGCGATACAACGCGGGAATGCTGCCTGCGTGATGGGGACCCTACCTAAGGGTCCAAATTTATTTTAATTTTAATTTTTAACCTAAGTTTTATTTTATTAAGTTATTTTTAAGGTAGCCTTAGTTTACATTTTAAATGATGAAAAGGCTAGTAATAAAATGTAGTCTTTATAAACATACTAGCCTTCCGTCCGCAGCTTCGCCCGCGGTAAATTAATTTTCCCGTAGGAAAAGGTATTTTCCCGCGGTAAAGAGTAGCCTATGTCACTCAGTGATAAAATAGCTTTCTAACGGCAAAATAATTTTTGAAATCGGTCCAGTAGTTTCGGACCCTATTCAATGCAAACAAACAAACAAACAATCAAATTTTTCCTCTTTATAATATTAGTATAGATTATAGTATAGATAATTCATGTATGTTCTTTCCTTGTCCGTAGAAGAAGAAGGCACAGAATTGGAGCTGGAAGCATTGTACAGGAGATACTGCGTGCGGCTTAAGCACGCTCTCTTCGTATCAGCTCTCTGTGTTACGCTACTGTTCACCTTTATACTGCTGTGCGCTGTGTGCATATTGCATTCAAATGTGAGTATACATAGATAAAAACATTTACACCCCACTTGCTCAAAAAGGTTCTCGTTCAAAGTCTGCGTGGAAAAGTGCTTTTTCCCCCCTTGGGTGGAAATAGTAAATTGTGTCACAAGGGAGCACAATGATGTATTTACGGCGACGGCGCTACATTGAAACCAGAGCGTAGTGAGGGATTCAAGTGTTAACGCCTAAGATGAAAATAATTTTGCTCCCAAGTGGCTCTTTTCACAGGAACATTAAAAAACTTGAACAAATAATTCTAAATATAATTAAAAAGCTACCAGCATAGAAAATGGCGTGGTTGTACAATCAAAAAATTGCATTTGAATAAAAAACACTTAGAAAAGCCTTGCACTTTGATCCATCTAGAGTCTCGACAGGGAGCAAAGTTTACTTTTCTGAATGGGAGGTGTGAAATTGCGTTTCGCTCGGCAGCAAAGTTGTTTAGTGTCTCGTGCCTTGAAACCTTGTATGTTTGCCAGCAAACTAAAACCTACCAAAGCTACCACGTAGCATGGTAGTTTCTGGTCGGCTGGCATTTGTATGTTAGTTCTAACTAATTTCAGAAACCGCACACGAAACTAACAGTATTCGCGTGGTTGCTAATGAATTCGAGCTTGAATTCTGAGAAGTTAAGACATGTTGATAATATTAACAAATGTTTCTGAGTAGGTATACGACGTTACATCACACACACACAAATCACTTCTTTATCCCTTACGGGGTAGACAGAGTTTAAGTTAACAAGACCTACGGACCACGTTTAGCATGATTGTGGATAGACGCAAAGGTTATACGTATCAGCGGTGTTGGCGACTGGCTGGGTTATTAACTACTTCAATATTGTATAATATTCCAATGTTAAAATACCTTTCTTTTGTGTTGACATCAATTTCGAAGACAGTTGCTCTGTCAGGTTGCTAGCATAAACAGCTGTTCCGTATTTAGGCTTCTAGTTAATTTGTTAGTGTGGTAGTCTGTGTTATTAAACCATTTGAACCATAGCGGAAACGGTTTTTAAATTCCACCATCAACAAGTGGCGTGGCGCCCATAGAATTCGATTCCCACCGGCTTGCCTATTTTAAGGCAGTTAGGCACTTTATTGTGCAGAATTAGAGGAAAAGGCTAGTTGAATGGGGGCTATCGCGTGTGAATTTGCCACTAGAGGCGCTAGTGTCGCGTGAGGTCCAATAACATTCACTTTTCACTGGTTTTGGCAGGCTTCGTGAGATAAATTACAATTTCTTTCATTTACCAGTTGAAAAGTGAACTCCTTCGGGAAATTATCGCAAATATTGATTATTTGGCGATTAATGTGAACGCTTTGAAAGCGGATTTATTTTTTCCGAACAAAACGGAACTGCACTACATCGCAGTATAGTCGATATGATGATAGTTATTTATAATTAATAAACTTAATGAGATTCAAGATTTAAAACTTCGGCGCCGATCTTATATTCGCCTTTGACAGCTATACCTCTGGACCTTAGTCAACAGTGGCGCCAACTGGTGAGCAAAGAAACGATAGTCCCCGTTCCCTTCGCCTTGCCTTTTGATATAGGTACTTGACGCCACGCCACTGACACGTATTGTGGAGCAGCTCTTGGAGCACTTCCTAAATCAGATGTTTATATAGTACGGATCACGATGCGTCCTAAACAAACTCTAGTTGCTTAAGGCCTTGAATTAGAAATGAAATTGTATTACATTAATACTTTGTTTATTCAACTTTGATAAAATGAAACGTTAGGGGAGACCGAGGCAAGTTGAGACAGAGGTGAGTTGATACAAAGCCTTTTTCTCTGCACCTATAACAGTTAGCGAGGTCACAACTTCACACAAACTGTGGAGTGTAGAAAGATCAACGAATTATTGAAGTTACCAGTCCGATAAACTGTCACAGTTCAGAGAAATCGGCTTTGTATCAACTCACCTCTGTCTCAACTCTCCTCGGTCTTCCCTACAATATACCAGGGAAACGGTTTGGTTCCTGGTTCAAGCAGATCTCCCGCCCTCAAGTTCTAAAACAAAACACGAACAAAATCGAACGAGTGTTCGATTTATAAAACTAGAGCACAAACACGAACCAGCCAGTCAGTAGACCTATAAAACCTAGCCTGACAGTATGTATACCGTCGTACTCCGGGGAGAATGAACATCGAGAGATAAATTAATTAACACCTGTCTCTTGCAATCTATAAAACAAAACTTGTGCGAAATTAGACCAGTTTACAGCTAAGCCGTCTCCCGTCAGTAGCAGAGCTAACATTGTTCAAGCTTTCTTTGTCAACAACAGTATTCTACTACCAGATTATTGTATTGTCATCTGACTAACACAAGTATGCAAAATTTCAGCTCAATCGGTTGAAGATATTTGCTTCAAAATTGAGTCGCAAGATTCCACCCGGACAAAAATATGTACATACATGTATACATATTATATGTTGCAAAAACTGGTTTTGAAAGTGTAAAACACACAATAAGTTTACAGCTTTTATGCGTAAGGAATGTAGAAGCACTAAGAACTTAATGTGGCAATAGTTTTTTTTTAAACCAACATAATTCACCAAACATCGGTGACCTTAACACCCTATAAACCAAGTTTAATAATGACACAGGAAATTAGAACATAGAGAAATCCGAAGAGTAAAGCTATGGCCGGGAATCGAACCGATCCTCGTCATTCCGTGACGCGTGCTATACCCCTACACCACCCATAGCAGGTGGGTAAACCTTCCAATTTCCCTATCTGTTACTAGCTGTTACTATGCGAATTTTCATGTTTATTGACAAGTTTCACTAACTGATGGTTGTACATTTCTGCCACGGTGTGCGCTGTAATCGTTTTCTATACTCCCACCATACAGTTTGTACGTTCCCAATAGCTAACTTTAATCCACACCTTTCCCGCAACTGTTTCGTTAAATATTAAAGAAAATTGAATTAACTCTACACGTTTAACCCCGAAATTTGGCTACTTAGGTATTAAATTTCATTAAGTGCTTCGTCCTAAGCTTGATGTTAACAAAGTAAACACTACTAAACGTAAGCAGGGCAGAGAGGTTAAACCATTTACTGGATTTAAACAGCTCAGTCTTCCAAGTCCGTACAAATACTATGCAATACAAATATTCTTTATTGAATGCTACAAATCAGTACAATAGCATTATAGAATTAGAAATTCACAATCGACAGTAGTACTATTGCTTAAAAGCGATCTTTACTGGACAATCATAAGGAAATAAATTTGAGTCAGCTTAAGTAAATAGCGGAATAGACGGGAGGAATGCAAACATAATAAAACAAGAATAATAAACTCAATAATAAAGATAAGGTACGTAGTTATGTAATAGAAAGTGAAGTTGAAGTCTGGTTCAATTTGTTTGCTAATGTAGTTAATGCGTAGATAAATACAAGAAATACATCATAGGTTATGTTTAAGCAATGAAATAAATATTCGGACTAAAGAGTTAAAAATAATCATTTGAACTTTCTTGTGCGCCATGGACAAAATAATAGTGAACCATTGAATTATTAAATTACTTCCCATTCATTCAGTCAAAGTTATAACGAAAAACGTTTGCAAGGCAACCTGGCCTCAAAAATTACTAAGGAAAAAAACGCTCGTTTCTTCCCTAGTAATAAGGCTCTCCTCTCCACTGCAGCCTAACAGTAATCTTATAAACCCATAATTGAACCGGACGGAGACGGTCTTAACGAAATTTCTGTGTGGACGCGGCCTTCGACCTAATCCGGCTAATGTATGGACGGCCCGTGTTAAGTGAAAGGGCTGTGCTCCGAGCCCTAATTACTTCTTAGAGGTGTACTCTGTACTAAGTTCATTAGAAGAAAACTGACCAATGTGAATCAGACTTACACACAAAGGTACCGTACGGTTGAAGAAACTGAATGACGTACCTCTGTGTAACCTTTTATACATACCGTCACGCCTCTTTTCCATAGAGGTAGGGTAGAAACTGCTTTGTTCCACTTCCTACGATCCAGCTATCTCGTTCGCTTTATCCACATTCATCAATCTCTTCAGACATGCTCGTCGGTTTTGGGCACTCTTGAAAACATCCCCTAACGTTTTTGCAATAATTTCTTTGGCAAGTGTATAGTACCTAAGTCATATGACATTTGCAGTGAAAAGGTTCTACTCTACAATGGTACGTGATTTACTTTGTACACGAGATGTTTTATAATGTTTATTAATTGATTTGTTTCAAGATTTTTCTAACTTATTTTAATTTTACTGGACATTAATTATTTTTTTCATTTTAACAATTGTTTTGCGATCCAGTTGTATTTATTTTAATTTGTCGATTGTGAACTTGTGTTTCATATTTTTAATTATTTATATTGTTAAACTATTTTACATTAACAGGACATTCTAAGTTAAAATAAAGACTATATCTAAATTAGGGCCAGCCCCGCCGCACCTAAACCTAAATTAATCCGAATTCATCATCCTAAATTGGTTTTACCAGTGCCGGTTTTGTAATTTGGTTATGTACGGGGACCAAGCTATAAAAATACTTTCAGTTTTCTTAACATTTTATTGGATTTTTCACAATAGTAACTGTGACTGCCCAAACGTTCCAGAGCGATGTTTATTTTTAACCGCACACTTTGCTACTTTGTATAACGCGGCTACATCAAGTTTGTCGCTGCAGAGCAATTAAATTTAGTTCGAATGTAAAAAGCTACAAAGTTAGTGTCGGACATGACACTTTCTTGGTTTTGAAACAAAGTATGATTTGAACGTGACTTCACTTTTAACCGACTTTTCATCAATAAAAAAGTATAGTAACTATAAGTGACGATGAATGCTGTTTTGGTTATTTTTTAATAGTTTACGATCATTCGCATTTTCATCAGCGTTCCCTTAGCTTGTGTCATAAAATGAGAATCAACACTAAAAACCACACTCGTGAAGTTGAAGTCCTCTTTGGAAAAGAATTAGTAGCAGAAGCTGATAATTAGCATTTAAGTTAATTATTTTATCGTCTTAAAGAAGGGAAGATGCTCAATTTTATTTATGGAAGTATATTTGAAACCTCCAATGAGAATAGAATACTCTTTATCGGTCGATAGTTTAATGTTCCTTTCGGCCACACTAACTGCTAGAGATCCCCTATAGGCATAAGATTAACTTTGTACATATTTCTTATTGTTGTCAAGTGTATTTGTTTGTTTATTATTGTACAACAAACTATTTACTTATAATCAAGTAACGTGTGCAAACTTGTTACATTGTTTTTTTACTTGTCTCGCATGTCACATCAAGCGATGAGTTTTTCTTAGCCTGGTTAGACCGACCAATGAGGGCCTCGAGCTAAAAGGTCTGTAGGGATGTAAGCAGATATTGGAATTCCCGCCGCCCCGTTTTTTATTGCCTGTTCTTTAATTATTGAGCTGTCAACACTCGCCGCAGACAAAATTGAAAATTTCCAAATTCCAGCTAATCTTGTTCACATTCTTACTTTCTAAAAGATTTTTGTTGGATAAAAATTGGATTATATTAGATAGTGTAGCGCTTTGATTTTTTATTAAAAAAAAAGAGCCTAGTTTAAGGTTTGGTCACGTTGTTTCTTATGAATGATAATTATATAAAAAAAAATGTTTCAGTTTTTTAGCGTTTATTTTATCTTGACGCTTTTTACACTTTTTACACAAGTGAAAAGTGAAAAATGATTTATTTTCACAACATTTTAACACAACTATTTTAGTGGCTGGAACACCCTTTTAGGCTTAAGAAAGCCTGTGCCAGGGCGCACCGCTCCTCCCTTGCATACAATTATGTTCATGTGTATTAAAGAAAGACTTCATAATGTTCTTTTATATAAAAATTAGTACTTGAACACAAGAGTGTATAAGTGAAAATATAAAGTAAAATCGGGTATTTGTTAAAAATCTAACACAGTATAATTTTGCTGAGCATGATAGAAGATGCTTTAATATAAGTGTTCCGAATAATTTTTGAGATGCTTGTATACAAATATATATTGCTAGTGATTGCCCACGACTTTGTCTGCGCAGAATTCACTCATTTCTATCCCGCGGGAACTTTGCCATTTTCCGGGATAAAAACGGGACTGAAATCTCTGTACCTTTCATTAAAATCGGTTCTGTGATATAAGCGCAACAAACAGACAGACAAACAGAGTTAATTTCGCATTTATAATATTGTTGGTATAGATTCATCGTCTTGCTTACGCTACTAATATTATAAATATCACAGTTTGTTTGTGAGGATGTGAGTGAATGTGTGTGTCATTTCAAAGGGCCGGCAACGCACTTGTGATTCCCCAGGTCTTGCAGGTGTCCCTGGGCGACGGTGATTGCTTTCCATCAGGTGACCCGTCTGCTCGTTCGCCCCCTCTTATATATACAAAAAAAAGTGTGTATGTTTGTTCCTTCTTTACGCTGAAACGGTTTGACAGATTTGGATCAAATTTGAGACGGACTTTGCTGGTACCCTAAATTTAAACATAAGCTACTTTTTATCCCGGAAAATTGCAGTTAGCGCGGGATAGTGATAAGCGAATTCTTCGCAGACGAAGCCACGGGCTAACAGCTAGTGATACATAATGATATAGGTGTTTGAACCTCTAGTCAAGCAATGCCTTTGATCATGAACACGTCAAACACATTCAAGTAATTACATTCCATACATTCCACGTAACAAAGCTGCAGTTGCAACTTAATTAAACCTTACCACTTCATCTTGAGTTTACACTGTAATTTCATCGTGTAGCGGTACATTGCGGTGCGGGGAGGGCATGGAGTTATAAGCGAGTGAGCTGGCGCCGCAATGTATTTGGCATTTAGCCACTCGGCCGCTGACGGCTTCATTTTAAAATAGTGACGGTAATTTACTTTGTCACTTGGCAACCGTAGTGACACAGCCTCAGCAGTACACACACACACACACACACACACACACACACACACACACACACACACACACACACACACACACACACACACACACACACACACACACACACACACAAATCACGTCTTTATCCCTTACGGGGTAGACAGAGCCTAAGGTAACAAGACCTACAGGCCACGTTTAGCAAGATTGTGAGCGTATAGGTGGAAAATGGAATCAAAATAGTGATGGGTTGCTAGCCGCATCGCCTATAACATGATTCATATTTTCGCCCATTCCCTCGATGGGCTTTTACCGCAGCTTTTTTCTTCTTTGTGTTTTAGTTATAATAATAATATTCATCCTATATTCCTGTATTCATCTTTTTCTTTTTTTTTTGTTTGTAATGAAATTTAAGTTAAAGGTAAAGTTATAATAAATATTTATATCGAATTACAAAAAAAAATAATTAAACTATGATAAAACGACTATGAGTTTGCGGCGCTCGCAGTAGAGACAATGGGTCCCTGGTCGGCTGACATGAGGGCCTTCATGAGAGCCTTGTCGTCCCGGCTAATAGAGACCTCAGGAGACCCCAGAGCTGGCGCTTACCTCTCCCAGCGAATTTCTCTGGCTGTACAGAGAGGTAATGCCGCCAGTGTCTTGGGGTCTATGCCGCAGGAGGGCCTTTTAGATGGTGTTTTCTTTTTATAGTTAGGTATATTTATTTAGTTTTAAGTTTTGTATATTTAGTTAACTTTTAGATTTTATCATAGTCTTTTTCTTGTGTTTTATTACAATAAAGAGTTATACATACATACATACATATATATAGCCCCTTTTATTCCATTTCTCTACAATTTCAGTACATCGTATAGTCTTTTTTTTTAAATAAATTATGGCGTAATTCGACGTGCCTCATGGCACAGGCCTCCTCCATTTAAGGGTTTGGGCTATAGTTCCCGGGCCCAGTGCGGATTGGGAACTTCACGCACCATTGAATAGCTTCGCAGATGTGTGCAGGTTTCCTCGCGATGTTTTCCTTCACCGAAAAGCTCATGGCAAATTTCAAATGTAATTTCGCACATAAATTCCGAAAAACAGAGGTGCGAACCCAGGATTCGAACCCACGGCCCTCTGCTTGAGAGGCCACAGGTCTAACCACTAGGCTACCACGGCTTTTAGTTACAGTTTTGAAAAAAAAAAACCAGCAGTCTATAAAGTTGGTTTACGGACGATAGTTTTACGTGATAACGATAAATGTATCACAATCCGACGCTTGCGCCGATCGTGCCTCTCTATCGCTTGTTCCGCGCTCTCGCTTGCGCACTGGCGTCACGCGGAACGTAACGCAATGAGTCATGCTTTTTCGTGAGTGCAGCCGGCGTTCGATTTATAAGACGTTATCACGTCAATAAAAGGAACTCTTTAGTTTAAAAATCGAAACAGTTCAATTGTGTTATTTAAACGAACCTCGTTTGCGAAATTATCGCTCGGGGTCAATGACCTATGCTTGGCTACGAGCTTGGCTACGTGCAAGCGCTACGGTTTACAAGTGCTACGAACGCTACGCGCGTAGCTGCTCGTAGTACCTTTTACATAATCTTTGATTCTAAGAACCCATATACAAGGTGTTGCAAAATTATCGCGGAACATTTTCAGCAGGGCAGAGTGAGTTTGACTGAACACCCTGTATAGGCCATAGCTTTACTTTTCGGATTTTTCTATGTGTTCTGATTTTCACAGACATTTAGAAATTACCCTGTATAGGATTTTTCATCGTTTTTACACACATACATACATAACGTCACGCCTCTTTCCCACAGGGGTAGGCAGAGACTACTTTGTTCCACTTGCTACGGAATGACGAGGATCCGGGTTCGATTCCCGGCCATAGCTTTACTTTTCGGATTTTTCTGTGTTCTAATTTTCACTGACATTTAGAAATTTAGATATCGTACTATTTTTAAATTGTACGGAACTCTCAGCGCGCAAGTTCAACTCGTACTTGACCGTTTTTTATCGCCCTGTCGCTCCAAATGATACTCCGATGTCCACCGCCATTAACGTTATTTGTCCACCGATATGTCATGACATCTGATAAACATTGTACCTACTTCCCAAAATAGTATGCCTCTCGCCTTATAAACGAGCGACAATAACTATATTATCGGTACTGTAATAAATCATAGATACCGATATTGACCGGGTGTGCAGATGTTTATTATGCATACATACATATATACCGTCACGCCTCTTTCCTACAGGGGTAGGCAGAGACTACTTTGTTCCACTTGCTACGATCCTGACATACTTCTTTCGCTTCATCCACACTCATCAATCCCTTCATACATGCTCGTCGGTTTCGGGTACTCCAGACCTGACCTTTTTCCAAAACAATCACACAAACACACAAACAAATCACGTCTTTATCCCTTACGGGGTAGACAGAGCCTAACAAGAGGTAACAAGATCTACAGGCCACGTTTAGCAAGATTGTGAACGTATATTTTCCAAAACCTCTCCTATTTGATGGTTTGGATATTTATGATTATGAGAAATTTGTGCGAAACTATGTTTTGCTATAAAGCCTTGCGTGAACTAAAGATGAAACGTTATTGAAAAGACTCTTGAATTTTAGAGAGTTTATGGCGTACCTTGAAATATATCGAACGACTGATTATGTTTTTTTTTATTTTCAACATGGAACTACCTTGACTCAACCATAATTACATACACGGATAGCTCACGTATAAAAGTCGATACTCGACATGTTTCGGACTAGCTCGTATAACAATACTCCCACTCACACTATTCGTTTCGCCGCCGGGGCGAGGGCTCCCAGAGGAAGGACTACGAACTAGTCCGAAACATGTCGAGCATCGACTTTTATACGTGCGTTATCCATTTTTGTATAATTAAGTCGCACGGCAGTTTCATGTTGACAAAAAATTGTCTGACACTTGTAGGATCAATTCATTGTCCTAGCCTTGCTCTGTGCTTTGCGACAAGGAAGAAAAACGAGCACGCGGGTTACCTCATGGTAAGCGAGCAACGCTACCCACGGTCACCCGCAACACTAGAGGCATGCAAATGCGTCGCTAGCTAGCGAAGAGCCTCACGTACCAGTAATTTCACTGGCTGACTTCCTCTCAACTCCGGAACACAACGAAAATGAAAATGAAAATGAAAATGAAAATTTATTTTTGCAAATTGGCCGCCAGGGGCTTTTTTACATGTATTTTTGAAACTACTAGCACATTCGGAAAGACCATCATTGCCAAGAAGAATGCGCCGCAAGAAAACAACAGCGCTAGCGCACCGCTGACAGGATTAGGAAGTAAGATGGCGGCGATCCGAATGGACCTTGCACAGGTTGACCGGATTGACCTTGTTTTTTATTGAACTCTTCAGTCCTGACAGATACGCTGTGCTTAAATATTTTCCGTAAGATCGAGCATTCTGGGTAATATTGGGGCAGATATTGTCAAAGTTTTACCATTTGCGACAAGGCGTGCGTCGCCGTTCTGTGTCGAAGGACCATTAATATCTGTCCCTTTTACTTTCCACACAAAAAGCTTTGTATTCAACTGAGAAACATGTAGCTACTCAAAATAACATTGTATCTTATTTTAAGATAGGTATCAACATAATATAAGAAAAAAATAATTTAAAATAAAAGTTATCCTATCTCCTTTACCAGGGCTCAAACCGTCGCTATACCTATTTTCAACTCAATCGGTTCAACGGTTTAAGTGTATAGAGGAACAGATAGACAGAGTTACATTTGCTTTTATAACATTAGTATGGATTAAATTTCTAAATGTAACTGAAAATTAGAACACATAGAAAAATCCGAAAAATAAAGCTGTGGTCGGGAATCGAACCCGGATCCTCGTCATACCGTGACGCGTGCTATACCTACCCCTACACCACCCATATCAGGTGGGTAGGTTGTTGGTGGTATTGTTCTTTAATTTCTAACGGTAAACCCGTAAAAGTTAACATAAATATCGCGTGTGAATTTGCCACTAGAGGCGCTAGTGTCGCGTGAGGTCCAATAACATTCACTTTTCACTGGTTTTGGCGGGCTTCGTGACATAAATTGTATTTTCTTTCATTTACCTGTTGAAAAGTGATCTCCTTCGTGAAACTATCGCAAATATGGATTATTTAGCGATGAATGTGAACGCTTTGAAAGCGGATTTTGTTTCGGAACAAAACGGAATTGCACAACATTGCGGCATAGCTACTCGATATTGTTATGAAGATTTAAAACTTTCTTCCGGCGCCGATTTTACAAAGTCGCCTTTGACAGCTATACCTCTGGACATTAGTCAACAGTGGCGCCAACTGGTGAGCAAAGAAACTATAGTCCCCCTAAATTGACGTATTTCTATCCTTTGTTACCCCTGATCACATCCATTCAATCAAAAAGCAATTGTCCCTTGGGGCGTTAGGTTAAGACAACATAACCCCCAAACTCATACCCTTCTACTGTTTGATTGGACTTATCTAATTACTTTCATTGTTCCCCGCGGCCCTAATCCACATTTGTCCCGCTCTGGAGCTCTTTCCGTCTCTTTCTAACTTGGACAATGAGGATTCAGAGTTTAGGAATCATTGGTGAAATGAAGTAGGTTGCCACACTGTCAGAATCCTATTCATGACACCTATATTGTTATCTATATCTAGGTGCGAGCATTTGGGTTTCCTTTATCTTGCATAATACTAAATAGGGATGTCAAAAGTTTAAAAATATGGGTATCGATATTTACAAAAATATCAATATCGACCTTAAAATGTCGAAGAAAAACATCGATTTTATCAATGTATCTGATAAAAATATAGATATTATCACTACATAGTCACTACATAGTATAAAACAAAGTCGCTTTCTCTGTCCCCATGTCCCTATGTCCCTATGTCCCTTTGTATGCTTATATCATTTCATTTAAATTATTTCATTTCATTTCATTTCATTTCATTTCATTTCATTTCATTTCATTTCATTTCATTATCTTCAAAACTACACAACGGATTTTGATGCGGTTTTTTTTAATAGATAGAGTGATTCAAGAGGAAGGTTTTTATGTATAAATTCTACGCAGACGAAGTCGCGGGCAGAAGCTAGTATCGAATATAATGTAATATTGTACTTAAACATCCTGCGGCCCAAAGTCAAATTTTGGTTGTTGGATTTTTCCATGCTGGTCTGGGTGTAAAGAAAAAACATAGAATTTACCAGTTGCTTCTATTCACGCGCAGATGGTAAAAGCCCATTGAGGGTATTGGAATAAAAACGTGATTTATGTATGTATGTAGTAAAGTCTCCCACAAGCAATTTTAGTCGAATGTTGGGGGCTGTTTCACCACTCTCTGTTAAGTTCCAGTTATCTTAAGCATCAGTTATCTATGATGACGTCACTGACTGTTTCGTAGTAATAAATAGAGACAGGATCATAGATAACTGACACTGAAGATAACTTTAACTTAACAGAGAGTGGTGGATCAGAGGCCCTTAGTTTTGCTTTACTAGACGTAACCAGTGTCCTTTTATACATGTGTATGACATTTTGATTTATTTATTTAATTGTACTGTTTTTTATTTTTTATTCATTTTGATATTACATTAAATTCACCCTTTATTATTTCATTATTTATAAGCAGTGACGATCCCTAGCGGAGAATTAATTTAATTGATCCTTATTGTTTCATTATTATTGTTGTTCATGTTATGTTTTTGATTTTGACATTTTTGTAATATTCAATTGATTTGTATTATTTAATTTAATTTAATTTACTCTTGACGATTTCAATCTAAATTCTTCTAAATTGACAATGAACAATATGATGTAATTTTTATTGAATGAATAAATAATCTAATCTAATTTAATCTATTGCTGGGCAAATACCTCTCGCCTAGACTTCCTACTCGCCCTGTCCGTACTAGGCTTATTACCTAACTCGCTCGCAATCGCCATCTTGTTCATTTTGACAGTTCTTGTGTGAAAGTGACAGCTGATTCCGATGCCAATTGTCAGCCCATACATGAACTGTCAAAATTAATACGATGGCAATTGCGAGCGAATTACTTAGCCTACTGGTCCGTCGCTCGAGAACGCGTCTAGCCCCCTTATTCATAAACGCTCTGTAGGCCTCTGCTAACTTAGCAATCGTTTGTCCTTATCTGTCACTTTGACATTTACCTTTCGCAGATAAGGACAAACGATTGCTAAGTTAGCAGAAGCCTATAGAGCGTTTATGAATTAGGGGGTTAGTTTTTATCCTACTTGTAAAATGGCCGCCGTCTCAAAAATGCCACTATTATTAAAAACAGCTGACCTAAGCTTTTCAATTCGTTAAAAAGGAGTTTGTACTGTTAATGAGAAAACCTTTTGATTTCTTTTAAGCCTTTTCCAAAGGACAATTATGTTAAGTGTCTCTGTAAAAGTACTACCTAATAGAATAGTTAATGAACTTCATTAAATTTATTCGGTCGACTGACTTTCCTTACGTTAATATTTAATGTGTTTCCTTGACGTACCAGCACAGCCAGCGCTAGAGAGCGCGCGAGATAGTCTACTTGTCTCTATCTAGAACGAACAACGGTAAAAAAAAGGCTTGTAGACTATCGACGCGACGCACAGCCCTCACGCGTGCTGGCCGTGCAAAAGCCACATTTACTTAGTTCATTATTACTATCATGCTGGTCTGGAAACAGAAAAAACATAGAATGTACCAGTTGCTCTCTTCCTGCATAGATAGTAAAGCTCCATAGAGGGAAGGGGCGAAAATCTTAGAAATCAATCAACGATGCGGCTAGCAACCCATCCCATTACTATTTTGATTCCCTATGTATAAAACACAATTTTTCTCACAAGTAATACAGATTATATTAAATTGAGGGGTAATGCGAATGCCAAGTCAATTTATTTATTTATAACATAAACGATTTTAATTTTGATATGGGCATTATAATGTTGTTAGGTTAGCTAATTACGTAATAACTTAAGACAGGAGGTCTCTTTAGTAGGGACTGAATAAATTTACCGACTTGGTATTACATGGATCTCACAACTTTTTACGGTAGAAGAACTGAGTTGCGAGACTTGGTTTTTTTTTACAAGTTTTGTTTTGATGGGATCTTTTTAACTTATGCTCTGTAAGCCCCATAAGGGATATAGACGTGATTTATTTATGTATGTATATACTATCATACTTTTCTTATCGATGCAATGACTATTTATTCGCAGTAGCACAATGTAGACATTGACTAAGTAAAGATTATTGTTTCAGGATTTTGCCAAGATCTCTATCCAAGTCGCAACTTTATCGGTCATCCTCTTCGTACTATCAATTGTGCTGGCAATGGCGTTGTTGCCAGCCGCGCCGGAGTGGGAGGCGCTAGCGCTGGCGGGCTCAGTGCTGGTCACAGCTGTTCTTGGGGCTGGGACGCTGATGGCCACGCACCACGCGCCGTTGCCACTCTTTGCGCTGATATTGGTGAGTGTGTTTAGTTAGATGGCTAGTTCTGACGGAATTAATGCTGGTCACAGCTGTCTTCGGTGCTGGGATGCCGATGGTCATGTAGCACGCGCCGTTGCCAGTCTTCGCGCTGATATAGCTAGAGCCCTACCGCCGCTAAGTCAGTATTTCGTGCTCGACAGGAGTAAACACGTTTTTTGAGGTTGGAACAAAATTTACGGCTAATTTACAAAATGAACATTTTAATAGAAGGGTTCCCGTGAAATATTGTAATCCACATTATGCAGAGAATACATTCAATAATTCGACAAAATAATAATTTATTCATTGTTGCTTTTAATATATTTTTTAATTTTAACTTATATCTAAAAAGGTACATTGAGGCACATCCATTCGAAGGTTAATGGGGCACATTGATACTGTATTCCTATATAAATACCTAAGGTTTTTAACTAAGCTAGATAAAAAAATAAGGCTGATTATGACTAGATCTCAATTAGACTAGAAGTAACAGGAGTCATACGACTTGTACTAAATTAATATTAAATAATAAAAAAGAAAGATTTTAATGCAAAATAAATTTTAAAATATTCGTATTGTTAAACGGATAGTATAGTTGATTTGCAATAAATAATGAATGAGGCGGTAATTATTACGTAAATAGAGATTGAAACCAATGAATAAACTTGTTTTATTTAGACATATTTATGTATATAAAATGGGCGTATATATTTAAGAATCAATGTGCCCCGGGTATAAATGTGCCCCATGTGTGGGGTAGTTTGATACGAATTCCATTTTTCATAACATATTTTAATGTACACATTTGCAAAACTCCCCCTAAACATTCGGTTGCTATAAAATATTTATTACTTTTTATAAATGTTTATGGGAAAAGTGCTCATTATTTTAAGCGTTTTGCTTTTGTGCCGATATTAGTGAGAGTTCGCAACAGACAACTGTCTGCTAGTCACTTTTAATTAAGTTAAAGCCGCACAAAACAAAACAAAACAAAACTTCAACTTGAAATGTCAAGGTTCGACAGATTACGTTCATAGGACACGTGTATGTACTCGTGTATCCCAACTTACCACCAATCCAACAATTTACCGAACTGTTCCAACAAACTTTAATCGGATAAAACATCAGAAAACAAATTGGGCATTTCCAAGGTATCCGAGATACATCTATTACCTGTCAAAGTGTCCGCGGCCCGAATTATTTGTTTATGTCAAGACTATTACAGTGACAGGCGGGGTGAATGTTTGCTTCCCGATGGAATGTAGTGGGCAGCCCTAAAGAACCGGCCACACTGAAGCTTCGAAGACTGGGCGTTAGTTTTTTTGAACACCCTGTAAAGCAACTAGTTTTTACTGAGCACTAGCATGATTAAAGGGATAAACGTAAGATAATTAATGAAAAAAGTAATTATACTATAATTCTAGACCGATCGCTTAAATGGGTTCTCGCCCGCGCGGTGCAGGGGCGCGGGGTGGGACGACAAAGGGGGCCGAGAGAGGTGCGGGCGGCAGGCATATCGCCCGCCCGCACCTCTGGCAACTGACAGCATTTTTATTATTGTCAAATGTATGACGATGAAAACGAGGGTAGTTGTGCGCCGCTGTCAGTTGCGTCGAGCAACCGCGCGAACAGAGCGTTGGCGCGCAGTGTTCGCAGTGTATATATCACGTCTTTATCCCTTTACGGGGTAGACAGAGCCTAAGGTAACAAAACCTTAAGGCCACGTTTAGCATGATTAAGGGCGTATAGGTGGAAAGGGAAATCAAAGTAGTGATGGGTTGCTAGCCGCATCGCCTATAACTCGCCCATTCCCTCGATGGGCTTTCACCATCTGCGCGGGAAGAAAAGCAACTGGTACATACTATGTTTTTTCTTTCCTCCCAGACCAGCATGGAAAAAATAGTTTAATAACTAGCTTAAAAACGTTACGCGTGTGACCACACCTTTACTATCCGGAATGTGGGCACACGGCCTAATTTTGTTTGCGTCCGTGGCCATTGAATAAAACATGTCTTTTTGATGTAGCATTCAACAGCAATTATACTCCCAATGGAATTCCCAATCAAAATAAACGGAACCCTCTTTAGAAGTTCGATTGCTTTTTCAAATATTTTTTTATTGTAATAGTCCGTGAACGATCGAGGGAATGAGCGAGAGTCTTAGGAATCATGTTATAGGCGATGCGGCTAGCAACCCATCACTATTTTGATTCCCCTTTCCATCCATACGCCCTCAATCATTCTAAACGTGGTGCTTAGGTCTTCTTTAGAAGGGTTAAGATGGATTGCCTCATTCATTTTCGCCAACCGTCTTACTCTTCACGCAAGCACTACTGCTTGGCGATAGGATTAATCCTGTAACCACTAATTAGCGAGTACTAGCTGTTGCCCGCAACTCCGTCTGTGCAGAATGCGCTAATCGCTATCCCGCGGGAACTATGCGATTTTCCGGGATACAAACTATCCTATGTCCTTCCCAGGGACTCAAACTATCTCTATAGCAAATTTCATTAAAATCGGTTCATTGGTTTAGGCGTGAAACACAGACAGACAGAGTTATTTTCGCATTTATAATATTAGTAAGGATGGGTGGTAGCGATCCGGACGGACCTGTTGCCTATAAAACAAATATTATCAAAATACTTCAAAAGGCTAGAAAATCGAATAAAAAATCATCAAAAGTTAAGGAAGGTAAAGGTCTTTTTTGCTACAAAATATTAAAGCCTTTGACAAAAAGGCAAAGAAAACGGACGGTTCAACTACGGCGCTACGTCATCAAAACCATTCAATTCCTTCAGGTAGCCAAACTTTTGGCCAATAAATAACTGCTACCATTCCTTCCTAATCCCCTGAGAGTGGATTCCTGTTATCCGGTAAGACCACTCCGACGGAAACCCGGCCGGAGACACTCATCCGGTTATTATCCGGATTAGTCCAAAATAAGAGCATGTGGTGCCTTAAGCTAGCCATTAACTATTTTTTGGTATCCATTAGAATGGCGAGAAGAAAAATGACTAAATGTTCCGAGTCGTTATTTTGCGGTCTCAGTGAGTGCAGTGATAACTTAGGGTATAGTTTCGATGAAGTGGACCCCATTGGAGTTGTATAGAATCAGCAGGCTTACGTAACTCGCTCGCAACCAGCATCGTCTTCATTTTTGACAGTTGATTCCGAGATTGATTTCAAAATGAAAACAATCGTTCCACGTAACTCGATCGGCTTGACATCGCATTCGAAAGCGATTGCGAGCCATTTTTGAAAGCAATTGAACGAATGATTTGCCAAAAAGTCGTTCCACGGAACATAAATGACAACTTGGAATCGAAAGAAGTTAAATTCCATGTCACGTTATACAAGAAACGGAGCTGTAAACTCCTAAATAGAGCAGGAAGTAATTTGTTTAAAGAAACATTTATTTACATGTCAGTCAAGTTAAAATGTAAAAAACAGTAAAAACTTATGGCTATGGAAGTTCCTGGCGCGCATTTCCTACGGGATCTTTCTTTTTCACTTGACTATCTTTTTGGTTGCCATTATTATTGTTCCTATTTTTGTATTCAAAGTCTATACAGAATAAATTAGTGTTCTAACTATATAAATAAAGGAATAATAACAGTAAAAACTTATACCCTAACCAGGTTAAATTAAAGGTGATAAAATCTGTCCCAAATCCAAGCAGTAAAGCCGGGTACTCGACATTCTTTATAAAATTATACGTAAAAGTGCATGCAGGTTAGATTTCCTCATGATATTCACTTTATCAAAAAGTTCATGATATCAAATGAAATTTCGCACGTAAATTCCGAAAAACTCAGAGGTGCAAGCCTGAGTCTGATCGAATCCGCGATCGTGTGCTTGAGAGACTACACACTGAACCTCGGCTTCTTAGAATTATTCAAGTTTAAGGCCTAAAATACAAACATAAACTTGATCGAAATATGACATCAACCTTGCATCGACAAACACGCTATTGGAGCATTACAATATACTTGAAAAATTCTGAACATTAAGAATTAAACATGTTTATGATCAGAATAATAAAGTGACAGTTTCGGTTTATTACTTAGCCGGTCGATACTCTTTATAGACAAATTGTTTGAAATATCCTTCGATAGACAAATAGCGACTGTTACCAAGGCCGTGGTTTAGCTGTCCCTTGTGCAGTATTAGGTCTAACAATCAATTTCAGAGCCACAAACCTTGAGGAAGCCGGCTTCGACCAACGCTGTGTAGAGTTCGTGTGTAGAATCTTTTAGCCACTGCCGCCGCTTAGTAAATACACACCCGCGAAGACTATCCGTGATGTTTATATACACTAATTACCTACACTTTTACACCAAACATTACACACATTAATTAATATTTACAATAGTTTAAACATAAACGATACAGACTTTATAGATACGCTATACAGACCCAGAGTCTAGTGCGAAGGCCGCTGTTTCACTTACCGCATAAAATGTCATCTACCTTTCTCTATGTAACAAAGTAACAATGTATCCTTTGTAAAATGTTATGCACTTAGTAACTTCTGTGGAGAAATAAAGTTATTCTTAAACAACGTAGATAAAACATCCATACAAACGTACACAAATCACGTCTTTATTCCTTAAGGGGTAGACAGAGCTTAAGGTAACAAGACCAGATCACATTTTGCAAGATCGTGGGCGTATAGGTGGAAAATGGAATCAAAAAATAATCTATACCAAACATTTCATTTTTACTAAATGAAAACTGACGTTAATTACTTTATATTAATTATGAAGTCAGTTAAAATTACTTATTACAAAATTAGTAGTAACTAAAAGAAATAAAAAAAAGTATTTATAATTCGAAAAAACTTACGTAACATTTATCATGAACAAAAACTCGTAAATTATACATAGGCGTACGGAAACACTTTGTGCGTATAGTACTTAGAGTAACATGCATACATAAGTCACATATTTATCCCTACGGGTTAGGCTTAGCGTTTAGTGTGCGAAAACAACCAACCATGAACATCTGCGACAATTCAGGATTGCAAGACATTGTTGAAGCTACCCCATGTGTCAGTAAGTTCACTGGCTGTCTTACTTTCCACGCCAGCACAACTGCTTGGTGGCAGGATCACCGAGTGAGATTGTAGGTACAAATCCCGTGGACTTGGCACAAAGTTCTTGAAGGGTAACCCGCGAATATAACTTTGTCCCTTTCGGTGTTGAGACCCTTGGTCCGTGGGGTCCTAGCGCTATTAGCCTCTTCAAAGATATTTCGAAGAGGCTGAAGATGCTACGTGTGGCCGCAGAGCTGGCAGCTTCCTTGGACAGCGTATTAGTATCGCTGTCCAAAGGGGGAATGCTGCCAGTGTTTGTGGTACTATGCCACTGGGGCCCCTCCTTTTTCAATTATTTAACTTTAAGATTAGTTTTAGTTTAGTTTTTAATTTGTTTTAAATTCCCATTTTGTATTTTTTTCATTAATAAATTTACCCGCGAATTTAAATAAGAAAGAAAATATTTTTTAAATTTTTTAGTTCTGTCGATTTTGAGAAAATTCGATTTTTGAACTTGGACCACCATATACGTCTATCCCACAGAGACAAACAATTCTTCTTATTTTTCATTACCGCACCGAAAAAGGAAGTTCCCTGGAAAAATGAAATATTACCGCGTTGTTAATTAAATATCCTATTCCCCGGGCTTGTTATATTGTGATAAGCAACATTGTTTTTTTACTCGTCTTTTTACATTGTATCCGTTTTTATTTTCCGGTTCACTTGCTAAGATAAATCGTCGTGTTTAGCAATCGACTTGAAAAATAAAAATATACATTTCTTTTATCGTTTCGCCAAAACAGTTATGATTTAACAAAACGAGAAATATATGGTGTTGAAGTTGGTCAAACCTTTAAACAATCTCTTACCTACCTACTTCAAATTCTAACTTTTTATACTTAAATAAAAAAACACAATGAAAAAATTTAAAAAAATAATATTAAGGAAAAAAAAAATACAAAAGGGGAATTAAAAACAAATTAAACTATGATTAAATTAAAAAGTAATTAAAAACTAAACTAAAACAAATCTTAAAATAAAATAATTAAAAAGGAGTGGAACCAGTAGCATAAAAAGATTAGATCTTTGTTTATTATCTGAATTAATACTTACAGCAGCTAAATTATACTGTGCATCAGATATAAAAAATCGTTTAACAAAATACTCAAAGCTGACAACAGTGACAACTCTGTATTTCTTCACCTAATTTGATAATAAACATTACATAATTATGCACTCAATCTAAAGATCCGATATTTCCTAGAACTCTTACCCAAAGATAATAAGCCACTAACAACGGCCACAGAGTTTTGCGTGGCGGATTTATTTTTCAATTTTCCGCTTTCAGATTTTCCTAAGTGGTCCATTTGTTACCCCTTTCACTGGCTTTATAAAACATGTAGTTCCATGAATAACAAATTTCGCGCGCACTGAGACGTATGAGCTGGGTTTTCTTTAAATGAAAGGTCCAGATTGTTTTGGGCATTTAGAATTTCAGCTAATTACGGCATCTTTTAATTAGGGTTCCGTACTTCTAAAGCTAGACCCTTACTAGACTCCGTTGTTTTTGCGTCCATCTAGTATCTGTCAAAGAGCTATCTTTGGCACTATAACAAAGCCGGGTATCTCATCTACGAGCTGTAACCGTAGTACAGTAAAATTTCTGAATGTCACTGAAAATTAAAATAGAAAAATCCGAAAAGTAAAGCTATGGCCGGTAATCGAACCCGGATCCTCGTCATTCCGTGACGCGTGCTATACCCCTACACAACCCATAGCAGGTGGGTAGTCTTCGAATTTATCTACCTGTTACTAGCTGTCACGTGACCTTGTTACTATGCGAATTTTTGTCGCCAAGCGTCATCTACTACACTAACCAAAAACCCTAGACTGGACATAGGCGTGAACCTAGATATTCACAAGGCAGTGGGCAGGGATTGGAGGAGAGCTGAAGATGTGAAGGTGCCCAATGGTGTGCTATGGGAGAGGCCTATGTCTAGCACTAGACTGACTGGTGGTAGTGATCGTTGTAGATCGTTGACTACTCTAAAGTAAGGGCATAGATTAAATTTATTCCTGGCAACACTGGCCTACTGAATTATTTATATTGGATTGTAAAACGAGACGCCATTGAAAAGTGTTAATCCGGAAACTGTTCCAGATGGTTGAATTATTGATACTGATTGGAACTGAACTAATGTCGGTTCAATTTGGATGACGGCGGTGCGGGTTGACGTTTGACTAAGACCTTTGAGTTTTGTGAAGCAGGGTTGCCATGCTGTTGGATTAAAAAAATTGCAATTTAAAATTTATGTGTGAACTACGTGGTTGCGTATAGTAGTTATTCTTCTTCTGCTTCTTATTTGTGGCGTATCAAGTCGTTATAGCGACGACAACTTCGCCAATGTCAAAGTAACAAAAATATAATTCAAAAATCTTGTGACAAAATGTCGGCAACGTTGTACGGTAATACAGTCAAAGACTCCCGTCCCATGTCGGGCTCTTAGCCAACGGTCAATGATATCCCTCAGAAACTGCCAGGAAATCATTAGCTGATGCCCAGGGTGCATCAAGCACTGCCCAAGGGAACCGGGAGAGGTGCGGGCGGGTAGTGCGCCTGCCCGTGCCGCGCGGGCGAGCACTCATATTCGGTCGGTCTATAGCAGGGGTGGCCAACTTGATCAGACCCAAGATCACCTGTTTACTAACGAAACCCTGTGCGAACTACCAATTACATACTTCATGAAACCTTAAATCAGCAGTTGGTGATTACGATGCGCAGTCTGGTCTACGTATTTATATTTTTTGCCTTGCCACGATCGACTGGACTAACAGTCGCGATCGACCGGTCGATCGCGATCGACCTGTTGGCCACCCCTGGTCTATAGTTTACATAACGCATTTTTGAAGTAACAACCAACGGATACGTTCAAGATGATATTTTTAAGTTTTATAGTGAACCCAGACTTTTAGGTGTATAAAATGGTGATCCTGTTTCTAATTAAAAGTTTCTGAATTTATGCACGGAAAAACCCGGTTGTCTAAAAACCGCAAAAGCGAATATTAACTGGACATGGGTTTGCATAATTAGATAAAATTAACATACTTTCAGTCTTTCTAATCACAGTAAAAAATTTACCATTTTACAAAGTTTCTCATGCACAAATGTTTAAGTGAATTCAAGGACATTTATTTCAAATAACCTGTTTATAAATAATTGAAAATAATAATGTAGATGTTTCCGTGATTTAATAGCCTATTTGGTGTCCCATTGCTTGCTGAAGGCCTCCCCTCGGCACAAAGAATCCAAGTCGTCCCGCCGTCTCCTTTTTGGTCAGCCTCTGCTCCGGTGCCCGTTCCATGGAACCCAATCGATGGCAATTTTTGCCCAGCGATCCGGAAGCATTCGGCAGACATATCCTGGCTAGGCCCACGGTTCATTTTAGTGAATAACTACAAAAAATCTCTTCTTGTCCACAGCGGATAAACACACACACATAAATCACGTCTCTATCCCTTATGGGGCAGACAGGGCCTAAGGTAACAAGACCTAAAGGCCACGTTTATCATGGTTGTGGGCGTATAGGTGGAAAGGCGAATTATAATAGTGATGGGTTGCTAGCCGCATCGCCTATAAAAGTCATGATTCCTATGCCCATTCCCTCGATGGATAAAAACAGCACAGCATGCAGCATGGACAGCGGATAAAAGTTGAGAGAATTCAAGTTGCCAACGTAACAGAAAAAATAAAACCAATTATAAGAGTATAACAATCGATGGTTGCAACATTGAAACCCTGTAATTTGTATCCAGCCAAGTCGATAAAAAAGAAACGCATTCAAAATTAAATTTTCTTTCGCTTGGCCGAGGCTTCGTAATTCAAAAATGTAACTTCGCTACGAAACGGCGTAAAGTAAAAAAATGCTTGCTTTATTTAGGACTTTGCGCACTTAAGTTAAGATTTGAACTGGATTGAACTATTCCTTTAAGTTAGCACGGTTTTAATTTTCAGTAGGGTTCTAATGATGTCTTCTGCTTTTATTATTACGGTGGAGTAGGGTAAAGGTTATTAAAAACAACAGGTGGGCAGAACTTTTCTGGAATTTTAGGCAGTACAATTAGTTAAAAAAATCTGCATCTTTTCTGTAATTTCTATTCTAGAAAATAAAGGCCGTCTTTCTGGAAAAGGTAAAATCTCGATTTAGTCTTAAACTCGATTAAGTAGTGTCTAGATTTAGCTATTCCTGTTAAGGCTGTCTGAACAAGTAACCTTATTCTGTGTAGTTTTAATACCTCCAATCACTCAATATTGGTGACCCTGATGTTAACGCATCGTCCATAAACTGATAGATAAGTAGACTAATAAAAAGCTTATTTTAGTAAACAAAAATTAACAACCCCAATGAATAAGTCACTTTTATCAATACAATACAATAACTCTTTATTGAACACCACACATAACAATCAAAACAGAAAAAAGGTATACAGAATATTACAAGGTAACAATAGGCAATACTACTAAACTAAAGAAAGTTTTAAAGTGAATGCACCACGCAAACAAAGTAAATGTGCCATGAAAACTGAAGAAAACAAAGAGAACGTTCTACTGAGCTAGAAGGAGTTCTGGAAACTTCGACATTAAAGGCACGTGGTTAGTTGAGAAAATTAAATTGCCTGAGACTAACATTAAAGAAGAAAGAACTCGGTTCAAGAATTGTGAACTTCACACGACCACTTTTCGCTTTCATAGTAATTAGTTTGAATAAAAAAGTATCCTCCCATGCTTGTCTGCGAGTAAAGAAAACATAGAATTTACCAGTTGCTTCTCTTCTCACGCAGATGGTAAAAGCCCATCGAGGGAATGAGCGAAAGTCTTAGGAATCATGTTATGCGGCTAGCGATCCATCACTATTTTGATTCCCCTTTCCACCTATACGCCCTTAACCATGCTAGACGTGGCCTAAAAGTTTTGTTACCTTAGGCTCTGTCTTCCCCGTAAGGGACAAAGACGTGATATATGTATGTATGTATGTAAAAAAAGTATAAAAGGAACCCATGTGTAAAATTTCAGCTTGGTTCATGAATTTAGGCTATGCGTCAGACCTACCATATAAACCTGTGAGAACATGTTTGAAATACGCCCAAACACTTATTCTACTACATCAAGTCTAAAAATAAAGTAAATTCAAAAATTGCAAAACTTTCATACAAATTTTCAACCTCTATTTCAACCTTATCTAGAAATAAACGGATCAGTCTCATATCAAGCATCGACATGTTTCAGACTAATTTGCAGTCCTTTATGAAGCGTTTGCATATGATGGTTAATTATTGTTCGTCTTTTCAGATGGTTCACACAATGATGCCCATAGCGCGGTCTATAGCCCTCGGCATGTCCGCGGCGCTGACGCTGGCCTACATAGGCCTAGCCCTGGGCCTGGGCCCTCACAACGTTGAGAGCCAGTTCCATCAACAGGTGAGGAAAACTCGCAGTAACCTCTTCACCTCAGCCATCCAGTCATGACAGCCAATGCCGAAGCCTCAAGCCACGGTCATCAATCGATGGCCGACATTCAACTTATGGAATTACATCCTACTAATATTATAAACGAGAAAGTTTGTGAGTATGGATGTGTGGATGTTTGTTACTCTTTCACGCCAGACCGGCTGGACAGATCTGGATGAAATTTGGAACATAGATAGATTATAGTCTGGAATAACAAGGCTACTTTTTATCCCGGAAAATTGCGTAATTCCTGCGGGATAGCGATAAACGAATTCTATGCAGACGAAGTTGCGGGCAACAGCTTGTAATTAATAATTACATAGAACGGACCAGTTGTTGCTTCTCATCTTGTTTTAGGCAATGTGGCTAGCAACCCGTCACTATTTTGATTCCCTTTCTACAATCAGCCATTAGCCATTAGGTCTTTTTACTATGGGCTCTGTTTACCCCGTAAGGGATATAGACGTGATTTGTGTATGTATGTATAAATAATACTTAAGTGGCCGCCACTTGGGAGCCTTTCTTCCCCAACGATTACAGCAGCGATAATGTCATCCACAAAGAGTAAAGGCTCTAAGAACGCAGTAACAATTTCCAATACCCGTTGGGCCCACAGACCTGTAGTCCAAGCCTTCTCGTATGAATCGAAACCTGTGCCCAGCTGTAGGACTTCTAAGAACTACAGTGGCTGCCATTGTGACTGGCACCTGCAAATTTATTTTAAATTGAAAACAGTGCTTGGAAAAGGCAATCGTGAAGAATAACAAATGAAGGGTGGCAGGAGTATTGTGCTAGCTGATATTGTTCGTGTTATCTGAGTCTGCGAGTTCAGAAAATCCCATTCGCTTAGCGTAGCGCTTCGGAACAATGGAGTTACAGGCGGCCAGTTGCACGTTGCAGTTAAACAACGGTTTAAAGTGAAACTACAGTTTATTCTAAAGATACTGTCCGGTAACAAGAAACTGTTGATTTTTTATGAGCGGAGAGGAACTGGTGTTCAAATGGAATTTGTAATAGTGTAGTCTCTAATATAAGATCTCATACAAAATACCGTCTCGAACGCGTTCACGAAAGCATCCCAATTGCTATGGAAAATTTGGCAGAGCCACTTACGAATCGAAACAGTAAGACATTTCGGTGCCTTTTGGTATAATCGTACTTTTTTTAAAGATTATATTTCATTTTATTTCTCTCACATGTATTGTGTAACCATTATATATTTGCGTAGGCAAAGTAAAGAAAACAACTCCATTACGCCGTTTATGAGTTGCGGAATAGCGAGATGTTACATTATGATTATGATTGAACCTATATTATGTATAGTTTTATACGTTTAATATTACCTAATTAAACTTTAAAAACAAATACGCTCGAAATCTATAACCTTACCCCCTTATTCAAAAACGCTCTATAGGCCTCTGCTAACTTAGCAATCGTTTGTCCTTATCTGTGAAAGGTAAATGTCAAAGTGACAAATAAGGACAAACGATTGCTACGTTAGCAGAAGCCTATAGAGCGTTTATGAATAAGGGGGTAAGTCTTGTTGTTACACTGTCAATGTCGTCAGCCACTCAAAGTAAATTGCACTTAAATGAAAGTTGAAGCACAGTTCCACTAGCCCCATGTCTCTCATACACTCAACGTGTGAACCTTTTAGCCGTTTATTGCGAGCGCCTGGCTCCAAGAGATAAGCAACGTGTCGTTATTGAAAATCTCTGCTCAGTTGTTTTATGCAGGCGCTTGCATGCAAGTAATGACGCTCAGGAAAAGGAGGTGCCAAAGGCGTCTGATTAAGTTACTTGCATGTTATGCCGCTAATGGCATTGTATATTCAAATTTTGTTTTAAAATACTTCTAATATTACCACGGGATAATATTTTGGTTGAAATAACATACATACACGAATCACGTCTGTATCATTTACGGGGTAGACAGAGCCTAAAGGTAACAAGACCTAAAGACCACGTTTAGCATGATTGTGGGCGTATGGATGGAAAGGGGAATCAAAACAGTGATGGGTGCTATGATTTTCGCCCGTTTTCTTTTTGGTCTTTTACCATCTGCGCGGGCAGAGAAGCAACTGGTACATTCTATCTTTTTTTGATTCCAGACCAGCATGGAAACATAGTTTAATTTGTTTTTAATTCTCTTTTTGTATTTTTTTTCATTAATAAATACAGAAAATCTTTGTAGGGGTGTTCAGCCAAACTAATGAAGCTACCCGCTGGAATATTCTAGAAGAATTTTGCTACATGCTGTATAATTCGAACAAAAAATAATGAAAAAATTGAATCCTTACACTCCCGTATTGAATTCTTTTATTAGGTACAAAGCCTCGTAGGAAATAACTTTGCTAACATAATTTTACGCCGTACCGTATCGCTTCTTCAGCTATACCTCTTGAATATTGAGTGAACTCATGGGAACCTTCGAGAAACCTTATTATATGGAGAAGATTACGCGGCGCTACGGCGTTAGGGATTATTCAATGGTATTTACGTATTAAAAACCCACATACACACACATATACACACACACAAATAACGTCTATATCCCACAGTAGGCAGAGCTTGAGGTAACAAAACCTAAAGGCCACGTTTAGCATGAGGCGTATAGGTGATGGTTTGCTAGCCGCATCGCTTATAACATGATTCCTAAAAATGACAGTTTTTGCCAGTTGCGCGGGACGAGAAGCAACTGGAACATTCTATGTTTTTCCTTAATGCATCCTACTAATATTATAAAAGCGAAAGTTTGTGAGGATGTGTCGATGTTTGTTCCTTCTTCACGCTGAAACTACATAACGAATTTGGATGAAATTTGGAAAGGAGATAGCTGGTACCCTAGATTTACACACAAGCTACTTTTTATCTCACAAAACTGCATAGTTCCTGCAGAATAGCGATAAACATGTCAAAGGTCGTAGCTGCCTAATGTAAGGCTAATTCTACGTGCACGAAGTCGCGGGTAGACACTAGTGTACATACATAAATCGTATCTTTATCCCACGCTTAGCACGATTGATGGTGGAAAGGGAAAACAAAATGTAGTATACTATAACATGATTGCTAAGCCACCGGTACGTTCACACTTCTAAAAACCGACTTAACAACAAATCAACATTCGGTTTGAAGTCATAATTCGCTGATTATATAACAAAAGCGACACATTTCAAAATAAGACTTGCATTTGAAAACTTATAATGAACTTTTGTTTTTATTTTTATTTATTATTGTTAATCAAATTTACATAAATGGAATTAATACAAATTAAACTATTAAATTAAAAGCGAATTAAAAACTAAACTAAAACTAATCTATATCTATACTAATATTATAAAGAGGAAAGATTTGTACCTATTTTTGTATGTTTGTATGTTTGTATGTTTGTAATGAATAGGCTCAAAAAGTACTGGGCCGATCTGGATGAAATTTGGAACATAGATAGATTATAGTCTGGAATAACACATAGGCTACTTTTTATCCCGGAAAATTGCGTGATTCCCGCGGGATAGCGATAAACGAATTCTACGCAGACGAAGTTGCGGGCAACTGCTAGTCTTAAAATAAAATAATTAAAAAAGGAGGGGCCCTCGTGGCATAGTTCCACAGACGCTGGCAGCATTCCCGCTTTGGATAGCGATACTAATACGCTGCCCAAGGAAGCTGCCAGCTCTGCGGTCACCCGTTGCGTCTATTAGCCTCTTTGAAATATCTTTGAAGAGGCCAATAGCGCTAGCGCTTTTGTTTTTAGATGCAATGTCGAATGATATTGGAATGCGTCTGTTTTGTATTTAGTCTACGATATCTTCAAAATCCTATCCGTACTGTCACGTAGCACCCTTACAAATGTCACAATGCCAAGGCCGTCTATAGACTCTCGCTGAACAAATACTCCCTTATTGGCAGCTGACAGTAGATTTAGTTGTTGTTTTCCTTTTGTTTTAATAGTTCCCATGGGTGACGGCAAATGGAACTGTCGAACATGAACGTGAGAAGTGAAAGTCAGTTTAAGAGTAGGCCGAGAAAATGGGGTGGTATTTCGTTGCAGCATGTTGTAAGTAAGTGAACTCTTTATTGTGCAAAATAAACGTAAGACAAATACAATTGACAAACACAGACACTTGCACAAAGGCGGACTTATCCCTTAAAGGGATCTCTTCCAGTCAACCTTTTAGGGGATGAGAGGAGTATAATATTAGGGACTGAGAGTTACAATACATAACTTTACCGAATATAATAAATAAACTCATAAAACCTACCAGACAATAAACTAATGTATGCTACCTATAATTTATCAATAAAATATAATATCCTACTAATATTATTAACGCGAAAGTTTGAAAGTATGGATGGATGGATGTTTGTTTCTCTTTCACGTAAAAACTACTGAATGGATTTGAATAAGTACCCTAGATTACCACATAGGCTATTTTGTATCCCGGCAAAATTGCATAGTTCTCGTGGGATAGCGAAAAACTATTTTTTTGCAAACAAAGTCGCGGGCAGCAGTTAGTATAAAATAAATAAAGAGCACAATAAACAAAGGAATATTTAGGTACTCTTAACTTAAGAAGATGTTGTATGGCCGATAATTACATGAAGCAATAACAAAGGCTTTTGACTTTGTTAATATTTTGTACCTAGTTCTGTTTTAGTAAAGTTCAAGAGTTTCAACATGAAACTACCGTGAGACTTAATCATTATTACACATAATCAATAATCATTAATCATTATTATTATTAGTGAGTTATCCGTTTATGTGTAATAATAAGTTCAAGAGTATTACTCTCTGAATTAATTTCGGTCTAAGATCCCATCGACCGACCAATGCCAGATTAATCAGATGTTAATGCTCATAAAACATGCCACAACTTCGTCGGATGACTGACTAATAAAGGAAATCTTAGCTTGTGATTCAGAGTAACATTGACTATAGAGCAGGGGTCGACAAATGGCGGACCGCGGTCCGCATCCGGACCGCCGACCCATTTTGTGCGGACCGCGAGAACACAGCAACTTGTACTACAGAGTACGTAATTTAATAAAAATGTATCCCCCGAATTCGAAAACAAACGAGCGAAATATTTTTTCTATAAAATGTGCGGACCCCGAGCAAAACTAATTGGTGACCCCTGCTATAGATCGACCGCTTAAATGAGTCCTCGCCCGCGGGGTGTGACGACAAAAGGGGCTGAGAGAGCTGCGGGCATAGTCAATGTTACTCAGATACACAAGCTAAAATTTTCCTTTATTAGTCAGGTTCACCGACGATGTTGCGAACTAAAAGTTTTTGCGGAACATTCCGATACAAGCATTTCTCATGCTTAAAGGAAGGTTCCAACCTGTATTACTGCAAACCATAAATGTAAAAAACCAAATAAACATTTTTGATTTTTGAAAAAAAAAAAAAAAAAGTAGGTCACAAATTTGCTTGCAAATAAGTTTACTTAGCTATTTAACCTACTTCAAAAAAGATGCTACTCGATTCGATTTTGTTCTTCGCTGCATGTGAACTGATTGCGGTGATTGTTCCATTCAATAGTTGCAAAAAAGTTCAGCCATTTTTAGCCATCAAAAACAATTCTCAGTCTTTGAGAGCTGTTTTAAGCGCAGACTGCGCTGCGCAATCACAAGTGCGTAACAAGATCTCAAAATACTTAAATATTGTATCTAGAGTGTAAAAGGTCGAAAGTCTGGTGTCATGCCGGTAATAATCCTTTCCATCACAAGAAACCTAAAAAAATCTTTCACAACATCGGAAGTTTTACTTTACGATTATTTTTGGGGTTTTCGCCTTTCGAAACATGTTCGATTTCTGCGAAGGGGAGAACACAAAAAAAATATCAACAAATAAAAACATCGAAAAAAAACTAGTATAGTTTCCAGTGTTATGACTTTATCGTTTTCGTTCAGTTATGCTTACATAGATGGCGCGTGCGTCAAGATTCTTAAACGTTTGTTTTTCTAAAACCCTTTTTGTAGTGTAGCTATTTCAATAACGTATTTCTTTTGTCTTCAGTTATTCTGCGAGCTATCCCTCCTGCTCTCAGCCAGCGGCATCGGCCTCTACTATCGAGCGTTGACTGAGAGAGCTCATCGGAACACCTTTGCTGGTACCAGGACCTGTCTAGAACAGAGGGTCAAGTTGGAGTGCGAAAGGGAACAGCAGGAGAGGCTGCTGCTGTCTGTGATACCTGCTTATATTGCTGCCGAGGTAAGTCTGATTAAAATGTACTTACGAAGTAATGACTAATCAGTACTAGGGCCACAGGTTAAGGACACTTATACTTACAACCAAATAATAAATCATAATATTGGCTTGACATTATTTATTCCTGTTTTATACACGTCCATTCTATTCTATTCTATTCTAATCTTGTAGCACTACATAAGGGTATATTATTTTACTAAAGGAGTTGAATTATTTCACCTTTTTTAATATGGCCTATATAATAAATAAATAAAGAAAGAAAGAAAGAAAAAACAATTTATTGCCACAAAAAAAGTATTACAAAAAAACAAATTAGGGCAAAATAGAAACAGTATTCAAAAATCTTGTGACAAAAATGTCGGCAACGTTGTACGGTAGAACACGGTCAAAAGACCCCTCCCCCCTGTCGGGTTCTTAGCCAACGGATAACGGTATCCCTCAGAATTTGCCAGAAAATCATTAACCGATGCCCAGGGTGCACCGGACCAAGCACTGCTCTTCTATACTCCAAAAACGAA
This sequence comes from Pandemis corylana, assembly GCA_949127965.1. Taxonomy (NCBI): domain Eukaryota; kingdom Metazoa; phylum Arthropoda; class Insecta; order Lepidoptera; family Tortricidae; genus Pandemis; species Pandemis corylana. The sequence goes on from OX421863.1 coordinate 13,200,898, forward strand.
CCGCAGCTCACCACACGCGATGGTAACCCGACTCGCACCCCAAGAATTGAATTCTTTTCATGAAGTTATCGCTGACAGCCGCCAGTACGGTTTTTTCTGTCCTGTTTTATCTCACGAGCATTCCAAAACGGTGTCAATGGTGGCTCCATCTACAAGTTTTGCGGCGAACAATTTATAATATTAATTTTGTACCTTCGCCGGCTTTGAGCTGAATTCGATGAATATTTTTAAATGTTCTTTTTCTTTCTTTAGTTATTAGATTGTAACATTAGCAACTATATTTTGAAGTTGGCTAATGTTTATGTGGAAAATAAAATTGTTGTCTTAATTAGTACCTGTTTATTTTCTTCAATTTGAATAGTAGGTTGGCACGTTCGTTCCAATGTCATAGGCCTACGTAGACGATGTCGTCACCGACGAATACCGCGAACTTTGTTACGCATGCGCCTGTACGTCATATCCGGATTAATGACCGTTACTTATACGTGTGGTGAATGGCTTTACAGATGTACAGTTTGACAACAAAAATAATGCTCCACGATGTACCTGCGCAGTATACCAATTTTAGTAGCGCGGGAAACTCTGGCGCTGTTATTGGTCGATCGATTTCGTACCAACAATGGCAAAATCGTGTAAGCGGGACAGAGCTAAGAATGCAAAGCAAGCAATACTCTGCCAGTTGCGCTTGCAAATAAAGTTCAATATAGATTATTTACACGTTCGGCTACCATCGGAAACTGGTCTGCGCTTCTCTGCGCAAACGAATACTGCCGATGTGCATTATATTTGTTGTCAAACTGTAGTGCAAAATAATTTTCCATGACATTTCGTTAAATCCCAAGCGGTTTTCAACTTTAACGACATTTGAATGTGGAATGGAACGTAAGAGGGTGTGAAGGTGACGGACGATATTATGAGTGAGACGATGAATATTCGATTTGAAGAATGAGATGACGTATGTAAGATATTTAGGATTTAGTTGGAGACAGTCTGCGCTATGATTTCAAAGCAGCATGGAAGATGCATGGATTGTATTCACTACTGTAATAAAATGACACTAAAGTTGAAAACCGGATAAAATTCAACGAAATGTCATGGAAAAACTTTATGCTCTACACCTGTATAATAATTAAACTTGACCTACACACAGGCATTACGCTCCGAAGTTAGATTTTTGAAGTTCGTTTCGTGCGTTCCGCTCACACTTAAGTCATTCATTTGAAAGTGAGAAGGACAGTATGATGTGAACTTCGAAATTCATGTGAAAATGAGAAAAAACTGCGGTCTAGTTTCGTTTGTCTCACTTTCCACTTCCACTATGCGCCCTAAATTAATCTAAACGTGGCCTTTGGGTCTTGTTACCTTAGGCTCTGTCTACCCCGTAAGGAATAAAGACGTGATTTATGTATGTATGTAATACTAATCCACCGATTACAGTAAAAATACAAAAAGATAGCCATAAATTCGATAAATCCTTATTAGTTATTACACATACTGCTGGTTAATGAAGGAAGATAGCAACGCCCTCTGTTAAAGCACACATGGTAACTATTTAAAAAGTTGCTTACTTAAAATAAGTCGGTAATTTTGAGAAATTTTACCTACTCTTTTTGAAATTTATAGAGAAATTTATACGCATTAATTGTGAACTACCAGGATACTGTTGAAGCGGAAAATAATCTAGTAGTTGTTGTGATATTGTTTAACATTTTAATAGACACTGGCAACACACTGTTTTCAGCTTTACCGCTTAGTTGTAAAGACCTATTTCTGAACGAGACGAGCTCATAGTTTGCGCGAATGGAAAACAATTATTGCCTGAGGGGATGATGTCTATTGACGTTAGAATTTACTTACACATGGCTGCTGTTGTGTTAAAATATAAAAAGATTAAACTGCTCCAGTCAAGGTTATATTTTCAAATAAAACATAAACATGACATTTAAGAAACTATTGTAACGGAGACCAAAGAGCAGCTTCCTCGCACAGCGAATTAGAATATATAATAGAATATCTATATAATATTAGAATCTTTGGCTCAATGCCGCGGGACTTTTTAGTTTTTGTTTAACTAATTTGTCTTGTACATTTATATTTATCAACACTTGATTTTTTGTTTAGGTACAATAGCAAAATGTATTGGAACGGATTTGCCTCAGAAATATCCAAAAAAAAGAAATCATTTTGTGTGCATTATGACTAGACAAACTCACTTTGACAGACAGGCTACATATAGGCTAGAGGCTAGACAAACAAACTGTCAATCGAAATCGCTGCGAGAATTGGAATAACATTTTATAGAATTAACATAAGCCTATGAAAAACTACGCGACCTATGACAAAATTTCTGGCAAACGTAGGTATGTTAACATCGACACGCTTCGAAGAAAATGTCACCTGTCTAGCCACGCTGTCCAGTTGTTTTGTTCTTGTTAATTTTAAATCATGTTTCGAGAGCATAACACTATTTTACTTCTTAATGAAAAATTACACAAAAACAGATAACCCACGTATAAAAGTCGAGTGATCGACATGCGAGTTATCCGTTTTTGTGAAACTATGATTGAGTTTCACGGTAGTTTCATGTTGAAAGTTACTTTAATACTGTTTGAAATACACCCCAAGTGCGAGTCTCACTTGCTTGCTCATACTAATCCAGCAAATGAACACTGCATCTATTGTAGTGTGCTGTTTAGTAAAACAAGGTGTTTGTTGAACGTGGTAGCGTGCAATTGGACATCGCTCTGTAAAATCGCTCTGTAAATTCATAAAACATGGGCACGAACAAGGAACCGAATACATATAACTGGAACATCGTGCCAGGAAATATAAAAGAAAAAGGTTGAGCAAATTTGCGTCAACCGTGTCTCCATAGTTGACGTTTGACATGGCTGACATTTTACTAGTTCCGGCGTAATATTGCGTTACGTATTCATAGACTCTTCGTAAAAAAAATCTACAATAATAGATATAGCATGTAAGGTCCATTCATTCTTACGTGTCTTATCATGGCATGTAAACAAACACTTCTCGAAGACATTGTCACATTTTTCTCTTGGATTGTAGGCTTAAAGAAACACACACACACACACACACACACAAATTACGTCTTTATCCCTTACGGGTAGACAGAGCCTAAGGTAACAAGACCTACAGGCCACGTTTAGCAAGACTGCGGGCGTATAGGTGGAAAAGGGAATCAAAACAGCGATGGGTTGCTAGCCACATCGCCTATAACATGATTACTATGATTTTCGCCCATTCCCTCGATGGACTTTTACCATCTGCGCGGGAAGAGAAGCAACTGACACATTCTATGTATTTCTTTGCTCCCAGACCAGCATGGAAGAAATTCATAAAGTATGAAAATTGACCAAGTAACCACTGCAAAATACCATTTTTACTAAGAATTTCTTTAATTGGAGGAACGAATCAAATCGAGAATATCTGCAACCTGAGTAGCGCCACAAAATCGAAAACCTGACACAAGTTCTACTTATTTTTAAAGCGAAGTAATCGGCCACGTTTTATGTATAATATGGGGAGAGCCACCATAGAGAGATCTCTCTCCAGGCAGATGTTATGCCTGGGGACCGAAGTCTGAAGGAAGAGAGTTGAGAGTTGTATTTATGCAGCCGCATTGAGAAACTTCGTTAGCGGCATTTAGAACGATGTGACAGCTGTCATTAGAACTGGCCCTAGTTACTCGTGCGTCGCAGTAGTTATGTAGAGGCCAACTAGATGGCGCTAGGGCCGCTACATATATTTTATCAACATTTCCGACTAGTTATTGCCTATTATCACTTTTGATGTTACGTTTGTTTACATGATAAGACACCGTAAGTAAAATTCAGCACAAGAAGGTGAAGTGAAAATTTTCGTGACATTGTTGTGACTTTTCTGTTGTATTTGTAAGGATGTCACTGCGCCGACCTGAATCGTGTTGTTCACATTAGCGCTACCTTATTTGTTCAGCCGTGCAAGTAGGTGACCATTTGTCTGATAGCTTTCTTTTATCTATAACGGTAAGTCACAACGTCCATTAGCTATGCTAGTTTGCCTTCAATAATAACGTTACAAATATAATTGTTTGTAAAAATATGTTCCATAAAACACGTGCCTTCTTTGCACCGATGTTTGCTCCAAATTTTGTAATCTTTGGTTTTTTAACACACACACACATACACACATAATCAGGTCTTTATCCCTTACGGGGTAGACAGAGCCTCAAATGAAATTCAAAATTAAAACGCATTTATTCAGTAACTTAAATTAGAACAACAATATCTGTGCTGGTGCCTCTTTTTGAGTATACGAGATAAATATTCGACTTACATGGCACAAAATACATAAGGGTTAAAGGGTAAAGTTCTTTTCTTTGTTATTTAGCAACGTCTCTACGCCTGACCTATCTTGATGAAAAGCATGCAGATAGCGTTTGCCACGGAAAAGTCATACCTCCATTACCTAGGTTATATTAAATCCTTATTCCTGTAGGACATAATATTACAATTACAAATCCACTGGTTGCAGAATTCATCCGTGACTTAGAAAGTTGTTACTTTTTCACACGATGTTGCTAAGCGGATAAGGGTGAAGTTTGCCACATATTTAGTCAATAAATAGTACAATCGCCAAAAAACCTGTAGGATTATTTTTAACTAGCTTATGCCCGCGACTTCGTCCGCGTAGATAAATCCCGTTTTTTCCTTATCCCGTGGGAATTTCCAAAAATCCTGAAATTAGTTTCTTAGTTTTGTAATCACCTACTTTTGTATCAAATTTGAAGAGTCTAGTTATTATAGTTACTGAGATAGCGTCACTCGGAATCGAATATATAATCCCCGTTTTTTCCTTATCCCGTGGGAATTTCCAAAAATCCTTCCTTAGTGGATGCCTACATTGTATAAAGTATCTATGTGCAAAATTTCAAGTCTCTAAGTCCAGTGGTTTGGGCTGTGCTATCCCGCGAGAACTATGCAATTTTCCAGGATAAAAACTATCCTATGTCCTTTCCCGGGACTCAAACTATCTGTATACCAAGTTTCAACTAAATCGGCCCAGCGGTTTAAGCGTGAAAAGGTAACAGACAGACAGAGTTACTTTCGCATTTATAATTATAGTAAGGATAAGGATTCATCATGATCAAATGTTGAAAAACTAGTTTTTTTTTCAGCGTATCCGTCGAACCTAAAACCCTAGCCCATTACATCAAACGTTTTTGTCTGAGAAGGGTAAGCCGCCGTCATTGGCACTTTTATTTTAATTATTGCCATGTTTTAATGACCCTTGTACTCTTTGGATGGACATAATAAAGTGCAGATTAAAAACCACGATCCCTATTTTTCCATAAAAAAATGTCCCTGATGCCGAAAAGTGACAAAGTAATTGGAATAAGTGAAAAGAAAAGCCGTTTAAAAGGTCTTTATTATGTAAAAAGAAATGCTTAACAGCCGTCAGTCTGTTGTTCAGAAAACGTTATCCGGGAATAATTAATTATAATGGACAAAGTTATGCTCTGTGAATGAAAATACGTTTCTGGCTTCCACTGTTATACGATATCAATGGATTTTTACCCACGCTTTTCAGAACAACTTGAACATTATGTTTCGAGCGTTAAAATATTTGCTCTCATAATGATTTTAACTTTTAATTAATAACAAACAGTTAGTTAAGCTACTGCGAAGCAATTTTCCAATTATTACTTTTTTTAGCAATTTTTTTTAGGGATAACTCCGCCGTTATGCATGTATCTCAGTGTTTGTCAATTGTGTTCGTTTTATGTTTATTTTGCATAATAAATAGTACATACATACATACATACAATTTTTACAAGTTCACTTGTCCCGTTGTCTGTAATTAAATCTTGCAAGTGAATTTTGACCCACTTTTAGTGGTGGGATTGACGTGACATTGGCCGTACTTATGGAAGACTGGTGATACTACAGTAATCTTGCAGTGAAATTCCGGTGACCCATCCAGGACCGTCTCCGCAGAAAGGAAATCTTCAACGGTTTGTCCGATTGACTTGAAATTTGGTATTCATACGCTGGATAGCTGACAATGCAAGTACAGTCAACAAAAAGCACAGTCAGCAAAAAAGCTTTTGCTAATAATATTTTTTTAAGGTTAATGAAATCAATAAGTTTAAATTCGAAATTTATTTTTGATAATGTTATTTTTGGCGACTTGACTCCTGGAATTCGTCAAGTTGAAAATGATGGTAGCGTCAATAACCTGGTGTTATTGTTTGAAGTAGCTTTGTAAGACAAAGGAACATTTTTAATTCGTAGGTACTCGTAGAAACTCAGGACATGTGCATGTCAGAATATGTGTTTTAGGGTTTGCATGTTTTTTTTTATATAAGAGGTAGGAGGGAGGATGTGTAACAGTTGTGCTCATCAAACTATGATAATGATCCCGTAGAGGAATCGAAACGCGTCAGTGTATATTGTGGTGTAAGGGATAATTAAGTTTGTGGGATTTATGTGTGTTTTATTGGCAGTAGTGGAGGGAGGGATTGCGTGAAAAACATATATATTTCACACAGGCTTGGTTATCTTGCACGTGAGTAGCGGAGTAACAAGGTAAATTTTCTGTTAATTTTTTTTATCATACCTATGTGTTTTATGTACAATAAAGAGTTATACATATACATAGGTACATACATACTTATAAAGCTGAAGGCATCTTGTTTTAATTTTCACGACCCAAGATAAAAGGTGACAGCAAATTATGTCTCTGTCTCAGTAATCTCATCCACCTGTCACACCCAAAATCGTGTCGTGTTACAGTGGACACATGTCATTGTGGCGCCGTGGGAGGAATGGCAAACAGTAGGCTTATTACCGAACTCGCTCGCAATCGCCATCGTGTTCATTTTGACAGTTCTTGTATGAATGTGACAGCTAGCTGATTCCCATGCCAATTGTCAGCCCATACATACATACACAATTGTAATTGTAATTGTGTCGTACAGACACATCATTCAAACAAAAATTTTCATAGTAACAAAAGGTCACGTGACAGTTAGTAACAGGTAGAAAAATTCGGAGACTACCCACCTGCTATGGGTGGTGTAGGGGTATAGCACGCGTCACGGAATGACGAGGATCCGGGTTCGATTCCCGGCCATAGCTTTACTTTTCGGATTTTTCTATGTGTTCTAATTTTCACTGACATTTAGAAATTTAATACATACACAAATCACGTCTTTATCCCTTACGGAGTAGACAGAGCCTAAGGTAAAAAGACCTACAGGCCACGTTTAGCAAGACACTGAGGGTGGAGAGGTGGAAAGTGGAATTAAAATAGTGATGGGTTGCTAGCCGCATCGCCTATAACATGATTCCTATGATTTTCGCCGCGGGAAGAGAAGCAACTGGTACATTATATATTTTTTCTTTGCTCCCAGACCAGCATGGAAGTACATACATGCCCATACATGAACTCGATGGCGATTGCGAGCGAGTTAGGTAATAAGCCTACAGGTCACCGCTACCCCAGTTGCGTCATTGACTAAATGGTACCTACCTACGGGTATGTCCAATGGTGGTAGCATTTTTGAGTCATTGACCAAATGGTATCTACGAGTATGTTCAATGGTGGTAGCATTTTTAAGTCATTGACCAAATGGTACCTACGAGTATGTCCAATGATGGTAGCATTTTTGAGTCATTGACCAAATGGTACCTACGAGTATGTCCAATGGTGGTAGCATTTTTGAGTCATTGATCAAATGGCACCTAATGGTATGTCCAATGGTGGTAGCATTTTTGAATCATTGACCAAATGGTACCTACGAGTATGTCCAATGGTGGTAGCATTTTTGGTAACAGGCCGCTTTGAGCATTATAAAAATTACTTTCTGCCAAGTTCCTTGCGGTACATTCTTCTTGGCAGTGATGGTATTTCCGAATGCGATGGTACTTTCAAAAAAGGCAAAGAGTCTTTGGCGGCCTATTTGCAATTTGCTGTGCACATTAGAAAATTAAGGTTTTAAGTACTTTGGAGTTAGGGTGCAAAATGCTCCTGCTGTATTATTCTAGAGGAGACATATCAAGACATGTTGGCGCCCGCGGCATCGTCTACTGCAGAATTCCATGTCCGTTCTAATTTGTCTTACATTATCCATGGATACTCAGGGGCCTGATTTTTGAAAGCATATCACTCGAAAATACCATTCGAAAGTGGTATAAATCTGTGTATTGCCCAACCTACAATTCAATGCTGGTCTGGGAGTAAAGAAAAAACATAGAAGGTACCAGTTGCATCTCTTCCCGCGCAGATGGTAAAAGCCCATCGAGGGATGGGCGAAAACCGTAGGAATCATGTTATAGGCGATGAGGCTGGCAACCCATCACTATTTTACATAGACATAGACATAGACATAACTTTATTCGACATCAAAAAATACACAGACTCTTAAACTAATACAAAAACATACTGAGTTGATGATGCCGAAAAGGTATTCGACTCAGCATTATGCTGCAGTAGGTGCCTACTACAGCGCTGATTTTCAGCCAAAACCCTCACATCTTTGCATCAAACGCGTTGGACCGGAATCAGCACAAATAAGTTTGTGTAGGAAAAGTGTGTAAATAAATAAAATAAATAAATAATAAAATACATAGATTTATCAAAAACTGCAATATCTGTTTTTAAAATAGAGGTAGCCGCATCAGAGGTAAGAAGAAGCAGCCTTCCCGCCTGCTGGCAGTGCTTGTTGCAAATTAATTAGATGTTTTCTTAGTTTAAACTTAAAATTACTAATAGTGATCAATTTTTTGAATGGCGGAGGCAAATTATTCCAACACTTCGTGGCAGTGTATTTAAAACTACCCCTAAAAGCGGCAGTCCGGTGATACGGAATTTTGTTCCCTTTTTCCATCTATACGCCCACAATCTAGCTAAACGTGGCCTTTAGGTATTTTCACCTTAGGCTCTGTCTACCCCGTAAGGGATAAAGACGTGATTCATGTATCTGTATCTGTATCTGTACAATTCAAACAAAACTTTTGACCAGACCCCCGTTTCACTAACTTGACAATTGACTAAGACCATTGACAATTTGAAATGCAAGGTGTAGTCAATTATGAAGCCAACTGATGTAGATTCTCGTCAAGTTTGTCATGTAAACATAATTGTCACTCTGGTATGACAATTCTGTTTACATTAGATTAGATTTATTTATCACCCTTTTAAAAGTAGGTACAATTAAATGTCAAACATAAGTAATTCACAAAGGGATCGTCAATTGTAATAAAATAGTAATAATAATAACTGAAATCAAATTAAAACTCCACCAGGTCGACACCTTATTATGTATCAATACTATGTTCAACTATGTGACTGTTAGTTGCCTAAATAAAAAAAATAAAAAAAAAAACAACAAACAAAAATAAAGCTCAGTGAAATGTCAATGTAGATTCACCAAAAGATCGTCATGGGTAGGTACATAAAAAGAGAAAATAATAATAATTTGAATAAAAGCAATTTAAAATGTCAAGTAGTAAATATAAAACCACAAAATGTGAAAATATTGTCAGAACATAATAAATGAGGCACTAGAATTTACGAACTCTGTCCCTTTGCTTTCTTCTTCCTTCTATTTTCCCTTCTATCAAAGTTTTTATGTCATCTTATTCCACAGGAAGGACCAATTATTTCCACATTCGAAAGGTACTTTCGAGAGACGTTCTTTCGAAAATTTGGTCCCAGTCCGAAGTTTTTCCAAGTCAGAGCTGCCCTTTGACGAGTGTCAGTAGTATCTTTCTTTTTATCAAAATCGGTTTTCAAAGTTCTTAAAATGCTACTTGTTACGTTTCGCTCGGGGCTTTTCTTTTTTATTCCTGTTTAGAATTAATGCAATCAGAGTTTGTTTCAAATAACATTTCTTTGAAGCTACGAGCTTTGTACGATAGTCACGATCCCCTAAACTTTGGCAGCTTAATTAAACTGCTAAGTATTCTTTAGAACTTACGCGAGCGTCGTCTAGGGAGCTGACTTGTTTATTTTTGTACTGACTTTAAAAAAAGCAGGGGTTTTTGTTCGATAGTGCGTTGTCTGTTGTCTCGAATATAAGTAGTATTAAATATATGACTTTGTTTGTTTGTTACGCTTTAACGCGTATACTACTCAACCGATCATAATAAAATTTGGTAAAGAGATAGTTGGAGACCCTGGGAGGGAAGTAGGATTGCTTTAATCCCGGAAAATTGTATGGTTCCCCGCAGACAAAGTCGCGGGCATCAGCTAGTTAACAATATTACTTAAAACTATACAAAGTACGTCTCGAACAAGGGCCTTACCATAACGTCTTAATGCTATTCAATTCCGATTTAACCGTCATTTTTGACACTTCTAGTATGGATCGGACAGCGATCGATCTAACTTTGTTGCAACTTACTTACTAACTTGCTTACTTGCTAACTTAAGTTGCAAATCTATGCCTATTACATCCCACCGCTCGGCACAGGCCTCCTCTCAGTTCCCACGCGGGCCCAGTGCAGATTGGGAACTTCACACACACCATTGAATTGCTTCACAGATGTGTGCAGGTTTCTTCACGATGTTTTCCTTCAACTTCGATGTTTTTCTTTGTTTTGTTTTTTGTTTTCAATGATGCTAAACGTGGTATTTAAGGTCTTGTTACCTCGTAAGGGATAAAGACGTGATTTATGTTTGCATGTTTGTAAATAATTTCAAATGTAATTTCGCTCATAAATACCGGAAAATTAAGAGGTGTGCGCACGGGATTCGAACCCACATTCCTCCGAGAGGCCACAGGTCAAACCACTAGGCTACCACGGCTTCTTTTATCGGCGATCTATTACTACATTTTGAATCAATAATTTGTTTACTTACGATAAAGAAACAGTTTTTTTCCAACGCCGTATTTTATTATTGCAAGATTTGCATGCGGCCTGAAATAATAAAAGTTTCTTGTTTAATATCCAGCTTTTATTTCTTAACCTTTGAGCCAGATAAATTGGGTTGCCGAAGTTAATTACCACGGGAGAAAAATTTAAAAATAATCACACAATTTGCTATTTTCAGTGAGTTGTAGCTTCCTTTTGAAGTTGTAAGACTAAATAAAACACAAGCCTCTTGAGTATTGCGCTACCGAAAATCATCAAAGAGGCCATGATATAACTTTTCTACATTTTATGAAGGTATTGTAAAGTTGAACAATTTAAATTTTTATTTAACTTACAAGTAAAATACCATCGCATAGCCCATCGAGGGAATCGGCGAAGATGGCAGGAATCGTGTTATAGGCGATGCGGCTAACAACTCATCACTATTTTGATTCCATTTTCCACCTGTAGGCCCACAAACGTGACCTGCAGGTCTTGTTACTTTAGCCTCTGTCTACCCTGTAGATATGGACGTGATTTGTGTGAGAGCGTGTGTGTATGTGTAGAAGTAATAGGTAATTCTTTATATTCTCTAATATTCTCCAGCCATCACCTATCCACCTATACGCCTTTAAGTCTTGTTATTCTTCCTTACTGGTCTGGGAGCAAAGAAAAAACATAAAATTTACCAGTCGCTACTCTTCCCGCGCAGATTGTAAAAGCCCATAATGGACGAAAGTTTTAGGAATCATGTTATAGGCGATGCGGTTAGCAACCCATCACTATTTTGACTTCCCTTTCCAGCTAGACGCCCTTAATCATGCTAAACGTGGCCTTAATGTTTTGTTGCCTTAGGCTCTGTCTACCCCGTAAGGGATAAAGACGTGATTTGTGTATGTGTATGTATGTGTGTAAACAAATCAAGTCATTGTTCGCAATTAGCATCACATTCATCGGAATGTTGCAGGATCGTTATATACCGTAAACCTTAAGACTTTAAGTAGTTAGAATGACGATATCATTAATTTTTAATTGCTTTTGGAAGCATCCAATCGATGTCTTCGTCGACCGCCTTTGCGTCTACATGCCAATTCACCGCATATGGACGATATCGATTTAATAGCAATTTTAAAACGATCAAAGTAACCCCAAAATTATCAAAGGCACTCCGGTTAACGGTACTTAGTATCTCACGTCATTTTATGACAATATTTTACAATTTTTTTTTTTTTATTTACTTCCATGCTGGTCTGGAAGCAAAGGAAAAACAAAGAATGTACCAGTTGCTTCTCGTCCCGCGCAGATGGTAAAAGCCCATCGAGGGAATGGGCGAAATTCTTAGGAGTCATGTTATAGGAGATGCGGCTAGCAACCCATCACTATTTTGTTTCCTTTTTCCACCTATACGCCTACAATCTTGCTAAATGTGGCCTTTAGGTTTTGTTACCTCAGGCTCTGTCTACCCTGTAAGGGATATAGACGTAATTTGTGTGTATGTGTATTATTTTTTTTTGACGACCAGTGGCCCGATTTCGAAAGCACATGTGTGAAAAATTGTGCTGAATTTTAAATACGAGTAGCTTAAAAGATACTTACGGCTCTCATTAATCTTGTGAACTAGTCAAAACTTTGATAAGAGCTGTAGTTTAGAAGATACTAGCAGTTGCCCGCAACTTCGTCTGCGTAGAATTCGTTTATCGCTATCCCGCGGGAATCACGCAATTTTCCGGGATAAAAAGTAGCCTATGTGTTATTCCAGACTATAATCTATCTATGTTCCAAATTTCATCCAGATCGGCCCAGTACTTTTTGAGCCTATTCATTACAAACATACAAACATACAAAAATAGGTACAAATCTTTCCTCTTTATAATATTAGTATAGATTAGCTGATTTATATCACTCGTGGTTTGTGACCGTGACTATGAAGCTAGAGGTCCTGGGTTCGAATCCCGGTAGGGGCAGACATTTGTATGATGAATACGATTTCATTGTTTGTGCCCGAGTCATGGATGTTGTATGTATTTATATACATTATACTAGTGTGGACGTAGCTCGCGAGCTTGCCGGGAGTGGAACTCCTCGTACCCACACTAGGGTTTTTGGTTACTGTAACGCGCAAGAGTTACAGTTACAACTCGCACATGAGTACCCGGCTTTACATACACACACTGCAAATTTAATTTAATAAGAAATATTTAGGACACCACTGTCTAAGTTCCTGATATCTCCAGCGTCAGATGTCGATTATTCCATCTTTTGTTTATAGCAGGGGTTCCCAACCTATTACCCTATGCGCCTCCCTCAAGTTTATGCTAAAATACTACGCCCCCCTTGTCCCAACTCAACTACGATGGAAATGAAACAAACGGTCTACAACATACTATATTAATGATTAGCGAGAACATTGTGCTTGCACTTCTTCTATAATATAAAAATTAATCGCAAAATGTGTTGCTAAGCGCAAATCTCGAGAACAGCTGAACCGATTTCGCTAATTCTTTTTTTAGAATGTTCCTTGAAGTACGACGATGGTTCTTACGGCGAGAAAAAATCGAATAATTGCCTCATTAATAAATTTATGAATTTTAATAAATACCTAAGCCGCTCGTCGCGCCCCCCGTTGGATTACCCTACGCCCCCCAAGTGGGGCGCGCCCCACTGGTTGAGAACTCCTGGTTTATAGTATAGTATCACTACATAATAAAAAATAAAGTCGCTTTTTCTGTCCCCGTGTCCGTATGTATGCTTATATCTTCAAAACCAGTCAACGGATTTTGATGCGGTTTTTTTTAATAGATTGAGTGATTCAAGAGGAAGGTTTATATGTATAACACATGCATAATATACCGTGCGAAGCCGGGGCGGGTCGCTAGTAATAAAATACATAAAACATCAGGATTTCAACAGAGAGTATTGAAACATGCCCTCAAGGTCTTATTTTGCTATTAAATCTGGTAAAAAAACTGTCTTATAAAGTATGTTTTATTGTCAGGCTTATCTAAATTAATTTGAAACAACTTGGATAGAATAATGAACTAATATACATTACGATAAGGTGGTAAGTGGAATTAAACTGCAAATTAATCGAAAAATAAGTACTTATTTATTCTTGTAACTTACAATGTAGCTTAACAGTAAAACTAATATAATAGTACATATTACTAAGCTATATCTAGATCAGTCATAATTGGTCGTTTACGCTACGAAACCCTCATTTTGTCATTAATTGAATTTCGATATCACTTGGAACTCCATTCAGGTGTAATAATAAGATTGATACGAGGTTCATCAAGTCACATAAGAGTTTGCGGTTAAAATTTACAATCGTACAACAGCGTTAAGGACTTAGAACACGTTAAATTGAGTTAAGAAATTGGCAGCCAATTTTACAATTCGAATTGTAATTTTAAACAATAAAATTATCAATACTATCTTAGAGCAAATAAAAAGTCAAGACTGCGCAGTAGACGTGTGCATAGCTGAACAAGTTTACTTGACGTATTGTTCATGTGTGCGTGCAACTATTTACACACGGCCCGGCGTAGTTTAAGCCGGCTTCACTTTCGCGTTCGCAAAACGCCGTCTTGAGTCTTTATTGGAATTTTATCACGTGCCCGTTCGTATCACGCTTTAAAGGCGTAAACGCCTTCACACATGATTATGAATTGACTAAAACTTAGCTGATCAGTGACAATTGTTTGGTCAAAACCCCGATATGTCACTAACGTCATACAGTTTATCACAACTAGTAACTTTGACCTTGTCGATAAGAAATTATACAGTTAATAAAATGTCGTACCTACAGATCTAATTACGTGGCCTTCGATAGCTTAAGGCGTCAATTCTAAAACAATATGGCTGATACAAACCATGCAGTACATGTAAGTTAAAATCGTCATGTTTATCCTGACTAAATAATACCTTGAAATAATTGAGCAGTTTGACTGGACAACAATCAATACGGTAGTTGATTATACTTAAACACTTTGAGTTGTTTTCCTCTATGCTTCCTTAATCTTTATTAATATTGCAAGTTCTCTTTGATTTGCTTACTATTTAAAAATATCACTTAAAATTTTCGTAGCATCAACTACCGAAATGATTTTACAATATTCAGTCAGTGGCGTAACTATAACGTCTGGGGCCCGCGGCAAATTCGTCAGATGGGACTCCTTCCTCAATATAAAGAAGTGCATCAGCGTCCCTTATCTGTGCTCTAAACCAAACCAGTTGGGGGCCCCGTAGAGCTAGGGGCCCTGGCATTTTGCCACCCCTGTCACCCTATAGTTACGCCACAGTTCACAGTCCAGACATTTAATGGAACTTCGTAAAACGCGGTATTATTCAAACCCACGTTATTCACACAAGATTATGATTCGGTATATTTTTTCCTTTCCGCATCCGATTTTCCAATATTTACGTGAATTGTAATTGCTTCATCGATCTCCGATTTCATTACGAGGTTGTCCCACTGTATCTCGGCTTTTTTACTGTAATTTTCATTCTCTATCAATATGGCGGATTTTGTGTGGAGCTCTTTGGATTGGAATTCGACTAGCGCGCAATAATCGCTCTTTTTCGTTTCTGTTTTAGCGTCAGCTATGTAACCTAAGTTCCTCCTCATGACTTCTACTCTCACATGGTAATTGTAAATGCAAACCTTGATAACAAAAGCGCTTTTCTGGTAAAGAAGAACGATTTTATATTTGGTCCTGCAGCAAGCTGTTTTCTTTAGCTTGGATTGGAAGTTTTCTATTAGGATCTTTATTTTTTGGGAGTAGACGGCTATGACGTTGTGGTTCATTTGGAGGTGAGCTGCTAGATCTTCGAAGGGGGTTGGTGAGCAGTTCACGGAGACGGGGCAAGTCATTGTGTCGAACTTGCATTCCTCTTCGTGCTTGGGTCTGGTGCTAGCTGTGAGGAGCTCTGTGCAGCCGCGTCTGTTGACAAAAAGAACAATAGGTGAGCGAATTGCTTGGAAGTCAAGTATGAACAGTAACATACAGCGTGGCATCCCCATCATCATCATCATCATCATCATCATCATCATCGTCAGCCTGAAGACGTCCACTGTTGAAAGGCCTCCCCGTTAGCACACCATAATGAATGACAACTCGCATCCACTGGTTTTCCGCTACTCCATCAAAGGTTCGACTTAGCTATTTGGTTAAAACTCTTCGTATTTGTTAAAACAAAAGACAACACACCGCACAATAATTTGTTAAACAAAAGATTTCATTAACATTAAACGTATTCACGTTAAACTATTTAATTAATATCGTGTGATTTATAGTTTTCATTAACAACCTCTCTTGTTAGTTTCACAATGGGAGTCCGCGCAGGTTTTTAATTAAATAATGTATTAAATTTTTGAGATGAAATATCACACAAAATCGCGTAAAGTAATTTAAATTTAGGTTGAAAGTTTCAACAGCGATTCGTTTTAATTTTCTGGCAACACCTCTTGGGACTGAATTAGCGAGCAGACTGTTAGCAAATGAAAATAGTTTATTTTGATTCAAGCGAAGTCTTAAAGTTTGGAATATTCATTCAGAACTATCTTTGAATAAGCGATAGAGTTTTAGTTTTCTAAAGCAACATTGCAGTACGTAAAACCGGTGTGATGTAAATGGGCAAAGTGTCTACCTTCAGTACAGATATACATACACATAGTAATAGGGTAGACCGAGACAAAGGTAACAATAAGACCTAAAGGGCACGTTTAGCATGATTGTGGACGTATAGGTGGAAAGGGGAATCAAAATAGTGATGGGTTGCTAGCGATATCGCCTATAACATGAATGTGGTTATGGCTATCATTCAGCCGTTTTGATTGGTGGATTCAATGCTTTCAAATCGTGCTCACGATGGCGTGTTGCGCTCTACATAAAAATATATTAATAATTAATGAAATTAAAATGTCACCAACTTAGCTATGATTTCTACCTACAAAATTCTCTTTAAACATTTCTTATAATCTAGCAGGTTTGGCTGTGAGATGACAAAAAATACTACATTCAATTATCCAATTAAAAAAATAATCTGGTAGATAATTTTGATAGTATATCGATTCAGAGCAATAATACAATTATAATGAATTGGCTGTGGCGGTTGTGTAATCGTAAAGATTGCGGTTATTTTGCTGTTTAATCAGTTATTACTTATTATTATATGATTATATATTTAGCAGTTACACTCTTGCGCATGCTTTATTGCTTTCCTGAATGTATTAATTTAACAAACCGAAAAGAATCGGCCCTACCCGGCCTTTTTAATTGAATGTGTCTGCCACGCTGTGGGAAGGGCGCAGGCTGAAAACCAGCGCTGCTAGTTTTTTTTTTAAATCTAAACTGGCAGCTCATGCTGAGCCTGAGCCTGTTGCCACCAGCTGTTGTGTATTGTTTTTGTGTAATTGTGTTATGTACACATATTGTTGTTTCTTTTTTTTTCAAAATTATTATTGTGTGCATCTTTTGGATAAGTATGTATCATGTATTTTTTGTGTTGTGGCAATAAATATCTTTATTATTATTATTAATTAACCATCTTTTGTATGCCCTTCAACATCTTATTTTGTACATGGGTTCGGTGTGTTTTAAACGTGGCTTTTAGGTCTTTTTATCCTAAACCTAGTATACCTTACCTTACCCTATACCCTACGCCATAAGGGATAAAGACGTGGTTAGTATATTTATGTATGAATTATTAGGTATATAAATGCGTATCATCATGCGTGCCATCGAGGGAATGGGCGAAAGTCTTAGGAATCATGGTTATAGGCGATGCGGCTGCTAGCCGCACCCATCACTATTTTTGATTGTCCTTTCCACCTATACGCCCACAATCATGCTAAACGTGGCCTTTAGCTCTTGTTACCTCAGGCTCTGTCTACGCCGTAAGATAAAGACATAATTTATGTATGTATGTAATAATGTTAATAAAGCTAGTATTTTCAAGTCGTGCTGGGCAAGAGCATCACCTCATTATTCGTCATTCTATTGTTTATCAGCCTTGGAACTTTTCAGCGCCCATAGACGATAAAATGGGTTAAGGCGTAATAAATTACATGTATCACTTTATACGGTGTGTTATTTATAGGAGACCGTAATAGCCTCGTAAAAATAACTTTTGAGGGTAACAGTTTCGCTTCGAATGCAATGATCCGGATAAGGTATCAGATAAATCGTAAAAATAGATTAAAACTGCAAGGCTTTACGACTCCGGACGGTTTATTAGCGCCGCTACGATTTTATTGACGCTGGAACTTGTGGTTTGTTTTATTAGCTGTTAGTATGTGTCTGCGTCACGCTTGAGTTGTTGGCTAGTTTTGCGATCTCTAAGATGATTTACATAATGTTCAAAGTTGATTGCATAGTTTACTCAAAAGCGTGCTTCCTTCTATCTGATATTAATTGACGGTGACCGAAATCAAAAGTTTAATATTACCAGTAGGGTGCAAGGAACTCTTTAACGATACGCTGGCAGTATCAAAAAAAGACTAAGCTTTTAGAAAAAAAAAATGCTCCGCAAGAAGCTTGGGAGAAAGTCATTGTTTCGAAACAAAATCATTTTACTCCTTGCCCGTATTAGTCTTCTATCTTCAGTCTATACTCTTGGGGACAAGCCTCCTCTCAGAATAAAAGGACTTTATGCTCCTAGTCAAGGATTACTCTTATCATACATACATACATACCGCCACGCATCTTTTCCATAGGGGTAGGCAGAGACTACTTTCCACTTGCTACGATCCTGAGAAACCTCTGTCGCTTCATCCACATGAAAGAACCAATCTCTTCAACATGCTCGTCAGTTTCGGGTACTCCTGACCTGAACTCTTTGATCCTGTTCTGACTCTTACTATCAAACTGATATACTAGTATTTAGAAAGGTGGATATATTTACCTGTAATTCCGACACGGCAGCATCAGATCATTGACAAGCCTCTGCAAAGCGAGGCAGGGCGCGGCCGGCGCTCGCAACGATCCCCTACACCAGGCGCAGCGGGAAATGCGACGTGAGCATCTTGTGCACCATATACCGCCGCACCACGGGCACACGCAAGGGCCGCAGCACTGGGGAAAGAGCAATGGATTAGGTACACGTTGGAATTGAACGGGGCTGAGTTTTAGGCTGCGGTTTGAGACATGGACAGCGACTAAACAGTTTTGTGCCGGCAAAAATATGCGCATCGCTGCTATTTGTTTTTCATGACTGGCTGAACTGTAAAAATCGAAATTTTCCTAGACTTATACAGGGTGTCACAAAACGCTTTAACGATAGTTCACGAACTTGTTCGGTATATTGGTTAGAACACCCATGCAAAACATGAGACCCTAATTAAAACTAAAAAAAAAAAAATTTAATAGCTTTGCTCAGTCTTAAGCTCTTCACATGCCTACTCATAATACTACGCGTCAAACTATTGTTGGTGACTACTTCAACATACGGAAGTTTCGTAAATCAGCCAATCAGCCTAAATACACTGAGAGCATAGTCCTGAAATGCATCTTAAGATTCGTTAAAGGGTCAATTAATTAACCACGAGCGTCAAACTTTGCCAGGGTGTTCAGATAGACTTACCTGACAATTCTGTGAAAGGAAGTTAAAGGGTTTTGTGACATTCTGTATATTTTTTCATGCGCAGGGTGTAAGGCAAAGTGTAGCTTGTTGGGTGGTAGCAACAGCACGCATCACGGTATGACGTTCGGGATAACCATAGCTTTACTTTTCGGATTCTTCTATGTTTTCTAATTTTCAGTGTCTTTTAGAAATTTGGAGAATTAGGTTAGTGTCGCTTACAACTGTACAATATAGAAAACAAACTGGATTAACATCGCGTGACCTACTTTGATAGTGACGACTATGAATTAGGTAATAGTTAGGTAATTAAAGAGTCTATTATAACTTTATCACAATGTCAATAATCTCAAGTAGAACTTTTAGATGCCTGCCTGATAGATGCTTCTGGTGACCAGCGGGCTGGCAGCTATTTTGGGCAAAGAATCAGCCATCGATTCAACGCGGCAATGCTTCCTTCTGGGCACAATGAGCAGTGACATTGACCTGGGAGGGGTGTTTTATTTCTAGTTTAAGTTAGGCTAGGTTTAGGTTAATTTTGTACATAGTATTTAGCAAGTTTTTTAACTTTTTAAATATTCGTATGTGCCGAATAAATGAAGTTGCGCAGTAATTGTAAGGTTGAGAATAGAGTAAGTTATTTTTGGGTCAAGGTAGTGTTATGCGTTATCACGTAATACGAGTACGTGGCTAAGTTGTATGAAGGCCCAAGTTCAAGCAAACAGTAGTATGTAAATTTAAATGAAATAATGATTATTTTCGAGCGAACCAATTAGAAGTATGGAAGGTGATCACTGAAAGATAGAATAAGGAATAATGTGATAAGGGAACGTGCTGGTGTGAAAGAGGATATGGTGACTAGGATAGTCAAAAGTATAGTTGGTTTGGTCACGTAGAGCGGATGGATGAAAGTAAACTAAACAGATCTATAGGGGGAGTGTGAATGGTTACGTTGGGAGGGGAAGGCCTAGACGGACGTTCCGAGACCAAATAGGAGTCGTCGTGGAGAGCCTAAGGTAACAAAGCCTAAAGGCCACGTTTATTATGATTGTAGGCGTAAAGGTGGAAAAGGGAATCAAAATTGTGATAGCTAAGTTTTTTGTAGAAACGGATATATGACATTTATATTACTGAGTCTTTAATCAGTCTCTGCCTAACCCTGCGGGAAAGAGGCGTGACGGTATGTATGTATGTATGTATATTACTGAGTTCTAAGGGGGAGGGGCCTTTGTTCAACTGTGGAATTCTTCTAACTGATGATGATGATATTACACTGTTGAAAACATATTGACACCGTATTTTCGACGAGATAAGGCATCACAATCTCATCATAGTGTCTATACGTAGTTATACAAAAGTAATGATGTGCTCAAAAGACAACGTTAACCTAAGTGCCTCTTATGTAACTACATCGTCAAGTCAATATGTCTGCGGCAATTACTATCCTTACAAAATAACCTCAATAGTTATTTGTGTTGAGAAATTTCTAGAAGTGTCGTTGAAAGTTGATGGCATTTAGATTGGTTTTTTGGCAACGTTTTTCCACAGCATGGCGCGTAACTTGAAACGGTTTTTTACACATACACATACATCACGTCTTCATCCCTCGCGGGGTAGACAGGGCCTAAGATAACAAAACCTTAAGGCCACGTATAGCCAGATTGTGGGCGTATAGGTGGAAAGGGGAATCAAAATAGTGATAGGTTGTTAGCCACATCGCCTATAACATGATTCCTAAGATTTTCGCCCATTCACTCGGTGGGCTTTTACCATTTGCGAGGGAGGAAAAGCAACTGTTACATTATACGTTTTTTCCGTGCTCCCAGACTAGCATGGAAGCTTATTAATTGTTCAACTAACTAAATGTATTCCAGTTTTTTTTTATGTTTACCAACCACTTGCTTAATGCTCAAGTATTCCTGCGACAATTTCAGGACAGAGTGTACTTACATAATAGTAAGGATGTTACCCTTAAAATGACTTACCTGTAAAGGTTCTAAGCAGATGCTGCATTCAGAGTAGCGCGTGAGCACCTCGTCGCAGTTCGGGCATGCGCACTGCGCCGCGTGACCTTCCTCCACCGACTCGAGCGCTGGCGGCTCTACGATTGGTGGGGGCTTGTCTGAAAAAAAAAAGAATTTAATTAGACACAGTTGCCATTTTAAAAGTACAATACAATACAGAAACAAAGAACAAAGACAATAGGCGGTCTTAACGCTTAATAGCGATCTCTATCAGGCAACCGATAAGACAGATAATAAGTTGAAGACAGTTTATATAAGTGGCGGAAACAAATGTAAAGTACTGGCAATCTAAATATGTATAACTCAAAGGTGACTGACTGACTGACTGACTGACATAGTGATCTATCAACGCACAGCCCAAACCACCGGACGGATCGGGCTAAAATTTGGCATGCAGGTAGATGTTATGACGTAGGCATCCGCTAAGAAAGGATTTTGATCAATTCTACCCCCAAGGGAATAAAATAGGGGATGAAAGTTTGTATGAAACTTTGTCAATTTTAAACCGATCGGGCTGAGACTTTGCATGCATAAAGCTAGGTACTATGACGTAGGCATCCTCTAAGAACGGATTGCGTAATTTCTGTGGGATAGCGATAAACGAATTCTATGCAGACGAAGTTGCGGGCAACAGCTAGTGACATATAAAGTCTATGACAAAAGTGAAATGTTTAATACATAAGTTGTTTTGCTGACTGTTTTTTTGTTGTTGACCGTTTTAGCTAAGTCAGTCATCCGTGTCAATTGGACTAACTGGTACTTTTATTGCATTCTCATCGGACTTCTATACACGTATCAAATTTCATGTCAAACTGACTGGTTATGCGAAATTAGGTACAAGATTGGGAGCAAAGAAAAAAAAATGTTTCAAGAAGTACCCAAATGCGCAAAGCTAAATGGTATTATGAAAAAGGCCTAATGCTGATCGATTTTCCGCAAGGGAACGACATTTCCAGTTAATAAGATTTCAGCGTACCTAATTAGCTATCCGCAGGGAAAACTGGTGCTAATCCAGTTATGAAATGAAAAGCTTCAACAGTATTTTTTACTTTAATTTATTTAACGGGTCTATTAATATCAAATGTTTGTTCATCATTATAAGAAAAGATAATGGTCCTCTTCCATGCTGGTCTGGGAGTAAAGATAAAACATAGAATGCACTAGTTGCTTATCTTCTCGCGTAGATGGTAAAACCCATCACTATTTTCTCCTTTCCACCTATACGTCTACAATCAATGATAAACGTGGCCTTTAGGTCTCATTGCCTTAGGGTCTCTGTCTACTTCGTAACGGATAAAGACGTGATTTGTGTATGTGTATGTATGTATAACGGTAAACGTTTTGAGTTATTAATGAAATGAATACGCAACGTTGAGATAATAATTGAAGGTTACAATTAGGTAGGTAGTTGCTCACAGTAACAAATTAGTTCTATGCCACTATTGTAGCGTTTTGACGCTGTCTACCCTCTCTAACGTGTTCAAGTTAACGTCACAATTACAAGCAAGTAACGGCAACAAACTGTTGTCACAGTGTGAATTACGCCAAGTTTTCAACAACTATAACCGGTGATTTGACCGTCAATTTATGAAATACTATATCAAAATCACTGGTTACGGTTATTAATTTCACTCACACATAGTATTTGTTATTTAGCGCCAACGCATGCAAGACATGTTTTGCGACAAACAAATAAGACTATGTTGTTTCTCAATTTCATTTTCTTTTTTTTTAATTAGTCTATTGCGGTGTCCGATTGCTGAGCAAAGGCCCTTGACCTCCACAACTCTCAGTGCGACGCAATATCAGGCAATTCCTCCATATACGCTTCAAATTGATCCGCCATCGCCTTCTAGGCACCCCCAAGTGTCGGAGTAGACCTCACTGGGTGCATGCGGCAGACATGTCCAGCCCAGTCCCATTTCAGCTTAGCAGTCTTCCCCGACGTCAGCTATGCGTGTTTTTGAGCGCAGCGTGGTATTTTCGATTCTAAGTGTCCTTTTCCTTTTCAATTTTATGTTCATTTTATTAAATGGGCCTTCGAATGTACAAATACCTTAACTAAACCTCACCTTTTTCCAAAATAAATTCAACGGTATCGAATTCCGGCAACTTCATTTTGAAACCTTTCCTCGTCTTACTTTTCGACTAAATTGCCTTCGTTCAGAGTAATCCCAGTCCACAATGTTGCGTCACTTTCTAAAATGCTGTATTTTAAAATTATTCGCGTACAATTTATATTTTTTATTTCACGCTATCCAGGTTATCTCGCGATGGCTTGAGTGACACTGAATACTCTTATCTCATGCTGTGCTTTATATCATACAAATGTTAGCATATTTATTTAGACGTTCTAAATATTCTAACATTGTATCATTGTGTATCATGAGCTAATATTTACAATTCCGAGCATAACTTGTATAATCACTACTTATAACTTTATCTATAAGTACTTATCGTGAAATCGTCGCTACTTTTAAAAGTGTCGTATCTCAAGATCGATAGCCTTGGTAAGTGTACTTTAATCAACGTGCTTTAACGTTCGGTTTGTTTTACATATCGATTATAGATAAAAGGTTTTTCAAAGTAGTGACGAAATTTTGTAAATGTATTACGCTCGAAAAGTGCCCTTTTTTTGGCTGTTTTGCGTGCGCAAAGTTGGGTTTTGCGCACCAGTGCGATTTACTTTTCTATTTTTTTTTAATTTGTACATGTTCCAATTCACGACTACTAACCTAAGAGTTATTATAATGTTAGTTTGTACCGAAACGTAATAAAACTAAAAACCTATTATTAATGTAAAAATATCAAAATATTGAGATTTTATATTTTGTTACTAGCCTTTTCATGATTATTTTTTAAATATTGAATTCCTAAAAACAGTTCTTATTAAGGTGTCTGAATGGAACAGAATAGCGTGGGAATAGCTTCCAAAACGCCTGTCAAAGTGGATGCGTCTTTCCAACTTGCACGGTTTTTAAGGTTCTAAAGGCAACCAGTAGTTTTTGTGTTTATACAATTTCAATATTTCTATACACAAATAGTCGAAAATAATGAAACTAAGGTAATAATAGTAAAGTGTTATACATAATATAAAATTATTTTCTTCTTATAAAAATGTATTTGAAAAAAAAAACTGTCATTGAGTACGCTGAATAGCAAAAGCCATTGCTTTATGAAATATGAAAGCTACCAAAAAAGATTTTAATTCGTCAAAAATTTTCAGTGTGAAAGAACTTACTTTATTCTGTGATGTATTTTTTTTCCTAACTGTATTAAAAAACGTCGTTCGATACACGCACGGAAATGTTACTCTTCACTCGTCCCAACTGAAGTAATGACATAGGTACTTTGCGGACTAGCTTCGAAATGTGCTATTCTGTCGTATATTATGAAAAACGTTCAGTGTGACTCGCAAGCGTATGTTGAGTTAAAATTAAAAAGGTGTCCATATTTTTTATACATATAATTATGTCTACTGTTATAATATAGTTTTGCTGCCAAATTGAGCTGACTATGTATCATTTCATTTCATACGCCAGAGGTAAAAATGAGATTTAATTTACTTTTTCGATAGAAATGGTCCTGTGCGAGTATTAAAATTAATAAATTTCTTCAAATATTGAGTATCTAATTAATTATTATTACGTCTTTTAATTATATAATTAGGTCTGAATTGACCCATTGTAGAATTGTGTGGGAAATTTGCAACTGTTTTTTGGTACTTGATCTATTTTTTACGTTACTTATAGATACGACAGAATGTTTATTGTAGATGTTTCTCATGGATTAAAACTAATCCGTTTCTGCCGTTCCCTGCTTTCTCTGTGATCCGTAAAACGTGCACAGACTACTATTTCGCAAACGTGATACACATAATCTCACATTAAGAATAATTACGTCATCTAACCCAACGTACACTATAATACAATTAAGAGTTACTGGTATGACGTAGCCATATAAAGTGACGTAACCAGCAGTTCAGATGAAAGAGAAAGGATTTTTAAGGCCAGGCTAACGGTATGAAACCTGTTTAGTTCGAGCTATCTAGCGTTAACTTTAGAGGTCTTCTCTATGCAGGTGGTTTAAAACCCGTTTTGATTGCTTTTAGGAATTCTTTAGATGCTTAGCTTGTACATAAATTCGATATATCGAAAATCTGTCATGGAAACCTTTTAAATTTACATACATTAGCTATTTAAAATTACGGGTGATGATTTTTTTGTTTTTTCCTACATTTTGCTTATTAGACGACTCTGAATTTGACTATCGAAGTACCTAGTTGTTATTTGGTTGAATAATGTCTAGGTTTTTTAAAATGTATGTCAATAGGTCAATACTTTTTTTTTTTTTTTTTTTTTTTACTGTAAACTGACCAGTGATTGACCTCTATCTCACTTGGTGGAAGGTGCAGATGAGGCCAAAGGTGATACTTACTTATAATGTGTCATTTCTAACGAACTTACAGTGAATATTTCTTTCAATTGAATGGTGACGGTAGAAAAGAAAGAAAGAGATGCTGATGGTAAAAGTGAGCCGCTAATTTGGATATGTTAGAAATACATAGTTCCTACACATGATCTAAGAAAAACGGTTGAAAACACAATTCCGGGGAAAAAACTGTCGTGAAGAAAGGTTTACATGTTCCATTTTATCCTTCTTCGTTGCGAAGATTTATCTGACTCATAGGACGATTTATTATACAATTCCCCTAGGCACAACAAAACAATTAATTGGTAGGTACGTAATACAAATGTTGTTCTTTCTTTATTAGCCGTTTCGCATGACGTGCCTGCCGGCTATCTCTTGACAAGTTGTACGTTGTTATCGCCATGTGAAACACAACATGGGCTTTTATTTCATCTGACTTCCTCTTAAAACAATCACGTGCTCTTAATTCGCCATGACTGTCAAGGTTGGCCGTTACATAACCGCTTGCACCAATCGGCATACTTCGCCATCTTGAAAACAACTCTGGTTCCGGTGGAAAAGTGGTGAAACTAAACACTTTGCATATCAAACCGAGAGATTCGACTGACAGTGGCGCCGCTATCAAGTGAATTTTCTGTTGCGGTATTGAATTTGCAAAATGTTTTAAGTTTTAAAGTTGGAATGAATGTTGTTGATAGAAAAAGAAACTGTAGCGAATCGCGAACGGTGTCGTAAAATGTAATGCGGATTTTGGTTTAGTTAGTTCAAGGTTGGCAGACCAAAGTTTACTAAAACGATTAGTTCAAGAATCCAGTAGGCTTATTACCTAACTCGCTCGCAGTCGCTATCGTGTTCATTTTGACAGTTCATGTATGGGCTGACAATTGGCATCGGAATCAGCTAGCTGTTACATTCATACAAGTTCAAAATGAACACGATGGCGATTGCGAGCGAGTTAGGTAATACGCCTACAGATGTTATTTTGATAGCAAAACCGATTGGCTTAAGTGCATCGGATATGTCAAAACCGATCACACCCTAATTTTGAGCATTTGGTGCTTTAC
Organism: Pandemis corylana; assembly: GCA_949127965.1. NCBI lineage: Eukaryota > Metazoa > Arthropoda > Insecta > Lepidoptera > Tortricidae > Pandemis > Pandemis corylana. Next base: position 13,227,856 of record OX421863.1, read on the forward strand.
CACAAAAACTTAAATACGTTTTGGACATGTCTAAAATGTTACATTAATTTACTAGCATGCTTCTTCATGTTTCTTAGCTAAGCAACACAACAGTAGAGATCCCGCGAACCGAATACATAAAATTAACCTCTTACAAAACGATTCCGCATTTCGTTAACCGGAACGAATTAACGTCGGAAAGTCACTGAAAAGTTTCCGGACAAAAACGTGTTTGAATTATAATAATTAAATAGAATCTGAACGTGCTGGTGTGAAAGAGGATATTATGACTAGGATAGAAAAAGTATGCTTTTTTTTTTTTTTTTTTTTTTTATATGAATAGGAAGGCAAACGAGCAAGTGGGTCACCTGATGGTAAGTGATCACCACTGCCCATAGACACCCGCAACCCCAGAGGGATTGCAGATGCGTTGCCAACCTAGAGGACTAAGATGCAATGCCTCTTGTGCCCGTAATTTCCCCGGCTGTCTTACTCTCCACACCGGAACACAGCAGTGCAAGCACTGTTACTTATGCTTAGTTGGTTTCGGTCACGTAGAGCGGATGGATGAAAGTAGACTAACTAAACAGATCTATATGGGGAGTGTGAATGGTTGCGTTGGGAGGGGAAGGCCTAGACGGACGTTCCGAGACCAAATACGAGACGTTTTGGAAAAAGGTCAGATCAGGAGTACCCGAAACCGACGAGCATGTATGAAGAGATGACTGTGGATGAAGCGAAATAAATATGTCAGGATCGTAGCAAGTGGAACAAAGTAGTCTCTGCCTACCCCTGTGGGAAAGAGGCGTGACGGTATGTATGTATGTAAATAGAATCTCGTGTAAAACGATGATTAGCACTTTCGTTGCTGGCTTCAGTTGAATCGTTTGACCTAAAAACGGGTTCTTGAATGAAAAGTACCGTTTTCCATTTAACAGGTTTTTAGGTGAAATAGTAACGTTAAGTCATTTTCAACTTTTAAATACCTATAGTCAGATAATTTAAATGTAACCTGGTTTTTAAACGATCAATATTAAATAATTATAAATTTACGTTATTAACCAAGTGTGAAGTTCCTAATCCGCACTAGCCCCGTGGGAACTATAGCCCAAGCCCTCTCATTCTGAGAGGAGGCCTGTGCCCAGAAGTGGGACCACGAACGTTCGTCCTTAGTGTAACAAGTGTTCAAAGGATGCTGTAACTGCTTTATGACATGTCATTTTAGTCTCAGCCAGTAAAGACTTGCAAAAGGCAAGTTGTGAAACAAGTTGGTTGGTAACTTAATATTACATTGCTAAATAATGGTGTCTGGTCAAATTTTACAAGGAATTTTTGTTTTATACGGCAAGCTATTTGTTCAACTTAAGGAAATTTTGGATAACTCCCATAAAAAAGTTTAATGAAAATGATCTAGTAGTTAAAAAACTAGTTTCATTCCAACTTATCAAAAATGTGTCATTCCAATTTGAACTGAATTCCACGCCTTAATTATATTTAATGTAACATCTACTTAATGGAATTGGACCTAATAAAAATATTCTAGGTTCACTACAGTCTGGACCCTTCCATGCTGCTCTGGGAGCAATGATAAAACATAGAATGTAATAGCTGCTTCTCTACCCCTCACAGATAGCCAAAGCCCATCGGGGAAATTGGCAAAAATCTTAGGAATCATATTATAAGCGACGTGGCTAGCAACCCATCACTATTTTGATTCCAATTTTTGCCATCTATACGTCCACAATCTTGCTAATCGTGGCCTAGGTCTTGCCACCTTAGGCTCTGTCTACCCTGTATGGGATAAAGAGGTGATTTGTGTATATGTACGTATAAAATATTTTGCACAGGCTTTGTACAGACTTTGCATCGGTACTGCTTACTCACGCATACTGTTAAAGGTGACAGAGTCATTCGAGAAACATCAGCGATGACGCCCCCTTGTGACGTCAGTAATGATATCATAGTTACAGCCAGGAAACGTATCAGCACCGAATTAGGTGAAATCACTAAAACAAACGAAGATAAAGAGAAATCTGACGAGACACAACTTTGGGAAATAAAATGACTAATTGTTGATCTAGTGATGAAGTGGTTGCAATCAGTTTATCTAATGAATAATAATATGATGTAATGTGATGATTGCGATTGGAATTTGAAGAATTATGTTTTTTGTCTCGCGACAGTTTGTTCGTACTAAGCTTATGAAATATTTGATAAGAATTATCTGAAATCATTTTATCAGTTTCGCTTCTGAGAAACAATCCAATGAGTTATTAAAACATTCGTTAGCAAGGCATTCTTTTGGGTTTATTTTAACATACATACCGTCACGGCTCTTTCTCACAGGGGTAGGCAGAGACTACTTTGTTCCACTTGCTACGACCCTGACTTACTTCTTTCACTTCATCCACACCCATCAATCTCTTCACACATGCTCGTCGGTTTCGGGTTCTCCTGACCTGACCTTTTTCCAAAACATTCCCTATTTGGTTTGGTTAATTTAAGGCGTATTTAGAACAAAAATTATGCAGAAACTGTATTACCAACGCGTTACGCAACATCAGAAACAACTTCCTAGAAGTAATAGTTCAAGTTTCATATCCACAGAACCATATAGCCAAATTTTAACTGCGTTTATGCTCAATTGTTGTTTGGGTGTTTTACTGCCCATACAATAATAATTGCGTTGCATGGGTGCTGTAGCAATGACACACTTTACAGACAATGACGTCTTCCTGTCACATGTTGAAATAGAAGGCTGTTTCTTTTTATGCCTATGCATAAACGGCGTAGAAGTATTTCCTAATGAAGATAATGGCTATTAAAGAGGCGAATTAAAACTCATTTGTCATGATGTTTCTGCAATTGTATTGTTAAATGAATTAAAGCTTATTACATTCACTGATGCAACTGATATGGTTGATCCCTTTGAAATGAAAATGAAACGTGTTGTAAAAAGTGATGTGATTTGATTATCATTTTGATAATTTTCATTGCCTCATATACTTAATTGCGTCAATAGTGTAGGTAAATAAAGCAACATTATTGTTTGTCCGGTTGTTCCTAGTTAGGGACTTAACCTTTTTTTAATCTTATGATCTGTTGCCAGCTCCTGCCCAGGGATTAGATTTCCCTTTCAACATAACTTTTCCAAATTGTTGTTAGTTTAAAAAAAAATGTGCAAGCACTAGGGTGCAAATAATGCTGCATATTTTTGAACAATGTATTAACATCATTTTTTTAATGCACAAAAAACTGACCAAGTGCGAGTTGAACTCGCGCACCGAGGGTTACGTACAAATTTGGCAAGTGAATGTAATCCAGTGTTAGCAGACTCCTTTCAAATTTCTAGAACAACTGAAAGTACCACGTTAATTTTCAGATGACGACAATTCGTATGGAAACGCCTCTACTAATTAGTGTATATTTTGATAGCGTGTACTTAGAGGATTCGTTTTATAACAGCTCTATGAGGCAGAGCAACCATCGGACGGATGGACAACAAAGTGATCCTAAGGATTTAGTTTTTTACTTTTGACGCATGGAACCCTAAGAAAAGAACCACTTAATGTTCACGTGCATTGTACGTAATTAAACTACAACTAGTTGTTACGTACGATCAACACGTAACGTGTGTACTTGACCACTACAGCGGGTATTACTTCAAAAATCCAAAACAATGGCTATTGTTTTAAGTCTCCGTCGAATCAATAGAAATGATAAAAAGTCGTGATTGTTCATCAACATGAGTAGGAACGATTATGTGACAGCCATTAGGAATTGAGAAATAAAAATGTGTGAAACATTAGAAGTTCTCATCGATGCCGCTAAGTCATCGAATTTTAGGCACGATACGCAAGAAAAAATACAGTAAAGTAAGGAAAATAACGCTCCTAATTTGTCATCAATTTGTTTAGTATATCGCTATCAAGACTGTAAGTCACAAGACTTCTTGATTGATAACAGACATTTGAAACAAGAACGGAAAATTATTGGTAATCGAAGAAAATATTCGAGTCAATACTTCGATGTTTACGAAATGTCATGGCATTGAAAATAATCGGCTATTGATTTACCATTTCGGTATTTTAATGTATTGTTTTGATTTAGGAGTAAAGAAGACTATTTGTTTGGCTAAAAGTGTTGAAAGTTACGAAGTTAAAAATTACCTTTAACATGTTGAAGACAATTGTCAATTTAGTGCTTACTTCTGTACCTGTAAACGTTACGTTTTGGAAATGCTCTCTACTTATAATCATCTGAAGATATATCCATTAAAATTGGCATGTCATTACATTTTTTTTTTTTTTTTTTAATACGAACTGACCAGTGATTGGCCTCTATCTCACTTGGTGGAAGGTGCAGATGAGGCCAAAGGTGTAACTCACTGGTTCAGTAACAGCCTATTCACTCTAGCCTTGAAGAGCCCTAGATTGTATCTGTCCGGAAATACAGACGATGGGAGCGAATTCCATTCCCTAGCAGTTCGCATTAGGTAACGCTTCACATCTTGTCTTTTTATCAACGAAGATAACACAGCCAAAGAGCCATCATTATAACTCATGTCTTTAACTTACTATCTTTCACTAGTTCTTACTTTAATTTACAGCTTCTTCTAGTAATGAATATTTTTATTTATTCAACATACCTTCAATTTCAACATTTTCGCCGCTAGAAGAGTCTGATGAGTCATCTTCTATCTTCTTTTCCGTGACTATCGTCACACTGTTCTCTCCACAGCCATTGTTGAGTCTCTTTTCTGTCACCGAATGGAACTGTGGACAAGAGAAAGATAAAATTACATGGGGTATTAAAACCAATATAACCTTTTTTTCAGAAAGTATAACTTGCAGAAACCTTGTAAATGGATACGACTCTCTCTTTCTCAAAGGAACAAAAACTTTTTCAATGAAGGTCGCATTAAAAAAAAGCGATGCCTAAGTTACAGCCGTGTTATGTTACGTACGCTACACTGTGACAATTGCGCCAAGTGAAATAGATTAGGACACACCTATATTACGAAGCTACCCCTCACAATAATCCCCAATTAGGCTAACTGGGACTTCTAACGAATACCTCACTCCACGTCGTATTATCTCTCGCACTGCAACTGTTATGCAACCTAATGCGCTTTGCACAACTGCAGCGCAGATCTAGGGTTTTGCAAGCTCCAGATAAGCTGTTATGACACTGGATATACCACAAAGTTAACTGAACAGGTGATGATGTCGCTTTCTTTGAATTTAGACATAGATTCAATACGAGGTTACGTAAGTTCGCAATGTTATCCACCGCCCCAGCTAAGTTGGTTTTGATGTGTATATGGATGATGTGTTGGTAGATGGATTTGTTGCAACATTTTATTGTGATCGTGTTTGAACACTTGTTTGAACGGTTTGAAGAAAATAAAGTCTGTAAACAAAGTTAGTTTGTTTCAACAAAATTAATTAATGTGGTATTCCGTTAAGTTATTTATTTAGTTTATAGCTGATACTTATTATTTTAAATCTATTAATTCTCCTTAGTTACACAGCTTTACAATTATAATTCAAACCGGTTAGCAATCAATCTTATTATTAATGGGTAATTTTTGCTGCTACGTTTAATTCGGATTACGTCAATGCTGTGAAGTCATTATAGAATTATACACAGTTTGTATGAACCTTGAACGAATAAAGGTCTGGTTACCTTAGGCCCTGTCTACCCCGTAAGGGATAAATATGTGATTTAAGTGTGTATGAATGAATAAATGTTACACCTACAGAAAGGGGAGGCTACTCCAAAATTCGATTTTAAAGTTTGAGTCATACTGTCCGTTTCACTCTCAAATTGATAACTATAAGTGTGAGCGGAACGGCACGAAACGAACTTCAAAAATCGAATATCGGAGTAGAACGCCAGATGGGAAGACAAGTGCTTACGCCTGCGTACAGTCGCAATAAAAAGGCCACGTGAAAGAAACCCCGTCATTCCTGTCAGCAACAGGTTGGACTCGTCTTAGTGATGTTAAGCTATCGATTGTTACGAAGTCGATAGTTGGCCTAGAACAATAAGTCAACATCGATAGTACTCATACCATAATTTCCAGTGCTAGATAACCTCAAAATGTAAACCATCATGTAAGCATAACATCTGTCTGGTGAGAGATGTCTGCTTGACATCCCCACAATTATCTTTACTTGTTGTTGTTGTTGTTGTTGTTTGTCTTGTTGTTTTATTGTTCAGAAGTAGTAATAATTGTTGGTGGATCGCGGCTATTATTTTTTTAATTATCTTTTGATGAGCAAAGCTTTTCAAGGATGATGTATAGAGCATTGGGGTAAATTCGAAATTGGGGGAATTTAGACACTCGTGGATACCCTCCAATTTCGAATTTACCCCAATGCACCTTACGAAAAATATCAGAATAATACAGCAGGGACTGAATAACTATGATTTCTAACGGAAATACCTCTTAAATGACTGGGAAATTTGGATTAATTAAAGGAAACAGTTTTGTAACACTATTGCAAACAATAGTATTGCACACTCAAACTAGACTTTATCACTTTTGCGTTCGGTTACTTATGCCCAATGATGAAATTTTAAATCTGTAGTTATAATTACACAAACTGATACTATCAATGAAATTATGCCGAAATATCGATATGAATAGATTATCGATAGTCGATAATTTGTCGATAGGCGGCAACACTAAGCCGGATGGTGTCAGGTAGTCCTTTTTTAGACTATGTTAAGTAGGTTTGGATTACAGTTATTCATGGAGAAGGATATACCACGGAGGCAAAGATATTTTACTATCAAATGAATCAAGAATTTTTACTTCTTGATTTTTTTATGTTTACATTTACGGTTTTACCGTTAGAAATTACATTTCTAAACTACACTGAAAATTAGAACACAGAAAAATCCGAAAAGTAAAGCTATGGCCGGGAATCGAACCCGGATCCTCGTCATTCCATGACGCGTGCTATACCGCTACCCATAGCAGGTAAACAGGCGGCCGTAGAGTAAAATTTATATTTTACATTAAAGAGCTAGATGTAATAAAAACGTGCTAAAAATTTTTTTTTGTCGGTTAAGCATTTAAAATCGTTGCGCGCAAGGTTGTTCAAGTAATGATACTTCTAATATTTTGTTGACACACAATATTTGCAACCAAAATGTCAAAGTCAACAAAAGCCAAGTCAGATCTCAGAATGAGCTGACGTATATTTGCCATTCAACCTCAGATATGGTATAATCGTTTGCTGTAATTAATTACTTCCTAGCCCGTTGCATCCGTCAGCAAATCAATTAACTGATTTTGCAATTTATATTGATATAATTATTTACAAAATGTACTGTATAATTTCTTGATCTCTTGGTATCAGATTTCAACATGTGCTGATTTTCCTTTTAACCATAGGTAATAAAATGATGAAATTCAAATCTGAAGGCCATCGCAAAAAAACAATATTATCTTACTATATGACAAGGACACGTCCAAATTGCTTTAACGAGGTCTAAAAATAATTATATTATTCATTTCAATTCAATTCAATTCAAATTTAGGAAAAAGTGGCTCCATCAACTTTTTGATGATTCTGCCAATGTCGAGGTTGGATGAGACACGGCAAGGTGGACGTCTTGTTCAATAATCTGCCAGTTTTCGATGGGATAACTACCAGTTACTATCTGCAATGAGGATACACATGGTTTCAACAACTAATCAACTAATTACGCGACAATTTAATAATAAAAAGAAACAACAACAACAACAACAAAAGTGAAATTGTAGCGAATTCGGAATAAAAAAGGCTGTGTAAATAAATAAATTAATTTAAATTTATTTCTGAATTTTAATTCATTTGTAATAAATCTTGACGTTTTAGTTACTTCACCTTGTAATATTTGTATTAAAGTAAATTGTGACGTTTCACCTCTCTCTGTTTAGTTGCAGTTATCTATGATGTTGTCGCTGTCTGTTTCGTAGTAATAAATAGAGACGGAATCATAGATAACTGCAACTTAACAGAGTGACACGCTGTCAAAGTAATAGTTTCGCTTGACCTAACACTATCCATCGAAAACAATAAAGATAACGTATTGTCTATGCCCAGTCATTTGAAACAAGTCATAAATACAGACTAGAATGAGAGGTTCTTTGTTGCCACAGGATCAATTAAAATGTATTTTATTTTGAGAAAATGACTTTCTGCCAAGTTTCTTGCGGCGCATTCTTCTTGGGGATGATGGTCTTTCAATACAATACAATAACTCTTTATTGAACACCACATATAACAACCAAAACAGAAAAAGGTATACAGAACCTCCAAATCTCTCATTCCAAATGCGCTGGTAGTTTCAAAAAAGACACGTGGAACTTGGCGGATAATTTACAAAAATAATTTTGGATTTTGAATTAGAATTTGTAACAAATAAAGTACAAAATTGAGTAAGCCTAATGCGATATAGCATTGAACTTGATTTCAGGATCGGGAATTTAATCTATTTGGTCTATTTATTTTTTACATTAGAAGTAAAAAATCGTTAACTAAAAACTATTAAACTATACCATAACCAAACAAATCACTATATTCCAGGCGTTTTAAATTGTATTTTTGTTCTATCTATTTATTTTTTAAGTTTTCCAATTAAAAGGCATGTCAAGATGTTTATTTTCTTTGTAATATGAAAATAATGAAGTGCCGAGTGCACTATGACTGTGAGTAGTATTTATTTATTTACTTTTCCAATGAATTCGTATAGAGTTAAAAACGCGCTAGAGTCTTTTGTTGGGGAATTCTTAAACGAGTCCTAAAGGCCCGATTTAGACACCTGCAAGTTTCGCTACATTGCGGGTTGCCAAGGTAAACCGAATTCAACCAGTATGTCAAACTTCGCAATGTAACTATAATGGCATACATTATATCGCGTCGTGAGTTGGACAAACAACTAGTTTGTTTTCTTGTGAAACTTTACCAAGGAGGTTAAGAGTAGTTTTAAAACCTTAACATTCAACATTCTGATTCTGATATACAGTACAGTCCGTAAACTCTTAGAATGCCGTACTGGTCTGTCTTGCTATCTCACTTACTCTTATGGATTTGATTTTAGAATCGGCCAACGGTACCCGAAACCCGACTGGCTCTCGGACTATTGGTGTTCCAGTATATATGGTAAGACATCCAGGGAAATTGCTGAAACAAATGGCATTCCACGTCGGCCGTTTTGGCACCCAACGCATCTAAAATCCTGCAGTGCCTCTGAGTAGCAATGGATTATCACAAAGTGATATATCGGATTGTTTTCCGTCCTTGTCTTACCCATCTACCATGCTTATAGACAATCGTAAACAATCCAGAGCATAACGTAACACGTCCAACTGAGCAACTTCTGTTTGTGTGGAAATTTTTAGAAATAAATTAGATTTGTTCAATAAGTAATTCATTTTTTTGTGGTTTGTGAGGTAATAGTTTATTTAGATTAGGTTGCAGTAATGCGGTTATAGCGGCATAGTTTCATGGTGGATTTTAAGGAACCAAAATGTATGTAGATCAATCGGTTATGTATTGAAATTGAGAAGTGTAATTAGAAGCGAACAGCGTGCTTATGTAAGCTCTACACTTCTCATACTGACATATTACTACACCAGGCATAATAATACACCATACTTGATACTATACCAGGCATGATACTATACCAGGCTTAATACTACATACATACCATCACGCCTCTTTCCTATGGGGTTAGGCAGATCTACTCTGTTCCACTTGCTACTATCCTGACATATGTACCTCTTTTGCTTCATCCACATTCATCAATCTCTTCATAACATCGTTGGTTTAGGGTACTCAGGTGGTCCCTGACTTTTAGTCAAATCCTCAATTTACTATACCAGGCATAGTACTACATACACTAGAAATTTTACTAGGTACACCAGGCATAAAACTACAAACACTAGAAATATTACTACAGACTAAATCCGGCATAATACTACACCAGGCATAATATTACACCAGGCATAATATTACACCAGGCATAATACTATACCAGGCATAATATTACACCAGGCATAATATTACACCAGCCATAATACTATACCAGGCATAATATTGCACCAGACATAATATTACACCAGGCATAATACAACACCAGGCATAATATAACACCAGGCATAATATAACACCAGGCATAATATTACACCAGGCATAATACTATACCAGGTTTAATACTACTTGCCATCTTGATCGTTCAGTAGTTAGACCAAATGATTAAAGTCACTGACGTTTGGTCCAGTCTGATTTAAGACGAACACAAGGCTTGTCCAAAGATCACTGGTTCAGAACGTGCCAAGGCATGGTTCATCATTTTGTTACCACTCAGTCGATAACCAATAACACTAACTAAAGGTAAATGTATCACTTACACGATATAATTCGTAGCATTAGTATGTGAAATCGTTATAATTCCATTTATTAAATTTGTCGACTCGATTTAACTAGTTTGAGTTGCATGCGCTGGATGCGTGATAGAAAATCTGATGCTCCGTGCGTTTGTTTGCTGAATAGTTTATTACATATATAATAATTACCATTGTTGGGTAATAAGATTGTTTAATAAATGGATTAACTGCCACGAGGCGGTAACATGATAGGAAGATGACACGACACGTAAATGTCTAAAAAAAAATAGTTTCAAAAGCTTTCATTGTCTACACTATAATTTTATTTATTCAATTAAGTTTATTTTATTATGTGTTTTCAGCGAAACTGTTTTCGTTGTGTAGTACTTATTTCATGGTTTCTCTAGTTTTGTAATCGTACTAATATTATAAACGCGAAAGTTTGTAAGTATGGATGGATGGATGTTTGTTACTCTTTCACGCCAGAACGGCTGGACAGATTTGGATGAAATTTGGAACATATATAGATTAGCTGGAATAACACATAGGCTACTTTTTATCCCGGAAAATTGCGTAATTCCTGCGGGATAGCGATAAACGAATTCTGTGCAGACGAAGTGGCGGGCAACAGCTAGTATCAATCGCTACATAGTATAAAATAAAGTCGCTTTTTCTGTCCCCGTGTCCCGATGTATGCTTATATCTTCAAAACCACACAACGGATTTAGATGCGGTTTTTTAATAGATAGAGTGATTCAAGAGGAAGGTTTATAATGTATAATACATGCATAATATACCGTGCGAAGCCGGAGCGGGTCGCTAGTATAACATAAAAGTGGTTTATAATTACGTATTACACGTGTTGTATTAAATTTATGGATGGATACATAAATAAATATAACCTTATTATCTTAAATACATAAGTTTATACTCGTATAATAAATCTATCACAGTTGCCGTTGTCATTAAACATACTCAATATTGTCATTTGATGCAATTTATACAGGAAAATGAAAACAAAATAAACTCACTGATCTCCGAAACAAGACCAATTTGCTCTCCCGCCGCACGCTCTGATAGTTACCACTACAATAACACTCGTCTTCGTCATCCGACAACGGAACATGGAAATATACGACGCGACGTCTCATTTTCGGTAGAAAAACACAGTTCCACAACGTTATACGTTCACCAATTTACAGTACACCCTTCTAAAATTAAACGAGATACTATTTTTGTTTTTTATGTTCTATTTTCAAAAACGCCTCTGGTCCAGCCAGTTGGAAGTTACTGGCCGAATTTAAATTCTGAATTTCGAATTTCGATGACAACCGGCCAGGTCCCAAGATTAGCAGCAACTGGCAGCCGGTAACGGTTTATTAGAAAAAGTTTCCCAAGTCACAATAGGCCAGAAAAGTATAAACCTGCTATTGTGTGCGTCACAACAATGGTGCAGTTTTTACCGATACTGCTTATTTTGTCCGCGGAGTGTCAAAATCGAGTGTCTCAATAAAAAGTGACACGAATCGATCTATTTTTGCCGGGCTATTAAGTAGCAACATACCTATTTAGCTTGCTTCAGTTTAGCTTAAGGTTGGAGTTAAAGTTGCGCGTTTAGCGATAAGCGTTTTGATGGCGCGTTGATAGATAAAAGGTGAACTGTGACGATGTGAACACACGGTAAGCTTCAGCGATGGCAGTAATACTATTACTTCTAAGTTCTCCTCTTCAGATTCGACCGTAGCCTTATCGCTAAAGGTAAGAGAATGGAAATGTTTTGTGTAGATTTTTTTATACATATTCGAGTACATCTTACGTATATACGTAACGCTGTCAGTGCATGTTCTTGGTACGAAAAGCAAGCAGGCATTTTACGCATGTTATAAAAGGCCTTGGGTCAAAAAAATGTAATTGTAACATAAGTATAAACAAAAACCACCGGAAGACATGCAGTCGAAGGAAACGTAAGCCACACCATGTCTTAATGACTTCCTCGTATGAATGAATGTTTATTCGTCATTCACTACGCATGCGTATACAGCCCATTGACGGAGTTGTCATTTGTTTTACTCAGTATACCGCTAGTGTCGCTAGAAGGATGGAGTTTACTTCAATTATTAGGTACACAACTGTCACAAAAAAAACTATTCATCAATGTTAAAAGTAGTAGTGTCAACTAACCTAGCAGGCTGTCACGTCAGTCTACTTTAGATCATGCATCTACCCCTAATATTATAGAGATAAAAGATTTGTTCGTATAGATAGTGCATTGGGGTAAATTCGAAATTGGGGAATTTCGAAACTCGTGGATATCCATTAAACGGGGAACAATTACATAATCTAGCAACGCTTACCTAGAAGCTCCAATGTCTTTGGCTTGGCTTCTAGATAAGCGTTGCCAGATTATGGAATTGTTCCCCGTATAGTGGATATCCACAATTTTCGTAATTCCCCCCTAAACACGAATTTACCCCAATGCACTTTATGTTTCTTTGTATTGAGTAGGTTCCGAAACTACCGAACCAATTTGAAAAATGCTTTCACTATTAGAACCCTGCATTATCCCTAATGAACGTAGGCCATATTTAATGCGCGGATGAAGTAGCTGTAACTTATGTAGAAGTATTTTTAACAGAAGTGTAACACTGAAATGTCACACCGGGAATATTAGTTAAAAATGTAAAAACTATTGTCATTTTTCTGTACCTATTTGGTAGACGACCTTTCTTACCTTCCCTTTAAGTTTGTCGTATCACTTACGGAACACCCTGTATACATACTTACCTTATAAACCCCTGTCTTAGCCTTTATCGAATATTGGTGTGACCCACATTCATAATAACTGGTGTCGTATTACTGTACCCGTATCCGATACGGATTGGTATCTTGTTCTCGACTCGTATACAACGTTGTTTCTATTGTTTTCGTCGTTTATGATTGCAATGGGGACCATTGTTTGCTCACCAGTTGGCGCCACTGTTGACTAAGGTCCAGTTATAAATAACTATCATCGTATCGAGTAGCTATGCCGCAATGTTGTGCAGTCTTGTTTTGTTCGGAAAGAACCGCTTTCAAAGCGTTCACATTCATCGCCAAATCCTACTAATATTATAAATGTGAGTTTGTGAGAATGTTTGGATGTTTGTTACTCTTTCACGCCAGAACGGCTGGACGGATCTGGATGAAATTTGGAACATAGATAGATTATAGTCTGGAATAATACATAGGCTACTTTTATTTCGGAAAAATGCGTATTCCCGCGGGATAGCGATAAACGAATTCTATACAGACGAAGTTGCGGGCAACATCTAGTAATCCATATTTGCGATAATTTCACAAAGATCACTTTTCAACAGGTAAACGTGAGAAATTATAATTTATGTCACGAAGCCCGCCAAAACCAGTGACAAGTGGATGTTATTGGACCTCACGCGACACTAGCGCCTCTAGTGACAAATTCACACGCGATAGCCCCCATTGATTGTCACTTTCAAAGGTTAACTGGAAGAGATCCCTTTTAGGGATAAGTTCGCCTTTGTGCATGTGTGTTGTCCTGTATTCATCTTTTTCTTGTGTTTTTCACTATCACTACATAGTATAAAACAAAGTCGCTTTCTCTGTCCCTATGTCCCTATGTATGCTTATATCTTCAAAACTACACAACGGATTTGGAAGCGGTTTTTTTTAATGGATAGAGTGATTCAAGAGAAAGGTTTTTTTGTATAATTCTACGCAGACGAAGTCGCAGGCAGAAGCTAGTGTACAATAAAGAGTTATACATACATACATACATACTTTTAACGCTGATTTGTCGTTAGTAACTTTGTTCCACCTGCTACGATCCTGACATACGTATTTCGCTTCATCCACATTCATCAACCTCTTCATACATGCTCGCCGGTTTTGGGTATTCCTGTGCCCTTTTATCATCGGTTGGAAATGCTAATTCATCGTTCTATTTTTAGCCACTAATGTCACAATATTAAAATAGAAATTTATACATATTTATCATTATTTTATCACCCCTTATCAGTCGAGATCAGATGTCACCGAACTCTAATCTCATCCTTGGCTTATCGTATTTGTGTCAACAATCAATATTTATTCAGCATTCTATTGGCACATGTGTTTACTTAGTCGTGCATCGTAAAGAAACGGATTTAAGTCGATGGAGAGCTGGAGCGATGGAGCGTGAATTTACGGTATGTAATTCGTGTTCACAATTTAATTTGGATACAGTACGGGAATTATCAGGACGTGCATTCCGAGACATGCGTTGTTCTCTAATAAACCATTTACCGTTTACATAAGACCGGCCTTTTTACTTTGAGGTGTTTTTAAATGATTGCATAAGCTTGATGACCTTTTTATTCACCCCTTTGAATATCGAGCAATGTATAGAATAATAAGTATGTCAAATACAATTTAAAAATTCTGAACAACATTGTGTGATCATTTAAAATAGTCGATTTTGCGGATATAATGAAAGAGGTACCAAATAACACACACACACACACACACACAAATCACGTCTTTATCCCTTACGGGGTAGACAGAGCCTAAGGTAACAAGACCTACAGGCCACGTTTAGCAAGACAGTGAGGGCGTAGAGGTGGAAAGTGGAATCAAAATAGTGATAGGTTGCTAGCCATCGCCTATAACATGATTCCTATGATTTTCGCCCATTCCCTCGATGGGTTTTTACCATTTGCGCGGGAAGAGAAGTAACTGGTAAATTCTATGGTCTATTCTATAATAATATGGATGTTAGTTAAAAGGGGTTTTAGTCATAAAATATTAAAAACATTGAATACGTCAACAATGTTGTGTTGAATAATATTGTGGGAAAAAACCACGGGGAAAACTCAATGCGCTCGGTCATATAAAGGAGCGATCACACCGCCGCGTAAACGCAATGACGTGTCAAAGGCGCCACGTTTTCTCACCGTTTTTTCATACATTTTGTTGCGTAATAGCACCGTCAACATCTTTTACGCACCGGTGTGGTCGCACCTTGACTTGACATGTAGGTATGTATACGTATTTCTACGTATTTTTATAAACACACTCGTAATGTTTGCATTCGTAAACAACGGAGGATACCTAACTAGTGAAATTCAAGTTTGTTATAATTTATTTGTTTCTACATTTGCTTTTCTTCCCTCGCAGCTGGTATAAGTCCATCGAGGGAACGGGCAAAAAAATTAGGGATCATGTAGCCAATGTGGCTAGCAACCCATCCTTATTTTGTTTCCCCTTTCCATCTATACGCCGAGAATCATGCTAAATGTGACCTTTAGGTTTTGTTACCTTAAGCTCTGTCTACCCCGTAATATGTGTATGTTATAATAATTAACTACTTCTTAAAAATTTGTAGTTATGTATACATAATTGTGTGCATGTTTAGGTTGAATTTTGCGAGTCAAAGACCCGTAGGCTTATTACCTAACTCGCTCGCAATCGCCATCGTGTTCATTTTGACAGTTCATGTATGAATGTGACAGCTAGCTGATTCCGATTCCAATTGTCAGCCCTTACATGAACTGTCAAAATGAACACGATGGCGATTGCCAGCGAGTTAGGTAATAAGCCTACCGTTTTAGTAGTTGGATTAACTACTGTGGTATACAAATACAAAGAATAGTATGGCGATGCAAGTAGTCAGCAAAAAACCTGTGTTTTTAAAAGAAATCTTCTTCGAGTTATGTGTAATGCGGTGTGTTATCAATTTGACTTACGAGTATGTAAGTATTTGTCTTTGCAAGCTTATTTAGAACAAGCTGCTAGTGGTTTTAAAGTGACAATAATAAAACGACTTCGGCCACTTTTATTCAAGAATTCATGAGGTTTTTGTTTGCAAGCGTAGAGTTTATACATCAACTAGCTGTTGCCCGCAACTTCGTCTGCATAGAATTCGTTTATCACTATCACGCAGAAATTACGCAATCCGTTCTTAGAGGATGCCTACGTCATAGTACCTGTATGCATGCAAAGTCTCAGCCCGATCGGTTTAAAATTGACAAAGTTTCATACAAACTTTCATCCCCTATTTTATCACCTTGGGGGTAGAATTGTTCAAAATCCTTTCTTAGCGGATGCCTACGTCATAACATCTACCTGCATGCCAAATTTCAGCCCGATCCGTCCGGTGGTTTGGGCTGTGCGTTGATAGATCACTATGTCAGTCAGTCAGTCAGTCACCTTTGAGTTATATATATTTAGGTTATTGATCAGAAAGTTCATAGCGCTATTATTTTATCTCACGTGGAACTATCCAGATTCTTGCTTCCCACGCTATGCTATCTAGATTATCTTTTAGATAAATCATCGCTTTCTTACTATCATGCGTTAACTGGGCGGGAAAGTAATGGTGCTCTACATAAGACAACGTGCATGCAATACCCATACAATACAATGCAAAACAAAAATGTACTGTAATGAACATAACAAATTAAAAGTCAGTGACGTCGATACATACAAAATTAATCCCTATTTCCCTTGGACACGGCATCAAGCATTAACGGCTGGACTGATATGACATTTTTTTTTAGTGTGTTTGTTATTGTCAGGAAAAGATTCGTTTGTGGAACGAGGGAGATCCACGGGCAACAGCTAGTAAGAAAAATAAAAAAGCGATATAGGCAATGGTAGTCTTATCACTCCTAAGCTATCAGGATCATGACTAAGATTTGGTTTGTACGCAATTAGTCACTCATCTGTTCTAAAAACTTATTTACTTTGCGGGCAGTCCGAAGTCACATAACCGTAAATATTTATTCGCATGCCACGTATTTTTTGCGCGGTTTTATTTTACCTCACGCTATGCATTCGATCGATATTCCAATTAAGTGATGTAATAAAAACGTAATCATTTGCGTAAAGGTTAAAAGAACGCACGGAAAATTAACGGAACACATATTTTATAAATTGTAGTGGCAGTCCGTCTGTACTGGCCCAAATACGTTGGCAAATCATAGCCTAGTGTAGCTGCCGTAGCTGCCGTAGATACCAATATAAATGGTTGGATACGGCAGCTGGTGACGTCATCATGGCGTCCCAGTGGGTTAAAACTCTAAGGATCAAGTTTAGCAACGTATTTTATTTATGAATTCTATGTATTTTAGGTGTTTTTGCTTTATATTGTATCTATGTCACCAGAGGCTAACTTTAAAACACGGTTAAGCTTGTTTTCGCTCGGTATTTCAATAGAACTCTCATATATAACGGCTGAATTTACATAAAACTAACATTACTTTCGTACGCCTTTACACCGCTAAACGATGTGTTCTTTGAAAACATACTGAAGTATACAAAGTTTATAAATAGGATTATAGGTACTGAGACTTCCATTATATAGCTTTTTACCCTGGGTTTCACTTCCTAATGCAGTTGGCATGCCAACGAGTTGAATTTGCATCCATCGTCTGTATTTCCGGATATAATGCAACCTAGGGCTGTTATAATGTTATACTTAACTTAAGTTACACCGTCGGTCTCTTTTACACATTCCATCAAGTGAGACAAGGGTAAAAAAAAACTTTAGTGGTAAGACTGCTTCCGCCGTCAACGGTTTTGCCAACGCACAAACCAAATGAAGAGCGATCCTTTCTTTTACTAATAAAGAAAACTTGATAAAAAGTCGGAAACGTTAATTTTCACTTTAACAATCGTCATTTAAAATACTTCCATGCTGGTCCGGGAGCAAAGAAAAAACATAGAATGTACCAGTTGCTTCTCTTCCCGCGCAAATGGTAATAACCCATCGAGGGAATGGGCGAATATCATAGGAATCACGTTATAGGCGATGCGGCTAGCAACCCATCACTATTTTGATTCCACTTTCCACCTCTACGCCCTCAGTGTCTTGCTAAACGTGGCCTGTATGTCTTGTTACCTCAGGTTCTGTCTACCCCGTAAGGGATAAAGACGTGATTTGTGTATGTGTGTACGCATATTTTAAAACACAATACAATAACAATGAGTGTCAAAGAGCATCGCATCTAATCTGAAAGTAACAATATTGACACCATTTGAAATGTGCCTAAATATTTAAGATTTAAGTACTTTTGCATATTGGCACTAATTTGTTTCGATTTAAACGAGAGCTAGAGATCATCGAACTATGACGTCACTCTACGGTCCACAGTGTATCACTGAAATGTAAACATAATCAAATTTCACCACAGCGCTACACAAATAGGTTCGCTACAGACAGTAAGATATTTCGGGAACAACGCCGTTGAATCATCCCGGATGTGTCATCCCGCCAGACTGGAAGTCTGTGCGTATGCCCTTATGACGGTGAAGCGTATTATAGCAACTGTTTGAGTGCAGAAAACGCCTATAAATTTTAGTAATTTATAGTCGTATCTAACCCTAAGATTACAGGTATAACTGTGGTCATACCTAAGCCTATTATGCTTTAAAAAAGCGAATTTACTGTTAGTTCAATCAAACATGCTAAAGTACATCATAAGGCTTCACAAACCGTCCCAAATCTGATGAAAGGAAAGGAATAAATCAAGGAAAACGAAAACTTGCAAGTCGCACGAGCTAAGGGCCTCTAAACCCTTGTTACGTTAACCTCATTGTAGTCAAAAATGTTGTCAAACGCATACTTCGGATAGCTTACGAATTTTCTTGGACATAGTGAAGTGGATAACGTACAAACTTGCCCCTTTAAGGGTATTTTTGGAGCATAAACTACAGTAAAATTGTATAATTAAAAAACACTTTTGCGATAGAATATTTTCTCCTTTTTTTTTTTTAAAGTCGCTGCTCTTATATTTATGACGGATTGCGTGTCTGATGTTTTTAACCTTATCGTGTAACGAATTTATTGAAATTTTATGTTGCTCCCAAATATTAGAAGACCTCGCCCGCTACAACTAAAAATTGACTTACAGTAAAGGGAAGTAGCAATCCAGATTCTATAAACAAGAGCTCCATCACTAACTACCTACACTTCAGTCAGTATTTCATGAAAAAACTCAACAAATATACGTGTTAACGTTTTGAAATATGCTTGAGTACTTAAAGAATAGTTTACTAAGCACCTCTTTTATATGAGAGACGCAAGGTTGTATATATCACGATGCAATGATACTCGAGAGATAAGGGAGTCCTACGAGAAAACCAAGCGACAAAAGGAAATTCCCTGCAGAATGTGACTCATTACATTCTTTTATCTACTTATTACTAACCTGTTAAGATTTAGGATTGGCCCATATGGATTAGAGACCATAATAGGTATATGTTACGTTATGTATGTATTATTAGGTATTTTAGAGGTACTATGTGCTACTACTATGTTGCTACAGGTCATCAGTGTTATGTTGCACCACGAAAAGCTATAAAGACTGAACTGCGTCGACAAACCGATAAAACTGTAGTGCGATAAATGTTAATGCATCGCGATCACCGTCATGTCCTTCAAAAAATCCACACAATTATGTCTCTCTATAAATAGTCATCACGTTTTAAAAGCGACTCCAACTTTATGATAGTAATTATTGACGTATTTTCGTTATTTTTAAATTTGACTAATTTTAAACATTTGCAATGTATTCTATAGTGGGTGACTGACGGGCGAGTAAGTTCGCGTACTTACGGCTCGACGACTTTGCTCGCCTGTGTGTCAGTCTAAAATCACTCGTACGAGTACACAGGCGAGTAAAGTCGTCGAGCCGTAAATACGCGAACTTACTCGCCCGTCAGTCACCCACTTAAAAGAAGAATCCCGCCGTTCGGATGTCATGGTGGTTATAATAATATACTCGTATTTGCATGAAGTGAACGTTGGGCATTAAAACTGTTTAACCAAAGGCTTTTTTGCAAGAACAATTGTATTTTAGCTCGCATTCCCGTGGCTTAAAATAATAATGGGCGTGTTTATGCGTCAACACAACTGGACCAATATTGTTTATTTCGATTTCGATGTTCCATTCAGTATGTTGACACGGGATCTCATCATTGACTTTTCACAAACTCATCATTTGACAACCCTTTTATATCTGATAAACCGTAAACTTATTTAAAAATCGAAAAACCTTTGTGCTTGGCTCACATTAGGTTCGGTTAGGTTTCATTAATCCGATGTAAGATAGGAGCTATTGGCTGAGTGCAAAGCGGGTGGAGGGGGTAGCCTAAACGATCACAGCGCTCGCTATGGCTAAAATTGTCATTTTTGTCGCTGAATTGAGCTGTCAAATCCATATTGCAGTAAACATTTTCTAATCGTTTTTGAGATAAAAATATGGTCCTGGTAAGATGTGTTGTTGTGAATTGTAATAACACCAAGAAGAATAGCGACTGTAAATTTTACCAATTTCCAAAGACCATGGTGGAAACGAGACCAAACAAATAAGTGGATATTTGCCGTAAGAAAAAAAAAATAAGTTACCTAACCTCTAAAATTTTCACTGAAAACAACAATTTTAATGTTATTGGCAATAATGTTACTGACTACCACTGTCCAAAATTGTGTAATATAGTAAAATAATACAATATTTCATTAATATTTTTCACAATATTTACTTATTTCTTGTTTGACAGCGGTGACAATATTGTCCATAATGGCCGCCTGTCACGTGGCGCTGTCGTCGCGCACGGTCCCAATTGGTTCTCTCAATAGAATTCGTACTACAACACTTGAAATATGTAATACCTATAGGAGATCTTGGTTCTTCCCCGTCAGTTTGTTTTATAAGTTTTGCAAAAACTCAATGTTTTAGTAGAAAATAAAAGGTTGTCAAATGATGTTTTGTGGAAAATTCTTTAGCAAATAATGGTAAACCTGTTGACACATTACGAGAAGTGATCTTCCGCATGGATATTTTCGCGTTATTCAGTTTTAGGTATTTTTCAATAATGTAAATTACGTATATTTCTGTGACACCCGCGATTCAAACCAGATAATATGGCTTTATCAAACAGGTTCTGTATAAACTAGACTTTTTTAAAAAAGGGACACGATGATGGTTGGGCAGAAACTGGTTATTTGTTAACATTATATAGCTTAATATTGAAGCTATTATCGTCCTGAGAATAATAAAACTTTATCACATAACGTTTTCATGTATGAACGTGACATTTGCTGGTGATACTAAACTATACATTGTAGTGCAATGTGAATGAATGTCATGTTGTGCAACGCTATTATGAATCTGCGTAAACAACGCGTAAAAACTAATCCATTATCATGATAAACACCATAAGCCAAGTGAGAAGGTTTGGATACATCCAAACTACAGTTACAGACACGTGGAAACTCTGGACACTGAGCAGAAGACAACTCCAATACATAATGGGGGCGTTTACAGGTCACTTCGGAACTAAATACCTATTAGCAAAGATGGGACTACAGGACAATAACGACAATGATTGTAGAATATGCGGCGAAGAGGTTGAAACAATGGAACACATTATGTGCGAATGTGATGCCCTCGCTAGACTAAGTATGAAACTCCTCAGCATCGGATACCCTGAACCAGGAGCTTTCAAGGCACTACCACTGCGCCCAATCACCTAATTCATGAATGAGTGCGAAGGAGGGGTAATTATACAAAAAATCCACGAATGGGTCGAAGTGTATCCGTAGAGACCACTAGACTAAGATAAGATAAGATAGAGACACGTGGGCCGACGACAAAAATCTTGGCTGAGGAATTTTCGCGAGTGCTGCCCATCTATTACGCCTCGCGAGAGACAGAGAGAAATATTCGAAACTGACTGCCAACCTTCGCTAGTTGGAGAGGCATCTTAAGAAGAAGAAAAAGAAATTAGTTCTCAGGAGTTCTTTCTTTCTTTCACTTTCAAGCATTCTATTTGTCATAGTGTACATACATACACACATAAGTCACGTCTTTATCCTTACGGGGTAGACAGAGCCTAACACAACCTAAAGGTCACTTTTAGCATGATTTTGGGAGTATAGGTGGAAAGGCAAATCAGAATAATGATGGTTTGCTAGCCGCATCGCCTATTTCCTAACATTTTCGCCCTTTCCCTTGATGGACTTTTACTATCTGCGCGGGAAGAGAAGCAACTGGTAAATTCTGTTTTTCTTTACTCCCAGACCAGCATGGAAGAACTCAGCGTACTATATGTCAAACTAAGGCTTTTCGAAGTGACAATACAAAATTGGCTGTCAAATGTAACTACAGTTCATTCAATCAAATTCAGACAAGGAATCACAAGCGCGACATTAAGCTGAATGTAGTGAAAGTCATAGAAATGGTTTATTTTCTTGTGTTCATATTAGTTTTTACGATTTCTGAGTCATGCAGTAACATTTAATTGTTTCTGAAAAATCCTTATTATTTATTACGTTTTTAGTAACGATTCGATAATTACTAAGCAAAGTTACTGTTGTGAGTCATAGACAACGAAGGGGAAATAGTAAATACTGTCAAGTAATTCGCCGATTTATCTCATTAATTTAAAGTTTGTAATTGATTGGTCCAGGCGTTCATTTGCAGAGGCTTATGATTAGCAGAAACCTTGAACAGAAATCGATTGCCTTGCTATAATAAATACTTTGTAATACTAAAATATTGCAGTTTCTTTTTCTTTGTTTCCGACGAAAACATATGCCGATGCGATACAACGAAATAGCAAAAGCTTATCCGTTTATTTATTTATTAATATAGGTACTTAAATACAACAAATTGTGATAAAATCTTTTATATATGAAAATGAATCCCTATTCCCCTTGGTCACGGCATCGCGCGTGAACGGCTGGACCGATCTCGCTGATTCTTTTTTTGTTGTGTTTGTTACTGTCAGAAGGTTCTTGCGTAACACACATAGACATAACATAGACGCACTATCCGCCCGCACCGCTCTTGGTCCCCTTCGTCGTCCT
Source organism: Pandemis corylana (assembly GCA_949127965.1). NCBI lineage: Eukaryota > Metazoa > Arthropoda > Insecta > Lepidoptera > Tortricidae > Pandemis > Pandemis corylana. Next base: position 13,251,087 of record OX421863.1, read on the forward strand.
ACCGCAACCCGCACGAGCAAGGACTCGTTTATCGTGGGTCTAAAGTATAAGTGTAATCACACACCGGTCTTTAAAAAAGGCTAAAATTACGATCGCAACAATAGTGTCGACTTTACCTTTCGTAGCGTAAGCTGTTTTTCATCCAGATTTCACTTACTAGGTTACGATTTCAAGGCGACATTCACCTCACATGACAAGGCCGGTCATTATTTGTGTTTCCGTGTTTTTTGTCATTTTAACACAGTTCAAAGACACTGCTGAGTTCTAGAGCAAATACTGTGAAGGTCCCGAGATATCACGACAACTCTACCACTACATAGTATAAGAAACTGGAGTCCTAGTGAAAATGCACCCATTTTCAATTTAGCTTAGGAAATAACCCCTAATTTCCCCCTTTGTGACTTAACCCCTTTTACACGGAAATTCTTCCCTTTTCATTCTTTTTTTCATTTAGTCTCAATTATTTGAGATCAGAGAGGCTGGAGAGAACTGATACGAGCCCTACACCACAGCTGAGGGTAAGAACTAAAGAAGAGACAAAATTAATTTTTCTATCCTAAATTATTAAATTCTTCCATGCTGGTCTGGGAGCAAAGAAAAAACATAGAATGCACCAGTTGCTTCTTTTCCCGCGCAGATGGTAAAATCCCGTCGAGAAAATGGGCTAAAATCTTATGCGATGTGGCTAGCAACCCATCACTATTTTGATTCCCCTTTCCATCCATACGCCCACAATCATGCTAAACGTGGTCTTTGGGTCTTCTTACCTTGGGCTCTGTCTACCTCGTAAGGGATAAAGACGTGGTGTATGTATGTATGTAACAAATACGACGATATAGGGAAGCACAAGTTCTTTTCCAATTTCAAAAATTCTACGCTTTCCTTGATGTAAATTCCTCGAATTAAATATAAATAAATCATTATCAGTTAGTTAAATTCAGTGTCACAATTTTCGCTTTATAATTTGCCATAAATAACCGAGGTTGAAGGTTTATCCTTGTATATTAAACATTACGTATTGCAAATTGGTAATGAATTTAAAGTTCTTTGTCTCACATATTACGTATCTCATAACGTTTAGTATTCGAGTGAGGTGCATTTAACTGTTGATAGATCATTTGGCCTTGTTGTACAAATAAAGATACATACCCACAATGTTTATGAACAAACACTGTTAGACCAAGACATTTATTTACATTTCTGTTTTAAAGAACGCAAAACTTTTACATGTTGCGAAAACCAGTTCTAAATGTCACGTAAGAGTTGTCTATCGTATAAAGTGACATTGGACCGATTCTTGTTTTTTATGATGTGGTTCAGTTTATTTCTTTGACCGATGAAATCGTCTACGTATGCGTACATTTGTTTTGCAATTACCTATATATTTTATTGATTCATAATTTATTTGTAGCTTTCATATGACACTTGTATCTGACAGAAGTCTATCAACTTATACAACGAACATGAAAAAAAAAACTATTTAACCGTTACTTACTCACATTCAAAAAGTTAAGTAAAAATTTCAACACTTTTTGGTAAGTCGAGTCTGTTGTCGAATAAATCGGTTGTTAATGATACACAATGTCATACGTTTATCGTCGCCCACAATAGCCTCATTTTAATTTACAATCCGTTTAATTAAAATCCATGAATTAATGAATCCATCCTCTTCTATATCAAGATTGTTGCATTTTTTGCCGGAACGCTACAACTGTTTGGTGGTGAAAAACTGGTATAGCCTCGGCAGAGCGGCTGACTGTGCTTAATTGGTGATATCCTGTGGGAGTATTGACAGGTGCTATGAGAATATGCCACCCTAGTACCTTTTCTGGCTTGGCTAACGCGTTCAACAAGGTTTTTGTCACCTTATTACTTTATCGAAGACCTTTAGAATGCCACCCTCCTTTAGTTGGTTTTATGAACGCGTTTTAATAGGTTTTCTTATTCGATTCGATTGTAATGTTACTCGTAGTGAAGTGATTAAATAAATGTTACAACTAATCAACGGCAACTTTGTTGGTTAATGTCTAGTAACCAACAAAGTTGCCGCAAGTAACTAATTAAGTCTTATTATTATTTGAAATTATAGTATAATTAAGTGTGCGTGCTTAAAGATTCAGTTTAACTACGTTAAATCTAGACTCAATTTTAATGCGTATAATGGTTAAAATTTAGCAGTACTATTATTATTGTGTATAATAGTTATAATTAATTAAAGTAAAATATTTTTGTCTAAGTGGAGGGATTAAATGACGCTAAGAATATCAATAGATTATTCCTATAGTGGGGTGTTATTTTTGATTTTCTATCCCTTACATGTTCGTTTTTTATCTCTTTCATAGACTTAATTCACTATCATGTTGCGAAGCCCCAGTCGATAAATGAAGGATGTGTGCAACCACTTCCTCGTTTGTTAACATGATCCTCTTTACTATGTATACGGCATTATATATAATAGTATATATATATGAGGTGTTACGTCATTTTAAAGGTAAGCCGACTGGGATTCGGAAGTAACATTTTGAAATTTGACATAGAGTTTAATATAGTCAAGTAAGTTTATTCAAAAAAGTTTTTTTATCCCTGCAAATGTGAATTCTTTCACAGAAGGCAAGGATGTGGACACGTAAACTAGTAATTTTTATCGACTGGACAATAACATTGGACCATTTCCAAGCACACTGACGTCACAAACTCGATGGTACCTTTTAGAGAAGGCTTTTTGTTTGAAGTTGAACAACATGACAGAAGTCACGTAGAGCTCTTGAATTGCAGCTAAACTGTATGTTTCATTATCATTGCACTTAATTATCGACGTGTCGATGTGGTTTGCCTTGACAAGGATATTAATCGATGAAACAATATGTGTGGGACGGAAAACGTCTACTTTTGCGAAGTCCTTTAGAAAATTGATAGACCTATATAATTATTAACATTGGTTCACGTTATGTTGAAGATGCTAATATAAAAATGAGGAAAAGGAGCCAAATGAATGAATTAACAATAAATGTTTCTGAAAGGATGAAACAGAAGACATTGATATAACGTCACGCGAGTAGTTACAAAGAATTTACTGTAGTAAACAAACAGATGATTAAAAATTCGTTAATCTCATAAATGCGAAAGATGCGTATCTGTTAAAAAGTAGACCAAGGATATTCACCAGCTTGTCAAAGAAGCCGCCATTTTGGAACTGATTAAATCTTTGTATGACGTACAGATTTTTACAGATAGTGAAATAATTGAATCAACTTGTCCTTTGATATAGTTAGTCAAATGTTGTTAATCAAAATGGCATTGTTTTGAGGCTCATTGCATTGAAGTTTACGTTATCTTTTCCGGTATTCCATACTTGTGCATTGCTAAGATGTTCTCCTTCGTTAGTTCCATTACATCAATGCCCATTGTCATCTGTTGATGCAATTCTATACAAGGGTGATTAACAATCTAATGAAGCATTCTTGGGAAACCTTGACTCATTCTGTTAAGAGGGAAGTGCCATTTAGTGAATCATCTCCATCTTATATCTTTGTGATGTATCACTATGTCAACGAGGTAAATAACTGTACTAATATTGCGAAAGTTAACCTACATTTTGATGATGACAAGATGTAGTTTCATGATTCGTCACTTAGTCTTTTGTTAATTCAAAAAGGCAACCGACTTAGGCCTATTAGACTCAAATGTTACTGCACAAAGATCTATGTCTATCATCATCATATCAGCTTTAAGACGTCCACTGTTGGACATAGGCCTCCTTCATAGGCCTTCAGTTGCTTCGGTTGGAAGCGGCTTACATCCACCGTGAACCCGCAACTTAACCAGGTCATCCGTCTACCTCGTTGGTGGATCCGCGGCTCTATCCCTATCTATGTACTAATCCTGAATCCGCAGTGGTTACCCTAATTGCAAGGTTTATTAACTATTAGTTTACTACTTTTTCCTGGATTGTTGTGTGAGTGGTCTGTTTATTTCATTATGACGTCGTCTATTTATAAAACATTGCTATGAATTCTCCGAGAACATAATCGTGTTCATGTCAAGTCATCCATTCAATTAATAACGTTACTTATAATTCTACATCTACTCTATAAAACTTTCCGGTTCCTTAATTATCACTAAATCCAAAACCGGATTTCTTTCTTTGGTCCATTTTGTTTACCTGCCCCTACATTGTTTAGTTCAAGATAACACGTTCCAACATTTTTTTTCCTCTTTGTAAGGAAGTACACATTTCAATGACCCGCGGCATTTTGGTTTCTGTTTCCATTTTTATGATTTTTAGAACTATTGTATCGTAGAGGCGTCCCCCAAAGCTGCATTTTTTTAATACACACAGACGGACACGTGTTTAATTTCATGTTTTAGATCAACAAAAAAATCCCACGCAGCTCAATCTAAAATCTAAATCCTTAATAAAGATTCATTAGATCGGCTTCTAATCACCCAATCACGTTCTTAACCCACTTGGACCGATATTTATTCCGATCGTTCGTGGCTAACCATTCCCGGAGGCTCAAATCTTCAGCTCTTCCATACTCATACGTGACCAGAGCCCCGGTGAAATCGAATGAACGTACGTGATCGTAATACTCGGGAGATCCCAAATGCTCTGATTTATCATGAATTGGGCCATAAATAAAGGACTATACGAGTAATTAATCGAAGGTTTCATTTGATTCCCGACGAATGGAGGTAAACCGCATGTGTCAAGGGTAACTTCGACGTGTTAAGACCTAGAAAATTTACCTAACAAGGAGTTAATTTTCCAAAAAAAAAAATACTTTCTTTGAAAAATAAAAGGTACGTACCAGTCCTTGAATCCTAGGAAACATGGTCACTAGATCACAATCCACTGATCACAGCACTATAACTTGAACACACACAATCCGTCGCAACGTGCGCATGCGGTGACGCTTGGGGCGCGAGTGGCGTGCCGTCGGCTGTCGGCTGCGCGGGAGTCGTGAATCATGGAGGGGGAGCTGCCCTTTATCTTTTGTTTTGTAGACGCAGCGGTTTGCACTGAGTGGTACTTAACTCTACGGGATGCCATTATGTGTTAGAGGGGGATGGAAATATCTGCTGATCACTCTTTTGTTTAAGTGTCCCTTACCTGGAAAAGATTTTGTAGACCTATAGAGCCACTATAAGATACTCTATGTAATTTGTAAGGTTTCAAATTTAATGCGATCAGCCGTTTAAGACTTTCTAGCTACCTACATTTCTGCTATTTGCGTGCAATGACCTTTCCTTTTTAGGTAACCATCAGGCAATTGATTAATCATAATAATTAGTCACATGTTGCAATTGAATATCAATATACCTATTTTTATCGACTCTATTACCATCCGTAACGTTATGTGAAACGGTATCAACAGACGCGTTGCATTCGCTGAAAGCGTTTTATCTTTGCACATAATATTTGTTAGTCGTGATGTCTCAGTATCCGTGTTTTCGGGAATGAATTCTTTGAGTTACCGTTGCTTATGACCTCGTATCCTAGAAAGGATACAAAACATCTTAGATGACTAACAGTGGCAGGCGAAAATGTACCTATTGGTAATATTTTGTCTACAATGTCTATATTTAGAAACGGCCTCGTTGTTTACCTAGAATTAACTGAGGCTGAATCGACTGTTGTAGCATACGCGTTTAACGTGAAAAATAAAAAGGCGATGGACTCTTTGGAGAGAAAAACGGGAGGAGGGAGGAGAGTGGTTGATAACCAGCATTTGGATTCATACATAAATCACGTCTTTATCCCATGCGGAGTAGACAGAGCCTCAGGTAACAAGACTTAAACGCCGCGTTTAGCATGATTCTTGGATTCAGCTTTGAAGACTTATGAAGGATGATTTTTTTTTAATTTTTTTGACCGGACTATAATGACGAAGGGATGTCGTAATGGAGTTATTAATAAACTTGCATAATTCCTACTAAATACTTAACCAAAATGAGGAATAAGGAAGGAAGGAACTTTATATATGGTGCGTTTGCAGTGTTTACTCGCTGTAATGATGATTATTACTAAATAGTTAGGTAAAATTAGGTATAAAGCAGGGCTTGCAAAACTTATTACCTACCTGCATTGCACGGTCTCATTGTCTAAGGAAAGATGGGCCCAGCGTACGGGCCCTCCCCTTCTTGGCGCGGTCCTGGCGGAAGCCGGGGCCACCGGGGGGGGGCGTCCGTGGTGAAATCCTAGTGGCATCCTACAACGTCCCATCACACCTGATTGAGGCAACGCCGGAGAGTTTTTATTCGGGTATACCCCTCCGGGTGGGGAGTCGCATATAACCCTAGGCATCCCTGTGCCTAGGGCATCCACAAACATTTCCTCTCCGTTAAAAAAAAAATGCCTTGCTAAACTTATTTGTACTGTGAGGCCCTTAAGACTTTGTCAATTTTTTACGACGCCCTTCAACCCAGCTCCTGAAAATATTAACCTTAATTTTAGTACTAGCCTAATAACAGGTTATCAGAAATATCGTAATGAACCTTTAGGCTGGAATCACAGGACAATTCTATGCGCACACTTGACTCGATCGCATTGAGAGAGAGAGAGAGAGAGAGAAACACTTATTGGCATTGACATGTGACCTAGGGCAATGACGCAAAGTGGAAGCCCTGATATATAGTTCAATTTAATATCAAGTAATTAATGGTGTATTAATTGCTTACGACGATTCCTAGCGGAGAATTAATTTAACTGTACGTATAATTATTATACCTAATTATTTTATCATTATTGTTTTTGATTTTGACATTCTTGTAATATTTAATTGATTAGTAATTATTTAATTTAATTTGATTTACGCTTGACGATTTCAATCTAAATTCTAACTTTACTATGTACAATTTATGATGTATTTTTTATTGAATGAATAAATAATTAAAATCCAAATCTAAATCTAAGTCCCTTGAAGATGTAAAAAAATAAGTTTCTTACATACATACATACCGTCACGCCTCTTTCCCACAGGGGTAGGCAAAGACTACTTTGTTCCACTTGCTACGATCCTGACATACTTCTTTCGCTTCATCCACATTCATCAATCTCTTCATACATGCCCGTCGGTTTCGGGTACTCCTGACCTGACCTTTTTCCAAAACGTCTCCTATTTGGTCTCGGAACGTCCGTCTAGGCCTTCCCCTCCCAACGTAACGTAAGTCTTAAGCCACTGGATTTTCGTATTCAAAAACCGTGTGTATCAACCTGACAATACCCGCCATGAAGATGGCAACTAAGTCTGCTCGGCTAATTTCGGCTTTATAGAGCGTTGTCTGACTCTAACTTACGCCAATTATCTCTTTCCAAAGACCGAAGTACAATCTTTATAGCCGGGTGCTCTACTTCTAAGTAACGCAGAGAAGTGAAGTGTTAATGATAAAATCACGCATTTCCATTTGTAGCAAGAATTTTAAGGTGTAATTTGATTTTTTGTTTTTACATTCATACATACATTATATCACGTCTCTATCCCTTACGGGGTAGACAGAGCCTGAGGTAACAAAACCTCGAGGCCACGTTTAGCATGATTAAGGGCGTATAGGATGGAAAGGGAAATCAAAATAGTAATGGGTTGCTAGCCGCATCGCCTATGACATGATTCCTAAGACTTTCGCTCATTACCTCGATGGGCTTTTACCATGTGCGCGGGAAGAGAAGCAACTGGTAAATTCTGTTTTTTCTTTACTCCCAGATCAGCATGGAAGAATGAAATTGTTTGAATGTTACTAGAGTTAAAATAACATTTTACTTTTCTCTTCTTCTTCTTCTTCTTCTTATTCGTGACGTATCAAGTCGTTATAGCGACAACAACTTCGCCAATGTCATAGTAACAAAAATATAATTAAAAAATCTTGTGACAAAAATGTCGGCAACGTTGTATGGTAATGGTCAAAGACCCCCCTCCACCCCTGTCGGGCTCTTAGCCAACGGTCAATGATATCCCTCAGAAACTGCCAGGAAATCATTAGCCGATGCCCATAGTGCACCGGACCAAGCACTGCTCTTCCCTCCGGACGGATCCAAAAACGAACCGCAGCTCTTGACCACACGTGGAGGTAACCCGACTCGCACCCCTTACTTTGGTCCTTGGCTAAACGTGGATACAAGTTTAAAAAAAATATTATAATTTTAATGACTTTTATAATATTAGGAAGCATAAACGGGAATTGCTAATTTTCATTGCAAATTGCTTAGGCTTTCTAGGATTACCGCCAAATTTGGCAATTAACTGAAATTGTAGCAACACTTTGTAAAATTACTGCTGAAGTAAACCATGTCCTTATTATTTTAATTTACAAAACAAATTGGCCCCTTCATTAATTTAAATTACGGGGACTTAAAATACTGTTATTATTTTGAAGGAAGTTGTGTTTAGAAATTTACTGGTCTAATGTTGTAAATTGTAGTTCGGATCTCGTCATTTCCATTCGTGTTTTACAAACTTTTATTATTTAGGATAGCTCTTGTTGGGAACAGAATGTTGAGGAGGGGCAAATAGAAAAATTGGTACCTTATGATTTTTTAAAGCACATGTAAGTTGGTGAAAAATTGTGCTGAATTTGAAATACGAGTAGCTTAGAAGATACTTACGGCTCTCATTAATCTTGTGAACTAGTTAAACATTTGATCAGAGCTGTAGTTTTAAAGATATAAACAGATTTATGCTACTTTCGAGTGGTACTTCCGAGTGATGTGCTTTCAAAAATCCCACCGCCATTTTTGTCAACAATTAAGTTTTAAGAAAAAACGTATATGTTCTTTTGGTAATATAACTTGGTAATTTAAGTAAGGCTTTTTCTTTTTAAATTGAAAATAATAACTTTGAAGTTAGGCTTAAAATGGTAAGCTAAAGTAAAACTGTAATTGTTGAGTTCACTGAATTCATGTTATTTCCATTGAATGACCGCTCGAATTGAACTTTATTAATGTATAATTAATTGGTTTAAAGATAATAACAATAGCAGACAGAAATAAGCCATGGCCAACTTTGAACCGCACATGCCTGCTTGTGTATTTATTTTATGCATTTTCACTACATAGTATAAAACAAAGTCGCTTTCTCTGTCCCTATATCTTTATGTATGCTTATATCTGAGAAACTACACAACGGATTTTGATGTAGTTTTTTAAATAGATAGAGTGATCCAAGAAGAAGGTTTTTATGTATAACTAGCGACCCGCCCCGGCTTCGCACGGTATATTATGCATGTATTATACATATAACCGCGAAAGCGATAAGGCCGCCTATTGTTACATTGTAATATTCTGTATACCTTTTTTCTGTTTTGGTTGTTACATGTGGTGTTCAATAAAGAGTTATTGTATTGTATTGTATAAACCTTCCTCTTGAATCACTCTATCTATTAAAAAAACCCGCATCAAAATCCGTTGTGTAGTTTTGAAGATATAAGCATACAAACGGACTTGGGGACAGAAAAAGCGACTTTGTTTTATAGTAGTGATTCTACGCAGACGAAGTCGCGGGTAGAAGCTAGTTAAAATAAAGACAAAATCATTATGACACAATTTTGACAGAAATTTGTTGAAGAATTTATGGCTGATTCACTTGGTTGATTTAATTTAAAATTAAACATATACATGTGTTTCAGTCCCAGGAGAGTTAGTTCTTAATTGTTACTAGTTATTGCCCGCGACTCCGTCTGTGCAGAATTTGCTTATGACTATCCCGCGAACTATTCCATTTTCTTACCCGTGACTGAAACTATACATACATACACATACACAAATAATGTGTATCCCTTACGGGGTAGACAGAGCCTCAGGTAACAAGACCTAAAGGCCACCTTTAGCATGATTGGAGGCGTATAGGTGGAAAGGGGTCAAAATAGTGGGTTGCTAGCCGCATCGCCTATAACGTGATTCCTAAGAATTTCGCTCATTCCCTCGATGGGCTTTTACCATTTGCGTGGGACGAGAAGCAACTGGTACATACATACATAAGCTATTTATCCTCTTCGATAAAATTAACTACTGGTAAGAACTGGACTTGTCGCTCGAACGTCGACGTTAACAATACAATTTTAAAACACGCGACCTGATCATTTCTGGTATTTTACCGAACAAAAACACATCTCGAGTGCATCGTAATGCATTAAAGACAATGGAGTTGTGTTGCTTATCAGACTTCATCCAGCTATCTCGAGTACCTGCCATCTAGATTACGTAAGAAAACACTTCGAGTGCCTCTGAGCGGTTTACGAGACACTCGGCTGTCCTAGATGCATTATCGGAACTTTGTTCCATTTTATGTACTTACCTATCGTAATTCTAGTTTTATTGCGTATCAAGTTTACTATGTACATACATACACATATCACGTCTTTATCCCTTACGGGGCAGAAAGAGCCTAAGGTAAGAAAACCTTAAGGCCACGTTTAGCATGATTAAGGGCGTATAGCTGGAAAGGGAAATCGAAATAGTGATGGGTTGCTAGTCGCATCGTCTATATATAACATGACTACTATACGCGTTACTATGTAGGTTTGCTAAATCTAGTAAAGTTTTGGTTTTGTCGTTTTTTTGTTGTTTGTTATCTGACTGATATAGTTTCATACTCTTGGGCAAACATTTACGCATCCTGTTTTAATTCGGTCTCAAATGGAAATAATGAGGAATTTAGGCCGAAGCGCAGAATTATTCTATTCGGCTCCTTAGTTTTTGAGATAAGATACGAGTAGAAAGATGACAATATATTAATGCAACACGATACGGTTTTGTTAAGCATAAAACTTTTCCAATTTCCTCCTAAAAAGCCAAAATAGCTGTCTCAGAAGTGCACATTTATTTATTAAAACTGTGCATTAGAAATTTAAAAAAATACTAAATACTTTATGCAAAATTAACCTAAACCTAGCCTAACTTAAACTACAAACAAAACACTCCTCCCAGGTCATTGTCACTGCTCGTTGTGCCCAGAAGGCTGGCAGCATTGCCGCGTTGAAAGGCGAGGCTAATTCTTTGCCCACAATGTGCACATGATGTACCAAATTACAACCTGATAGGTCAATTCAATTCGGTATATGCAGAAAAATACTCGCATTTGACTGATAAAAATCTGATCACTTTCACCTGAATTCTTTAAAGTTTTCCTCGCTTACGCATGAGCTTTACCAATTTATGGTGTTATAAAAAACCACTATTTTAAACGGTAGCTCAAGCCTCGTGGTATTTTATTGGATTAGCTTTACCTAAAAATATATCCCACGAAGTTGAATTGTCTGACCACAAAGTAGCAAAAAACTGTTTTTAAAATCTATAGTATACTTTTAAGGGTGCAGAAGAACTGTTAATATGATTACAAAAGAATTGAACAGCAACAATAAGCGATAAAGTTTCCACAGACCATTGTTTAGATCTAGACGCAGGTGTAAGGCCAGTTATACAGCTTAGACCGGGTTTAAACAAAAGGTTTATCCCAAATTCCGTTAGGGATTTTACGTTTATTATTTCACAACCAGTTTAACAAGTCGCGTGATAAAATGTTCATACCTAATTATGGCATTGGTCATACAAATTCGCCTTTTTTACAAGGATAAAAGGAAAACGGCACTCATCGACGTAAACACTAACATTTTGGTCACGTTTTGCGCGTCATGACAATAATTCTTAAAATAAAACGTTTTAATTGCTTCTGCGTCTCTAATCAAGCGTCTACTCTGAAGAGATGGTTGGACATTTTTTTGATCGAACTGCGATCGTAATAGCGGCTATAGACTCACGCGAGAAGCCTCACCGAGAAGTCTTGCCGAGAAATTACGCGAGAACCGAGAAGGCATCTAAACTCATGCGACCTTCTCATAGAAACCCCGAGAAACCCTTTGAAGCGGGCAAAAATACCGACACCGATCGGAGAACATGCGAGCGCGAGAACGAGACGGCGAGAAAGCGATCACATTCACGCTTCTCGGGGGTTCTCGGCGTGAGTTTGGAAGCGCTGTAACAAAAACGGTAACATGGGTGTTTTTTTTATATACTTTGGATATTATGGATGTGTGACAATAAGTAGGGGACAAGGAAGGGTACTCACAATTTGGCGAACGATTCAACGGGAGCCTGGGCACTCGAGGCTCGAAGGCTAGAGCTGGCTGCGGGTCTCGGTAGCCAGTCTGGGTACAGTATTCTCCTTCCAAATTATTTATCACTCCTTTTTGAAAAATTTAAGTCGCGATGTTTTAGTCTTCTTCTTCTTCTTCTTCTTTTATTTGTGGCGTATCAAGCCGTTATAGCGACGACAACTTCGCCAATGTCAATGTAATTTTTTTTATTAAAAAATCTTGTGACATAATGTCGGCAACGTTGTACGGTAATGGTCAAAGACCCCCCTCCCCCCCCTGTCGGGCTCTTAGCCAACGGTCAATGATATCCCTCAGAAACTGCCAGGAAATCATTAGCCGTTGCCCAGGGCGCACCGGACCAAGCACTGCTCTTCCCCCCGGACGGATCCAAAAACGAACCGCAGCCCTTAATCACACGTGGAGGTAACCCGACTCGCACCCCGATGTTTTAGTCGGCGGAGTGCACAGTGGTGCCCCCGCGCGGTCAGAGCTTATCGTCGTTCGTTTTGCCAGGAGGAGGGTAGTTGGGAACTGCCTATTGCCACAGATGTTATGAGATTAAATACACATGGTATGCACTAAGGCTCGATAGCTACCACAACCCAGTCCTAAGCCTGTTGATATGGCACCAGGTATTACAGTAACATACATACCTACACAAATAAATATCCCTTACGGGGTAGACAGAGCTTGAGGTAACTACACCTAAAGGCCACGTTTAGCATGATTGTAGGCGTACAGGTGGAAAAAAGGAATCAAAATAGTGATGGGTTGCTAGCCTCATCGCCTATAACATCATTCCTATGATTTTTGCCCATTCCCTCGATGGGCTGTTACCATCAGCGCGGGTAGAGAAGCAACTGGTACATTCTATGTTTTTTCTTTACTCCCAGACCAGCATGGAAGAAATTGTAATTTATTTATTATTTATTATTAAACAGAAGGAGACGTCATAGATAACTGACACTTAAGATAACTGGAACTTAACAGAGAGTCGTGAAACAAGCCCTTAGACATCGACGTTTGCGGTCGAATTCAGAAAATTCTTTTTTTGTATTTGTAAAGGTATATGTCAGAAGTGGTCCTATAACAATGTTATTGAACTCGGTTTCGTAACTAAAATGGTCATTCGCATTTGAAGTTTGCATTTTTTTCTGTTTTAAGGAAAAAACTTATTACAAAACCTTTTTAGGAACTCGCTATCGTGCCGTCAGGTGCAATAACTGACACATACAGTAATTTTTCCTAGTCCTCTAGTTGTAATGTAACCATCCTAAAACGTGACCAATGTAGAACGTTTTGACGTAAATTCCATAAAGTATATTACTTATTATATACCTACCTCATGATTTTTTTAATGCTGGTCTGGGAGTAAAGAAAAAACATAGAATTTACCAGTTGCTTCTCTTCCTGATGGTAGTCTTAGGATTCATGTTATAGGTGATGCGGCTAACAACCCATCACTATTTTGATTTCCCTTCCCAGCTATACGCCCTCAATCATACTAAACGTGGCTTTAAGGTTTTGTTGCCTTAGGCTCTGTCTACCCCGTAAGGGATAAAGACGTGATATATGTATGTATGTATGTATAATTTTTTATATAGTCTATAAAGAGGCGAAAGTTTTCCGCCAAGCCGTGTCTCAAATAATGACTAAGGTATTATTAGTAATTATGGCATGACTAGAACCTAAAGTGTCTAATGTTATTGGTATTTTTTATGATATGCATGACCTGGAAAATTATTAGCATACTTCCATTCAACAGGTCTACTTATAAAAAAGCCGCGGGAAAATTGTTTCGCAAAATTTAAATTCAAAATGATCAGTTTGATAGGTACTTATTTAGGATTGTTGCAAGAACTGTAGGATACAAGGAAAACATTGTATGTAAACATATTCGTCAGTGTGATAAAATGGATAATGCTACAGGATAATAGCATTCCAAAAAAATTACACGAATAAGGAAAATGTGAAATTACGCAGTGAAAATTAGCACTAATCAGTCGAAAGACTGAGGTTTTTTTTTATTATATTAAAACCGACAAACGAGCATGCGGTGCACCTGTTAGTAAGTGATCACCGCCGCCCATGGACAACTACGGCACCAATGGGACTGCTAGCGCGTTGCCGGCCTTGCAAGAAATGGTACACTCGCCTCTTAAAGGTAGCCATGTCATAGCCAGTTGGAAAAACCCCAGCCGCCAGCCCATTCCAAATTTTGCACGTACGGGGCAAGAAAGAACGCTTAAATCGCACGGTGTTGGAGCACCAACTATCGAGGTGATGTTGGTGGAAACTACTTTTATGTCGAGTAGTACGGTGATGGAACTTGGCAGCTGGAATTTAAATTAAATTGCGATACAAAAGTTATTACAGGGGCCTTACCATAACGTCTTAATGCGATTCAATTCCAACTCAGTTTGGTAGTCCATGTATTGGCATCGGAATCAGCTAGCTGTCACATTCATACAAGAACTGCCCAAAATGAACACGATGGCGATTGCGAGCGAGTTAGACAATAAGGCTACAGGTTTTAGGTCATTTTTAGTATGGATCTGACAGTCGCATATTAAGACGTCATGGTAAAGGCTCAGATCTCTCAGAATTTTCCAGATTACCTACTTCAGTAGGTGGCAGATTAAATTTTTGGTTCAAAGTTTAGTCCCTTGACGCGGTAAACTTAGGACATCGATGGAAACATTTAATTTCTTCAACTACGATTAAATAGGCGATTATGCTATAGCGATGAGGCTAGCAACCCATCACTATTTTGATTCCTTTTTCCACCTATACCTACGCCCACAATCTTGCTAAACGTGGCCTGTAGGTCTTGTTACCTTAGGCTCTGTCTACCCCGTAATGGATAAAGACGTGATTTGTGTATGTATGTACGATTAAATTATTACGAAACTTTGAGAGGGAGGAATAGACTCAAGTTACGCAACAAAAGTAAAAAGTAGCAATATAGCAAATTTATATCTATTTATTTTACTGTACCAACATACAGTCACGCTTCTTTCCCACAGGGGTAGGCAGAGACTACATTGTTCTACTTGCTATCCTGACATACTTCTTTCGCTTCACCCACATTCATCAATCTCTTCATACAGTCGGTCTCGCGTACTCCTGACCTGACCTTTTTTTTCAATATATACATACAAATACATAAATCACGTCTGTATCCCTTACGGGGTAGACAGAACTTAAGGTAACAAGACCTATAGACCACGTTTAGCATGATTGTAGGTGTATAGGTGGAAAGGGGAATCAAAATAGTGATGGGTTGCTAGCCGCATCGCCTATAACACGGTTCCTCTGATTTTTGCCTATTCCCTCGATGGGCTTTACCATCTGCGCGGGAAGAGAAGCAACTGGTACGTTCTATGTTTTTTCTTTACTCCCAGACCAGCATGGAAGCCAATGAATGATTATAATTATGATTGTGATTACTGCATAATAATGGCATTCGATTAGTATTTCATATCAAGTCTGTCAAATGTCTCACACGTAAGGACTACTAAGAATACCAGTATTCGGTAAACTACTAAGGCATCCATCATTTTGATTGTGACACAATACAGGAAAACAGCGAAACCGGGTCACTCGTATCAATACGTCTTATCTTATCATATGCTAACAGCCTGATTTGTATTTAGAACAGCGATTGTTCTAGTTTTATCAGATGTATAAACAAATAGTTTATCAGATAATGCAGTTGCTAATGCGCGCGATAAAATCTTATCGTATGGCGACAAAGGCGATTGTGTTTACTAACAAAGTTCATTGTGTTTCGGACTGTCGGATTATCGAGTAACCTTAATTAAGAACAACAATCACTACATAGTATAAAACAAAGTCGCTTTCTCTGTCCCCATGTCCTTATGTCCCTATGTCCCTATGTCCCTATGTATGCTTATATCTTCAAAACTACACAACGGATTTTGATGCGGTTTTTTTTAATAGTTAGAGTGACTCAAGAGGAAGGTTTTTATGTATAATTCTACGCAGACGAAGTCGCGGGCAGAAGCTAGTAATTAATAAAACTGTATTTACGATCAATTTTGTATGCGTAAAGTTTGTGCAATCTAAATAAAACTTTGCATAGTTGCGGTGTCCCCTAGAAATAACCGGATAAATCCAGATTTTTGACGCCTCTTATAAAACAAACATAAATACATAAATCACGTCTTTATCCCTTACGGGGTAGATTTTTTATATAACATGACTACTAAGATTTTTACCCATTTTATACTATACTAGCTTCTGCCCGCGACTTCGTCTGCGTAGAATTATACATAAAAACCTTTCTCTTGAATCACTCTATCTATTAAAACCGCATCAAAATCGTTGTGTTGTTTTGAAGATATAAGCATACATAGGGACATAGGGACAGAGAAAGCGACTTTGTTTTATACTATGTAGTGATAACCTTATATTCAATTAACAAATAACGAGGCAGTGATTTTCTTACTTAAAATTAAAAATGGTTGAGCGTCGGAAGCATTAAATTCCCTTGCTTTCAGTCTCGTGTTGGTAAATATGTACAAACGAACGTTTTCGAGGAAAATCTGCGCAAATATTTGAAAGTGGTAAGGGGTACCGTTAAACCGCCTAGTCAGAGTTCTTAAGTGGGTCATAGGATATGCCATGACGCATGACGCATGACGCGTCGGTTAAACGTACGTCAGAAGCGGAAAAGTATGATGGTACGTCAGTCAAACGTGGTGAAATCTTACTAATATTATAAACGCGAAAGTTTGTATGGATGGATGGATGTTTGTTATTATTTCACGCCATAACGGCTGGACAGATCTGGTTGATATTTGGAACATAGACAGATTATAGTCTGGAATAACATAGGCTACTTTTTATCCTGGAGAATTGGGTAATTCCTGCGAGATGGCGATAAACGAATTCTATGCAGACGAAGTGTCGGACAACAGCTAGTATCTATTGAATTCGACATCTGATCAGGCATTTGTTGTGCTATTTTAATTATAATTTTAATCTTATTATGTTAGAATTGGTGTACAGGAGTATTGTACGCCTCTAGCAAGCAGGATATGGCGCCTATCTATGTACATCTCTTTATCAATCTTATCCTACTAATATTATAAACGCGAAAGTTTGTTATTATGGATGGATGGATGGATGTTTGTTACTTTTTCACGTAAAAACTACTGAATGTATTTGGATAAAATTTGGAACGGAGATAGCTGTTACCCTAGATAAACACAGGCTATTTTTTATCCCGGAAAATTGCACAGTTACCGCGGGATAGCGTCAAACTAATTTTTTGCAGACGAAGTCGCGGGCAGTAGCTAGTTACCCGTAACCGCAATAAATACATTTGAATTTGAATTTTAAAATCGCATAAACAGGCATTTGGAGTCGGATTTTGGAAATAATGAAAGTATAATCCATCCGTTTAATATTTATGTATAGTCGAGGACATAAATATCGATACAGCGATCATGCGAAATACATGTGCCACCGACCTTAATGTTTGTGGCATAAAGGTGTATAGATGTTTTTTACGTTTTACCAAAGCCAAAATGAGCTTATCGTGTTCATCATCATCATCTTCAGCCTACATGCGTCCCACTGCTGGGCACAGGCCTCCTCTCAGAACGAGAGGGCTTGGACTACAGTTCCCACGCGGGCCCGGTGCGGATTGGGAACTTCACACACCATTGAATTGCTTCGCCGGTGTGTGCAGCTTTTCCAAATGTGATTTCGCACATAAATTCGGGAAAACTCAGAGAGGGCGAGGACAACTCTGAGGTGCGAGCCCGGGATTCGAACACACGACCCTCGGCTTGAGAGGCCACAGATTTTTTCTACCACGTTCCATACGTCATTGATATTTTGAAAAACAGAGGCCAATGATTTACATACATACATACATACATATATCACATCTTTGTCCCTTATGGGGTTGACAGAGCCTAAGATAACAAAACCTTAAGGCCACGTTTAGCATGATTGTGGGCGTATAGGTGGAAAGGGGAATCAAAATAGTGATGGGTTGCTAGCTGCATCGCCTATAACATGATTCCTATTTTCGCCCATTCCCTCGATGGGCTTTTACCATCTGCGCGGGAAGGGAAACAACTGATACATTCTATGTTTTTCCTTTACTCCCAGACCAGCATGGTTTACCGTTGGTTTAATAAGAGTTTGATTTAACATAGTACTCGCGCTTGATGTGCTAATTTCGTAGAACCCCTCGGGAGGTCCTGGGAATTTGTGAACTATGACCGATAAGATACGGTACCTATTTTCTAGTTATCGTTTTTAGCTTGTGGGCGATATTCTCTGAATAATAATCAAAGTACCGTGTAGGAGTTACTTAGTATTTAAGATAATCGTCGACAAAAAATGCCAGATAGAATAACAAAGAAGACCTTTTCTGTTTTAATAATTAATGTTACTTATAGTTTTTAAATAAGTTCATCCTTTTACCTAGAAAATATTTATACTTCCAAAAATTAGTTCATTGATTTTTCCTTTCCCGGAATCACAGAATTTTCTCAAACATTGTCGCAAATGTCGTCATTGTATTCTAAGTAACAGAACACGAAGGGCCTCGTTGACGGCCGAATTACATTGCAGGCGCTATTTTCGTACCATAAATCGGATTGCTGGACTGTTTTTCATTTGTTTTTAACTATTTAAAAAGTCAAAGAGACTATGGCATAATGAACAACAATGTCAAACAGACAAGTCGATGGCAGAGGAGCGTGCGTTTTGTTCGAGTCTAACGTTTTTATGTCTTAAATAGCTTACGGTGATAGATGACATAAAAAAAACTTAAGAAAAAAGGCGGGAACGTGAAAACCACCTAAGTTGCGAAGAAGTTTAGTGCAAAATGTAGAAATCCCCCTAATGTAATCACCCTATGGTCCCAACGGAAGACCAGCGTTGGCTGTAAGGCCAGCAAATGCTGAGTTGGGACCATTTTGTGACAATTTATATTGTTTAATTTATTTTATTTCATGTTTTGTGACTGTCATAAATAAACTTTTTTTTTCTTTTTCTTTTCTTTCTTTCAAAATTTATTTTCATTTCCTCTCAATGTTTGAGACAAACATTATATCTGCCTCAGCTGGAAGAGCAGCTGGATTCGTAACTTTAAAAAACACGTCGTGTTTTTGAACAAGGTGCTCATCCAGCAATTGGCTACTTCCCAGGCCTCGGCATTAATCTACTATACCTCAATAGGCTGCAGAACGAGCAAAGAGGCACGGGCCCCTGTCTGCACGGGAACCCCCGACTGCCTCGGCCTAGAGCACAGAAGACTGTCATGTTCATGCACTTCTTTAAATTGAGGAATGAAGATCTTATGAATTTACCACGGACCACAAACGGTAAATGTTAAACATATAACTGATTTGAATCGGTTCAAAAAATGCGTATATAGCCATTGCCGGGTCTGTACATCAGAGATGCATGTGTCTTTGTCAGTAGGCATCAATCTTATTATCAAAAAGGCGGTGACACGATGCACAGACAGACCAGAAAAGCGATCATGGACCTGCTAGTGTAAGATCCGAATATAACGTCGACCTGCACCGAGCTGATAATAGAATGAAACATATTTTATAATAAATTTAGTATATTAGAAAATATATTTTATTTATTTTTCTTCATAATAATTATAATAATAATAATATATTTATTTGCAGTGAATGTAGTGAAGTGAAGGCATGGTTATTATTTACATTATTATATTATGAGTTACAATTTTTTTTCTATTATATATATATTCTTATATAAGTCAATAAATATATATTTAAATATATTTATTTCATTGGTGTTCTATTGTTTAATATGATAGTTTTACATTAAACTTTTCTATTATAGATATATTATATTTATAATTCAATATATATACAAATATATTATAAATGTAATATATTTAAATAGTCTCTCCAGGGTTTTTCTAGCCAACCCATTTTATTGTTTTCTAATATACTAAATTTATTATAAAATATGTTTCATTCTATTATCAGCTCGGTGCAGGTCGACGTTATACTCGGATCTTAGACTATGCTGTACAAGTCACGGGCAAGTAAGGCAATATATGCTAAAAATGTGGTCAACATGTGCATTAGATTATAACAATAACCTGCCAAAGAACAATAAGGGTCTCCGGGGAAATGGTTTTAGAAATAAGTTGACGAGTTGGCTTCTCGGCAAATGTTTTTATAGTGTTAAGTTATTTGGAGTGTAGGTGACATTGATTTGGTGTTATTGTGCTGGTATATTTATTTGGAACTTATGACTATTGAACTTGTGAATTTATTTATTATTAGTGACTTATGATGTTATGATTTTAATATCTTAATTTTGTAATAATTGACATGGATAAATTGTATTTTTATTTAATTAATCGCCTTACAGTAAAATATTTGCACGCCTGCATGCAGGCTGAATACACTGTCAAAAAAACCACAATGAAAGACCTCCCTGTACTGTATTCTGGCAAATAAATACTTTTGACTTTGACTTTGAAAAGTTTAGCGCCTAATAAAAATGTGATAGCAAAATCTCGTTTCGATAAATGCCTTTCAATAAAATACCAGGCGCTCTGATTCATTCGAAAAAATTGTTCTGATTAATTTGAGCCGCAAAATCTGGAGATTTATTTTTAATTATCTTTCTTAATCTAACTGCCAACAACAAAACTTTAGTTTGAAAAAGTCTGATCACACGAATTAAAACTTTTGCCAGCGATGCTGAATGCTTTCCAAGTGGATAGAGGCTTTATTTCCGTCCAGAGAAAGCCCAGACGGCTCAGAGACTTTTTAACTTTTATCACTGCATTTATTAGACTAAGGATCTCATTCACTGTCATCTGATAGTATAATCATCTAAATAGATATGCGTGGATTGCGTGGATAGAGTGAATAGGCTATTACTGAACCAGTGAGTTACACCTTTGGCCTCATCTGGCACCTTCCACCAAGTGAGATAGAGGTCAATCACTGGCCAGATCGTAATAAAAAAATATATATATCGTCTCTTTTTACCTACTCCAAAATATAAAGAGGTTCTAAATTTTACAGTCTGTATTTATTTCTTGTGTCTGATTTCTTTTGTTTTTTAAAGTTGTAATTTCAGTTTTTATGATCCTATTTTAATTAGTAGTGGTTTGTAGTTTGTGACTAAATTGGGAACGCTTTGAAAGAGCTCAGGTCTAGAGTACCCGAAACCGACGAGAATGTACTAAGAGATTGATGAATGTGGATTTAGCGAAAGAGGTATGTCAGGATGGCTACCCCTGTGGGAAAGAGGCGTGACGGTGTGTATGTATGTAGAAAATTAAAAAAGACAGTGTTAAATCCCCTACCACACTGCCTACGGACAGTGAACGCTTAGAATGGCATTCGGGTATCGGGTACCATCGACCAATTCAAATATCAAACCCATAAGATTGAGTGAGACAACAAGACAGACCTAGACAGACCTGAATAGCATTTTAAGAGCTCACGGACTGTTAAAGCAGTTTGGAAAAAGGTTATTTTTCCAAATTTACACGGTCCTTAGTAACTA
The DNA here is from genome assembly GCA_949127965.1 of Pandemis corylana. NCBI lineage: Eukaryota > Metazoa > Arthropoda > Insecta > Lepidoptera > Tortricidae > Pandemis > Pandemis corylana. The sequence continues at coordinate 13,272,732 of OX421863.1, forward strand.
ATAAGTCCGCTTTCAACAAAATTTAACCCGCGCATTTCTATTGTTTCAGGTGAAACGCTCAATAATGCTCAAAATGGCGGACGCGTGCGCCGACAGTTCGAAACAGACGCGTTTCCACGAGATGCACGTCCAACGGCACAACAACGTCAGCATCCTTTACGCGGACATTGTGAACTTCACGCCGTTGTCCGAGAGACTCAGCGCGTCCGACTTGGTCAAGACGTTGAACGAGCTCTTCGGACGCTTCGATCAAATAGCTCAGGTCAGTTAGATTATTTATCTTATTTTTTTGGAATAGCTAAAGCCTCGTATTCATGGTAAACATTTGTTTAGCAACAAAGTTGAATCAACGTGTTGCGGAGTTGCTGTCAACATGTTGCTGGCAACACTGCGTGTTGTAGAGGTGATAGCGTCAGCGACAAGCTCTCACCCGACAAGCGTAAACATTGATTCAACTTTGTTGCTAAACAAATGTTTAACATGAAGGCTTAATGTACCAGCGACATAGGTTTTAGGGCCAAATTTATTTCAATTTATAGCGTAAGTTTTATTTTTGCTAAGTTAAATTTGAGGTAGCTTTAGTCTATATTTGTGTTAAATACTTTTGTAATCATTTACAAAATAAACACTAATTTAGCACAGTATTCGAGATGCTATTGACGAAGAATGACACGTAAATAGTCGCTGTGAAGCCTATAAGAGATGATAATGATGAGAGTTTGTAAGATGTTTTCATGTTGACGTCATTCGAGATACTTAGCGCGTCCGACACTTTGATCTGACTTTGTTCGGACAATTTGATTGTATAGAGCAAGTCAATAATTTCTCGTTTCACTTTTAGAACAATATCGGCATTCTACACTTGTTCAAGATACTCAGTGCGTCCCACTTTATCAAACCCTTTCAAGTTAAAGTTTAATCTTTATAAAACTAACAATAGATAACAAGTTTCAGAACATAAAAAGTGCAACTTTAGAAAGACTTCTTTTCTCGATGCATCTTTCCTATCAAACACTAAACTGTGAACAAACTTTTGAAACTCGATCGACGTGCCAGTTTACAAGGTTTTCACCACAACTATAACAAGGAGTTAACTATCGTTGTTCTGAACTTGCCCCGGACTTGAGGTCGACTTGAGAACGGTTTTCCAACACCCCTGAAAATTGGATGACATTTGGCGCGGTTATAGTGTACATACACAAGTCACATCTATATCCCTTGAATGGTAGACAATAGCTTAAGGTAATAAGATTTAGCATGATTGAGGGCATATAGGTGGAAAGTGGATTCAAAATAGTTATGGGTTGCTAGCCGCATCGCCTATAGCATGATTCCTAAAATTTTTGCCCATTTACTCGATTGTCTTTTACCATCTGCGCGGGCAGAGAAGCAACTGGTACATTGTATGTTGTTGCTTTGCTCCCAGACCAGTATGGCAGTAGAGTTTTAATTCACTTTTAATTCTGCTTTAATCTTTTCTTCATTCTGCTCCTATGGTTGCCTTGAAGAGCTTGCTCTGGAGCGATAACGCCTCCTGTTCAATACCTTGTTATTTTCTCTATGTATCTGTTTTGACTGTTTTCTGTATTTTTGACTACGTGGTATTTAATAAAGAGAGATATCATTGTATTGTATTGAAGTTTAAATGTTTACGCTGTGAAGTGATCTTATAGATGCAAAAAAAAACAAAGAATGTACCAGTTGTTTCTCTTCCCACGCAAATGGTAAAATCATGTTGTTGGCGATGCGGCTAGCAACCCATCACTATTTTGATTCCCTTTTCCAGCAATACGCCCTCAATCATGCTAAATGTGGCCTTTAAGTCTTGTTATCCTAGGCTCCGTCTACTCTGTATTTATGTATGTATGTATTGTGTTAATGCATTATATTAGTATAAGCAGAAAACCCTGCCTCTACGAACCACAATTTGCCCTCATTCATTCTACTACAAGTGAGTATAATTTCTCCTTAATATTTCTACTCTCGCAGTACTGAGCCCCTTGGGGTTTTAAACGCATTTCCCGACACTTTCATAACGCCTGAACGGTTAACGTTGAATTTGATACATTTGCAATTTGTAGAAATGAGAGCGTTAAGAAGTATGGAAGTAGTATCACTGAAAGATAGAATAAGGAATAATGTGATAAGGGAACGTGCTGGTGTGAAAGAGGATATAGTGACTAGGATAGAAAAAAGTATGCGTAGTTGGTTTGGTCACGGAGAGCGGATGGATGAAAGTAGACTAACTAAACACATCTATTTGGGGATCGTGAATGGTTACGTTGGGAGGGGAAGGCCTAGACGGACGTTTTGACACACAAATAGGGGACGTTTTGGACAAAGGTCAGGTCAGGAGTACCCGAAACCGACGAGCACGTATGAAGAGATTGATGAATGTGGATGAAGCGAAAGAAGTATGTCAGGATCGTAGCAAGTGGAGCAAAGTAGTATCTGCCTACCCCTGTGGGAAAGAGACATTTAAATTTGACGTTGCGTACATTTTGAACTTTATAACTAGTGATGCACTAAATTTTGATGAAGTTGCATGTTTTGTTAGGAGTTTGAGGGTAGTTAATTTAACTTCCGAAGGTCGTGGAGTTGTTCGATAATTCGGGAGGCCACGTTGTTTTAGGTCAACAGTATTACTTATTTGTGGCGCTTCACCAAATAATACGATAGGGATATTTATTGTTGTTATTGTTGTAATTGTATTTCAATTAAATAATCCTGCTCTCTCGTTCTAGTTTGAGCTTTTTTATAGTTTGAAATACTTCAGTGTACTATCAAATGAATCAAGAATTATTACTTCTTGAATTTTCTGTTTACTTTTCTAAACGACACTGAAAATTAGAACACAGAAAATACCATAGAACACATAGAAGAATTTCGACAAAATTCGCATAGTAACAAGGTCACGTGACAGCTAGTAACAGATAGAAAAAATTCGAAGGCTTACCTGCTATTGGTGGTGTAGGGGTATGGCACGCGTCCCGGCCATAGCCTTACTTTACGGATTTTTCTATGTGTTGACAAGACAGTTGGATGGAGGTGGCTAAGAGTAACTCTAATTCATCATCATCATCTCCAGCCTCTACCTTCCACTGCTAGGCAGAATCCTCCTCTCAGAATAAAAGGGCTTGAGCTAAAGTTCCCACTCGGCCCAGTGCGGATAACTCTAATAACTTAAGCGAGTAAAAAACGTCGACGGTGCATTTACGCAACAAAATGTATGAAGACACGGTGAGCGAGCGTGACGCGTGCGACACGTCACTGCGTATACGCAGCGGTGTGATCGCTCCTTTAAAAAGTACTTTTATTGTTAAGTAAATACAAGATTTTACTGTCTTTTGTTTACGTTTGGTTATGCAGTATCTTTCTGTTTAATTCCTTTAAATATGCTCTGAGCAACAAAATAGAAGTGAATAAACCTTAAGTTGGTTATAATAGATATTGCGAGCGAGCTCGAATTCAACGACAATGAACCTTGAAGCATCAGATTGTGAAACTCATCTCATAAATAACAACTGGCCAAGCGTTAAGGATTTTAATGAAGTTAAACAAAACAATAGAGGGTATTTAGAGTGTGACTTTATGTTTAGAAGTTTCATTTTGAATATTAATAGGCTATTATTTGACGGCGCGGTTGGCCTAGTTGGTAGTGACCCTGCCTGCGAAGCAAGCACCCCGGGTTCGAATCCTGGTAAGGGCATATATTTGTAATGAGCAAGAATATTTGTTCCTGAGTCATGGGTGTTTCTGTCTATTTAAGTATGTATTTCTCTATATAAGTATGTTGTCTAGTACACATAACACAAACCTTACTTGCGCTTACTTTGAAGCTAGGTCAATTTGTGTGAATTGTTCCTTAATATATTTTTCATTTTTTTTATTTAGGTATTATTTTATCTGTGGCTATATCTTTTATTTGCGTAGAGAGTTTATTTTTCACAGCTCCAAAATACCGCAGACCTTAGTTTTGGTATGAACTTCATCTTTATACCACTACGCGTTACTGAGAATATCTTGAAATATACACAGACAGACGGATAACGGAGTGATCTTATAAGAGTTCCTTTTTACAATATTTTATTTAACTTGCAATGGAATTTAAGTATGTTTGTCCGGGTGGAATCTTGCGACTCAATTCTGAAGCAGATATCTTCAACCGATTGTGCTGTAATTTTGCATACTTGAATAAGTTGGATGACTATACAATAATCTGGTAGTGGAAATCTGGTGACCTAGCCAGGCTCGCCTCCGCAGGAGGAAACTCTTCAACGGTTGGTTCAATAGGCTTTAAATTTGGTGCACATAAATGTTAGGAAGGAGGACAATGCAAGTACAGTCAGAAAAAAGCTTGTATTATAAATAAAACGAGACGACCGGATTGTCTAGTGGCTAGTGACCATAACTATGAAGATAGAGATCCTGGGTTCGAATCGCAGGCGTAGATAGTTGTATGATGAATACGAACGTTTGTGCCCGAGTCATGGATGTTGTATGTATTTAAGTTTGTATTTATCTACATTATATAAGTATGTTTATCCGTTGCCTCCATAGTACAAGCTTTGCTTAGTTTGGGGCTGGGTCAATTGGTGTAATTTGTACCAAGATATGGACCTTTAAAAAACCTATGAAATCAGTGAATTAAACGCGTCACATTAGGACGGCCAACCCACAATACCCACATCTCCAGTCGACTGGAAATTGGCAATAAATAAAGTTATTTATTGTATTATACAGCTGTGGAACGATAAAGGTGATTTGTGGGCATTTTGTGGCTAAAATCGCTGCTATATGTCAGTCCCTCGCGGCTAATGTTTATATTTCACGATCATCATTTTTATTTTCACCCCATTACACCGATATAAGGTTTGGGGTTTTGTAATACACTATTGGTGAGAATTTTCAACATCTATACTAATATTATAAAGAGGAAAGATTTGTACCTATTTTTGTATGTTTGTATGTTCGTAATGAATAGGCTCAAAAAGTACTGGGCCGATCTGGATAAAATTTTCTATACTAATATTATAAAGAGCAAAGATTTGTACCTATTTTTGTATGTTTGTAATGAATAGGCTCAAAAAGTACTGGGCCGATCTGGATGAAATTTGGAACATAGATAGATTATAGTCTGGAATAACACATAGGCTACTTTTTATCCCGGAAAATTGCGTGATTCCCGCGGGATAGCGATAAACGAATTCTACGCAGACGAAGTTGCGGGCAACTGCTAGTCTTTAATATACAGGTCAAGTTCACAAGGGAATTTATACTGGACTTGCAGATCACGTTTTTGTTACCTATAAAATGAATTAAGAATTTTCACTTCTTGATTTTTTTATGTTTAATTTTACGGTTTGAGAAATTTAATTTCTAAACGACACGGAAAATTATAATACAGAAAAATTGGAAACGTAAACCTATGGCCGGGGGTTAGTTATTGTGTCGTACAGACACAAGATTCAAACAGATGACGCTTGGCGAACCAATTTCGCATAGTAACAAGATCACGCCATAGCTTTACTTTTCGGATTTTTCCGTGTTCTAATTTTTTGTTACATACATACACACATACACATATCACGTCTTTATCCCTTACGGGGTAGACAGAGCCTAAGGTAACAAAACCTTAAAGCCACGTTTAGCATGATTAAGGGCGTATAGCTGGAAAGGTAAATCAAAATAGTGATGGGTTGCTAGCCGCATCGCCTATAACATGATACCTAGGATAAGCCCATTCCCTCGATGGGCTTTTACAATCTGCGCGGGACGAGAAGCAACTGGTAAATTCTATGTTTTTTTCTTTACTCCCAGGTGATTTAAGTCACTATAAATAGTCAGGAGCATCAGCAATCGTAAATTAAACCGTATAATTTGTCGTTTTCATAAATCATACCCAAGAATCAAGCACGAGAATAAAAAAAATGCGTATTGCAAGTATTTAGGTTCTTACGTAGAGTTTTGAATGTCGTTTCGGACTCTTAATATGGGATTGTTTTCAAAACAATCCAATGGCATTAGACGTTCAATATTAATCGTGTGATCCAGGGAGCGTTCAAGTATTACGTAACGCAATTATTGAAGATTTTTTGACCCCCCCCTCCCCCCCTTGTAACGCGCCGTAACGTTTTTCTGTACCCCCCCCCCCCCCCACCCCTCTAAACGTTACGTAACACTCAAGTGACCATTTTTACCCAAGTGTCAAAATTTATGTTGCGCAAAGTACAAGAAAGTCGCTATAATATCCTTGTTATAGTTTTAATCGCCTTGGCGGTAATAATATTAAATAGCGCAAGAGATTTTTAACCCGCAATACATGCGTAGTTTGTGAACTTGGCAGTTTTAATTCCATATTTTTTATTTAAAAAAAGAAAACGTTACGTAACGTGTTGTAAGACACCCCCCCCCCCCCGCCTCTGTAACGCATCGTAACGTTTTACAACCCCCCAAATTGCGTTACGTAATACTTGAATGCCCCCCCACACCTATGCCGATCCATACTACGAAATTTAATATTGATGCGTATCGTGTTTGATCCGCGATCCTGTATTGACATACCAGTATCACGGTAATTTTGACTGTCGAAATCCAACCCGCTATTTCTTATTATTTGAAATCGCATTTTCCACGATCTTAATTAATTAAAAACGTTTTACTGTTCATTGCAAATCCTAACTACCATTCTCTAAGCAACGTTATTCCGACTTTATTGCATGAGATTAAAATCGACTTTATCCCTAAGAATTCAAGCCTTATTAATGTTTGTTAAGGTATGTTTTTTTCTGAAACAGTCACCCGATACAACTCGAAAAGGGTTGCATTTATTTCCTCAATTCAATTTAAATTCAATTCCATTAAGTACGAAAGCGAATGGAATTTATTTTATATGTCGTTTAGTTAAGAGATTAAAAATAGATTTGAGAAGCTATCATTTTAATGACGAAAATATCGAAACGAAACTGAAAATTAGAACACAGAAAAATCCGAAAAGTAAAGCTATGACCGGGAATCGAAGCCGGCTCGTCATTCCGTGACGCGTTTCCTACACGAGCCATAGCAGGTGGGTAAGCCTTCGAATTTTTCTATCTGTTACCAGCTGCCACGTGACCTTGTTACTATGCGATTTTTTGTCGCCAAGCGTCGTCTGTACGACACAGTTAGCTACAAACTTCTGTGAAAAATCTACTGCTCATCAGGGACGAGAGAGGACGCAGTTTTTCAAATGATAGGTACCTACTATCAAATGAATCAAGACAATTGATTTAAAGGACGGTTATACGATATTAAAGAATATAAAATTCACTGAAAATTAGGACAGAAAAATCCGAAAAGTAAAGCTATGGCCGGGAATCGAACCCGGATCCTCGTCATTCCGTGACGCGTGCTATACCCCTACACCACCCATAGCAGGTGGGTAGTCTTCGATTTTTTCTACCTGTTACTAGCTGTCACGTGACCTTGTTCCTATGCGAATACGCGCGCGCGCTCCAGTCCTGGAGTAAAATAGTTAAATCAAGACGACAGCATTACTTTCTACTTGTGGGTAAAGATTCCAGATTAGGAATAGGAACCTTATCCCAGCTGCCAAGTTCCATCACCGTACTACTCGACGCAAAAGTAGTTTCCACCAACATCACCTCGATAGTGCTCAAACACCGTGCGATTTAAGCGGTCTTTCTTGCCCCGTACGTGCAAAATTTGGAATGGGCTGGCAGCTGGGGTTTTTCCAACTGGCTATAACATGGGTATATTTAAGAGGCGAGTGTACCATTTCTTGCAAGGCCGGCAACGCGCTAGCAGTCCCATTGGTGCTGTAGTTGTCCACGAGCGGCGGTGATCACTTACCATCAGGTGCACCGCATGCCCGTTTGTCGGTTTTAATATTTAAAAAAAAGATGAGTTGTGGCAGAAGAACTGTAGTTACCTGTAGGAGTATCAGGATTGCTTCCAGACGCCAAAATCCAGATAAAACGCGATCGTCAAGCCAGTGTCCACGCTCACCTATAAGTTCTTTTTCTCAAAAATGTCCGTTAAAGTCGTCATTGTTTACTACATATCAGAACAGGAAGTTAATTGTTGCCGGTCAGTCCAAAATTAAAAAAAAATAAAAACATTACTGTCGCGCTAAACTCGACAGTAATGTTGCATACAAATTCCATTACTGTCTAGTTATTAACTTTTTAAAAATGCAAATCACCATTATAAAAGAAAGGCACAAGACTTAAAACATCAAATAAAAAAAAAAAAAGCTAGTACGACAACGTGTTTATCTGTGTCTGAAATAGCTTTAGGTGTTCTGGGTAGAAAAATACACTCTTCAAATGCCATTGATAGAAAAAGGCGGCAAAGCAAAACAATTTTCACTGTTTTATTTTCATTTATTTTTGTTGTTGTTATATTTTCGATTTTTGAGAAAAGCACTATACTTGCCTCAGCCAGAATAGCATTGCTGGCTTCGTATTATTAAACGGACTCGCAAGCTCGTCCGTTCAAACCAATACTCAGCCAGCAATTGCCTACTTCCTGGCCTAGACAGTAATGTACTATTACCTATTCCCAGTTTTCTTGTTCTTCTTTGTTTTGATCAACATACTTAGTTTGTGCAACAAAATAGCATTACTTCGCCAACAACAGCTAGGCTCTTACATTTATTCTCTCTTTCATCTTTGGTAACAACTAAGTTTAAATTCACAACGCTTGCGCTAGAAATCGTAAACGTCAAGAAACAGACCTTCCACTTTCCACTTAAAACATTTTCAATTTAAAACAGATTAATTTCGGTTTAAAATGTGTTTTCTTTTGATATCTCCTTGAGGTATCTTCGGCTTTCATCGAAATTTTCTATTTAAGTTTCCAAGTGGCTTAGTCTGTTATATGATCCCCATCAATCATCTTTCGCTTCTCTAATACTTGACTTGGGTTGACATTTTACTTGCCTTTTAACAAAAATAGACAAAGATCAAGTTAGCTTTTTGTATAATACAATGAGCCTAAATTCAAATTCATCACACAAAGATTGAACATATCTCGGTAGATATTTTATAAAACTTTATTTTCAACTAAAACAATTACAATATATAATACATGCAGATACTAAAACGAAAACTACTAATTATAAAACAAATTGTCATCACTACATAGTATAAAACAGTCGCTTTCTCTGTCCCTATGTATGCTTATATCTTAAAAACTACACAACGGATTTTGATGCGGTTTTTTTTAATAGATAGAGTGATTCAAGAGGAAGGTTTTTATCTATAATTCTACGCAGACGAAGCCGCGGGCAGAAGCTAGTAAAACTATAAATAAAAAGTTGCCCTAAATCACTGCCCGGTGGCATGGTGCCCAGAAGGCTGGCAGCATTGCCGCGTTGTATGGCAATGCTTGCCCTTTGTGCTAAAAAGAAACCAGCCCTCTGGTCACCCGAAGCTTCATTTAATTCGGTCGACAACGACCCATATAGCTCGTGCGCAGTGGCCCCCACGGACCCATGGTTTCTCCCCCAAACGGCTGAAACATGTAGGCACTGCCAATGCCCGCATATCTTACAAACGTAGTGTGAAATACATATGTTTTTCATGCAATCCCATCCACTACTGCCACATAAAACAAATAAATCCTACATACCTAATTATCCCTTACACCACACAAACACTGACGCGTTTCGATCCCTCTACGGGATCATTATCAAAGTTTAATGAGCACAACTGCTACACATGCAAACCAACGTCGTACATTTGACCTGACCTGAGTTTTGATTCAATAAAATATTTTACACATAGAGTCAAAGTTCTGCGTAGAGGTTTACTTTATGACCTAGAAAAGAAAAATGATAAATTTCTTTACGATCAGAAATTGTTCTACCGGAACTGAGTGCGCAAACTAATATTATGGTTTGTCAATTTTATCATATTTTATTAAAAAAAATTAGGAATTCATCATTAAACAATTAGCTTTTGGCAAAACTTTATTGTTTCTGTAAACATTATTAACATTAAAAAAAGTTATAATACCTACGATTGATTTCCGTTTAAAAATATACGTTACTTTTCTATATTTGTACAATAAAGCATTTACTTACTTACTTACTTACTTACTTACGTTCACAATCATGCTAAACGTGACCTTGATTAGGTCTTACATTTGGCTCTGTATACCCCGTAAGAGATAAAGACTTAATTTATTTTTGTGTGTATGTACAAAACGAACTTAAATAATAACTCTGTATTGAACACCACATTCAAAACAGAAAAAGGTATACAGAATAATAAGAAAGAAAGAAAGAAGACATTTATTCCTTTTTGCAAGACACACAAATATAAGATAATATACAACATTAAATTTTTATAGACAATAAACAAGACAAAAAACAGACATGAAAAAATAGATCATCAGCGTTGTGTGTGTCTTCGCAAAAGTGAAACGGTCACTTTTACAAGCTATTGCGGGCGGTATTACACGGTACCAATAGGCTGCCTTATCGCTACAGAACGATTTCTACCAGGCAACTATAATGGACTGGAGAAAAGAACAGATCTGAGCAGGTGGTGCAACTTAGAATATATTTAGCGTTAACCGGGTATGGCTTTTGTTTTATTTTTAAAGGTTTACGAATTAGCAGAAAATAAAGAATTAAGGTAGAGATGAATTTGCTTTGCATTTCTATTACTATAATGTTGTAGCTATCAAAATTCACCTTTACCGTAATAAATAGAACCAGTTCAAAAATATTAGAAAACTTACACGAGGTTTTCTTGTCTGTTAAGTTTTTACCTACTAAGTTTAAGTAAGCTCAAACCACTAAAAGTTTATATTTCATTGAACTTCGAAGATCTATCTATCACTATCACTCGACAATGATCAATCACGTTGACAAGTTCACCCTCATGTGATCGAGACACTTTTGTAAAAAGTAAAAATGTAGTAGTTAAAGGTACAGTGTTAACATTGAAAGAAGTGCCGAGACATAAGGTAAAATAGAGACTATTTCTAAATTAAAACAAACATGTCCGCGGCTTCTGTCCAGGATTTTTTAAGCCAACCCATTTTTAATATATTTTCTAATATACTAAATTTATTATAAAATATGTTTCATTCTATTATCAGCTCGGGTGCAGGTCGACGTTATATTCGGATCTTACACTAAGTGTTAAAATGCACGTACACATCATAATTCTTGATGTAATCATTTCCCGACGCTCCGTCCTCAGGTCTTCATTATTCTCTTGGTATTTTACCGGCTTTGCACCTTCAGAGGGTATAAAACCTGAAAGCTTTGTATATGAGGTCAATGTAATATCGTGAACCCTAGCCGGGGAAGTTGGGAATTTGTGGCGTGTCAGCTTATTGTGCATTCTCCGTTCTTGGGTGTGCTTAAGTGGTTTTAGTTGGAGATATGACAAAGTATAGTACAAATGAATCAAGAATACTTCTTGATTATTTTTACGGTTATACATACGGTTTATAAAAAATGAAGAGCTAAAATCCTTGTTTCGTTTGATAGTACCTATCATTTGAAAGCAGGTCTTTCTCTGGTCCTTGGTGAACACACACCAATTTCATCATTTTTAGAGCCACCTCCCTTGTCACAGGGATTTACTATGAAGACTACAATTATTTTGTTCGTGTGTCACAAATTTCTAGAACCCCCCCCCCTTAACTGTGTGACGTACGTTATGAATGGCATCTGACCAGTAGATGTTTCACGGGAGTTTGTAATTCCCTTGTAAAAGCACGTGACAGCTGGCACAGATAGAAAAATTCGATTCTCGGCCATAGTTTCACTACTATCAAATTAATCAAGGATTATTTTTATGTTACTTTTACGTTTACCCGTTAGACATTAAATTTGCCTACTACTATGCGATTTTTTGTCACCATGCGTCATCTGTTTGAATGATGTGTCTGTACGGCGCAATTACAAACACCAGGCATAGACAGAAAGATTCGAAGGCTTACTCACCAGCTATGGGTGGTGTAGCGGTATAGCACGCATCACGGAATGATGAAGATCCGGGTTAATTCCCGGCCATAGTTTTACTTTTCGGATTCTTCTATATTGTGTTCTAATTTTCAGTGTCGTTTATAAATTTAATTTCTAAGGGGTAAAACCGTAAAAGTAACCATAAAAATCGAGAAGTAAAATTCTTCATTCAACGTTTATTCAACGTCAAAAGTAGCTCATCCGAGACTTCTCTTCTATTCTCCCTTAATGGCGGCCGTAAGGCTTGGGCCAGTGCCAGTTTAAATGACAGGTGTGCGGTTGATTCTGTCTAATCTGAGACTTTAGTGGTTTAAGGTCACCACATCGACAGTTGAATGTACCACAGTTGTCACAGCGACAAGGCTCAAAAATTATCACCGATTTTCGACGTTGAATCAACAAACGTTTTGTTATATTATTTGAAAATTTCTCCAATAACCGAACGAGCCTTCATATAAGAACCCGCATGGCCTACATTCCTCTTTGTTACTAAAATCGATGGCCATTAAGGTCGCCGTCCACTGCAATTAATCTCCATTGACACCTTCACGTGCATCCAGTGCACGTCCGCCCCATTAGCGGTAACCTTTATTTAAAAGTGGTTTCCTTAAAACAGGTCAGTTAAAGGTATTATTGACACAAGTCTTTGAAACATAATCCTACTTTTAGCTCTAGTTTAGTTGGGGAGTGTGAATGGTAACGTTGGGAGGGGAAGGCCTAGACGGACGTTCCGAGACCAAATAGGAGACGTTTTGGAAAAAGGCCAGGTCAGGAGTACCCGAAACCGACGAGCATGTATGAAGAGATTGATGAATGTGGATGAAGCGAAAGAAGTATGTCAGGATTGTAGCAAGTGGAACAAAGTAGTCTCTGCTTACCCCTTTGGGAAAGAGGCGTGACGGTATGCATGTATGTATGTATGTCTGTAGTTTAGTTATTTATCTTGTATATTTATAATTTATGTTTAACAAAGTACACAACTATGAAACAGGTGAATGAATTTTAAGATAGGAAAGAATATAAGAACGGATCAAATATTTTTGTTTACTTCTTTCTTGTACTGCAATAATTTATTTACGTTGCCCCGGGTCGTAAGTAGCAATTTACCGCCCGCTACGCGAGCGGAAATTTCCACTTCCTGGTCAAGTGCAGACGTAAAACTGTGTACACATACACACCTCGGGCGTTGATAAAGAAAGCCTCAAGTCGCATGTTTAACGCCCTCGCCTTTGCCTCGTGCGACAAGTTCTTGCGAACTGAGACAATATTTATTTCTCCACCCTTGGAATGTAATGTACTATTATTATTGTGTAAAAAATAAAAATAAGCTGTAAATGAACTAATATTTTTTTTAAAACAGACTAATACTACAACTAAAATTACCACAAATTATAAAACTATGAAGTAAATATGTCGTCATAATATTCCGCCACAAGCATCGACTCCAAGACGCTGGCCGCATTGCCTCTCTGAGCTATTCCTAGCCTTTGAGAGAGGCAAGCGCCAGCCCTAGGGTCACCTGTGACCAGCACTAAATGTGTCAAAAGTTCATGTATTTTTTTTTTGTGTCCGCCGACCAAGGTCTCACAAAGTATTTTACCTATCAGTTCCTTATGAATCCTTTTTTCTTGTCAACAGGAAAATCAATGTATGCGCATCAAGATCCTTGGAGACTGCTACTACTGCGTCTCAGGCCTGCCCGTGTCGCGACCGAACCACGCCTACAACTGCGTCAACATGGGCTTGCAGATGATCGACGCTATAAGGTACGTACGTGGACTTCTGAGGAACACTCGCTTCCTGCGTCTTTGTTCCCTTTTAGTCCCTTGTTTTTACGTGTTACCATCACTTTGCCCCATTAATGGGACTACATAGGGCCGAGAACTGTTTCTTATAGTCCCATTATTACGTGCAGCAGATGAAATTTTTCACGTCACTAAATTTTAGCTCGCGTCAGTGGTAAAAAGTCGGTAGGCTTGAGGGGGGAAAAATTTAAAGCAAAGCTTTTGCGTAGATTCCTAACATGCTATTTGATACAGGTTCGTCCGCGAAGCGACTGGCTTCAACGTGGATATGCGGATAGGCATCCATACGGGCAACGTGCTGTGTGGCGTGCTGGGCCTGCGCAAGTGGCAGTTCGACGTGTGGAGCGATGACGTCACGCTCGCTAACCACATGGAGTCAGGTGGCATAGCTGGGTGAGTGTCGTGCTTAGCTTAGCGGCCCGTAGGTGAGTGGCAGTTCCACGTGTGGAGCGATGACGTTACGCTCGCTAACCACATGGAGTCAGGTGGCATAGCTGGGTGAGTGTACGTGTTTAGCTTAGCGGCCAGTAGATGCGTGGCAGTTTGACGCGTGGAGCGATGACTTTTTACGTCACATGTCAATTTAACATTGCAAAATTTCGAATGTGGAAATTCTAATTGTGCCGAACATATTATTTGTAGCTACGGCTTTTTTAGAGAAACATATCACGTGCCATGCAAATATCTACATGTATCGAGTACATTAACTTCCAGTATCACTTTTTAAATTTATATTCAAGCTCCAACATCCAATTTTGTATTCGATGGATTAAAAATGTTTATTAAAAACTAAAAGCCTTTCGTGGCGTGGAATTGGATTTTACTAACAGGATGGGTCCAGGGGAAAGCTTTTACTGCGTTTTACGTCAATGCACTTTGACAGGACTTTTATGTAACAGTTACGGGGTTTAGTATATGTTACGGGTTTTATTGGTTTCTCTCATAATATTTTTCCAAAAATGTTATCGATTGTACAGAGTCTAATTGCTATGAATGAAACTAGTGAAAAGTTTGAGTTTCAAAAGAAGCTAGTAATTTTAATGTATGCCCTTTTTGGGTAGTAGGAACTTGTGCAAGGGTTGTGCTCTTGCTCGTTTGGCACGCTACTTAATTTAAAAAAAAGGCAGTGCCTACTTTTAGTCCTTGCGAAAAGGTCCACTAAATTAGTACCAAGCCATATTTTAATTAAACGAATAACTTAATTTCAGAAACCATTTCGAAATTCACTCGAAAACTCGATAAAAGTCACAATACAATCTACCAAGAAATAAGTAATTATGATGAAAAAAGTTGTTGAGCATAATTCTAATCAATTAAAAGAATCCGAAGTACAAAAATGACATTTAAGCGACCAAAAACGGCAAAGAAATTTTCGTAACTTTGACAAAGTTTACTGTAATTTATAATCGATTCTCCGTAACCGATACCTCACACAAAAGTCATTTTCATAACAAAATGTGTATTTTTCGAGACACAGGTCAAACCTATTCGTTACCACGGCTTTTTGAGAGGTTCGTGAGTTCGAATCCCTCTGAAATTACATTTGCTATTTGAGCACCATGAGCTTTTCGGTGAAGGAAAACATAGTAAGGAAATTTGCACGCATCCGCGAAGCAATAAAAATCAATGTATGTGAAGTTCCCAATCCGCACTGGGCCCGCGTGGGAACTATAGCCTGGACGGGATGTGACGTATATAATAAAATGAAAACGACAACGACAACGGCGACAACAACGACGATGACGACGATAACCAGGAGTCGGTGTATTTTGCAATAATAATTATTATGGATTTTATAAACATCAATCAGAAACAGGTTATAATTGTTTTAATATGGACTGAATCAGTTAAGTTTCACATTTGCAATATTGTTGAGTGGAAAACGTAGACAAAGATGGCAAAATATTTTTTAAAATTTAACGTAACTTACACCCTGCAATTGTAGAACCTTAAGGGGTTAAATTATTTTTTTTTTTCAAACAATATTTCATTCATTTAAAAAGTCAGAGAACACAAGTGCAGTGACACGTATCAGCTCAAAGAGCTGCTAGTGTGTTATTTTAAATAATAATATTGAAAGCTTTGTGTGGCAGCCGGGCAATGACAATTATCCTTTTAACTAATTAAAATTTATGGGTTTGATCCAACTCGGTGACTCCTGAGTTCCGAAGTTTTGACAATAAGTATCCATGGACCAGTGAATAATAATGATGTTGAAAAGGAAGCGAAAATTCTTAAGGAAAATCGTGAAAAAGTCTTGATTTGAGTATGTTATTTTAAAAATAAAAACCTTATAGATTAGATTACATTATTTATTCATTCAATAAAAATTACATCATAAATTATTACACATAAACGGATAACTCACGTATAAAAAGTCGAGTGATGCTCGACATGTTTCGGACTATTCCGTACGTCCCTTTTTATACGTGAGTTATCCGTTTATGTGTAATAATGATTAAGTCTCACGGTAGTTTCATGTTGAAAGTGTACATCATAAATTGCAATTGTAGTTTAGGATGCCCTCAGACGCCTATGTCCAGTATGATCATGATGATGATAAGTCATACGTGTTGCGCAGACGTAGCTACTTTGCACGTGTAGTCAGTTCTAGTGAACGTGGCCGTTTGTTTCAGTCGCGTGCATATAACGAAAGCCACGCAGATGCAGCTCGGTGGGAGGTTCGAGGTGGAGCCAGGTGATGGAGCCTCCCGGGAGGGGTACCTGGCCGACCATAAGGTGGAGACATACCTTATTATACCTCCGAAGGTAAGCTAATTCTACAGGTATTATAAACGTAGAAATTTGTGAGTTTGTTTGTCTGTTAGTGCTTAGAAACGGATTTGGATTGAATTGAAATTAAGTCAATAAAAAATCACAGTCCAATAATAAATTTATTTCGTAAATATGAAACCAAATAATTCCAGGGATTTTATTAAAAGTTAAATATAGAAACATTTCTGTCGTGCCAAATAATCGTGATTCTTGTTGGCTGAATATTATAATATTTTACCAAAATTTTTCAATGATAGAAATAAAATAAAAAGTTGAATACTAGGTATATAATTTTTGATATAATAGTACTTACAATATGATAGTATTTTTGGGTTTATGGATAGTCTTGTAGATTTTTAAGGTTTAGGACTTAAAATGCATATTTTATTTGCGTTCTAGGCAGTTAATGCGTTCATACACGCAAAGAATACACTTAAGTTTTTTTTGAGGTGAAACGTTTTTTTATCGTTGCGTTTTAGCAGGGCACGCTTTTAGTTACATTAGAAAGACTATTAATTTCGTCAAATTTTAGACAGGCAAACACATTGTAGCATTGTATTGTGTACTAGGTACATTATTATCATTTTCGTTACCCCCGTCCGTTATGAAACTTGTAGGCTTATTGTCTAACTCTGTCTAACTTTGCAAAAATAAATTTTCATTTTCATTTTCATTTTCACTCGCTAGCAATCGCCATCTTGTTCATTTTGACAATTAATGTATGGGCTGACAATATGCATCAGAATCAGCTAGCTGTCACATTCATATAATAACTGTCTTCTTCTTCTTCTTATTTGTGGCGTATCAAGTCGTTATAGCGACGACAACTTCGCCAATGTTAAAGTGATCAAAATGTACCTAATTCAAAAGTCTTGTGACAAAATGTCGACAACGTTGTACGGTAACACGCTCAAAGACCCCCTCCCCCCTGTCCTCTTAGCCAACGGTCAATGATATCCCTCAGCAACTGCCAGGAATTCATTAGCTGATGCCCAGGGTGCACCGGACCAAGCACTGCTCTTCTCTTGACCACACGTGGAGGTAACCCGACTCGCACCCCGTTTTTTTCTGACAGTTCATGTATGGGCTGGCAATTGGCATCGGAATCAGCTAGCTGTCAAATTCATACAAGAACTGTAATTTCAGTGTGATACCGGGTGTCAAAATAGGTACACAATTACCCTGCATATTTGAAAAATAAAAGCGTAGTAGGTACAGACTTGAGTCTTCACTTTTTTAAACAAAATTTGAAATGAAATATAATTTATTTAAAAACGTGCCACGTTTTATATCTTATGCTCGTATGCAAAATGCAATTTTGAAAGCTTTGCTGCATACAAACCCCGCGTTAATCCGAATAGAATTTATTTGAGTCTTGTCTCTGAATCCGAGTGGATTTTAAAAGGGATGTCGGTGATGCTTTTGGGGATTTTATTTAAATAACATTTCATAGGATTGTTCGAGGGGACGGGCGAAAATCTTAGGCATCTTGTTATAGGCGATGCGGCTAGCAACCCATCACTATTTTGATTCCCCTTTCCCCACGCCCACAATCATGCTAAACGTGGCCTTTAGGTCTTGTTATCTTAGGCTCTGTCTATCCCGTGAAGGATAAAGACGTGATATTTGTATGTATGTATGTATGTATGTATGTATGTGTAGGTAACAAAGCTAATCGTAACAACGTTTGAGCCGGATGGTCAGTGCAATCTACCGATACATGTCATCGGTTAGGACTATTGGCAATTTCCGATTGTGTCCACCCCCCCGATATTCTATTGGATGCCATTCGATTTAGATGGGGAAATTGCATAGTTTATACACTTAACTTCAAAGCTCTCTGGAAATAGGTTTATTGTTCATGTTCATTACATGACTATAGCTATTTACTCCTATTCTATTCTGTCAATTGACAATATTCCGCTAATATAGAGTTAAAAACGGTTTCATGGTGAAAAAATCTAATGTAACCATGGACAGTCAGTTTTTTTTTTTATATGAATAGGAAGGCAAACGAGCAAGTGGGTCACCTGATGGTAAGTGATCACCACTGCCCATAGACACCCGCAACCCCGGAGGGATTGCAGATGCGTTGCCAACCTAGAGGACTAAGATGCAATGCCTCTTGTGCCCGTAATTTCCCCGGCTGTCTTACTCTCCACACCGGAACACAGCAGTGCAAGCACTGCTACTTAGCGGCAGGATTAGCGAGTAAGATGATGATGTGAGGATGAGCGGTTATTAGCCAATGGCTTTTTCACTTACAAAAAATGTGTTACTCAACTATTGTTGCCCAGGGTGCATCGGTTATATACTAAAATAATCTAATCACAGAAAACTTAAACGTAATGTTATCACTTTTGGCCGTATTACAGTAAAAATGTCAGGCCCGTATTCCTAAAAAGTTATAAACTCAACATAGCCTTGTATGTTTTATCTGCACAAAGGCACAAATCATCATAAAATCGTTCATAATGCCTTTCGTATCATGCAAAAAACTACCAGGAGGACTTTTACGCCATTCTAAGAACCAGGGCTACCTTCAAGAAAAGAATCCTAACCTCAAAAAATGAAATTTTATCATCGATAGCTACAGATTATAATGATGAATTTAATAAACACTGGGGTAAGTTGCACAGGTCTGAGAATTGTCATGTATAGTGATAACAATTATGATCGTTTTATCTTAGTGTCGTAGGTTATAAGTTTTATTATAGCACAATTTTGTATGGGATTCTTGCCTGTCTAATAAATATTATTACAAGCCATAACCAACCCTTCAACAGGCACGCCGATCCATATTTACGCACCATTCCAAACTTCGACGCTCGCAATCTCAAGCCTGCCTTTGCCAATAAATTCGTAACCTTATTTTAGACCCTCTAACCTCGAATACGGCGAGCTATCGGCGCTTGCATCCAACCAAATTAAGCCTGATAACCCTCCCCTAATCCAATCTTGAGATCAAAGCGTTCGATAGCGGATTGTCTTAATTGTAGCAAGTTGGAAGGGTTGAGATTCGTGGAATTATTCTGGGGCTCTCATCCAGTTAGGAGTCTATGGAACATCGTTCACTGAATCAGAGAAATCGCAGAGTTGAAATCCGTACTTTGCCCAGGTCTTACCATGGCGTCTTCTCTTCTCTCTCTTCTTCAACCTTTTTCTACCCAATGCTGAGTAAAGGTTCTTCCATAGCCCTCCAATTGCTGCGGTCTTGGGTTTTCCGCATCCAGTCCTTCCCTGCTATTTGAATGAGGTCATCGGCCCATCTTCTGGGCTGTCTCCCCACGTTTGCGTCCAGTCCTTGGCCTCCACTCCAGCACTTTCCTACCCCATCTTCCATCAGATCTGCAGCATATGTGGCCAGCCCACTTCCAACAAACGACAGATAAAACCTGAATTGAATTGCATGAAGACGTCATGCTAACGCCCCAGCTGCAAGGTACGAAGACTTGAAGGCCACGTTTAGCATGATTGTGGGCGTATGTTGAAAGGGGACTCAAAATAGTGATGAGTCGCCACGTCGCCTATAACATGATTCCTAAGATTTTCGCCCATTCTCTCGATGGGGTTTTAAATCTGCGCGGGAAGAGAAGCAACTGGTACATTGTTTTTTTTTTGCTCCCAGACCAACATGGAAGTCCTAGAGACTTTGTATGTGAATTCATGTATGTGTAGTAAAGTAACGATGCGTTAAGATGATACGTAATAATTATTTGTGTGTAAACTTAGGCTCTGTCTACCCCGTAAGGGATAAAAACGTGATTTATGTAATGTAACGTAATGTAGAATTCGCCGTCAAATTTGTTCTGCTTTACTGAGCGCTATTTGGTATTATATTGTGGAAATGAAAACGGTAGACAGTGAGGAATTTAATATTTAAGCCTTTATCTATGTAAATACTTGAACAGAAGGGGGATAATATTATTGTTGTTGCTAGTGTCTGTGTGTTTATTGTTTCCAAATTATTGTCCAAAACTCTGTCGAATCATGTTAAATGTTTACAGACAGGACATACCTACTTTGAAAAATTAGCAGTATATTTATAGCTACACTTCGTTTTCTTCGTTAGGTATTTTCCTGTAATCACCTCACTTTTTCACATTGCATAGTTTACAACTAAGAATCCCATGCTGGTCTGGGAGCAAAGGAAAAACATAGAATGTACCAGTTGCTTCTCTTCCCGCGCAGATGGTAAAAGCCCATGGAGGGAATGGACGAAAATAGGAATCATGTTATAGGCGTTGCGGCTAGCAACCCTTCACTATTTTGATTCGTTTCCACCTATACGCGCACAATCATGCTAAACGTGGCCTTTAGGTCTTGTTACCTTAGAAGGCATAACGACGTGATTTATGTATGTTTGTATATACAACTAAGAATGCTACAGTCGAAAGTTTCTATTATTTATTTCCACAACTGTTATTACTTTATTATCGAAAAAATCTCTATTTCTAGAATTTTCCGCAGTGTGCCGTACAGAGGTAACCTCTACAAAATTTCAGCTTTCTAGATTCATTGGCTGGGCATTCACGTCAATCAGACTAATCAGTCAGTCAGGACATTTTGTTATAATTATCAGTGTGATGGCTGACACTGATGGTAAACGAGCACCCATAGATACCTGCACTACTGTGGCGTGGCGTCCATAGAACTCGATTCCCACCGGCTTGCCTATTTTAAGGCAGTTGGGCATTTTATTGTGCAGAACTACAGGAAAGGCTAGTTAAATTCCCTTCGGCTTGCCTTCTGACGTACTTGATGCCACGCCACTGCTGCATTGCCGGCCTAGAGGGTGAATTAAATCTATATATATAAAATTCAAAGTCCTGACTGACTGACTGACTGACTTAACTATATATCAACGCACAGCCCAAACCACTGGACTTAGAGACTTAAAATTTTGCACATAGATACCTTATACAATGTAGGCATCCACTAAGGAAGGATTTTTGGAAATTCCCACGGGATAAGGAAAAAAACGTGATTTATATATTCAATTTAACGAAATCCTATGAACAATAATTACTAGACTCCAAATTTGGCATAGAAGTAAGTAGTAATAGTAGTGTAATAGTAAAATAATATTTTAATGATTTTTGGAAATTCCCACGGGATAAGGAAAAAAACGGGATTTATACAATACAATACAATACAAATACTCTTTATTGAACACCACAAATCAGTACAAAACAATACAGAAACAAAGAACAAAGTAGACAATAGGTAGGATTTATATATTTAGTTCTACAGGATCTCTTTGAAATGCTCATGGTTCACGCGTGCGAAGCCGCGGGCAAAAGCTAGTACCTTATATGAGAGTTAATTAAATAGCAGCGCAAACATTGCTGCTTAGTGGCAGGATTAGCAAGTAAGATGGTGGTAGCGAGCTGGAAGGACCTTGAACAAGGTCCTACCACCCGTAGCTCTATGTTCAATTATTTAGTCCCTGGGTTGATGTCAGTCAGTCAGGTCTTTTCTAGTTAGCACTGAATTCTCTTCAATCTTTTACAGAAACCCTTAGGCATATCAGAGAATGGACGTCTCTCCGTCTGCACGGTAGACCGCAAGGCGAGCATCGTGTCATCGATATTCAACGACGTGTCGCCGACGAAGCCGAAAGA
Source organism: Pandemis corylana (assembly GCA_949127965.1). Taxonomy (NCBI): domain Eukaryota; kingdom Metazoa; phylum Arthropoda; class Insecta; order Lepidoptera; family Tortricidae; genus Pandemis; species Pandemis corylana. Next base: position 13,294,925 of record OX421863.1, read on the forward strand.
CAGCATCAGCCCTGCGCCGTCGCAGCACAGCTTCGAGGATGCTGCTCCGAGGGTGCTCAGGACAGAATCAATGAGGACCACTGTCGGAGTGTCTGGAGGTGAGATACTCGGCGGCAAAAAATGTTTCGAGGCTGGGGCAGATCTGGTGCCGCTAAGTAAGTACCTATAATTTTTACAGAGACTCTTTCTTGGTTCTGGCTTGAGACAAATGACCGATAAGAAAGAGCGATTTTTCTGCATATTTTTTTAGCGCTAAGTTTTCGGTATTGTTTCAGTTATTTGAGCACTGAGCTAGTCGAACGGTTGGTAGATAGATACTACATAGCAGAGGGTCGTGGGTTCGAGCCCAGACCTCTGAGTTTTTCGGATTTTATGTGCGATATTTCGCGAACTGAACGAGTGAACTTTTCGGTGAAGGAAAACATCGTGAGAAAACCTGCACACATTTGGAAGCAATTCAATGGTGTGTGTTTAGTTCCCAATTCGTACTGGGCCCGCGTGGGAACTGTAGCCCAAGCCCTCTCATTCTGAAAGGTAGCCTGTGCCCAGAAGTGGGACGTATACAGACTGGAGAAAATGATGATTATATAAGAGACATTTAGTGAACTATCGATCGCTTTGGTTAATTTGGACCTTAAAAACTGTGTTATTTTCTTAACAATCTTGGTACGGTCTTGGCTTTCATTTTGCAAATGTACTTTTACTAAACTCAGCTTTCCTTAAGACTTTACGAGACGTTCTGAATTGGACCTTTCGTTATCCCTTATTTGAAAACAAAATGAGAAGAGTGAGTTTCTAAATTAGTTTTAGCTTAGATTTAGTAGCTAAGCAGAATATACGGTTCAGTAAATAAATACAACATGTTGGCGAGTGAGTTTACATATTCTAAAGCTGACCACTTGAATCTAATTTGCAAAGTATTTCATTACGTGATCTAGGAAACTGGAAACTGACTGAAAACTATTAAAATAGTCCCGCTTCTGCAATATTATCTTAGAATAACTTAAAATTCTGTTTCTACTTAAATGCTTAAAAGGGAGTTTATTGGAGATCAAATACATGAGAATTTTGTTAGTTACATAATACGTTCCTTAAGTCTATGTTTGTAACATACCTAAATACAACTAATTGTAATAAAACTATAAATAAAAAGTTGCCCTAAATCACTGCCCGGTGGCATGGTGCCCAGAAGGCTGGCAGTATTACCGCGTTGTACGGCAATGTTACCGTTTGTGCTAAAAATCCAGCCGTCTGGTCACCCAAAGCTTCATTCAACTTGGTCGACAACGACCCATATAACCTGTGTGCACTTGGCCCCTAACGGACCCATGGTTTCTACCCCAAATGGCTGAAACATGTAGGCACTGCCGCTTGAGGGATTCAATTTTAATGCTTATACTTGTTTTTATTTTTATCCGAATAAAAAGACGCTCTAAGTTGTATGAAAGAAGACCTATCTAAAAACCATGGCCAGAAAATACAAACACCTCTCACCCCTTAACTTCGTTTCGTCGTGGGTAATTATTAGATTTTTTTCTTTTACAGATCTTAGTAGACGAGCTTCAGTAAAAGTTGATTGTGCTAAGACAGTAGCATTTGACAGCCAAGCGACGAGCCCTGGTGAAGGGCTAGGCAATGGAGTAGCACCAGTTAATACAAAGCCTAAGAGTCGTAGTGGATCTATTATTGGAGCTATTAGCCCTATAATGGGCACAGGTAAGTTTATTTATAGCATTCCGTTTCACGTTATTTTATTATTATAACGTTAAGAGGGCGCAACAATCACAAGTTTTGGAAGAGTTTAGAATATTCGAAAGGTTTTATAAAGATGAAGTCTAAGCAAAGTGCACTACGGAGTACATTTTGAATTAAAAATCTCATTATTGTGGTTTACCAACTGAAATATTTAATTGTTTTTTTAATCATGTTTTCACTTCAATTGTTTTTGTTTTTCTTCAGAGAATACCTCTGGACTAGAACTATGTTATGATTTTGACCAAATGGATTTCGTACCGCCAACTCTATTTTCTAGAATGCTAAGTACTGGCTCCACAGAATCACAGTCACCAAGTTAGTTTTGGATACCGAAGTTCATGATCCTTGTGGTTAACGTCTGTTGCTTTTGTTGAGTTTTCCCTTTTGCCGATGTCCTCATTAGACTAGATTATTCCATCGTTATTCTTGAAATTGTTTAAAACATATTCAGCATGTACATGTACAGTTTAAACATTAAAGATTGGGACTCAATGACAAACCAGTCGATTTACTTCATTAAAATAATAAAATTGTTTTATCTCTTAATCATTTCTTTCACTTAGCGTCATCCCCAAATGACTTAAATCTGTTTTTTGAGGTATGTCAAATTTTTTGGTTGATTTTTTAGCAATACCTGGCGTACCGAGTAGATCTCGACCGTCGAGTAAAATGACGAAGTACGTGGAATGCTGGGGAGCAGACAAACCCTTTGCCAACATCACCGATTCCACGCTTGCCAAGAACATTGGTATTTCTGTACGTACGATCACTACATAGTATAAAACAAAGTCACTTTCTCTGTCCCTATGTATGCTTATATCTTCAAAACTGCACAACGGATTTTGATGCTGTTTTTTTTAATAGATAGAGTGATTCAAGAGGAAGGTTTTATGTATAATTCTACGCATACGAAGTCGCGGGCAGAAGCTAGTTTAATTAAAAAATATTAATTGAAAAAAATCGCAGTATGTTTTAGTCAAAAAGATAAACGTCTGAAAAACGTGGCGTGACAATTACAAGGGTTTCTGAAACGAACGAAAACTTATATAGCATTAAAATTGATAGTGGCTGCTATTTTTTTTTCAGAGTCTTGCAATGATAGAACAAAATTTGCTGCCGCAACGAACGACATGCTGCGACTGCAGGTTGGTTCTACGAAGTGTTTTTTTCTTTCATCAGTATTTTACTTGGTTCCCATTAGAGACCCTCTCCAAAATTCAATAATATTGATGATATCATGAACCATATAAGTCACTGAAGCTAGTAGCTTTACTTGTAACCCCAAGTATACACAAAAGATTTTAAGATTTTAAGTGAGAAGCTAAGCTAAGATTAATTTCAGGTGGTGACTTCTTTTCATTTGTATTTCCCTCTTCATCTTTAGCAGTAACACGGAAGGCATGAGCCGAGCTACCCTCTGGTTCACGCGGAGCAGCCAGGAGAAGCAATATCGCAACCAACCCGACGCGCACTTCAAGTACAACGTCGCGTGCGCCGCCGCGCTCTTCCTGCTGCTCGCCCTCATACAGCTCCTCACCGTGCGGACGTGAGTCATCAACGTTATCATCAACATCAGTACAATTGACCTCTTAGAATGCAATTCGAGTTTGCCTTGCTCTGTCACTCGCTACTGGATTTGAGACTTGAATGTTATTCTAAGACCTCAAGGACTGTACTATCATTAAGGATCCAGCATCATGATATTATTTCATCAGCGCGACAATTCTCAAAACAAGTGACAGTGCAATGCGTTTTTGTTGTTTAGTTAGTTAGGTTAGGTAGGTAATGGAAGGAAGTTGATAGGTCATTTAAAATTTGTGGTTGTATTTTTTTTTATTTATTTGAACTGTATTATTTTGTTCCAAATTAAGCCTTAAGAGTAAATCGCAATGTCTCGCCCGTAAATCTCAATTAGTAGCAATAGAAATTAACTACAACCCACCGAACACTTAGCTTTAATGGGATTTATTTAGTTTCCACTTTAATACGCTGAATAAATATAATTTGCTTTTAATTACATATTTAGTCATTGAACAATTTTATCAAAATAATTTTACTGGAAAATTACTTACATATTTATTTTTCAGAATTTAGTTTCACAATAATTTTAATATCTTAAAACACATTTCAGCTATTTATTTTATCACTGTTTTGATTCCATTTTCCACCTATACGCCCACAATGTTGCTAAACGTGGCCTGGAGGTCTTGTTACCTTAAGCTCTGTCTACCCTGTATGGGATAAAGACGTGATTTGTGTAGTATGTAAAACAAATTTTGTCTGTTTTTCTCGTTAAATATTCATTACTGAAAACGTTTTATCTATGAATTTATTGAGAATAAAGCTCGTAATCAAATTGAACAAAGAACCGACTACCCAGGATAGCAACTAGATAGGAAAGAAAAATGTGAGACTTTCAAAAAAAACCGGTCAAGTGCGAGTCGGACTCGCGCACCGAGGGTTCCGTATCATTATCTATAAATATCTAAAACCAGTGTAAGCAGAGCCCTGTTCCAAAGCAAAATGTACGCAGTGTGGGGTTACTTTATATTGGTCACTGCTATATACAGACATACATACACATTTACGGTTTTCGCAATTATTCTTTAATCTGTGCTATAAGACCTACCTTCATACCAAATTTCAAGATTCTGCGTTCACGGGAACTACCTTGTAGGTTTTGATTCCCTTGAGAGTTGAAAATTTGCGGAAATTTGCGGCATAAACGGCTGTATCTTTTGATTGCGTTGGCTTAGAATTTTGATTTTTTCACAGTTCCAAGGGGCAGTAGATCTGAGTATTTGATATAAATTTCAGCTTCATACCTCCACGCGTTCCTGAGAAAAAGGGTCTTGACAGACGGACGGCCGGACGGACAGACGGACAACAAAGTGATCCTATAAGGGTTCCGTTTTTTCCTTTTGAGGTACGGAACCCTAATAAGTTATTATTAGACATTAGTAGACCTGGTAATAGGCAAGCGTGCTCCACCCTAGATCACATCTTTGCTCATCAGCCGTGATTGTGATCAAACGCATGCCAGTGCAAAAAAAAATGGTGTGTTATTCATCATTTTAACGTCACCTTTTCCTTTCAGAGGCATCGTCCTCTACGCGTCTTTCGGCCCAACGCTTTTCACTCTGATGGTGTTCGTGTACCTCTCGTGGTACGACGGTCAGTTCCGGTTGCGTCCGCAGTCTGACGTACCCATGCTGGCTGATGACATCTATGCTGACAACTGCACCAAACCTGGCCAGGTGGGTTAACTGACAAGCTTCTAATACAACAATACAAAATACTCTTTATTGAACATCACAAATCAGTACAAAACAATACAGAAATAAAGAACAAGGTAGGCAATAGATCTCTACCAGACAACCAATAAAATAAAGAAATATGTCGGTATTCTAATCCGTAAGAAAACAACCTTATTGTATTATGATTCCGAATCTAAAGAAACTCGTGACGATCCCTAGCGGAGAATTAATTTAATTAAATTGTACCTAATTGTTTTATTATTATTGTTTTTGATTTTGAAATTTTTTGTAATATTCAATTGATTTGTATTATTTGATTTCATCTTATTTACTCTTGACGATTTCAATCTAAATTCTTCTAACTTGACAATGTACAATTTATGATGTAATTTTTATTGAATGAATAAATAATCTAAATCTAAATCTCGCTTGGAAGAATGTTTTGTCTCTATATATTTAATGAAGTTTTAAGGGGGAAAAAGTTTTTCGATTGCCGGACGGGATTTGAACGCTGCAAGGCTCTATGCCAAGCGCCTTACCAACTGGACCACCGGCACTCCCGTCTAAGCCACCGAAAAACTTTGTTTTCACTGAACAGACGTATTGCTATAAAAAACAAAAAAACAAAAGAAGTAACGAACAGAATTGGACATTAAAAATGCGTTGGAGTTCATCTCCTACTTTATCCTTTTCGTCGGTTTAATGATAGACAGTCATTTACTTGTCGTTTAATATTATTAATCTTGTTTGCTTTGCAGCGACATCCCATACAATTTGACAAAGACCGTATCAATTCCTACTAATTAATACCAGAAGACATACAAACAAATAAAAGTTTAAATTGGTCGTTTTGACAAATTTTAAAATATTACATAAAATTGTTCACAGGTGGTGACTAACAACAGATATATAAGAATTACAATGTTCTTGGTCTCCGTTCTTCTGATAGGCGCTTGCGCAGTAATAAATTTGGTAAGTTACATTTACAATCGATACCATGATATTGAGCACGCGGTATCAATAAAAAACTGTTTAGGTACTAAATGTTTAGACTCTGAAGCAACCAAATTACCCATAATTTATATAATGGATTCCCAAATCCATTGGTAATTTAACCTATGAATAAACGCAGTTTTTTTACAATACACAGAGTGTAAATTCAAGTACAGTCTAACTAGTGGAATCATGAACCACTATTATAAGTATAAGATATTGCAATACCTGACGAAGACACAAGGTATAACTGACATTTACAATGAGACCGTTGTGTTTGGGTCTCCATAACAATTTCAAAGTATAACGGTACATTTTTGTAAATATAACAGACCTAGGCTTACTGACAGCACCGTTTTTCTCAGTTCCAGCCAGAATTCGTGGAGGAACTAGTGGAAACATCGCCAGCGCTGAACTTCACAGATGTTCGGATCACGAACCGAACGATACAGCAGAGCACAGAGAAGGTGTTCCAGCTGGAAGCCGCACCGGTATACTTTGCACATTGATAAAACTATAGCTGAATGAATATTTCAAGTATGAGTAACTTGAAATTGATGAAGGTAACGCAGAACCTTGAGGAATGGACAATACGGACAAGCCTTTGTTCATAGTTAAGACTAGTACCGCATTTGACCGCATCCAACGCAGAGCTGCTCGATTTGTCGATAACCAGGCACTTTCTGGTAGGCTCGATTCTCTGGCTGTGCGGAGGGATGTAGCATCCCTCTGCATACTGTACCGTATTTATCATGGGGAGTGCTCCGATGAACTCTTCGGATTGCTGCCTGCGGCTAAATTCCACTACCGTACTTCGCAGAACCGTCTGTCCTTCCATCCTCAACATCTTGATGGTTGGCAGTCAAGCACCGTGCGTTTTAAACGCAATTTCTTTCCTCGTACGGTAAAGATCTGGAACCAACTTCCTGCTGCAGCATTCCCTGAGCGGTACAATTTAGGGATCTTTAAAAAGCGAGCCTTCCTATTCCTCAAAGGGCCGGCAACGCACTTGTGATTCCTCAGGTCTTGCAGGTATCCCTGGGCGACGGTGATTGCTTTCCATCAGGTGACCCGTCTGCTCGTTTGCCCCCTCTTATTAAAAAAAAAAAAAGTAGCAAACTGTGTTCCCTATGGTATGTACTTACAATGACGTCTTCTTCCTTGTCGGTATCACTCTTGACAGAGTGGTCGTGGTCATCACTTCAGGTATTGGTGGCAAGCTTCACGACACGCCGCCACTCTTCTCTGATGGCCGCCTTCCTGCATTCATGTAGTTATGACGAGCCATTTATTGCCGCTTTTACCTGGTCAGTCCACCTTGTAGGCGATCTTCCTCGTGGCCTGGTACCCTCAACCTTTACTTGGACCACAAGTTGCTCAATAGTCACCTCCCCTCGGCGGCATACGTGACCAAATAAGGTAAGGATACGAGACTGTACCAAGATGATAAACGCTGCTTGATGCCGAGTTCTCGAAGTATAGACTCGTTGGTACAGAATTCAGTCCACGATACTCAGGATACAATGACGTAGCCTTCAAGTAATGCAAAGTTTAGTAGATTAATTTATAGCTGTTACGTGTCGATAGTGGCGCTGTCAATTTTTCTGTAGCAATGGGGACTATCGTTTGCTCACCAGTTAGCGCCACTGTTGACTAAGGTCCAGAGGTATAGCTGTCAAAGGCGACTTTATAAGATCGACGCCGAAACTGTTTTAAATCTTGAATCTCATTATGGTTATTACAATACAATACAATACATATACTCTTTATTGAACACCACAAATCAGTACAAAACAATACAGAAACAAAGAACAAAGTAGACAATAGGCGGTCTTATCGCTTAATAGCGATATTATTAATTATAAATAACTATTTTTAATTTTAACTTTGTGGTCGCTTATCTTTAGGCCTCTTTTTTTTAATTTCGCTTTCAAAGCATTTATTGCCAAATAATCCATACTGTTAGTGTTCGCGCGCTAAAAACCTTTTTGGTTGTATGCAGTGCAGGGGTGCTCTATGGCACATAAAAAGAAAATCATATATAACGTCAGTGTCTTCATGTGTTGTGTTACGTAATTTTTTCCACCGCTGTTTCATCATCCGCCTTCCTACAATTTCCTGGCCCGCATCGCCTTCCTCGCCTCCACGCCGCCAGGAGAACGCCCTAAGGTGAGTGCCCCTGCACTGTTCTAAATTGTATCTTTTTGGGCATCAGCGCACTCCTGGCCTTCCGCAAGAACGAAATTGGCTATTTATACGCCCTAACCTAACAGTTAGCGATAAACTTTTCAACAGTATTTATTTAGTTTGTAAGAAAAAGGATCACGTTGAAAATCAGCGCTGTGGCTTGTTGCAGCACCGCGCTGACATTGACCCTTGTGGCAGTATTCGGCACTTATTTGTTGTTCGTTAATGTTTAAGTTGTTTATTTTTTGTGTTGTGGCGAAATTTGTATTTCTTTTTCTTCTTCATCATAAATATTTTTGTACATTTCAATTTCCAGAGCTACCTGTACAGTTCTGTGCTGACCCTGGCTTCCATATCTGTGTTCTTGCGCGTGGGCTTCGTACTCAAGCTTGCGGTGATGGGGCTCGCGCTGTCGACTCACATCGCACTGTTTGCGTCCGCGCCGCACTTTACGAACAACCTAGACGGGATCGATACTGAGTGAGTTACACATACATTTTATTATTTAAACTTCATCTCCATCCAGCCTATATCCGTCTCACTGCTGGGCACAAGTCTTCTCTCAGAATGAGAGGCCTTGGGCTTTAGTTCCCAAGCGGGCCCAATGCGGATTGGGAACTTGATAGACACCATTGAATTCCTTCGCAAATGTAAAATCTCAGTGGTGCGAGCCCAGGCTAGATGCCACGACCCTCTGTTTGAGAGGCCACAAGTCAAACCACTAGGCTACGACGTATGGTCTCGAAGGTACTCAAGAGACGGGCATCAACGTCAAGACTGCACTCCACTCACGAGTTTTGCCTCACATTGCCTCCCTGCCATAGAGAGGGGGGGGGGGGGGGGGGGGTAGGCACCACTTACTACGATCCTGTCATAATACTTCTTCCGCTTCATCCATGTACATCAATCTCTTTATATGTGCTCGTCGGTTTAGGGTAATTTTGACCTGACATTTTGGCCTTCCCCTTCCAACGCACCCGTTCACACTCGTCATCTGTTTAGTTAATTTTCTTGAACTGTCTCTAAGTAATATATAGTTTAAATAGCTTGTGTGCTATTTCGGACTAAAATGCTCTGTGCCATATTTATTTATTTATTTATTTATTTATTATTACATTGTAATGTCATGTACATTATATTAAAAGATGTTACAAATGATTGGTCAGTCCATGACGCCCTGCAAGGGCACACAATAACAATTTATCACTTAATCTAATATCAATTTAAATGTCAATATGTAATTATTATAATAATGTAAATCATGCAATTTTATAGTATTTATGAAATTAAATTTAAATTAGCTATTTTTTATGTCAAGGAGCTTTATAAATGATAAAACGATTCAAATAAATATGAAAAAGAAAGAGGTAAAATCCGCATGTCAAAAAATTATATTAGTATATATATGTAGAAGATAATTTATAAATTATAAATGTCAAGACATATACAAAATTTCCGTCTTGATTGAATTTATTAATAAAATCTTGCAGTCTCATCATTCAAAAACTCGTTGACCGTATAATAGCATTTCTCAATTAAAAATGTCCTTAACCTATTCTTATATATATTTATTCGTGATTCGTTTCTGATGGATTCCGGGATGTGGTTTACTATTATAGGTATATTTTATCCAGATCTGTTCAACCGTCCTTGCGTGAAAGAGTAACAAATTCGCATTAATAATATTAGTAGCTTAAAGCAAAACTTAATTATAATTACACAAATGGATAACTCATACATAAAAGTCAAGTGGTGCTCGACATGTTGGACTCGTTGGTTGTCGTTGGTTGGTGTTCGTTTCGCTGCCGCCGGAGCGAACGCTCCAAGAGGAAGGACTAGGAACTAGTCCGAACATGTTCAGCATCAGTCGACTTATGATGGAGTCTCACGGTAGTATCATGTTGAAAGTAAAGCAAAATTATATCGTCGTACTCTTGATACATTAACAAATCCTCATTACAATTTCAGATTCTCAATGCTCCCATACGCGACTAAGGCCGGCTTAGTGCTTGTGTTTGTAGCCGCTCTGCTCCACATCCTGGATCGCCAGATCGAGTTCACCTCCAGGACCGACTTCCTCTGGAAGGATAAGCTCAAGTTCGAGCAAGAGGAGGTGGAAACCATGAGAGGGATCAATAAGGTTAAGACATTAACAGAATTGAGTTTAGTGTGTGTTACGCTGAGTTAGTTTCACAATTACTTTAACCATAACCAACGATTTTGACACATTATTATATTTGACAGAAAACGTATGCAATACCACCTATTTTAAAGTTTAGAGTTATTTAATAATGAACTTTTTCGTCTGTCGCCTTCCATGCTGGTCTGGTACCAGTTGCTTCTCTTCTCACGCATAATATGGTAAAATTGTCCAGGGCAGTGGCGAAAATCTTAGGAGTCATGTTACAGGCGATGCCGCTAGCAACCCATCACTATTTGAATTCCTTTTTCCACCTATATGCCCACAATTATGCTAAACGTGATCTTTGGGTCTTGTTACCTTAGGCTCTGCTATCCCATAAGGGATAAAGACATGATATTTTATGCGTATGTGTATGTATGTAAACTTTTTAGTAAATAAATGAATAACTGCATTTTCAACGTCATATTTTCAGATACTCTTGGAAAACATATTGCCAGCTCACGTGGCGCAACACTTCCTGACGTCTGTGGCTTCGGAGGTATGGTATTCCCCCTTTTGTCATCGTGTACAGTCGATGGCATAAATATCACAGCTAAACATGTCAAATGTGTCATCGACGTTAATGTTTGTGGCATAATGGTGCATAGATCTTTTTGACGTCTTGCTAACGTACTGTCTATATCTATGCCCTTGACTGTACAAAGTTGTTTGTTAACAAAACAATCTAACAGTGGCGTGGTGTCCATAAAACTCGGTTCCCACTGGCTTGCCTATTTTAAAGCAGTTGGGCACTTTACTGTGGGGAATTAGAGGAAAAGGCTAGTTGAATTCCCTTCGGCTTGCCTTCTCATATACCTACTTGACGCCACGCCACTGCAATCTAATGTTTAGTTAATTCTTTAAGTTTAGTCTGTATTTTTGCGCATCTTTATTTTCGATGGGAAATAGATGTTCTTATATTATCTCACCTTATTTTCTAAACAATTTACTACTGCTGTTTAAATTTGTTATAATCTCGGGCTGCGGCTGAACATCAGCACTGTGGTTCAAAAACTGTAGCTTTGCTGAGGTGACAGAGATTTCTGAGTCTGCTTTATAATTAAACTAGCTTCTGCCCGCGACTTCGTCTGCGTAGAATTATACATAAAAATCTTCCTCTTGAATCACTCTATTTATTAAAAAAAACCGCATCAAAATCCGTTGTGTAGTTTTGAAGATATAAGCATACATAGGGACATAGGGACAGAGAAAGCGACTTTGTTTTATACTGTGTAGTGATGATTAATTTCCTTTTACTTTGCTCTCTTTCTTCTACATTTTTCTTGTCTTCTGGAAGATTTGTTACATCCAGTTGGCTTTCCTTCAAAAATATGGGATTCCTGTTGTAAATGGCCGACATGCTTTGATCCGTTAATTTCTTCTTTATTTCGAAAAGGGTGCTCAGGAGAGATTCCTCTTTATTTAAAGTAAACTAAAGTAATTGAGCCTTCATCTCACGTGATGAGACCATGGTTCTATTACAGCCTATTCAGTCTAGCTTTCGAAAACCCTAGGCTAGCTTGTCCTCACGCATTTTTTCTCACTTTACCTTTATTTTGTTCTCTGTTTAGTAAGCGGGGAACAAAGAGTATTGTGTTGCTGTGCTATTAGAGTGAAACATTTTTCAGGAGGACTTATACCACGAACGCTACTCGACCATAGCTGTCATGTTCGCGTCGATCCCGAACTACAAAGAGTTTTATGACGAGACGGATGTCAACAAACAAGGGCTGGAGTGTTTGCGGTTGCTCAATGAGATCATTTGCGACTTCGATAAGGTGAGAGCATTGAGCTTATAACCGATAGAGTAGGTTCATTTAATTTCTTTGAAAAAAAAGGCTGTCAGACTACGTTGAGTTCAGCAGGAGAAATGGACAAGCAAATAATTATTATACTATCGATGTCGATATGAAAATGAAAATGAGAAAAAGCCTTTATTAAAAACAACAATTGTTTCTTAATGCAGTCCAAAGTAAAGTCTGTAATAATCCTTTCTAACGCGATTGGCTAAGAAATGAAATTCGTTGACACTTATTTTATTTTTAATTCCGAGTATCTCTAACATAATACAACATAGAACTTTTAGCTAGTTTACTGAACCAGTGAGCTACACCTTTTTTTCAGGTCTTTTTTTTAGGGGTCAATAATGGCTGATCAGTTGTTTTTTTTTAATGGCGAAAAATGGTGTAACTAAAATGACTGGTATGTTACAGCTTCTACTGAAGCCAAAATTCAGCAGTATAGAGAAGATCAAAACCATCGGGAGCACCTACATGATCGCTTCAGGGCTTCGGCCCGGGAAGGAAGATCAGATAGTAAGTTTTTAGGATTTTAGATGCAGTATGGAGTTTACTTTGATCAATTCATACTTTTTTATGGAGAGAAGGAGACAAACGAAAACAAAGGCCACCTGATGGCAAGCGATCAGTCACCCATGAGAACCAGTAACTCCAAGAGAGTTGCCGGTCCGTTGCTGGCATTAATAGTTAGGGAGCTGGCGAGCAAAATTTCTATATGATCAGCACACAAGGCAGACGTTATTAATAGTGATATTTATGCCCTAAGAAACATCAAGGACCTAGTCTGCCACCATGGTTGCGCTGCGTTGTAAATTTACAGCGTTTCAAAAATGTTAAAAAAAAAAGGTGTGCTATATTATGCGCACACGTCTGCCTCTGGGGCTGATGATCACAGTCATCCTGGAAACACAAAAAATCGAAAAGGCAGACATCCAGGGCTCTGACTTTTTTAGTATTTAATTTTTTAATTTATTTTTATGATTTTAAAAAATGTATATGAAGTGCACACTTGGCAGATTGGTATCGTTCGATCAATAACAATGAGAGGAACCACGGAAAAATAGTCTGCCACCATGATGGCGCTGCGTTGTAAACTTACAGCGTTTCAAAAATGTAAAAAAAAAAAGGTGTGCTATATTATGCGCACACGTCTGCCTCTTGGACTGATGTTTGAATTCCTTATGAAAAACCAAGAAAATCGATGAGGCAGACGTTCAGGCCTCTGATATTCCAAAGGCAGACCGTTTGATTTTTTTTCTGAATTGAATTGTTTTTTTTGCATAGATGAAGCTGAAGCTCCAGAAGTTTAATCGTTACCGTTAGTTTAGAGAATAATATTAAACAAAATTATAAGAATAAAACTAAACAATAACAATAATCCCATGCAATAGGTACACACGGCAATATAATCAGGTAAGCACCTACGCACGCTCGCGCCGTATCTATCCTGCTTACCGAATAACTTTGCCTGCTGTCTCTTGATTCCGTGAATTTCAAACAGTTATACAGCTGAAAATCAGTGAGCAAAGTGTCTGCCTCATTTTTTTTCGAATCCACGGAGTCATGGTGAATCGAATGGGCGCAATGAGAACCGTGTGCAAATGACTTAGTAGAGTTTTTTTTTTTACATTTTTACAACTCCGTCCCATGATAATGCAGAGTCCTGAATGTCTGCCTCTTCGATTTTCTTCGTTTTCAACATGATTGTGACCAATGAACTCCAGAGGCAGACGTGTGCAAATGACTTAATACCCCCATTTTTTTAAGCAACTTCAATCCGCTGTAACGCGAAAACGCAGCGACATAGGACGTTAATTGATTGAACCAAATCGATTCGTAATGATTTAAACTGCACTCCACCTCGACGTGAAACGTGTGCAAATCATATACCGAAATGCTCGCCAGCTCCCTAACTATAAAGGGAATAGTAGTCTTTTTTAAAGGCCTCGATGCCGTAATTAGTTAGAAACATCGCTGGCGGGAGTCGATTCCACAACCTCACAGTGCGAGGCAAGAAAATGTCGCAGGAAACGGTCTACCGTACTTAAAGTGCGCCAATGGAGCTCTGTAGTGTAATTAAGCATCTGCTCTTCGCCCGTCATAAGGCTGTATTTAACTCTATAACCGTTGTTAAGGCAAATTTGAAAAATAATAGTTTTTTACGATGGTTGGCAATTTCGTTCGCGTGCCAAACTTGTCCGGTTTTTTGAACTACTACCTGTTTTTAATCTGACTTTTTATTCCGTGTTTTCAGGACGCAAAGGGGAAAGAAGAGCACACAGTTGCTGTTGTGGTGGAATTTGCTTTCGCTCTCATGACGATACTGGATCAAATCAACAGGGAATCCTTCCAGAGATTTAAACTTAGGATAGGTAAGTTATTATTGCTGAGAGACTTTTTCCTTCTATGCTGATGTAGGAGCAAAGAAAAAACATACCTACAATGTACAGTTTGACAACAAAAATAATGCTCCACGATGTACCTGCGCAGTATACCAATTTTAGTAGCGCGGGAAACTCTGGCGCTGTTATTGGTCGATCGATTTCGTACCAACAATGGCAAAATCGTGTAAGCGGGACAGAGCTAAGAATGCAAAGCAAGCAATACTCTGCCAGTTGCGCTTGCAAATAAAGTTCAATATAGATTATTCACACGTTCGGCTACCATCGGAAACTGGTCTGCGCTTCTCTGCGCAAACGAATACTGCCGATGCGCATTATATTTGTTGTCAAACTGTACCAGGTGCTTCTCTTCTCGCGCCGGTAGTAAATCCATAGGAATCATGTTATAGGCCAGGATCATGCTAAACGTGGCCAGGTCTTGTAAACTTAGGCTCTGTCTACCCCGTATGGGCTTAAGACGTGTTTTATGTAATGTAATGTATGTATGACAATGAGAGTGAAATAGTGCGGAGGGAATTATTTTTCTGCCATTTCTAATTACCCTCTGTTCTCATTTACCTGACTCTGCCCAATTGCTTATCAAAATCGTATTCTACGAAAATAGGTATACAACTTATAGAGCAACGAAATCCCTCTAGTATGCCATACTATCATTATTAATTAATTCGAGCGCCTGGCAGCTTTTCAACGATATATAGCTTATAAGTGATAGTATGGCATACTAACTAAAGGGATGTCGTTGCTCTATATTTTTTTTACCTATTTCTGTAGCTCTAGACTAAAAGTCACCCACCGCTGAAAAGCTGCCAGGCGCTCGAATTAATTAATAGTGATAGTATGGCATACTAACTAGAGGGATTTTGTTGCTCTATAAGTTGTATGCATGTATGTAAACTTTTTATTGTGCAAAATAAACAAGACAAATACAATTGACAAACACTGAGATACATGCACAAAGGCGGACTTATCTCAAGTCAACCTTTGAGTGGATAAAAGGAATATTATAATAGGGATGGACGAGTGAGTTTAAAAATTGCAAACACTGAGAGCCACAATACATAACTTTACCGAATATAATACATAAACTCCTATAATATTTATCAATAAAATATACTACCTACATAAAATAAATAAATAAAGAGCACAATAAGCAAAGGAATATTTAACCATATCGGTTGAGCCGTTGATGTTTATAGCACAACTTTCGTTCTCGTTCCAGGACTGAACCATGGACCAGTGATAGCAGGGGTGGTTGGTGCACAGAAGCCGCAGTACGACATCTGGGGGAACACCGTCAATGTGGCCTCCAGGATGGACTCCACCGGCGTCATGGGCAAGATCCAGGTCACAGAAGACACGGCCAAGTGAGTTTTACCCCCCCCCCCCCCCCCCCCCCCCCCCAGCAAGAAAGGGGTGTTATAACTTTGATGTCGATGTCTCTATGTGTGTGTGTGGTGTCGTAGCTCTCAAATTAATGGTCTGATTTCGTGGTTTAACCTAATTTTTCTTGGAATTTCTTAACTTCTTCTCTGGGTATTGAGAAACATAGTATAAAAAAAATAAAGATGATAGGCTTTGAAAATGTAAATGCTGCTATGCTTTTGTGAACACTTGTCCGATACGACTGATGTTTATTACACACATACACAAATCACGTCTTCATCCCTTACGGGGTAGACAGAGCTTCAGGCAACAGGTACCTAGAGGCCACAATTACCAAGATTGAGGGTAAATAGGTGGAAAATGGAATCAAAATAGTGATGGGTTGCTAGCCTCATCGCCTGTAACATGATTCCTATAAGTTTCGCCCATTCCCTCTATGGTCTTTTACCATGTGCGCGGGTAGAGAAGCAACTGGTACATTCTATGTTTTTTCTTTGCTCCCAGACTAGCATGAAAGAAGTTATTAGACACAAGCTAGAAAAACACTTAAAAGTGAGTGGTTGTATGTAACGCCTGGTGTAATAAAGTGATAGAGTTGTAACCGTTGAAATTGCTATTATATTCTTTCAGGCGTCAATTGTTACCCGACAGAACTGAACCTTAGTAAAGTTATATTATACGTATATTATGATAAAGGGCCTGTTTCACAACTCTCTGTTAAGTTCCAGTTATCTTAAGTGTCAGTTATCTATTCCGTCTCTTTATTACTACGAAACAGACAGTGACGTCATCATAAATGAAATGACATGAAATGAAATTATTTTATTCCAGACTTGCATCCATAATAGAATTTACGAAATAAAATATTAAGTGAAAAATTAAATTAAATGTCTTAAAATCAATAAATAAATCAATCAATTAATAAATTAGCTCAAGTTAAATTAAATTAAATTAAAATCAACTTATACTTTTATCATAGAGAGGTAATTGACACTACTTAAGGCTTGCAAAGTCATACTTCTAGCATTGCAAGCGTTTGCTTCGATTTAGTGAAGAAGTGGAGAATCCGACCAATTAGCTTAGTGGAAATATCCGTCTCGCCCCGCTTTCCTGACATTTTCTGTGAAGTATGCCTAACTGTTAATATTTTTCAGAGTTTTAATGAACGCGGGCTACACTTGTGAATGCCGAGGGCCCACATACGTCAAGGGAAAAGGCACATTAACTACGTACTTCGTGAAAACACCCAATATCGCAGGCGGAATGTAAATAAGTAGTAGGTAATATTATTTATATCAAATGAATCAAGAATATTTTTTATGTTCACTTATACGGTTTTACCGTTAGAAAATTAGAACACGGAAAAATCCGATAGGATAGTTGCAAGGTCACGTGACACCTTACCCACCTGGTGTAGTACGCGTCACGGAATGACGAGGTTCCGTGTTCGATTCCCGGCCATAGCTTTACTTTTCGGATTTTTCTGTGTTCTAATTTTCAGTGTCAGTTTAGATTTTTTTTTTAATATTATTAATAGTTTAACATCCACGGATTCATAGTGAATGTGTAGGAATAACGGCATATCTCAGGCTGACAATTACTCTTGTAAGGTTACGAATATAATGATTTCGTTCTATGTTGTTCCTATGAAACTCATTCATTACTCCTGAGTTGACTATTTGATGTCATCCGCATGAGTTCGGGCCCCAGGATTTTTGAAAGCACATGTGTGAAAATACCACTCGAAAGTGGTGAAAAATTGCGCTGAATTTGAAATACGAGTAGCTTAGAACACAACCACAGCTCTCATTAATATTGTGAACTAATCAAAACTTTGATTAGAGCTGTAGTTTAGGAGATAGCTGAGTTATACCACTTTCGAATGTAAACAGAACTGTCACATGTCGCTGACAATTATCGCTTTGGTGACAGGGGACAGGAGCCCGATTTTTGAAAGCACATCACTCGAAAGTGGTTTAAATCTGTTTATATTAACAGCTCTAATCAAATTTTTGACTAGTTCACACGATTAATGGGAGCCAGTGGCATAACTATAACGTTTGGGGCCCGTGGCAAATTCGTCAGATGGGGCTCCTTCCTCAATATAAAGAAGTGCATCAGCGTCCCTTCTGTGCTCTAAACCAAGCCAGTTGGGGGCCCCGTAGAGCTAGAGGCCCGTGGCATTTTGCCACCCCTGCCACCCCATAGTTACGCCACTGATGAGAGCTATAATTGGTTGCTATGGTGCTCGCATTTCAAATTCAGCACGATTTTTCACCTTTCGAGTGGTATTTTCACAAATCGGCCCCCAGGTCTCTGTTTCCACAAGCGACAATATAGTCAGTGACATGTGACAATTCTGTTTACATTACAAACTCGACGAGAATCTGTGCCGGTTAGCTTCATACTGACCACGCATTGCAATTCAAATTGTCACTTGTCACCGAAATTGGCAAATTGCTGCTCATTAGTGATTTATCATCACGAAAAAAAATTTTTTTTTGTCTGCTTGACATCCCCACAACTATCTTTACTTTGCTATCTCCGCGATATGGTGAACCACTAACTAGACTTAAAACTTAATCTTAATGTATAAAATACATTGTCATACGCCTAATTGTATTAAACAATGACATAATCAATGCGCTTGCCGTTAATAATGTGAAAGATACGGCGAGTTTTTGATAAATTATTTTTGTATTTTGTACTTTAAAAACTACATCATAATTTTAGTATTTTGGTTTTACTTAACCATACCGTTTTGAATCAGTTTACACCACATTGGTAGTAATATATTTTTGTAATCGTAATGACATAAGTATCCAAAATATTATAAGAACAAGAAATTTTAAAAGCATGTCATAATACATATAAAATTAGTCACGTAAGCATTAATATTATGAGAGTTACTATTCTAGGTCTAGTAATTTATTTTGATAGTAATTTATAAAATTAAACTGTCCCACTATCTTAAGTCAAAAGGTCAAAGACCTAATGTATAATTGCCAAATATTATTTTACAATATTTGAAATAGGTAACATTTTAGTGCTACAATTGAATTTAATTTAATTACATTTTAATTTTTTAAAACAATGATGTTTACGAATTTATTCGTAGATCTCAAGTCATAATCAAGTAGTGATAAAATAAAAATAGTAGTCATAATTAAATTTATAACAATTCCATCTATTTTTCTATAGTTTTGTAAATAATGGCGTGATAAAACTGAGATTTATTATGAATTATAACAATATTTTTTATGACTTACGTAAACTATATACGTTTAAAAATAGATATTTACCGTTACTTTGCATTTAATAGTTGATTTTCGAATATTTTAGACGTTTTTTTAATACTCATTATTATTATGGTGCTAGTTTGTCATTGAGTAATATTATTTATCTAAAAGTAATATATCTTAATGTATTTTTTTATTTTTCTTTGAATGCACTGGTAGCTTACACTCCGAGGGTGAAATAAAGAAAGTCTCAGATCACAGGAACTTGTTGCACGAGCCAAATTCGAGGGCGGTAAACATGCGACCTGAAGTTTTCTTTATCACCGCCGGAGGTGCGTTCACAATTGTACATCTTCACCAGGCCAGGAAGCGGTAGTTTCCGTTCGCGTAGGTTGACAAAAAACTTACACTATGCTTAGTTCAAGTTTTCAGTCACAATATACATCCCGAAAGCACTATTTTTACAGTAAGTGACATATTAACGCGAATAATTTCGATACTGATTGCTACGAGTCAAAATACATAAAGTTAGAAATGCGTAATGAGTCTAAATACTCAGCGACACAAAATTTGGCCAATTTTCCATACAAAATTACCTATATATTGCATATTCACGATTATTAATGTATAAAGATTGAAATGCATAATGCGTCAAAATACATAATGGTTCAAAATATATTATAAAGTATAAATTCAATTTTCACAAAAAATTAAAACTTAACAGGATTACATTTGTAAACGACATTGAAAATTAGAACACAGAAAAATCCGAAAAGTAAAGCTATGGCCCGGATCCTCGTCATTCCGTGACGCGTGCTATACCCCTACACCACCCATAGCAGGTGGGTAAGCCTTCGAATTTTTCTATCTGTTATTATTGTACTGGCACAAAATTTGACCCAGTCTTCGTACAAAATCACCTTTAACATTGCATAAATACGAGAGCCACATTTTTTGGCGCTTCACGATAATCCTGTTAAGTAAAATTCGATTTATACTTTATACTTAGTATGAACCATTATGTATTTTGACCCATTATGCATTTCAAACCTTATATATTTTCATAAGTGTCTTCGCTGTATTTGTCTTAAAGGGAAGGAGGTATATGTAACAAATATGAAAGCTAATATAGTTAAATGTGCTCACATTTCTATTGAAAAAAAGCTATAATGTATAATAGTTTCTGTTAGATCTAGACGTGTCATATCAGAGAAATTGTATCCCAAATGAAACATTGATGTCATTGTAATAGGTAGATAAATGAAAACAGCACTTCTGAAAAGTTTTATTTTGAAAAATTTATCAATTTAATAAAATGCTGTTGGATACTGCTGTGGTTTTTTTTTTCAATTTTCAACATACATGTAGCTGCACTTGTCTCCCAAATCATAAAAATAAACATTAAACGACCAAGTATTTGTCAAATATCTACGTTTCGTTTTGTTTCCAATGAAACTCGATATAAGTACAAAGAGTTTTGTTAAAAGCCCATCGAGGGAATGGGCTAGCAACCCATCACTATTTTCATTTCCCTTTCCACCCATACGCCCACAATCATGCTAAATCTGGCCTTGTTACCTTAGGCTCTGGCCACCTCGTAAGGGATAAAGACGTTATCTATATATATGTACGTGTGTATGAGTTTTGTATGAGAGAAAAACGATCTCGGCCTGGTTTTAGACCTAGGTTTCATATTTAGGAAAAAAATCGGTAGAAAGACAGGCATTTTATTTTAATTTCATGATACTGTATACATAAACACGCTAATGAACATAAATCGAGCCTTTTACCAAAAATGTATGATTTAATTACATTACATCGTTTGGATCAACCTTTTCAAGCTCACAAAGAAATGGCACCTCATATTTTAATACAACCATAATTTTTAACGCCCACCGTACATTAAAATTTCACGTTACCATTTTAGACGTCTGTCTCGTTCGACGGGCGGCGTCCGAATGAATTTGAATTTTGAATTTCGAACGCGGATAAGGCGAAGTTAATTGGTAATTGCGGGTTGCGGGCCACCTACGCGCATGCGCTTGATTTATTTCAGTAGAACCGCCTCGGTGTACTATTGTTTATCTGTGGTGCTATACCGTGGGGATTGTTTTTTATCTGTATTACACATCAGCTTAGTTGAGGTGAGAAGATTGCCTGCCTCAGTTCATATTGAGGACTACGAGTACATACATAATTTACGACCATTTATAGATAAAACATTACCTATAGTCTTATTATTTTTACATAGTCCAAACATACTTTTCTCAAACATTGTCGTAAATGTCGTCATTTGTATTCTAAGTAACATAACACGATGGGCATTGTCTCGGCCGAATTACATTGCATACGCGATTTTCTGACCATAAATCGGATTGCTGGACTGTTTATCATTTGTTTAACTTTTTAAAAAGTCAAAGAGACTATGGAATAATGAACAACACTATGTCATACAGCCAAGTCGATGGCCGAGGAGTGCGCGTTTTGTTCGAGTCTAACATTTTCGTCAATGTCTCAAATAGCTTACGGTGATTTTAGAATGAAGTAGTACCTAACAAACACAAACTTTCACATTTATTATGTATTACTGAATTAGCTTATCGCTATCCCGGGGCGGGGGAGCTATGCGATTCTCCGGAAAATAAACTATCCTATGTCCTTCCCCGGGACTCAAACTATCTCTATACCTAATTTCATTAAGATGGGTTTAATAGTTTAGACGTGAAAGCGTAACAGACAGACAAGCAGAGTTACTTTCGCATTTGTAATATTAGTAAGGATTGTTAGGATCTTTTATTAGTTGCCCACTTGTTTGCCGAACATAGTGCACCTCAACTAGATCACTTAGCGTTCACTTGTCAAAATGTGGATTAATTATTAACATTAGCTATTTAACGTGAGAACATTCACATTGATTCTGATTACAGCCCTGCGATAATTAATAAGTGCGCGGTAATTATTGGCTTTGGTTAATATTCATGTATTGTTTCGAAGTTAACGTTGTTGTTTGCTTAAAATTAATTTAGCCGGCTTTAGTTTCACTAACCTAACTTGAATAATAAAGAAGTGAGGTATTTGTTGAGCTAAGTAACGTCTATAGTCTAGACCAGGGGTCGGCAACCTGCGGCTCGCGAGCCACATGCGGCTCTTTAGATGTGAGGCTGCGGCTCTTTAGTTCCATTCGCAAATATTATTTATTTTATAAAAAAAATGTTCTGAAACGATTACCGAGGTTTAGGCATTATTTCTATCTCTCAGCTACTTATACTCGCTTTTCACCGCAGCACCCCTGTAATTTTGTGGCTCTTTAAAAACTTGAAATTTTGTAAATAGTAATTTTTGACTATTCCGACTCAAAAGGTTGCCGACCCCTGGTCTAGACTTCTCTTAATGGCGGCCGTAATCCTTGGGCCAATGTCAGTTTAAATAACAAGGGTGCGGTAAAATATATAATTCAAAAATCTTGTGACTAAATGTCGGCAACGTTGTACGGTGATACGATCAAAGACCCCCGTCGGGCTCTTAGCTAGCGGTCAATGATATTGCTCAGAAACTGCCAGGAAATCATTAGCCAATGCCCAGGGTGCACCGGACCGAGCACTGCTCTTCCCGCCAGACGATTCCAAAAATGAACCGCAGCTCTTGATAAATACCGGCCTGTTAATCGGTGTACATTCATTCGCAATGACAATCGATTCTTGGCATCGAACTACTATAACCTAATCGACTGGCTTCCGATTATTAAGTCGGTATTTCCTTGTGCGTGAAATATCATCTCGGTATAAGAGCGTACCGGGGCGATATTTTGTGTACCTACCTGGAAATACCGACCTGTTATTCCATGTACGTTTTGGCTGCCAAATATCTGGTCGATTTTTTCCCGCTGGGAAATACGGTACGGTATTTATGGGCTCCCATTTTTTCCCAACTCGTTTTTTTTTAAATCCGTAGATTAATTATATTGGACTTTAAAATCCAATCTTTGCAGAATCGTACCTAGTAATAAGACATCAGAGCAGCAAAGCCCGGGAGACCCGTTAATCACAGGTAGCGGCACAACATATATATAAACTAAGACAGTATAGAAACTACGAACAAAACGGTTGAAAGGAACGCACACATAGACGCGCGCTTCTACAAGGCCCCTAAGCGAACCCAAATAAACGTTTCTTATTTACGGACATTAAGTGTGCCAACCCTAATTCTCTTAATTAAGTGTAGCTAGTTATTTTAAAACAGGCCTTATTAGCTGAGATAGCGCTAACTAAACAAAAAGCTTTTCAATTTTACAAAAAATAAATCGACAACTCTAACGTTCTACTGGAGCGTATTTCAAAAAATAAACCTAGTTTCCATACTGCTCTATTTATTTACTGTGCCTGCGGACCACAGTAGCCGGCAAAGACTAACTCCCTTAATCATAGACGCTCTGTTGGCTCCTGCTAACTTCTTCTTCTTTTTTAATATGACCTCATCGATCGATGCGATGATTTCGCCAATGTCAAAGTAATAAATACAGTATTCAAAAATCTTATGACAAAAGACGGTAGAACGCGGTCAAAATACCCCTCCCCCTGTCGGGCTCTTAGCCAACGGCTAATGATATCCCTCAGAATCTGCCAGGAAATCATTAACCGATGCCCATGGTGCACCGGACTAAGCACTGCTCTTCCCCTCGGACGGATCCAAAAACGAACCGCCGCCGCACACGCGGAGGTAACCCGACTCGCACTCCTCTGTCACTTTGACATTTACCTTTGACAGATAAGGACAAACGATTGCTAAGTTAGCAGAAGCTTATAGAGCGTTTATAAGGGGATAACACTTTACAAATACAATTGCTGTCTACAAGCATTATGCATAGTATTACTTCCATGCTGGTCTGGGAGCAAGGGAAAAACATAGAATGAACCAGTTGCTTCTCGTCCCGCGCAGGTGGTAAAGCACATCGAGGGAATAGGCGAAATTATAAGGAATCATGTTATGGCCGATGCGGCTAGCAACGCAACATTATTTTGATTCCCCTTTCCACCTATACGCCCACAATCATTCTAAACTAGTCCTTTAGGTCTTATTACCTCAGATTTTTATTCCACTTCTGAAATAAGAAACCGCTGGTTCCTAATGAAAGACTTGAGATCATTCAACGCATGCAAGTACAATTTAAAATTTAAATTTATATGCAGAGCCGTAGGCTGGCAGGAGTCGTCTGACATATGGCAGCTAGCGCCACGTCAGCCCGTCTACGAGTACCAGCCAGCCACCTTTGAAAGAGGTTGCTTCCCGACAGTATATACTCTCTTATGTATGAGTGAAGCAGTAGCGCCATTCTGTTTTGTGTGATCTTCTAGAAACCAATTCTCTAATGTCCCTTCTGTCTATCGTATTCTTTGTACATTATTACGCTAAATAATATATGAGGCGATTAATCTCGTAGAGTGCCGCACGATATTTTATCGCATTGTCTCGCTTCCGGTGGTTTTGTCGAGCGCGCGACATAACTCGGCATAGTAAATTATATATTATTATTAGAATTATTATCGAAATACAAACCACGGAATTTACACGTTAAGGCTACTTTGAAGTTCAGTAAATGACATACCGTCACGCCTCTTTCCCACAGGGGTAGGCAGCGACTACTTTGTTCCACTTGCTACGACTTTACGATACGACTTTGAACGTATACTTTGACTTTGAACATTAACCAATGAATATAAACATTAGTCAACGATAGTTAAAATATCTGAACCAAAAAAACATGTTCGTCTCTGGAATCGGTTGCCAAATGATATCAGGCAATCGCAGACTGTTGCTACCCTGCGCAGTCGCTTGAAGGAGTATTGGCTCGATAGATCCTCTTAAATGAATGTGATGTGTTTTGTAACTTGTGTGTGTATTTATATATTTATATATTATGTAGTATATTTTATTTATTGTGTATTAGTTTATCGTATTTATCTATTACTAGCTTTTGCCCGCGGCTTCGCACGCGTGAACCATGAGCATTTCAAAGAACCTAGCAATTAAGCAAGCGAGCAACCAAACCTGCAAGCTTTCAAGCATACATGCAAGTATGCAAGCAGGCATGCAAGCAGGCATGCAAGCAGGCATGCAAGCAGGCATGCAAGCAGGCATGCAAGCAGGCATGCAAGCAGGCATGCAAGCAGGCAAGCAAGCATGCAAGCAAGCGTGCAAGCAAGCATGCATGCAAGTAAGCACCCATGCAAGCAAGCATGCAAGCATGCATGCAAGCAGGCATGCAAGCAGGCAAGCAAGCATGCAAGCAAGTGTGCAAGCAAGCAAGCATGCATGCAAGTAAGCACCCATGCAAGCAAGCATGCAAGCATGCATGAAAGCAAGTATGCAATCAAGCATGCAAAGCAAGGACTCAAGCAAGCATGCAAGCCAGCCCCCGCATTGCCCCGATGCCTTAATTTTTCTGAACCTGTAAATATTGCAGGATTTTTATAAAACAAACCTAACCTAACCTATAGGGCTGTCCTAAAATACATCCTAAATAGCTTTTGCCCGCGACATCGTACGCGCTAAGATGTAAAATGAAAAAATAAGTTTTTTCCCGTTCCCGTGGAAATTTTGGGGAGTGCTTTCGGAGTACACTTAAAGCCTTTAAAGAAACACACGTTATAAATGTTAAGTCTCTTTCTTCCGCTGTTTCGTCTGGAAACGTAAAATCCGGTTTTTTCCCGTCCCTGTGGGCGTTTCGGAAAATCGTTTCTTAGTGTTCCCCTACACTCCCGAATAAACCTACGTGACAAATTTCAACTTTCCCCCGCTTTTCGTTTTTCCCGTTTCCGTAAGACTTTCGCTAAATAAAGCATTTCCCGAATATCTTACGGGAACGAAGAAGAAGAATTTTGGCAAATTATCTCATAATGCTCCCCCACACTACCCAAGGAACCCACTTGCCAAATTTCAGCTTTCTACGACCAGTAAAACGTAAAATCTTGTTTTTTTCCCGTTCCCGTGGGAATTTTGGAAAGTACTCTCTTAATGCTCCTCTACACTCCCGAAGCAACCTACATGCCGAATTTCAGCTTTCTGCAACCAGAAAAGTCCCGTTTTTCCCGTTCCCGTGGGAATTTCGGGAAATCCTTTTGTAGCGCTCCCCTACACTCCCCAAGGGAAATTGAAGGCCAAATTTCAATTTTATACGACCAGTAAACCGAAAAATCGATCCCGTAGAACTGAATACATAAATCCCGTTTTTATCCCGTGGGAATTTCCAAAAAGCATTAGAACTTTATTTTACTATTATAATCACCTACTTCTATGCCAAATTTGAAGAGTCTAGTAATTATAGTTCATAGGATTTCGTTAAACTGAATATATAAATCCTGTTTTTTTCCTTATCCCGTGGGAATTTCCCAAAATCCCGAAATTAGTTTCTTAGTTTTGTAATCACCAACTTTTGTATCAAATTTGAAGAGTCTACTTATTATAGTTACTGTGATAGCGTCACTCGGAATCGAATATATAATTCCCGTTTTCTCCTTATCCCGTGGGAATTTCCAAAAATCCTTTCTTAGCGGATGCCTACGTCATAACATCTACCTGCATGCCAAATTTCAGCCCGATCCGTCCAGTGGTTTAGGCTGTGTATATATAATTCCCGTTTTCTCCTTATCCCGTGGGAATTTCCAAAAATCCTTTCTTAGCGGATGCCTACGTCATGACATCTACCTGCATGCCAAATTTCAGCCCGATCCGTCCAGTGGTTTGGGCTGTGCATATATAATTCCCGTTTTCTCCTTATCCCGTGGGAATTTCCAAAAATCCTTTCTTAGCGGATGCCTACGTCATAACATCTACCTGCATGCCAAATTTCAGCCCGATCCGTCCAGTGGTTTGGGCTGTGCGTTGATAGATCACTATGTCAGTCAGTCAGTCAGTCAGTCAGTCACCTTTGAGTTTTATATATATAGACTAGTATTTCGCGTGGGGGCCGCGGGCCCCAAGGGCCCCGCGGAGGTCCCGTGCCACCCTGTTTTGTTTAAATATCCTAATCTTTTTTTTTTACTATATACTTTGGCCGCCTTTTTAATCCGGCACCTTCGAAAAGTGATTCGTACTATACCGCCCTGTTTTTTTTTCAAATATTTCTCACCTATTTCACTTTATTTTTTGGCCGCCATTTTGGGAAAAGCATTTCGCATGGGGGCCGCGGGCCCCACGGGACC
Source organism: Pandemis corylana (assembly GCA_949127965.1). Classification (NCBI taxonomy): domain Eukaryota; kingdom Metazoa; phylum Arthropoda; class Insecta; order Lepidoptera; family Tortricidae; genus Pandemis; species Pandemis corylana. The sequence goes on from OX421863.1 coordinate 13,322,320, forward strand.
CGCGGAGGGTACCCTACCGTCCTGTTTTTTTTTCAAAAATGTCTTACCTATTTTTACTTTATTCTTTGGCCGCCATCTTGGGAAAAGCATTTCGCATGGGAGCCGCGGGCCCCACGGGACCCGCGGAGGGTACCCTACCGTCCTGTTATTTTTTCAAAAATTTCTAATCTATTTTTACTTTATTTTTTGGCCGCCATCTTGGGAAAAGCATTTCGCATGGGGGCCGCGGGCCCCACGGGACCCGCGGAGGGTACCCTACCGTCCTGTTTTTTTTTCAAAAATTTCTAACCTATTTTTACTTTATTCTTTGGCCGCCATCTTGGGAAAAGCATTTCGCATGGGGGCCGCGGGCCCCACGGGACCCGCGGAGGACACCCTAACGTCCTGTTTTTTGTTCAAAAAATTCTAACCTATTTTTATTTTATTCTTTGGCCGCCATCTTGGGAAAAGCATTTCGCATGGGGGCCGCGGGCCCCACGGGACCCGCGGAGGGTACCCTACCGTCCTGATTTTTTTTCAAAAATTTCTAACCTATTTTTACTTTATTCTTTGGCCGCCATCTTGGGAAAAGCATTTCGCATGGGGGCCGCGGGCCCCACGGGACCCGCGGAGGGTACCCTACCGTCCTGTTTTTTTTCAAAATTTTCTAACCTATTTTTACTTTATTCTTTAGCTGCCATCTTGGGAAAAGCATTTCGCATGGGGGCCGCCATTTTGAATCCGCCATCTTGGAAAAAAAATAGGTTTATTAAATTATCCCTCCCACATTGAACGACGTTTGTTCGAGCACCACCCGTGTATCTCGACTGTTCTCTGAGATATTTATGTTTCAATTTTGTATGGCGGCCATTTTGTTTTTGCAATTTTGAAAAAAATTCACCAGCTCACCCATTGGCAAACTGTTCTGAGCGACTTTAGTTCCGGGCAAACTCGATAGGGTGAGTTTTTGCGGAGAACTGGCCCATGTGTCAGGTCAGTTTCCACGTTGAGGACAGTTTTGTTTTTTTTTTGTACCTGTGATAAAATTTCTTATGCTATGGTGTATAAAGTCGAACCCTATTTCTAAAAGCTGCTATACAACACAAGTGAGTCTATGAGTCTGACATTACTTTGTATGGCGGCCATCTTGGAAAATGGCGGAATCGAAAAATTAAGTATGGCGTTTGAATTTGTGGCCTCGAAGAGCCCCGGATGCAAAATTTCAATCGGATCGGAGTAAAAGAAACTTTGGCCGCCATTTTGAATCCGCCATTTTGGAAAAAAAATTAGGTTCATTAAATTACTCTGCTCACTTTGAACGATATTTGTTTGAGCACCAGCCACCTGTTGCGACTGGCCTCTGAGATATTTGCGTTTCAATTTTGTATGGCGGCCATTTTGTTTTTGCAATTTTGAAAAAAAAATACTGGTTCACCTATTGGCTGGCTGTTCTGAGTGACTTTTGTTCCAGGCAAACTCGATAGGGCAAGTCGTTGCGGAGAGCTGGTCCATGTGTCAGGTAAGTTTCCACATTCAGGTCAATTTTTCATTTTTTGGTACTTAGCATGAAATTTCTTAACCGACGGTGTATAGAATCGAACCCCACCTCTTATGGGCTCTTCAAAACAACAGGTCAAAGATACAGAAATTACTTTGTATGGCGGCCATCTTGGAAAATGGCGGAATCGAAAAATAAAGTATGCCATTTAAATTTGTGGCCTCAAAGAGCCCCGGATGCAAAATTTCAATCGGATCGGAGCAAAAAAAAATTTGGCCGCCATTTTGAATCCGCCATCTTGGATAAAAAATTGCATAGTCAGATTTCCCCCTCAACTCTGAATGACATTTGGTCGAGCACCACCCACCTATCTCGACTGGCCTCTGAGATATTCGCGTTTCAATTTTGTATGGCGGCCATCTTGTTTTCGCCATTTTGAAAAAACTTTGACCGGCTCACCTCACGGCTAGCTGTTCTGAGCGACTTTAGTTCCGGGCAAACTCGACAGGTCGAGCCGTCGCGGAGAGCTGCCCCATGTGTCGGGTCAGTTTCCACGTTCAGGTCGATTTCGTATTTTTCTGGTACTCGGGCAAGCATTTTTGATACGACAAAGTATAGAGTCGAACCCCACCTCTTACCGGTTCCTCCAAACAACTCTGGGGTGAGTCAGTCAGTCAGTGAGTGGGTATTCAGCTATAATATATTATAACTAGTATTTGCGTGGGGGCCGCGGGCCCCAAGGGCCCCGCGGAGGTCCCGTGCCACCCTGTTTTGTTTTAATAATCCTAACCTTTTTTTTTTACTATATACTTTGGCCGCCTTTTTGAAACCGGCCACATTGGAAACAGTGATTCATACCCTACCGCCCTGTTTTTTCATATATTTCTAACATTTTGTACTATAATCTTTGGCCGCCATTTTGTATCCGCCATCTTGGAAAAAGTATTTCGCGTGGAGGCCGCGAAGGGTAGCCTACCATCCTATTTTTTTTGTTCAAATATTTCTAACCTTTTTTTCTTTATTCATTGGCCGCCATCTTGGGAAAAGCATTTCGCATGTGGGCCGCGGGCCCCACGGGACCCGCGGAGGGTACCCTACCATCCTATTTTTTTTCATAAATTTCTAACCTATTTTTACTTTATTCTTTGGCCGCCATCTTGGGATAAGCATTTCGCATTGGGCCGCGGGCCCCACGGGACCCGCGGAGGGTACCCTAACATCCTGCTTTTTTTTAATTCTTTGGCTGCCATCCTGGGATAAGCATTTCGCATGGGGCCGCGGGCCCCACGGGACCCGCGGAGGATGCCCTGCCAGCCTGTTTTTTTTTTCAAACTTTTCCAGCCTTTTCTACTATAATCTTTGGCCGCCGTTTTGAAACCGCCACCATGGAAAAAGTACTTCGCGTGTGGGCCGCGGACCCCGCGGGGCCCGCGGAGGGTAACCTACCGCCCTATTTTTTTTCATATATTTAAAACCTTTTTTACTTTAATCTTTGGCCACCATTTTGAATCAATCACCTTGGAAAAAAATTAGGTTCATTAGATTACTCCTCCCACCTAGAATGACACTTGGTCGAGTACAACCCATCTATCTCGACTGGCCACTGAGATATAATATTCGCGTTTCAATTTTGTATGGCGGCCATCTTGTTTTCGCAATTTTGATTTTTTTTTACCGGTTCACCCATAGGCTGGCTGTTCTGAGCGACTTTAGTTCCGGGCAAACTCGATAGGGAAAGTCGTTGCAGAGAGCTGGCCCATGTGTCGAGTCAGATTCCACATTCAGGTGAATTTTTCATTTTTTTTGTACTTGTGATAAAATTTCTTATGTGATGGTGTATAAAATCGAACCCTATTCCTAAAAGCTGCTTTACAACACAAGTGAGCCCATGAGTGACATTACTTTGTATGGCGGCCATCTTTGAAAATGGCGGAATCGAAAAATTAAGTATGGCGTTTGAATTTGTGGTCTCGAAGAGCCCCGGATGCAAAATTTCAATCGGATCGGAGTAAAAGAAACTTTGGCCGCCATTTTGAATCCGCCATTTTGGGAAAAAAAATAGGTTCATTAAATTACTCCGCTCACTTTGAATGATATTTGTTTGAGCACCACCCACCTGTTGCGACTGGCCTCTGAGATATTCGCGTTTAAATTTTGTATGGCGGCCATTTTGTTTTTGCAATTTTGAAAAAAAAATACTGGTTCACCTATTGGCTGGCTGTTCTGAGTGACTTTTGTTCCGGGCAAACTTGATAGGGCAAGTCGTTGCGGAGAGCTGGCCCATGTGTCAGGTCAGTTTCCACATTCAGGTCAATTTTTCATTTTTTGGTACTAAGCATGAAATTTCTAAAGCGCCGGTGTATAGAATCGAACCCCACCTCTTATGGGCTCTTCAAAACAGCAGGTCAAAGATACAGAAATTACTTTGTATGGCGGCCATCTTGGAAAATGGCGGAATCGAAAAATAAAGTATGCCGTCTGAATATGTGGCCTCAAACAGCCCCGGATGCAAAATTTCAGTCTGATAGGAGAAAAAACAAATTTGGCCGCCATTTTGAATCCGCCATCTTAGAAAAAAAATTGCATAGTCAGATTTCCCCCTGAACTCTGAATGACATTTGGTCGAGCACCACCCACCTATCTCGACTGGCCTCTGAGATATTCGCGTTTCAATTTTGTATGGCGGCCATCTTGTTTTCGCCATTTTGAAAAATCTTGGACCGGCTCACCCATTGGCCGGCTGTTCTGAGCGACTTTAGTTCCGGAGAAACTCGATAGGTCGAGTTGTTGCGGAGAACCGCCCCATGTGTCAAGTCAATTTCCACGTTCAGGTCGATTTCGTATTTTTCTGGTGGTCACGGTGGCATTTCTGATACGACAATGTATAGAGTCTAGCTTTACCTCTTACGGGTTCTTCAAAACAGCATGTCAGTCAGTGAGTGAGTGAGTGAGTGGGTATTCAGCTATAATTATATATTATAACTAGTATTTCGCGTGGGGGCCGCGGGCCCCCAGGGGCCCGCGGAGGGTCCCGTGCCACCCTGTTTTGTTTTAATAATCCTAACCTTTTTTATTTTATTCTTAGGCCGCAATTTCGAATCCGCCATCTTGTGAAAAGCGTTTTGCGTGGGGGCCGCGGGCCCCGCGGGACCCGCGGAGTCACCCTGCCACCCTGTTTTTTTTCAAATATTTCTGACCTTTTTTTACTTTATTCTTTGGCCGCAATTTCGAATCCGCCATCTCGGGAAAAGCGTTTCACGTGGGGGCCGCGGGCCCCGCGGGACCCGCGGAGTCACCCTGCCACCCTGTTATTTTTCAAATATTTCTGACCTTTTTTACATTATTCTTTGGCCGCAATTTCGAATCCGCCATCTCGGGAAAAGCTTTTCGCGTGGGGACCGCGGGCCCCGCGGGACCCGCGGAGTCACCCTGCCACCCTGTTATTTTTCAAATATTTCTGACCTTTTTTTACTTTATTCTTTGGCCGCAATTCCGAATCCGCCATCTTGGGAAAAGCGTTTCGCGTGGGGGCCGCGGGCCCCGCGGGACCCGCGGAGTCACCCTGCCACCCGGTTTTTTTTTTCAAATATTTCTGACCATTTTTTACTTTATTCTTTGGCCGCCATCTTTGGAAAAGCATTCCGCATGCGGGCCGCGGGCCCCACGGGACCCGCGGAGGGTACCCTACCATCCTGTATTTTTCAAAAATTTCTTATCTTTTTTACTTTATTCTTTAGCCGCCATCTTGGGAAAAGCATTTCGCGTGGAGGCCGCGGGCCCCGTGGGACCCGCGGAGGTTACCCTACCAGCCTGTTTTTTTTTCAAATATTTCTAATCTTTTTTACTTTATTCTTTGGCCGCCATCTTTGGAAAAGCATTTCGCATGGGGGCCGCGGGCCCCACGGGACCCGCGGAGGGTACCCTACCATCCTGTTTTTTCCAAATATTTATAGCCTATCTTTACTTTATTCTTTGGCCGCCATCTTGGGAAAAGCATTACGCGTGGAGGCCGCGGGCCCCGCGGGACCCGCGGAGGTTACCCTACCAGCCTGTTTTTTTTTTTTACTACATTCTTTGGCCGCCATTTTGAATCCACCATCTTGGAAAAAATTAGGTTCAGTAGATTACTCCTCCCACCTAGAACGACACTTGGTCGAGCACAACCCATCTATCTCGACTGGCCACTGAGATGTTCGCGTTTCAATTTTGTATGGCGGCCATCTTGTTTTCGCAATTTTGAATTTTTTTTACCGGTTCACCCATAGGCTGGCTGTTCTGAGCGACTTTAGTTCCGGGCAAACTCGATAGAGCAAGTCGTTGCGGAGAGCTGGCCCATGTGTCAAGTCAGTTTCCACGTTAAGGTCGGTTTTGCATTTTTTTTGTTTTTGTGATATAATTTCTTACGCGATGGTGTATAAAGTCGAACCCTATTCCTAAAAGCTGCTTTACAACAGAAGTGAGTCCATGAGTCTGACATTACTTTGTATGGCGGCCATCTTTGAAAATGGCGGAATCGAAAAATTAAGTATTGCGTTTGAAGTTGTGGTCTCGAAGAGCCCCGGATGCAAAATTTCAATTGGATCGGAGTAAAAGAAACTTTGGCCGCCATTTTGAATCCGCCATTTTGGAAAAAAAAATTGGTTCATTAAATTACTCCGCTCACTTTGAACGATATTTGTTTGAGCACCACCCACCTGTTGCGACTGGCCTCTGAGATATTTGCGTTTAAATTTTGTATGGCGGCCATTTTGTTTTTGCAATTTTGAAAAAAAAAAATGGTTCACCTATTGGCTGGCTGTTCTGAGTGACTTTTGTTCCGGGCAAACTCGATAGGGCAAGTCGTTGCGGAGAGCTGGCCCATGTGTCAGGTCAGTTTCCACATTCAGGTAAATTTTTCATTTTTTAAAACTTAGCATGAAATTTCTAAAGCGACGGTGTATAGAATCGAGCCCCACCTCTTATGGGCTCTTCAAAACAACAGGTCAAAGATACAGAAATTACTTTGTATGGCAGCCATCTTGGAAAATGGCGGAACCGCAAAATAAAGTATGCGGTTGGAATCTGTGGCCTAGAAGAGCCCCGGATGCAAAATTTCAATCGGATCGGAGCAAAAAAAAATTTGGCCGCCATTTTGAATCCGCCATCTTGGAAAAAAAATTGCATAGTCAGATTTCCCTTTGAACTCTGAATGACATTTGGTCGAGCACCACCCACCTATCTCGACTGGCCTTTGAGATATTCGCGTTTCAATTTTGTATGGCGGCCATCTTGTTTTCGCCATTTTGAAAAATCTTGGACCGGCTCACCCATTGGCTGGCAGTTCTGAGCGACTTTAGTTCCGGGCAAACTCGATAGGTCGAGCCGTAGCGGAGAACCGCCCCATGTGTCAAGTCAATTTCCACGTTCAGGTCGATTTCGTATTTTTCTGGTGGTCGTGGGAGCATTTCTGATACGATGGTGTATAGAGTCGAGCCTTACCTCTTACAGGTTCTTCAAAACAGCATGTCAGTCAGTGAGTCAGTCAGTGGGTATTCAGCTATATATATTATAACTAGTATTTCGCGTGGGGGCCGCGGGCCCCAAGGGCCCCGCGGAGGTCCCGTGCCACCCTGTTTTGTTTTAATAATCCTAACCTTTTTTATTTTATTCTTAGGCCGCAATTTCGAATCCGCCATCTTGTGAAAAGCGTTTCGCGTGGGGGCCGCGGGCCCCGCGGGACCCGCGGAGTCACCCTGCCACCCTGTTCTTTTTTCAAATATTTCTGACCTTTTTTTACTTTATTCTTTGGCCGCAATTTCGAATCCGCCATCTCGGGAAAAGCGTTTCGCGTGGGGGCCGCGGGACCCGCGGAGTCACCCTGCCACCCTGTTATTTTTCAAATATTTCTGACCTTTTTTTACTTTATTCTTTGGCTGCAATTTCGAATCCGCCATCTCGGGAAAAGCGTTTCGCGTGGGGGCCGCGGGCCCCGCGGGACCCGCGGAGTCACCCTGCCACCCTGTTTTTCTTTCAAATATTTCTGACCTTTTTTTACTTTATTCTTTGGCCGCAATTTCGAATCCGCCCTCTCGGGAAAAGCATTTCGCATGCGGGCCGCGGGCCCCACGGGACCCGCGGAGGGTACCCTGCCAGCCTGTTGTATTTTCAAATATTACTACCTTGGAAAAAGTACTTCACATGGGGGCCGCGGGCCCCACGGGACCCGCGGAGGGTACCCTGCCAGCCTGTTGTATTTTCAAATATTACTACATTCTTTGGCCGTCATTTTGAAACCACTACCTTGGAAAAAGTATTTCGCGTGGGGGCCGCGGCCCCCGCGGGGACCGCGGAGGGTAACCTACCACCCTGTATTTTTTTCAAATATTTCTAACGTTTTTTACTACATTCTTTGGCCGTCATTTTTAGACCACCATCTTGAAAAAAGTATTTCGCGTGGGGGCCGCGGCCCCCGCGGGGACCGCGGAGGGTAACCTACCACCCTGTATGTCACTTAGTCGAGCACAACCCATCCATCTCGACTGGCCTCTGAGATATTCGCGTTTCAATTTTGTATGGCGGCCATCTTGTTTTCGCAATTTTGAAAAAAAAATACCAGTTCACCCATAGGCTGGCTGTTCTGAGCGACTTTAGTTCCAGGCAAGCTCCATAGGGCAAGTCGTTGCGGAGAGCTGGCCCATGTGTCAAGTCAGTTTCCACGTTAAGGTCGGATTTGCATTTTTTTTGTACTTGTGATAAAATTTCTTATGCAATCGTATATAAAGTCGAACCGCATTTCTAAAAACTGCTATACAACACAAGTGAGTCTATGAGTCTGACATAACTTTGTATGGCGGCCATCTTGGAAAATGGCGGAATCGAAAAATTAAGTATGGCGTTTGAATTTGTGGTCTCGAAGAGCCCCGGATGCAAAATTTCAATCGGATCGGAGTAAAAGAAACTTTGGCTGCCATTTTGAATCCGCCATTTTGGAAAAAAAATTAGGTTCATTAAATTACTCCGCTCACTTTGAACGATATTTGTTTGAGCACCACCCACCTGTTGCGACTGGCCTCTGAGATATTGGTGTTTCAATTTTGTATGGCGGCCATTTTGTTTTTGCAATTTTGAAAAAAAAATACTGGTTCACCTATTGACTGGCTGTTCTGAGTGACTTTTGTTCCGGGCAAACTTGATAGGTCGAGCCGTCGCGGAGAGCTGCCCCATGTGTCAAGTCAGTTTCCACGTTCAGGTCAATTTTTCTTTTACTTGTATTTTTGATAAAATTTTTGATGCGATAGTGTATAAAGTCGAACCCCACCTCTTATGGGTTCCTCAAAACAACAGGTGAAAGAAACAGAAATTACTTTGTATGGCGGCCATCTTGGAAAATGGCGGAATCGAAAAATAAAGTATGACGTTTGAATCTGTGGCCTCGAAGAGCCCCGGATGCAAAATTTCAATCGGATCGGATAAAAAAAAAATTTAGCCGCCATTTTGAATCCGCCATCTTGGAAAAAAAATTACTTAGTCGGATTTCCCCCTCAACTCTGAATGACATTTGGTCGAGCACCACCCGTCTATCTCAACTGGCTTCTGAGATATTCGCGTTTCAATTTTGTATGGCGGCCATCTTGTTTTCGACATTTTGAAAAAACTTTGACCGGCTTACCCATTGGCTGGCTGTTCTAAGCATTTTTAGTTTCGGGCAAACTCGATAGGCCGAGCCGTTGCGGAGAACCGCCCCATGTGTCAAGTCAGTTTCCACGTTCAGGTCGATTTCGTATTTTTCTGGTGGTCGGGCAAGCATTTTTGATACGAAGATGTATAGAGTAAAACCCCACCTCTTACCAGTTCTTCCAAACAACTCTGGGGTGAGTCAGTGAGTGAGTCAGTGAGTGGGTATTCAGCTATATATATTATAATTATTTAAAATTTAGACATTTAAGATTATTTTAAGTTTCGATCGGTTCTTTTACTTTTTCTGTGTGTCTACTCTTGCTTAATACTTATGTCCTGTCAATCGTTCAAAGGTTAACTGGAATAAGTTAACTTTTAGGGATAAGTTCGCCTTTGTGCATGTGTGTTATCCTTTATTCATCTTTTTCTTGTGTTTTATGTACAATAAAGAGTTATACATACATACATATAAAACAGAAGTTTTCAGTCAAACTAAGCCAATCAGCTGTTGAAGTCATCATCATCATCATATCCAGTCTAAACACGTCCCACTGCTGGGCACTGAGGCCTCTCAGAAAACCTGCACAAATCTGCGAAGCAATGGTGTGTGAAGTTCCCAATCCGCACTGGGCCCGCGTAAGAACTATAGCACAAGCCCTCTCATTCTGAGAGCAGGCCTGTGCTGCTGCGGTTCTTCGTATTAATTTTACGACATAGTATACGCAAAGGTAAACGGAACATACTGGGAACACGAAAAAACTTGATCAGCAAGTCACCAATCCTGGCCATCGCAATTTCAAAAATAATTAACCTTTTTTGAATACTTTTAGCCAAGCGACCCATATAGGAACGAGATTTTGCAAAAAATCAATATCGATCAATGCCTCGTAATATTAAGAGTTAATACGCCCGTAATTGTTACTAATTGTTTCACGGAAAGTACGCGAGTATATTTATGGGTTGAACCAATTTTTTACAGTTCACTAAGGGAGAGACTGATTCTGTAAAACTGCTGTGGAAATTTATCGGTACTACACTTCGCGCCCGCGCAAGCAACGTCATCAGGCGACCGCGGGGAAGGAGGTTCCCCCGCGGCCGCCGCCATCGAGCACCTCACATTAAATTTGCTACCAACATTATACCTCGTACAACATTATACGCTTGTACATAACGGGTAAATGATGGTACGAAGAATTGCTTTTCTATGGACGCATAATTACAACTTCGGTATTACATTATCTCTTCCATGCTGGTCTGGGAGCAAAGAAAAAACATAGATTGTACCAGTTGCTTCTCTTCCCGGGTATTATTTCAGCCTAAGACTCCTTATTTCGGGGGAATCTTGAGCCAAGCAGTGAGACTTGTAAAAGGTGGCGAAGTCGATAGACACCGCTCAAGAATGAGATGCAACTAGTTTACGTTCATGGCTTTACTTTAAAAAAATATCCTTTAAAAAAATATAGCTACAAATAAATTCAATCTAAATTCGAGCTTTCTAGACTTCGTAGTTGGTTGGTTGTAAAAATTCGCATAGTAACAAAGTCACGTGACAGCTAGTAACAGATAGAAAAATTCGAAGGCTTACCCACCTGCTATGGGTGGTGTAGGTGTATTTATAGCACGCGTCATGGAATGACGAGGATCCGGGTTCGATTCCCGGCCATAGCTTTACTTTCGGATTTTTCTGTGTCGCTTCGAAATTTAGTAGTTGGTGTTATAAATTTGAACATGTAGCACCTCAAAATTGTTAACCATCTTATTTTTTAGACCATGTTTGAACAAATAAAGAACTGATTACTGATTACTCAAAATAAGCGAGAAAACAATTGTAATACCTATATAAATATTTTTATTTATTTTGTAAATGATTACAAAGTATTAAAAATAATTGAGTATTTAGAAGTTAAACTTTGCTTTATCGTCTACATTTTTTCAGAATACGCCCACCGAAATGAGTGGTGGCCGCCTGTGGCAAATTTATACATTCTCATTGCACCAGATATAATCAAGTTCGGTCGAAACGCGAAATCGACAGTTTCTCCGTAATTAATTATCCAGAATATTCAATTTACAAGGATTTATTCGTCCGACCTTCTATTATGTTTGTCGTTGCCACACCCACTTATTTTCGGTATTTCAGGAAAATTTTACTCACACATATTTTGGAATAATTTTACTGAAGCACTCTGGTTAGCGATAACGCGAACGCGTTCGAGGTTTTCTCTTCTCAAAACTAAATACATACATACAAAACTCACGTTATCCTAGTTTATCTATACTAATATTATAAAGAGGAAAAAATGGATTGTTTGTTTGCATTGAATAGGCTCCGAAACTACTGGACAGATTTTAAAAATTCTTTTGCCGTTAGAAAACTACATTATCACTGAGTGACGTAGGCTACTTTTTACCGCGGGAAAATACCTATTCCTACGGGAAAATTAATTTATCGCGGGCGAAGCTGCGGACGGAAGGCTAGTAAGTAATATTTTCATGCTTGTTTAAGTAAAATGTACGCGCTCAAAAACGCTTCTTCATCTGTATTTACCGCGATATTTTTGCAAATAAATATTCTTATTATCCCTTACGGGGTAGACAGAGCCTAGGGTTACAAAACCTAAAGGCCACGTTTAGCGTGAATGTGGGTATAAAGGTGGAAAGGGGAATCAAAATTGTGATGGGTTAGCCGCATCGCCTATAACATGATTCCTAAGATAGCTCATTCCCTCGATGGCTTTTACCATGTACTCGGGAAGAGAAGCAACTGGTACATTCAATGTGAAAACACTAGACCGACCGCTTAGCTGAATCCTCGCCCGCGCGGCACAGGGGCGCGGGGTAGGCGACAAAGGGGGTCGCGAGAGGTGCGGGCGGCAGGCGCACTACCCGCCCGCTCCGCTCTCGGTCCCCTTCGTCGTCCTACCTAGTGTACACAGGCGCAGACGCACTCCCTCCACTTTCTTCCAGCGTTCTTTTTACATTTTTTTTTTTTTTTTTTGTGAATAGGAAGGCAAACGAGCAAGTGGGTCACCTGATGGTAAGTGATCACCACTGCCCATAGACACCCGCAACCCCGGGGGGATTGCAGATGCGTTGCCAACCTAGAGGATTAAGATGAAATGCCTCTTGTGCCTGTAATTTCCCCGGCTGTCTTACTCTCCGCACCGGAACACAGCAGTGCAAGCTCTGCTACTTAGCGGCAGGATTAGAGAGTAAGATGGTGGTAGCGATCCGGACGGACCTTGCACAAGGCCCTACCACCCGCTAACGCGACCTTTACCCTACCCGGCCATAAAGATTACATCGGTCTTCTCGAAACCTTCAAAGGTTTTTTGCTTTTTAGGCCTTATGACCATCAAGGCTAATTTCAACTTCGTAGAGCGTTGTCAAGCCTTGGTAGCCTAGTGGGCCCTGTAGCCTCTAAAGCAGAGAGTCGTGGGTTCGAATCCCCGATAACCTCAGAATTTTCTGGAATTTATGGGCGATATTTACCTTGAGCTTTTCGAAGGGAACCTGCACACATCCGCGAAGCAATTCAATGGTGAGTGCGAAGTTCCCAATCCGCACTGGGCCCGCGTGGGAAGTATAGCCCAGCTGTGGGACGTATAGTCGTATATAGGCTGGGAATGAGTGTTGTCTCGCTTTAACTTACGCGAAGCCAATTGTCTCTTTCCAATGCCCGGGTGCTGGATAGTCAAGGCTATAAATATAATATTTTTATTTTGTTTTATATAAGAGGGGGCTAACGAGCGGACGGGTCACCTGATAGAAAGCAATCACCATCGCCCAGGGACACCTGCAAGACACAATCACAGGTGCGTTGCCGGCCCTTTCAAGAACCGGAAGGCTCGCTTTTTAAAGATCCCTAAATTGTACCGCTCGGGGAATGTTGCAGCAGGAAGTTGGTTCCAGATCTTTGTCGTACGAGGAAAGAAATTGCGTTTAAAACGCACGGTACTTGACTACCAACCATCAAGATGTTGAGGATGGTACATACGAATATACGTTATCAAAACGTCAAAAACATCTATACACCTTTATATGCCACAAACAATAAGGTCGGTGATATATTTGCCATGATGGCTGCATCGATATTCAAGCCTTCGACTGTACAGTAGTTCAAGAACATGATGTCGAAATACAGAGGGCGGTGCCGCGATTTCAGGTGTGATATATATTGGTCATTGTCTCATATATCACAGCCCAATTAGTGTGTTGGGCACGTTGTATCACACTTCACCTTTGCTCATCGTCACTTTGGTTTAAACTATCATGTTTGTACGTGACTGTTTTGTTTTAGTAGACGAAGGAATGTAACAAATATTATTATTGGCTTGTGTAATGAATTACCTTATCTATAATATGCTATACTTCCATGCTGGTCTGGGAGCAAAGAAAAAACATAGAATGTACCAGTTGCTTCTCTTCCCGCGCAAATGGTAAAAACCCATCGAGGGAATGGGCGAAAATCATAGGAATCATGTTACAGGCGGTGCGGCTGGCAACCCATCACTATTTTGATTCCACTTTCCACCTCTACGCCCTCAGTGTCTTGCTAAACGTGGCATGAAGGTCTTGTAACCTTAGTCTCTCTACCCCGTAAGGGATAAAGACGTGATTTGTGTATGTGTATGTATCTATAATATACATACATAAACTTGGCACGAAACGGGGGGCATTTTGTGGGTGATGATGATTTTGTGGGTGGGTGGGTGTGGAGAGTAAGACAGCCGGGGCAATTACGGGCACAAGAGGCATTGCATCTTAGTCCTCTAGGTTGGCAACGCATCTGCAATCCCTCCGGGGTTGCGGGTGTCTATGGGCAGTGGTGATCACTTACCATCAGGTGATGAGGTGACCCACTTGCTCGTTTGCCTTCCTATTCATATAAAAAAAAAAAAAAAAAAATTTTGTTTGTTAATTGGTTTGTGTCTCAACCAAACAAATTAAACAATGCAAATATAAAAATAATTAAATGGCAACACGGTAACATTTTGCAGGTTATCTTAAAATCACCGTTCACAGAATAAGCTCGCTAAAGATATGCATTTGCAATAAATATAATTCAAACACCGACTCCAATTATTTTAAGAAAAGAATCAAAACAAATGAAAATCAGAGCGTTTCGCCCGAACTTAAGGCGGACCACAAGCGAATGTCACTTGTTTCACACACAATATTTTCGCCCTTAAGAATTCTGTGGTACGGTTGTCTTTTGATAAATGGGTGGCAAAGGAATCGCTTATACCATCAAATATATCGGTATTAAGGTGGTTATTTTACATTTTATTTAGTGCCCCGTGTTCGCGTGTTAATTTGTAATAATTGCACAGCTGTCGCTTGCAAATCAAAGTTAAGCATAAACTGCGCTAACTGCGAACTTGAGACAACAACAAAAATGACATAAAATCACCGCCAATGACTACTTAATATACAACTTACTTGATGTACTTAATAGCCAATGTTTTTGTACGCCAACCGGCAAAACATAGTGCAACACTAAAATATGTAACATCTTGTATTTATGCAGCCATCACCTATGTTTCACAAATAAAACACTTTTGACTTTTGACTTTTGATCGTCATATCTACGGTTTGGAAGCAAAGAAAAAACATAGGATTGTACCAGCTGGTATGAAGCAGCTGCTTTTCTTGCCGCGCGGGTCGTAGAAGCACGTCGAGGGATGCGGCTAGCAAACCATCACTAGGTATTTTGAAACCCCTTTCCGTCTATACGTCTACAATCATGCTAAAATACATACATACATAAAGCACTTCTTTACCCTTAGGGGGTCCATCAACCACGTAAGGGCTAATATTTATGTATGCATGGATATATGCCACTAGACTGCTTTCTGGACATAGACCTTCCTCATGTATGTATCTCCAGGACGGAAGTTTTGCGTTTTGCATATTCCATTTTCTATTTTACTTATCACAAAATAGTTTGTGAATAAAATGTTAATTTAATTACCAATGGCAATTGAGACTTTTAGGATCTTACACACACACACACACACATACAAAAATCACGTCTTTATCCCTTACGGGGTAGACAGAGCCTAAGGTAACATTTAGCAAGATTGTGGGCGTATAGGTGGAAAATCGAATCAAAATAGTGATGGGTTGCTAGCCTCATCGCCTATAACATGATTCCTAATATAATCGCCCATTCCCTCGATGGGCTTTTACCATCTGCGCGGGTAGAGAAGCAACTGGTACATTCTATGTTTTTTCTTTGCTCCCAGACCAGCATGGAAAAGTTAGGTTCTTAAGTGTAAGATATTTATTAACGATACGATCTCTGTTTTTCATGGTAGAGATGGGAGAGAGAGAGAGAGAGATGGCAACATTGTTGTCTGATACTTAAAATATCTTCTTCTTCTTCTTCTCTTTATTTGTGGCGTATCAAGTCGTTATAGCGACGACAACTTCGCCAATGTCAAAGTAATTAAAATATAATTCAGAAATCTTGTGACAAAATGTCGGCAACGTTGTACGGTAGTACCGTCAAAAGACCCCCTCCCCCCTGTCGGGCTCTTAACCAAAGGTCAATGATATCCCTCAGAAACTGTCAGGAAATCATTAGCCGATGCCCAGGGTGCCCCCGGCCCAAGCACTGCTCTTCCCCCCGGACGGATCCGAAAACAAACCGCAGCTCTTGACCACACGCGGAGGTAACCCGACTCGCACCCCCACTTAAAACATCAGGGGCTTAAAAGAGAAACTGGCCCTTGCTCTGTCAAAAATTAGGGTACCTATCGTGTTGCGAGTGGTCGCACAACTGACATATTGTACCAAATTCCAAGTTATCGTTGTTTGATAAAAATACGTCTTTATCTTGTAACCCGGTTCTCGTAAGTCGCCTTAAATCTTGTCAAATAGATTACGGCACTGTTTCTGTTAAACATCTTAATTTACTGCTTCATTGGTCCAGTAAATGGCGCACCACGTGTGAAGTTTATTGGCCGCTAATTCGTACTACACTGTGTTATTTCTCACCGAAGATTTATACATTTTCGGTGAAAAGAAGTATCAGCAGAATTAATCTTCGTTGGTTTTATTTTCCTCTATCACTGAACTAACTTTTTCCCCGTGGTTTTACACGTTTCCAAAGTGTTAAAGAAGTAACTAAAAGTAAAATAATATAAGCCAAAAATAGTGCTCAGAATTGGTCCAGTCCCCATACAGTCAACTGACTGTATACCGACATGAAATGGAGATAACACGAACGGGTACGTATTAAAATACATAAAGTTTAAAATGTATAATGGGTTAAAATACATAATGGTTTATAATATATAATGCGATTTTCTTAGAAAGTTACAAATTAACAGGATTGTTATAAAACAAACCTAACCTAACCTAAACCAATCTATAGATTATGATATCAAAAAAATTCATTTAGCTAATAGTTTTACAGAAAATTGCGTTATATATTTTGAACCATTATGTATTTTAACCCATTATACATTTTAAACTTTATGTATTCTGATCCGCTCCCAACACGAACATACGCGAGACAATACGAACATAGACTAATACTCACTACACTCTCGCACTAAGCAAGCCTCGTGTAGTTTTGTCGAGAATGTGGAGCCCGCTTCAGTTTGGCACAGTCCCGGCAAACCGTCTCGTGTAGTTTAGCCGAGAAGATAGGGGGCTTTAAAGTATTTATGTCGCTAGAATTTGACTGATGGATAAGAGGACTGTCCCGAAACATGTCGGGCAAGTTTTGTATGTGTGATTGATCCTTCAATGTAACTCGAAACGGTCAATGAATGTCAGATAAACCCCCTCAAATCATTTTAATCACGTCGACATTTAAAATCGGCTACATACAATCATTACTTCCACAAAACAACCAATTGTTCTCACAAAATATTGTTACGAAAGCACATTTTTAACCGCTTTTAAAATAAAATGGGTTATTATCTGCAGCGACGTTCGGTAAACCGAATTTATTAGTTCATTCAGTAATAAAGTAAGAACTTTTTCTTGTTTCCCCCACTAAAATATGGTTCTGAGTTCCGTATGTGTAACTTCAGGGGTCGGCAACATTTTCCGACGTTCTCCATGTACAACAATACAATACAATACAAATACTCTTTATTGAACACCACAAATCAGTACAAAACGAGACAGAAACAAAGTACAAGGTAGACAATAGGCGGTCTTCTGATATCTACCAGACAACCAATAAAAGAAAGAAATAAGTCGGACACAGTTTAAGTAAGTATGTAAGTAGTGCATGTACTTTTTTTAGAATTTTGACATCACTACTCAGTATAAAACGAAGTCGTTTTCCGCTGTCTGTCTGTCCCTATGTATGCTATCTTTAAAGCTACTCAACGTATTTTGATGCAGTTTTTTTTAATAGATAGAGTGATTCAAGAGAAAGGTGCATACATGCATAATATAGTGAAGCGGGGCGGGTTGCTAGTGTAATATAAATTACTATAAATAAAGGAACTAATGTACTATGTTCAAAATTAGTGGCAGTTTCAAGATATATATTACCAGGAATCAGATTTGGAGAGAGCACAGTTCTTCATCGATCTTGTCTTCGATTATTTCCGGCTATAACTTTACTTTTCGGATTTTTCTGTTTTCTAATTTTTAGTGTCATTTAGAAATTTAACTCTTGATAGCTTAAAATAAATAATTTACTATACATACATACACACATATATACATACCGTTACGCCTCTTTCCCACAGGGGTAGGCAGAGACTACTTTATTCCACTTGCTACGATCCTGACATATTTCTTTCGCTTCATCCACAGTCATCAATCTCTTCATACATGCTCGTCGGTTTCGGGTACTCCTGACCTGACCTTTTTCCAAAACGTCTCCTATTTAAATAATTTACAAATAATTTACTACGTACATAGAATACCTACTGATTGATATTATTTCTTTCTACTTCTACATAATGTATAACAGTCCGTGAGCTCTTAGAATGCTATTTAGGTTTCGAGTACCATCGGCTGATTCAAGTATCAAACCCATAAGAATGAGTGAGACAGCAAGACAGACCCGAATCGCATTCCACGAGCTTACAGACTGTACCTGTGTGTAAGAGGTTGCTAATTTTTCATTTAGTTTTTAAACTTTTTTATTATTATAATAAAAACCGACGTTGCCCACCCCTGGTATTCCTGCTCCAACTTAAAAAAGCTTAAAATCGGCTTATTCGGGCGGCGATTTAAAACTGATCCCGTTCGCGATGCGCGGCGATGTTCATCTTGTTTACGAGCTTGCGCGCGCGCAGGTATATGCATCAACTCGCGAAGAAAAGGTTTTTGGCTCTTTGGAATACATTTCGCCGATATTTAACGGTATACGGGGTCTTTTAAAATAGTTCCATAATGTTTCAGTTTCTGAGGCTCACACTCGAATACATACATACATTATAATCACGTCTTGATCCCTCGCGGGATACACAGAGCCTGAGGTAAGAAGGTCTTGACAACAGGACATTGTGGGACATAAATGTTGTACCGCCTCTAGCGCCACCTAGTCGTCGACTACATAACTACTACGACGCACGAGTAGCTAGCGCCAGTTCTAATGACAGCTGTCACATCGTTCTGCATCCCGCTAACGAAGTTTTTCAATGCGGCTGCATAAATACAACTTTCAACTCTCTTCCTTCGGACTTCGGCCCCAACATCTGCCTGGAGAGACATCTCTCTATTGAGGCATCTCCCCACAATTGTTTCTCAAATTCAGATTACCATAATGGAAGTTAATTCAAAACATTACTAAAGCTAAAGAAACGATCCACATTTTCAAAAGGCTACACCTGACAGTGACAAATGCGAAGGTTTCATTTAATGGAATACGTAAACTAGATCTTTATCGAATGTAAATAAAATCGTAATAACTTTACTGAGGAAACGAATAAGGAAGTTTGTTTGTTAGTAAAATTGTTTCGCATCGCATAATATGTCGTCGAATGATCGTTTGGTCTAAAATTTATCCTGCGATAGCAAAGTATTATAGCCAGAATATGCAGTGTAGGTTAAGTTTATTTATGATTTTAGTGAACAGTCCATGGTTATAGTACAAATTCGATTGAGACCAAACAAAGTAGACCCATATTTAATCCCACTAATATTATAAAGGCGCAAACGGCTGGCCGGATATGGATACAATTCTGAACGGAGATAGCTGGTACCCTAGATTAACACATATACTACTTTTTATCCCGGAAAATTACATACTTCCCGCGGGATAGTGATAGACATGTCAAAAGTCATAGCTGCCTAGAGTCGCAATGCTACGCGGACGAAGTCGCGGGCAGAAGCTAGTAATCAGACCAAGCCGTAAGCAAAAGTCAGTTTCAAATCAATCCTTTTAATCCGCTTAAAGTAATACAGAAGCTCAAATACTTATTGCTCTAAATGAATATTAAAATTCGAGAAAAGGTTTACGTAATATTTTTACGATTCGACATTCGACTTATAGTTCGGTGATTTAAGTTTAAAATTGTACACCACATCTCGGTACTTAGTTTGTTTTATTGTTGAAGCATTTTCATAATCATGGTGACAAAGTGCCATTATTTATCAAATGATTATAATTTTTAAGACTATTGTAATGTTTTAATATCGTTTGCTGGTTATGGATAGTGTTTTGTTTTGATGCTCAAATCTATAAGGTTTCATCTCACGGTTTTGTCTTTCAGTAAAAATACAACCGTAAAACCGTAAAAGTAAACATAAAAACCCAAGAAATAAAAATTCTTGATTAATTTGATAGTACCTATCATTTGAAAAGCAGCGCCTTCTCTCGTCCCTGGTGAGCAGTAGATGCTCCACGGGAGTTTGTAATTGTGTCGTACAGACACATCATTCAAACATCTGACGCTTAGCGACAAAAAATCGCATAGTAACAAAGGTCACGTGACATCTAGTAACAGGTTGAAAAATTCGGAGACTATCCACCTGCTATGGATGCTGCTGCATCTGATATAAAAACATTTTTTTTTTTTTATTTTTTTTTTTATGGGTGGTGTAGGGGTAGCACACGTCACGGAATCACGAGGATCCGGGTACCATTCCCGGCCTTAGCTTTACTTTTCGGATTTTTCTGTGTGTTCTAATTTTCACTGTCATTTAGAAATTTAAAAATGAAATGACTGCTCCTCATCCCCTGGGATTTAAAAAACATATTAGTGTACCTCCATAATCAAGGTTGAACTGAACAGAAGCGGGAGACGCAGTGTTAGCAGGAATCCCGCTATATGGACGACATCGTGAAAGTTTCGGGAAACCGATGGATGCAGGTGGCGAGTTGTCGTTCATTGTGTTGTCCTTTGTTCAACAGACGCCTTCAGGCTGATGATGGAATACTGATAATCACAGTAGTCAGCATAATAATGTATTTTTTTTTGTATATGGTACCAATACCAACTCAATGATATCCATTAGAAACCCTTGTATCTAGGTACTGTGGAGCTGCCTTGATGAGGCACTGGCTCCACGACGGCTTGATGTAGCTCAGACGGCTCACAAATCTAATTAATTAAACTTTGAATGTCTTCAGTATTTTATTTAGCTTTTTTAGATTCTTTAAAATAATACATCTGCTTCCAAGGAAGCCCTAAGCAACTCTCTCTGACGTAACTCTTGTTTCTGAGTTTGACGTAAGTCTTGTTTAAATTTAAGATTCGAATTCGATAAAAAGTAAAGAAGGAGTCTTTACATCTTCCCTCCCTCTCCCACAGGAGGAAAAGAGAGGCAACTACAAGCCTGCCTATCCGAGGGATATTCACAAAGAAGAGACGGTCTCTGCTAGGGACTAATAACGTGCTTAAGGGGCACAAATCTAATTAATTAAACTTTGAATATGTCTTCAGTATTTTATTTAGCTTTTTTAGATTCTTTAAAATAATACATCTGCTTCCAAGGAAGGCCTAAGCCACTCTCTCTGACGTAACTCTTGTTTCGAATTCTAGTTTATTTTTAATTTTTAAATTTAAGATTCGAATTCGATAAAGAGTAAAGAAGGAGTCTTTACAGTACCATTATTCAGTTCGTTAAAAGGGGGAAATAATTACGTAGATAAATACCTTTATAATTTTGATTGTTTTATTTAGGGCAGTTAAAAAAAATTGACAAATGCTTTTGAACCTATATTCCAGTATGATTTAAGCGTAAATATGGAATAACACTTTATAATAAACAACTAAAATAAATAAATAACTTGGGTCAACTGGCAGCAACGGATAAACATACTTATTATATATTAAACATCCAAGACTCGGAACAAACATTCGTATTTTTCTTACAAATATCTGCCTCGACCTGGGATCGAACGCGGGACCTCAAGCTTTTAGTCAGGTGCTCTTACCACTAGGCTATCCGGTTGTCAAACTTTAGATATGAGCTTGTCCTACATTCCAACCTCCAATAATTAGTAATGAACTAAACATTACATTTCAAAGTATCGATGAAAGTAAACGGCGTGTAATTCACTTTATAAATTCGACCAATACGTTATTAAAATGTAACTTACCGAGCCATAAGACCTCTCATTAAAATTGATGAGACCCCACCTTATGATTAATCCCATACATTCTATCTTACGAAAGAAATCAATGCAACGGAACGTTTTCCATTAAAACATTCTTAAATTAAAATGTGAGCGATAAATATAAAACCATTTTAGTAAAAACGAAAGTTGGAGAACGGATTCCAAATTCGAAAAAGTCGTGCGAAAAAACTGTTTTCATAAAGGTGCTTGCTCACCAGCTTTTGCTGTGATCAGGTATGATTTAGTTTGATTATTAAGTTGTGACTATATCCCCATCACTAGTTTGATTCCATTTTCTACCTATACGCTCAAAATCTTGCTAAACGTGGCCTGTAGATCTTGTTACCTTAGGCTCTGTCTACTTCGTAAGGAATAAAGACGTGATTTGTGTTTGTATGTGTGTATGTATGTATGACTATATCTGTATTAAAACTGTTTTTCGTTGATTCACGAAAGAATAATTACTGTCGAGAAGTAACCTCTTTCGAAGGTGGGTGGCATAATAGACGGTTTGGCTTGGCGTTCGCTGTCATGCATCAGACGACTCCTAATAGTCTATGGCTCGTTTAATTGTTATTCAATAGGATTCGTTATTTGTTCCATTTTCTCTTGCATTATATTTACACCATTCATATATTTGATCTCAACAAGTCTTTCATTAAGAAACAAGGGGTTCCCTACTTTATATTTATATTACTATTGTTTCTATATAAAATTTAAAATTTAAAGCAAACAATTAAAAGTCAAGATTGTGACAGTAGCAATTTGCATCATGGTTATGTTAAATAATTTACACTTTCGTATATCTTTCATTTAAAATAGAAACCCGACCAAATATTCCATACGTATGTAAGAATGATTATTACTATCTTACCTTACCTTACTTTATTTGAATATAATAGAAGTAGAATTCAATTATTTAGTAAGTTTTTTTTTGAAAAAATTACTTTCTGCCAAGTTTCTTTCTGCGCGCATTCTTCTTGACAACGATAAGCTTGCACTGGTACTTTAAAAGAAAGATATACATACATACATAAATCACGTATTCATCCCTTACGAGGTAGACAGAGCCTAAGGCATCAAGACCTAAAGGCCACGCTTAGCATGATTGTGGGCGTACAGGTGGAAAGGGGAATCAAAATAGTGATGGGTTGCTAGCTGCATCACCTATAACACAATTCCTAAGATTGTCGCCTATTCGCTCGATGGGCTTATACCATCTGCGCAGGAAGAGAAGCATCTGGTACGTTCTATGTTTTTTCTTTACTCCCAGACCAGATAAAAAAATAAATTATGTAAAAGAGCCCTTCGCGGCCTATTTGCAATATAATAGTTTTGATTTTTGATTTCGTATTCTTTTCCAGTGAGCAACATTCCTTATAGCAAGTGACGAACGAATTACAATCCGTTCGCCCCGTACTAATTGTCGAATGGCTGGTAATCGGCGCGCTACGTCGGCATTCGGAAAGTGGGGTGTTCGATTTTCACTTTATCAGGGTGTCGATTCTTAAGGTTCCCTTATCGAAGACCAAACTGGACATATTTTCTCGAGCTGCAATTTGATTTTTTTAACCGGCCAGTCAGAATCTTATTTTTTTTATTGCATCGAAACCTAGAGCGTTGAGAATAGAATGGATTGGCTTTAAAAATTCTGTGTGTTATGATCTATAATACTATACAAAATACTGTACAGATACACTATTATGTTAGATATTGTAGGTATGTAAATATTACAAGTCACAACACACATATTTTTTAAATTTGATCACCATTCCATTATCCACCTTTGCTAGCCAGACTACCCTAACGCAAAAAGCATCGATTTTCTTATCAAGTATTGTTTGAAAAGCATTTTTTTTACAGACAAGTCCATTCCAGAAATGACCATGTATTTAAAAATATTTTTTTTTATTGTGACCAGTGATCATGCGTTAACTGGCTCCAAAATTGCGCTACATCAATCTACCCATAGAGTATCAGAGTTTTTATCCCTGACGGAACTCTCCGTGTCTAACCAGACTCGCGCTTGTCCGTTTTTTTACGATGAAGCAGTTAAGCAACGCCATTTAGCGCTTAAGCAGCGTTTAAACTTAACGCGTAATTAGCGACAATAAACGCGAGCTGCGCTAGCGCAGGAGCCAGTGTCCAAAAATAATAAACAAATTGTACAACAATGTACACTCAGTATTAATTGTTTAGCCATTGTGGAACGCTCTCGTATTGACATTGCCAATCCTTTACAATGTGTTACAAATACTAAAAAGCTATTTCTTTCACTATGACAGCATTCAACTTCCATGCTGGTCTGAGAGCAAAGGAAAAACATAGAATGTACCAGTTGCTTCTCGTCCCGCGCAGATGGTAAAAGCCCATCGAGGGAATGGGCGAAATTCTTAGGAATCACGTTATAAGCAATGCGGCTACCAACCCATCACTATTTTGATTCCCTTTTCCACCTATACGCCTACAATCATGCTAAACGTGGCCTTTAGGTCTTATTACCTCAGGCTCTGTCTACCCCGTAAGGGATATAGACGTGATTTGTGTATGTATGTATGTGTATGACAGCATTTCATGTACGCTCAACAATTTAAGTCTCCGAGTGTATAACGTATTGGTCAACTGACGTATTGACGTATTGGCGTATTAAATAATCATGAGGAATTCTGACAGATTCTTGTGAAATTTTGTCGCAACAAACCTCTCGAAAGCTTTGACGTTAAGATATTAATACAGAAAGAAAGAGAGAGAGTAAGTTTTCACACAAAAGACGTGTTGAACGTGTTCACGTAAACGTCTCAATTACCATGGAAAAGTTGGCAGCGCCACTTGTGGATTGAACTGGCGGCAAATTTCGCCATATGAGTAGGTATTGGATATTTTAATTCAAACTAGTGCCGCTACAATGTTTTCCATAGTAACGAATTCTAGTCGGTTTTCTGTCTCTTACTCATAAGAGTCGCTGCCATTTCTCAAGGTAGATTTGACGTTAGTAACGCAAACGCGTAAAATACGTATTTTCTCTTTAATGCTAGCAGGTGTTCTCAACATTTTGTATGACGAAATTATAAACATTTTTCTACTTGTGGCTCCTGTGCCACTGTCAAATTATATTTTTATTTGGTCACACGATAACTGTCAACTGCTGATTGGCACAATTCTGTCATAAGGGATTTCTTGAGAAGAGATCCATAAATTTTATAATCTTTTAGGCCTCTACTAAAATTATTGGTCAATTTCAACTACTTGGAAGAATGTATGTGTGTATAAAGCCATCGTTAGCCGCATTGCCTATAACATGGTTCCTAAGACTTTCGCCCATTCCCTCGATGGGCTTTTACCATCTGCGCGGGAAGAGAAGCAACTGGTAAATTCTATGTTTTTCTTTACTCCCAGACCAGCATGGAAGATACAATAAATAATCATGCTAAACGTGGCCTTAAGGTTTAATCTTAGGCTCCGTCTACCCCGTAAGGGATAAAGACGTGATATATGTATGTATGTATGTAAAATTTTTAAATTTTAGCTTGCGGCCGTAGTGTCAACAGAAAAATGAACGTTAATAGTCCCTATGGACCTTCTAGCATTTAACCTTATGTGTCAAACTATTGGATTACTACTGCGCATTTAAGGATAATACGCAAGAATTATATCAATCCAGTAATTGAAAACAAAGGAAAAAGCTGGGCCCTGTAGATATTATCTCAGGTTTGAACCCTCAAACTTCTGCATAAGATGCGATAGCTCAAACAGTTCGGCCACGGCGTCTTCCCAATCGGTGTCGAAAAAAAGGATCTATTGCTCGTCATTAGCTCATAAACAATGGCTAAAGCAACTGTATAGTGGTGGCATATTATCACGCACGGACCCTATGCGATATAATAGCGCTACGTGTGCGCGGGCGCAGCTAATGAGCGATCCTAATAAGGGGCAGTTCGGATACAAGGGAGCAAGATATTTTTATTTTTCTTATGAGTTTTAACCAACAGTTTACAAGCCTTAAATCAGCAGCTAGTAGACTCGGGTACTGTGGGCAAATCGTGCACATATCTGAATAAAATGTAACTGAAACTCAAGGCATAATGTAAAAAAATATGCAGAGCTATATGAAATGATGATGATGGTTTAACCAACCACATTTTTACATACATACATCGTGTCTTTATCTATTACGGGGTAGGCAGAGCCTAAGGTAACAAGACCTAAAGGCCACGTTTAGCATGATTGTGGACGTATAGATGGAAAGGGGAATCAAAATAGTGATCGGTTTCTAGCCGTATGCTTTTTCTTTACTCCCAGACCAGCATGGAAGAAACCACATTTTTATGTCCACAATATGAATACAATTTTTGACGTTTCGACAAATGAAACTGTTGATAATGTAGTTGAGTTTTAATATGGTTTAAAGTGAAGTAAATTTATAACTGGTGTCAATGCAATTACAGTCTAACATCTTTACATATAAAAACAAATCTCTATTTCGCACGAACAGCTTTACCAATTTCGCTAATTATCTGTTTGTTGTCTTCGTTACTGTCAAAACAAGGTTCACATAGAACAATATTTTGAAGCAAAAACTGTAAATGCAAAGCCAAAGAAATGTTATTAAGTAACGAAATTCCCTTCCCAAAAATATGCCTGTACAAAATTTTAAAGAAATCTAGCAGTATCGTCGAGGAAGATTCTTACAGAACTATATTTTCAAAACATTGATTAAACCTTAATTTAACAATGTGTACTACTTTGAACATAGTCTAAGAATATCTTTGAGTATTTTTTATTTACATAGAATTTTGACTCTATGATGATGAGGCTCGAACCATGTTTTTTATTATGTCTAACTAGCGTTTGCCGGCGACTTCTTCCGCGTAGAATCACTACATAGTATAAAATAAAGTCGCTTTTTCTGTCCTCATGTCCCGATGTATGCTTATATCTTCAAAACTACACAACGGATTTTCATGCGGTTTTTTTTAATAGATAGGGTGATTCAAGAGGAAGGTTTATATGTATAAAACATGCATAATATACCGTGCGAAGCCGGGGCGGGTCGCTAGTTAGAATATAAAATCACTACATAGTATAAAACAAAGTCGCTTTCTCTGTCCCTATGTCCCTATGTCCCCATGTATGCTTATATCTTCACAACTACACAACGGATTTTGATGCGGTTTTTTTAATAGATAGAGTGATTCAAGAGAAAGGTTTTTATGTATAATTCTACGCAGTCGAAGTCGCGGGCAGAAGCTAGTATTTAATATTTAGAAGTTGATAGTATATTGCGACCCTCGGCAGCTACAACTTTTCACATATTTACCGCTCTCCCGCGGGATAAAAAGTAACCTATGTTTTAATCCAGGGTACCAGCTATCTTCGTTCCAAATTATATCCAAATCCATTCAGTCGTTTCAGCGTGAAGAAGGAACAAACATACACACTCACATCGTCCCAAACTTTCGCATTTATTATATTAGTAGGATTAATAACGTTGACCACATAAATCCGAACGTTCGATATCATGATTTATAACGAGACTAGACAGATCGATGGCTATTACACATTACTATGTGACATGATGTTCGATCGCGATCAACTCGAGTTATTGTAGCAATTATTTTCATTATATAATACTTAGAAATCCTCGTCAATGAAAAAAATAAGTAGTATGTTTTATTGATCCATTCAACGGTAACAACTTTAATTATAGAGCCACTTTGGAACGCTGTCAAAATCAAACTTTAGCGACGTGTTTTAAACACTAACAAGCAACCATACTTTTTGGCGACCTTCATCAGGCAATCTGCCTCCGTGGCGTCGTTCAAGGAGGGCTTGAGGAAGATGTGGCTCACACTATCTCCTTAAATATTGTATGTGTGTACTCATATTGTATGTAGTGTGTATGCATGTGTGTAATTATATTTAGTAGTTTATTTACGAATTGTTTGTTGTATTTTGAGATATTTTTAACTCACTCTGTCAGTTTCTCGCTTAATGCTCCTCTCATTTACTCGAAGGTCAACTGGTAGAGATCGCTAATAGCGACCCTAGCGCCACCTAGTTGGCCTCTACATAACTACTTCGACACACGAGTAGCTAGCGCCAGTTCTAATGACAGCTGTCACATCGTTCTACATGCCGCTATCGAAGTTTCTCAATGCGGCTGCATAAATACAACTCTCAACTCTCTTCCTTCGGACTTCGGTCCCCAGGCATAACATCTGCCTGGAGAGAGATCTCTCTATTGTGGCACTCCCCACAGTGCATATATTTAAGTTTTTTTTTTGTTTTATCTCTGTTTCTTAATATTTGCACAATAAAGCATTTACTTACTTACAAGTACTTCGCAGACGAAGTTACGGGCAAAAGCTAGTAGTATAATGCATAATGCTATCATAAATAATGGACTGACCCGTGGGAAAGTTCACAAAGCTATCGAGCCCATACATTAGTTGACCGCTGTTCAGGACCGACGACAAATGACGGACGCACAGGTGCCCCGCGTCACGATGGATATCTCGGATATCTCGAGGTATTGATCTCTGATACCGCAACTGCATTAGAATATTAATGCACCGGTTGGCCGAGATGTCCGAGCATTCGCGAGGTTAGGTAGTTTTTCGATTGTCTTATAAAGAGTATCTTCCATTGTAGTTTGGAAATTAGTAGGAATTAAATTTCTAAATGTCAGTGAAAATTAGAACACATAGAAAAATCCGAAAAGTAAAGCTATGGCCGGGAATCGAACCCGGATCCTCGTCATTCCGTGACGCGTGCTATACCCCTACACCACACATAGCAGGTGGGTAGTCTCCGAATTTTTCTACCTGTTACTAACTGTCACGTGACCTTTTGTTACTATGCGAATTTTTGTCGCTAAGCGTCATCTGTTTGAATGATGTGTCTGTACGACACAATTACAAACTCCCGTGGAACATCTACTGCTCACCAGGGACGAGAGAAGGCGCTGTTTTTCAAATGATAGGTACTATCAAATGAATCAAGAATTTTTATTTCTTGATTTTTATGTTTTACTTTTTCGGTTTTACCGTTAGAAATTAAATTTAAAAATGTCAGTGAAAATTAGAACACATAGAAAAATCCGAAAAGTAAACCTATGGCCGGGAATCGAACCCGGATCCTCGTCATTCCGTGACGCGTGCTATACCTCTACACCACCCATGGCAGGTGGGTAGTCTCCGAATTTTTCTACCTGTTACTAACTGTCACGTGACCTTTTGTTACTATGCGAATTTTTTTCGCTAAGCGATAGTATGAATTAGTATGAATTAAATCGGAAAGATGGAAGCAGACGGAACGGGCAGAGCTGGATCGTAAGACTCGTAATTAAGCACTGCTGGTTACTCATACCAGTTGCTTCTCCCGCGCAGATGGTTAAAGCCCATCAAGGGAATTGGCATACACATACATACATAAATCACGTCTTTATCCCTTACGGGGTAGACAGAGCCTAAGGTAACAAGGCCTGAAGGCCACGTTTAGCATGATTATCGGCGTATGGATGGAAAGAGGAATCAAAATAGTGATGGGTTGCTAGCCGCATCGGCTATGACATAATTCCTAAGATTCTTTATTCGCATTCTTTACTCCCAGACCAGCGTGGAAGAACTGGCATATAGGAATCATGTTACAGGTCATGCGGCTAGCAACCCATCACTATTTTGATTCCCCTTTCCACCTATACGCCCACAATCATGCTAAACGTAGCCCTTAGGTCTTGTTTTCTAGGCTCTGTCTACCCCGTAAATGTAAACTTCATTTGCGTATGTAAAAGATGTCCAAAAAATGTTTGTCCAATTTATGAGAGCGCGTAAGTCGTAAAATATTACAAAAAGGCCCGCGCCTTTGCGGTCGCCATTTTGCGAGGTTTCAAATTACGACGGAAGTACGGAACGTGATAATCCGCTAAGGACAACTTTCTTGCGCCTGCGCCTTTAACATCGAGTGTTATGGCTTTATAAAGGACTAGCTTTCGCCCGCGACTTCGTCCGCGCAGATAACGTCAGAGTGACGACATACCCCATACATCCACTCATGTCTCCAAGTATAAGGTTTCTATTTCCTATCCCGTGGGAAATTCGGAAAATCCCTTCTTAGAGTACCTACGTGATCCTCTAGGAATATTATCTACTAATTATAGTCTTAATTATTTATCTCGTGTTTTTATCCCGTGGGAAATTTGAAAAATTCCTTTGTAAGTGCATCTTTATACTAATCGAGGAATAATGTGTAGGCATGCTAGATTTAACGTCTGTAGCTTTATTAGTACAACATTTCGGAATTTTCCAATCCCGTGAGAAAATCGGGATAAAAAGTATCCTGTCCGTCTCCTGGTTCTAAGCTACCTCCCCACCAATTTTCAGCCAAATCGGTTCAGCCATTCTCGAGTTATAAATAGTGTAACTAACACGACTTTCTTATATATATATAGATATTTCAAAGGCATTGTACATTACATTACATGCTTCCATGCTGGTCTGGGAGCAAAGAAAAAACATAGAATGTACCAGTTGCTTCTCTACCCGCGCAGATGGTAAAAGCCCATCGAGGGAATGGGCGATTATAATAGGAATCAAGTTATAGGCGATGAGGCGCAACCCATCACTATTTTGATTCCTTTTTCCACCTTTACACCCGCAATCTTGCTAAATGTGGCCTGTAGGCACCTGTTACCTTAGGCTCTGTCTACCCCGTAAGGGATGAAGACGTGCTTTGTGTGTGTGTGTGTGTATTGTACATTAAATTGGTTTTGGAAGAAAGTCAGGTCAGGAGTACCCGAAATCGACGAGCATGTATGAAGAGATTGATGACTGTGGATGAAGCGAAAGAAATATGTCAGGACCGTAGCAAGTGGAATAAAGTAGTATCTACCTACCCCTGTGGGAAAGAGGCGTGACGGTATGTATGTGTATGTACTGTACATTACAATCAAGAGTACAGTCAAGGGCATAAATATATGAACGATACCAACACGTCAAAAACATCTACACATCTTTATGCCACAAACAATTAGGTCCGTGATACATGTATTTGACGTGTTTGGTTTCGATATTAATGCCCTCGTCTGAACACTGCACTTCGATTAAACTATCAATACTTTCTTTTCGTAAATTATGTATGTTGTATGAAATACAGCAAAACTGCTTACAGAGTCATAGGCTTAACTTTATACTTACGGGGTAGATAGAGACCAAGGTGACAAGACCTATATGCCACGTTAAGCAAGATTATGGGCGTATAGATGGCAAATGGAAAAATTACACAGACACACACACACACACACACACAAATCACGTCTATATCCCTTACGGGGTAGACAGAGCCTGAGGTAACAAGACCTAAAGGCCAGGTTTAGCATGATTGTAGGCGTATAGGTGGAAAGGGTAATCAAAATAGTGATGGGCTGCTAGCCGCATCGCCTATAACATGACTCCTAAGACTCGCCCATTCCCTCGATGGGCTTTTACCATCTGCGCGGGACGAGAAGCAACTGGTACATTCTATGTTTTTCCTTTGCTCCCAGACCAGCATGGAAGACATGCTAAACAAGCACACAACAAACCATCTACTGAGTTGATTACACATTAAGTTTATAATATAAACTAAGGCTACCTTAAAGATAACTTAATAAAATAAAACTCAGGCTAAAAAAATTAAAATTAAAATAAATTTGGACCATTAGGTTGGGTCCCAATCACGCAGGCAGCATTCCCGCGTTGTATCGCAATTGCGAGTCTTTCTGCGAGAAAGCTGAGAGGGTCGTCTGTTGCCTCCCTCAGGCGTTTGCTTAATATCTCTATAGAGCCCACGATGATGATTCCGAAAAGGAATTCGACTCAGTAACACCACAAAATAAACAAATAACAAATAAGTTTAAATTATCGAGTACTCGATTCTCACGGCCACCCGTCAGAACTAATAAAATTTATGTCACACCGTGAATCGATTCATTCGGATGCATGGTAACTCGATTCTATTCGGAATCGAATGAGCCGGCTGTGTTAAATGTGGAAAATCATAAATAACATCGCCTGGCTCGCCACCTGCCATGGTCGGTTGGAATATGCAAAAGGGTTTGTGTTTCGTTTACCACGACGTTATTCTTGGAATAACGTTTATTTGCTGGTAAACCCCAGCCTCTTTATATTTAGGTAATATACATACATACATAAATCACGTCTTTATCCCTCACGGGGTAGATAGAGCCCAAGGCAACAAGACCTAAAGGCCACGTTTAGAATGATTGTGGGCGTATAGGTGGAAAGGGGAATCAAAATAGTGATGGGTTGCTAGCTGCATCGCCTATAACATGATTCCTAAGATTTTCACCCGTTTTCTCGATAGGCTTTCACCATTTGCGCGGGAAGAGAAGAAATTGGTACATTCTATGTTTTTTCTTTACTCCCAGACCAGCATGGAAGATACCCTTAAAAGTGTGTAACCAGCTATTGCCCGCGACTGCGTCTGCGCAGAATTCGCTTATCACTATCCCGCGGGAACTGTGATTTTATGGGATAAAAACTATCCTATGAAACCATGACTCGTGTATGACTCTACATGCACTCAGAGTCACTAACACTATGCTATCCGGTCTTCAGAAATAGACTGTAAAGGCTTATCTTATGTCTTTTTAGGATAAAAATGGGACTCCATCACTTGGACTTCGCCGTCCGTCCGTCCCTTTGTCTGTCTGTCTGTCCGTCTGTCACCAGGCAGTTGATATTTTGGTCACAGATCACAGATGATGTATTTCTGTTGCCGCTATAACAAAAAATACTAAAAACATAACTAACAAAAATTGTGAACTTTAATTTTATAGGACAAAATAAAGGCCCGAAAGAGGTAAATTAAATAAGATTGTGTATAATTTAAGTTCCCGATTGTAAACTTGAGAGACAATGCTTAAACGGTGTCAAATAATACTCTTAAATTTAACGACATCGTAAACTTAATGATATAAAGGAATCATTAAATATAAAGCAATCATTATTATTGAACAATCATTATAAATGACGTTAACGGTCTGTGCTCGTATTTTTTTATGTTCCAATTAATATTAAGTCTGGTTTGTTATAAATTAATACTTGAGCTTTCATGTTTTAAATATTTCGTAAAATATAAACACAATGACAGTTTGTTTGGTTTTCTTCTTTATTTTGTAATACAAAATATAAAACAAAAACTTTTGCAAAATATTTTCCGAATTATAGCTAACATTACTCATTTATCGTTAAAGAAAACATCAAAATATACGAGTATATAGTAACAGATAGAAAAATTCGAAGGCCTAAGGTGGTGTAGGGGTAAAGCACGTGTCACGGAATGACGAGGATCCGGGTTCGATTCCCGGCCATAGCTTTACTTTTCGGATTTTTATGTGTTCTAATTTTCAGTGTTGCTTAAAAATTTCATCAAACATATACCTAAAACACATTCTTCCAGTCCACCCCAATCCCATTCTTAAAATTGTGCCAATAACATTACTATATAACACAATAAAACAACAATGACACGCAAATAAATAAAACTTTCTTTAAAATATTTTTCCCGGTATCGAAATAACAAGGAAAACCGCGGCACAGCATTACTCATCAACACCAATCAACATACATTATCGGAATGTTTTGTTTAAATTCAACATAAAGGGTGATCTTCCACGCTGGTCTGGGAGCGAAGAAAAAACAATGTACCAGTTGCTTCTCTTCCCGCACTGGTAAAAACCCATTGATGGATTGGGCGAAAATCTTAGTCATCTTATAGGCGATGTGCTTTCCATCCATACGCCCACAATCATGCTAAACGTGGCCTTTAGGTCTTGTTACCTTAGGCTCAGTCTACCCCTTCATTACCTACCTGCGTTGCACGGTCTCATTGTCTAAGGCAAGACGGGCCCGGCGTACGGGCCCTCCCCTTCTTGGCGCGGTCCTGGCGGAAGCCGGGGCCACCGGGGGGGCGTTTGTGGTGAAACCCTAGAGGCATCCCACTGCGTCCCCATCACACCGGATTGAGGCAACGCCGGAGAGTTTTTAGGGTATACCCCTTCGGGGGAGAGTACTAGGCATCCCCGTGCCTAGGGCATCCATAAAGATTTCCTCTCCGTTAAAAAAAAAGGCTCTGCCTACCCCGTAAGAGATAAAAACGTGATTTATGTGTGTGTGTAAAGGTTAATCGTATCGTACATTTAACGTTACAATATGTCGGACAGTGCAATAACATCGTCAACATAAAAAGCATAATCGTAAAATTATGAAGATGTGGCCCAGATTATAATTACATGGCAATCCTTATTTGTATGATCCAAACAGGACTGGCTGAAACCGAAAGTTGTTCAATAAATATGCAAATATCTATTGCATACTGAAATTAAAAGGATATTTTATACACTATACTCTCCCTCAAAAGGTTAACTGTTTTACACTAAACTAGCTAAATTACTAGAAGTTTCGGATACTTAATACTCCTCTCATCTACTCAAAGATCTCTTATAGAGAAAAGTTCGCCTTTGTGCACATATTCATGTTATTTTTATATTTTTGTGAATTGTATCTGTTTCTTTATATTTGTACAATAAAGCATTTACTTACTTACTTACTTACAAAAGTCCATCTAGGGTATGGGCGAAAATCTTAGGAATCATGTTATAGGCGATGCGGCTAGCAATCCATCACTATTTTGATTCCCGTTTCCACCTATACGCCCACAATCATGCTAAACGCGGCCTTTAGATCTTGTTACCTCAGGCTCTGTTTACTCCGTAAGGGATAAAGACGTGATTTATATATGTATGTATAAATATAAGGCCTATCCAACTGTGGCAACACATCACTTTCGAATTACACCATACTAACGCATTCGCGATTATTTTTCCCATCTTCTACATGGAATCTTCTCATGGAATTTCTCCATGCTGGTCTGAGAGTAAAGAAAAAGCATAAAATGTATCAGTTGTCTCTTCCCGCGCAGATGGTAAAAGCCCATCGAGGGAATAGGTGAAAATCTTAGGAATCATACAGGCGATGCGGCTAGCAACTCATCACTACTCTCTGTCTACCCCGTAAGTATAAAGTTAAGCCTATGTCCCTGTAAACAGCTCTGCTGTATTTCATACGTCATACCTAATTTACGAAAAGAAAGTAACAGCAAGGAATCTACCTGAGAGTCAAGGAAAATTGTCATCATCACTAATACAAACAAGCAAATACTACTACGTATGTAAATAGTAGCACCTAATATATCACTTCTGTCTTCTACGACAGCAAGGCGTGATTATTCTCGGCATAAGAATACCGAGCCGATGGTTTGTATGAAAATGCAGTCCAAACGTGCCAGCAGTCACGGGGTCAGAGGCATAACTCTCGGTATCTGCGCGGGCGCATGCAAATGAGGTCTAAAACGGTACGGTCGCTTCTTTAGTTAGGGCTGAATTTTTGGTTAGCGGCCGCAAAATTCATGCTTGATAATGTTAGCATGGCGGTAAGTCTCAAAATATGTCAAGTTTTTTAGTAAAGTAATAATAATCAATAATAAAATGAATTTTTATTTACCAATACAAAAAAATATATATACACTAGCTGTTGCCCGCGGCTTCGCTCCCGTTTTTTTTTTTCTTCTAAATTTCAATATGAAAAATAGATAGTAGCCGATTCTCAGACCTATTGAATACGCATATAAAATTTGGTAAGAATCGGTAAAGCCGTTTCGGAGGAGTACGGAAACGAACATTGTGACACGAGAATTTTATATATAAGAAGATTATCAAAGCATTAGGCACATACATGCATTAGCATTACATGCTCTGACTAAAAACTAACTTAAAATCTAACTAAGCTAAGGTAAGGAAAGTTGGCTGACAAAGCGACAAATGACGAAACAACTTCTTTCAGGTTCTAATTTACATCATTAGGTAAGGTTATTATTTATTTACATATAAAGTGAAATTTATTTGTCGAATATGAATACTGGACGACAAATATATATAAAATGGCATAATTGGTAGCTATTTTAACTTAATTATAACCTAGCATTGCACTGTATTGAACTTATATCGTTTACTAAATTGAAAAACGCTTAATCCAGTGAAAAATTACAATTGTTTTGACACACTTTTTTACAAGCCTACATAGAAAAATATAATGACACATTGTTACATGCATAGAATTGTCAACCTCCTTTTTTGAAGTCGATTAATACATACAGCATACAATATATACAATATAATAAAATAAAGTCGCTATCCGCTGTCTGTCTGCCAATCCCTATGTATGCTTGTATCTTTAAAACTAGGCAACGGATTTCGATGCGGTTTTTTAATAGAAAGAGAGATTCGAGAGGAAGGTTTATTTCGTATAATTCGCAGACGGAATCGCGGGCAGAAGCTAGTACAATATACAATATAATACGAGTACGTCATGACACTTGAAAAAGCAAAATACTGCCACTCAAAAACGCGTGATCCAAACACCGTTAAAATTAAAAAAATACAGTAAATTCAAAATTACGTTTTCAAACTGGCCATCACACAATTCTAGGTCTACTCGAAGCAAATATGGCGGACATCGTATGGCAAAGGCAGAAGCACCACACCTCAAGAGATTTCCATACACGCCAGGAATGTGTGAATGCTGTTCATAAATAAATCGTAGAAGGCTTCCGCGCATTTATTGCTATGGTTATAATCGTAAAGCATTTATGGCAGGAGTTGCCATTATCTTTTCTGCCAGTTTTTGAGAGGAATGACATGGATGCGTGCAGGTTTAGTGTAAGTTTTCGCATATAAAAACGTCTCGTAAAATTTATGGAGGACTGTTTATTACCGTTCCGATCCGCAAGTGGCGCTGCCAATTTTTCCATCAGGGAGCTTGGGGCTGGAACCCCGACGTCACACCTAGAAATAAGCAGGTAGCTCAGTCCCGAACGAGCTAGAAGCTATTTAGTTCAGCTAGTGACGCTGTCAATTTGGGCGTTAATAATTGAGAAGTTGACGCAAACGCGTTAGAGTCCTTTTGTTTTGTTAGAACTTTTACAAGAGGCTCAGATCTTTTAAGGTAAGTTTTTGACACAAGAGCATCTCAAACGCGTTTGAGTTTAAATGAGAAGCGTATCAAGATGTTTTTTGCCGTTTCGTTCAATTAGGTATGTTGCCGATTTGCCCATAGTAATTGAGACGTTAACTCGAACAATTTAAAGACGCTTGTTGGATGAAAATCACACAGGCAAAGAGCACTTCTCAGTATCCACAGTCATGTCAAAACTTGTTATTTTCCTTTAAAAGCATAATTAAAAAGAAAACGTCACACAGATGCGACATAAACATTTTTCATGACCAACGCGGTCACTGTCGGCGATGCCTTTTGCCTTAAGAGAAAGCACTGCCGGCTCCTGTCGTACTTTGCGGTAATAATTGATAGTTGGATACAATTGTCATGTTTATATGTCAGGCGAGGGATATATTAAACTGAGTTGATACGTAGCGGACAATGCCTAATTTGACCATTGTTTGACTGACATTGACGTCGGAATGGTTCTTGCGAAGGGAAAAACAGCCGCAAAGCGTGTCTTCACTTTAGGTTGCAATAGGCTTGTCCAAAAATTGGATATATCGATATTTTTGATTCGATGTTACGATAGTGTTACCTGAATTTTGATCCGATGCGTCGATATATCGATAGAAAATATTATAATATCGTAAATCGTATCAATTGGAACGAACGGAAAAAATAACTTGCATCGGTCTTTCTTTCTTTCTTTCATGTTGGTTTAGGAGTAAAGAAAAAACATAGAATTTAACAGTTTTTTCTCTTCCCGCACAGATGATAAAAGCCCAACGAGGGAATGGGCGAAAATCTTAGGAATCATACAGGCGATGCGGTTAGCAACCCATCACTATTTTGATTCAACTTTCCACCTGTACGCCCTCAGTGTCTTGCTAAACGTGGCTTAGGTCTTGTTACCTTAGGCTCTGTCTCCCGGAAGGGATGACATGATTTGTATATGTGCATGTATAGATAATATACTTACATCGATACACCTTGGTGTGTTCATATGGCCATGGCGTGCTAATTTTAAATTCAATTTGTCAAATTCCTGGCTGTTCTTCAAGCTTGCGTGTTGGGACAATAATAATAATGGCACCGATTAGCCTCGATTCCCTACGTCATCAGTGCCCAAACATAATGACGGGTTGGCAATTGAGAGATTGAGAAGGTAAAAAATTAATTTGATAACAAGATTATGCTCCGTTCAGTGCATGCTTCATTGAATAATTTCAAGTCTTAACTACCTACGACCATTCTGATGTGGGAGCAAAGGAAAAACATGTACCAGTTGCTTCTCTTCCTGCGCATGTGGTTAAAGGCCATCGAGGGAATGAGTGAATATCATAGGAATCATGTTATAGGCAATGATCGTGCTAAACGTGGCCTTTAGGTCTTGTTACCTTAGGCTCTTGTCTACCCCATAACATAAGTCTAAGGGAAGACGGGCCCAGTGTACGGACACTCCCCTTCTTGGCGCTGTCCTGGCGGAAGCCGGCCCTTGAAGAAAAAACTGGTAGTAGTGATATGGTAGTGATGGTACTGGTGGTAGTAATGGTACTGGTGGCACTTGTAGACATGTAGTACTGGTGATAGTGATGGTACTGATAGTACTTGTAGTACTGGTGGTACTGGTGATACTGATGGTACTGGTGTTAGTGATGGTACTGGTGGTAGTGATGGTACTTAACGACTGTTTTGAAAATAAATTTGCAAATAGTAGTTAGGGGACTCGAGAAACCTCAATCGCATAATATACGTACGATAGACCGGCCATTTTTATTCGCTAAAGCACCTGTGTTTCTTTCTCTTTATCACTGAACCCTTATTAATAATTATACCTTTATAAGTTTTAATTTAGCGCTATAACGGTTCCTGGTAACGAGCTGTAAAATATTGGCTCGGGCGCGCGATGATGTATAGGGCATTAAGGCAGCCATTATGCAGCATTCTTGGCTAAATGCTGTATTTTTGCTTTGTGGGAATTAGGACGAGTAAGGGTGTGCTTCCATAGTGACGCAGCGGAGGGGGTATGGGACAACAACAACACGGGGGGGGGGGGGGCGAGACGCAGATCCTCCTAATATTATAAACGCGAAAGTTTGTAACTATGGATGGATGGATGGATGTTTGTTATTCTTTCACACCAGAACGGCTGGACAGATCTGGATGAAATTTGGAAGACAGATAGATTATAGTCTGGAATATATAGGCTACTTTTTATCCCGGAAAATTGCGTAATTCCTGCGGGATAGCGATAAACGAATTCTATGCAGACGAGGTTGCGGGCAACAGCTACTTTGAGCTATATGATTCGTGGATTTAGCTTGTTTCTGCTCTTAATGGAAGTGAACTTTTAATTTGATAAGGATTCATGATTAGGGTAGTATAGTGGAATGTACACAACAATGTGTTTTGATGGTGGAATATCCTTTACGGGGCAGACAGAGCCTAAGGTAACAATACCTAAAGACCACGTATAGCGTTTAGCCTATATAATATGATCCCTAAGAATGTCACCCAATCCCTCGATGGGTTTTTACCATCTGCGCGGGAAAAGAAGCAACTGGTACATTCTATGTTTTTTCTTTGCTCCCAGACCAGCATGCAAGAATTCGGTAACAACCTTCCGTAATAATAAATTTTGCAGACACTTGGCAAAACTATTATAGTTTTTTTTTTCATTTGTGTGTTACGTTTTCTCGCCTAAACCGCTGTTCTAGTTCCGATTAATTTTGCTATAGAGATTTTGGAGATGGAAAACATTCTTTTTGTTGTGGAATATTGCATAGTTCTTACGATAACTCATTCCTGCAAGGAAAAGTCGCAGGAAATAACTAGTAGAAAATAAATCATCGAATTCCAAGATGGCCGACCTCTTAAGGCGATCGTGAACGCTCTAACAAGTTTGGTCTTCACGCTACCGACCATACAATAATTTAATTTCCATCTCTCCATACAATAAAACATTTATATTGTCGCTTCCGTATTTGAACTCAAGTGCATTTAACTTTAGGAAGGCCAAAGGAAAAGCAGTCTTGTATAGTAGATGCAGGGTCGAGATTGGAGAAGCGTGGAGTACAGTGTCGTGCATTATTTAATACCAATATTACTGGTGAAGTGTTGGGCGATACAGCGAAAGTTGGTAAAGATTTAACACTTGTTTGCGAAAATTTGCACGTATTTGTTTCAATGATTGAAACGAATTAGGGATGGAAAAAATCGAAGGAAGTAATTTCATTTGCCGAATAATTTGTTTGGCTATGTTTGGCGATTCATCTTTTGGTCTAAAATATTTTATTAATACAAAAAATATTTGTAGAATTGGTCAAGATTAGACCAGACGTTCGTTCGGCCAAACAATTTGATATTCTACCAATAACTATAGATCCTTCAGTGAATGAAAGACTAATAAAATAAAAGGGGTGCGAGTCGGGTTACATCCGCGTGTTATCAAGAGCTGCGATTCGTTTTTGGATCCGTCCAGGGGGAAGAGCAGTGCTTGGTACGGTGCACCCTGGGCATCGGCTAATGATTTTCTTGCAGTTTCTGAGGGATATCATTGATCGTTGGCTTAGATGGGGGACATTTGGTTACAAGATTTTTGAATTATATTTTTGTTACTTTGACATTGGCGAAGTTGTCGTCTGAGACTCCAACGAACAGCGATTTATATTCAATTAAAACTCCTTTTATTAATTAAAAAAGTATTAGAGTGCACCATCTTAGCTTATGTAAGCTATAACCCGCACATATCATCGGCGAGCTATTAAGTTTGCAAGCAAGTGGAGATAATTGTATCACTTCGCGCTGTCCGTTGGTGTTAGCTTTAACAATTCAAGTTCCCACACTCTTGTTTGAATGAAGTAGTGAACTGTCTGTAGTTAAGTGTGGTGTGCAAATAAATTTTGTTCGCGATTTTTTACTCTGGGTAATACTTGCTAAGTAGCCACTTTCTACTAATAGGCACTAATCTCCTTATAGCCTGTCCTTTTTCATCTTCCAAAACTTACTCCAAATCCTTCACAGTTCACTCTGCTAGGCTGTGAAATCAGTTATCTCCATCAGGCAGTCTGCCTCCGTGGCGTCGTTCAAGGAGGGCTTGAGGAAGATGTGGCTCACACCATCTCCTTAAATATTGTATGGGTGCACTCATATTGTATGTAGTGTGTATGTATGCATGCGTGTAATGATATTTAGTAGTTTATTTATGAATTGTTTGTTGTAATTTGATATGTACGCTCTATTGCTTTTACTGTAATGGATATTTTAAACTTACTCTTTGTCGGTCCTTCGCTTAATGCTCCTCTCATCTACTCAAAGGTTAACTGGTAGAGATCCTTTATAGGGATAAGTTCCCCTTTGTGCATATATTTAACGTCTTCTTCTGTGATTTGTCTGTTTCGTTATATTTGTACAATAAAGCATTAACTTACTTACTTTCTAAGATAATTGCAGTACAAATTTATTTTGAACCGTTATTTATAATATTAGTAACTAGATTCTGCCAGCGACTTCGTCTGCGTGAATACATAATTATAAACCTTCCTCTCGAATCATTCTATCTATTTAAGAAATCGCATCAAAATCCGTTGCGTAGTTTTAAAGATCTAAGCATACATAGGGACAGCGGAAAGCGACTTTATTTTATTACTAGCTTCTGCCCGCGACTTCGTCTGCGTAGAATCATACATAAAAACCTTCCTCTTGAATCACTCTACCTATTAAAAAAAACCGCATCAAAATCCGTTGTGTACTTTTGAAGATATAAGTATACAAAGGGACATAGGGACATGGGGACAGAGAAAGCGACTTTGTTTTATACTATGTAGTGACTATGTATTGATGTATTGATATTGATTTTTATGTTGTATGGGTATTTTTTGCGTGGAAGTTTTTTAAAATTTTCAATAGTTATTGTTTGGGTCAAAAGTATTTTTTTGGCGTTCCGTACGGTGCTTTTACCTACTGAACCCTAAAACTGTGATCTCATAACGACCCGCCGGCCGAGTTAAAGAAAGACTTACAACAACAAAGAAAAAAACAAAGGTCTTTTATCGAAACGGCGGCGTCATGTTTCTTAACGTATTTAATTAAGCGCTTTGTGATATCTTTATAATTTGATACCAATTTTTTATCTGTAACAGTTTGACTGGTATGTATGGAGTATGCTTTCATCATCATGACCATCATCAGCTCACAGGGTGACTTTGAATTGGTATACAAGAACCCTTAGTCACAGTTTATATAAGCTAAAGAGTAAGGAAACTACGAACAAATCGGTTGAAACGAAACACGCACACAGGCGCGCGCTTTACACGGCCCCTAAGCGGACCTCGTGCGGACCTCGTCCACGTGTGCGTGTTTCGTTTCAACTGATTTGTTCGTAGTTTCCTTACTGCTTTAGCTTATATATATACTGTGCCTTAGTTCCGTACCCAAAAAACGGGACCCTGTTTTTAAGACTCCACTGAACTTCTCTGTCTGTATGTCACCAGGCTGTATCACATGAACGGCGATAGCTAGACAGCTAATTTTGATGCACTTCTGTGATTCCTATAATAATAATGCTAAAAATCTCCGGAATCATGTTATAGGCGATGCGGATAGCATCCCATCACTATTTTGATTCCCTTTTCCACCTATACGCCCATAATCTTGCTAAACGTGGCCTTTTTTTTTTTTTTTTTTTTTTTTTTTTTTTTATATTAATGGGAAGGCAAACGAGCAAGTGGGTCACCTGATGGTAAGTGATCACCACGGCCCATAGACACCCGCAACCCCGGAGGGATTGCAGATGCGTTGCCAACCTAGAGGACTAAGATGCAATGCCTCTTGTGCCCGTAATTTCCCCGGCTGTCTTACTCTCCACACCGGAACACAGCAGTGCAAGCACTGCTACTTAGCGGCAGGATTAGCGAGTAAGATGGTGGTAGCGATCCGGACGGACCTTGCACAAGGCCCTACCACCCGCCTTTA
This sequence comes from Pandemis corylana, assembly GCA_949127965.1. Lineage (NCBI taxonomy): Eukaryota > Metazoa > Arthropoda > Insecta > Lepidoptera > Tortricidae > Pandemis > Pandemis corylana. The sequence continues at coordinate 13,365,026 of OX421863.1, forward strand.
CCGTTACCTTAGGCTCTGTCTACCCCGTAAGGGATAAAGACGTGATTTATGTATGTATGTGTGTGCCCAGCAGTGTTATATAGAGGTTGGAGATGATGATGATGATGACTTTACCGTATGAAATTGGAATAAAACTCGTCCTAAAAACCATTGGAGCTAATTTAACTAGAAACACGTACTGTTGCCGTAGTAGGTTTAAATGAGTTTAGCATTTATGGTCAATATGGGTTTAAACATTCATACGTTTTTAAGCGTTCTCTTAAGGAGACGCACTATCTCCACTAATATTATAAATCCAATCCAAACACAGAAAAATCCGAAAAGTAAAGCTATGGCCGGGAATCGAACCCGGATCCTCGTCATTCCGTGACGCGTGACCCCTGCACCAACCATAGCAGGTGGGCCTTCGCTGTAATTTTACTAGATGTCACGTGACCTTGTTAGTATGCGATTTTTTGTCGCCAAGCGTCATCTGTTTGAATAATGTGTCTGTACGACACAATTACACTGTCTGTGTGTCTGTTACCTTTTCACGCTGAAACCGCAAAAACGAATTTGTTGAAATTCAGGATAGTTTGTATCCCGGAAAACAGCATAGTTTCCGCGGGATAGCGATAAACGGATTCTGAGCAGATGGACTCGCTAGCACCAGCTAGTTATGTAAAGCAAAATTGAAAACTTTGAAAAACTCACGAATATGTTCGAATTGAGCATTTTAGGAATACAAAAGTTTTTTTTTAATTATGTACCTACCTATAATTATTATCGCCCTATAACTGTTTGTTTTGTTTGTCGTGTAAAAACTCACAACATATAAGAATACTTACGCATTTAAGAACAATAATGCAAAAAGATGTTCGCACCTAACAAATCAGCGAAAGCGTTCCGCTTGCATGTTGTAGTTCTGCACAGCGCCATCTAGCGGCACACTTAGTAACAATTCCGTACTAGGACAGAGAGTTTTGTAAATTTTTAATTTTAACAGTTCTGTTATTCGAACTTTTTTGTGCATTTTTTTTCATTTTTACGACTGGCCACATACGCGACCCACGACAATTGCACAGTTTTTTTTAATTGCCTATCTGTGACTCCCTCTTAACACTGCCTCACAATTGCCACCCTACTTCTAACACATCTATTTAAGGCCACAGTAGTAATTACCGAGAAAAACGTACCTCTTATTAGTTCCACGGCAATTTCTCACCTCGCCACACGGATGGACATTGTAGAGAGGAATGACTGTAAAAAGCACAGTTTTCTGAGTAAAACTGGTAATAAAGGGACCATTTACGGTGCATTTGTGTGGTCGTTAGACCGCTTAAATGAGTCCTCGCCCGCGCGGCACAGGGGCGCGGGGTGGGGCGACAAAGGGGGGTTGTTTGGTAATAACTTAGGCGTGTCAGTGCCGAATAGAGGCCCTAAAGGCAGGCAGCTATTTCGGTCAACGCCTGAGCCTGGCTATTCAACGCTTAACGCTGCCTGCCTCCTGTGAACCATGCTTTCCACAGAGGTTTTGGAATCCATATTTTGTTTATATGTATTATATATTATACTAGCTGTTGCCCGCGGCTTCGCTCCCGTTTTTTTTTTCTTCTAAATTTCAATATGAAAAATATATAGTAGCCGATTCTCAGACCTACTGAATACGCATATAAAATTTGGTAAGAATCGGTAAAGCCGTTTCGGAGCAGTACGGGAACGAACATTGTGACACGAGAATTTTATATATAAGAAATAATACAAAAATATCTATTTATATATAAAAGAAAGTCGTGTTAGTTACACTATTTATAACTCAAGAACGGCTCAACCGATTTGGCTGAAAATTAATATGGAGGTAGCTTAGAACCAGGAGACGGACATAGGATACTTTTTATCCCGATTTTCCGACGGGATTGGAAAATTCCGAAATGTTGTACTAATAAAGCTACAGACATTAAATTTAGCATTCCTACACATTATTCCTTGATTAGTATAAAGATGCACTTACAAAGGAATTTTTCAGATTTAAGGCGGAACAAAGTTCGCCGGGTCAGCTAGTATATATATTATATCTTCCATGCTGGTCTAGGAGTAAAGAAAAAACAGAATTTATCAGTTGCTTCTCTTCCTGCACAGAAAAAAGCTCATCGAGGGAATGGCGAAAGTCTTATTAGGAATCATGTTATAGGCGATGCGGCTAGCAACCCATCACTATTTTCATTTCCCTTGGTTCCCTTTCCCGTGGTTCTCAGCCATATTTGGTAAAAACCGGTCCAGCAGTTTGAAGAGTACGAGCTCTTTTCCAATATGAGGTAAGACATTTTTGGCATAAATTTGAATTATTTTACTTTTTGGGTTGTATAGTTATGTGTATATATTGATTAATTAAGATTTTTATTATGATTCAAAATTGTATAGCTATTATTAATTATGAATATTAAGATAGGTATTATCAATATAAATATTGTACCTACTGTAATTGTTTATTTAAATATTTATTCTATTTTTCATAATTATTATTGTTTACAATGACGTAAATATTGCTATGTCATACTAGGTATTGCGTAGGCATATTGTTAAGCTTATGGATTTCCGGTTTCATTTTTTTTTTTTCTCTTTTACTATTTAGTTGCAGGCTAACGACGTCGAAGTTCCTAAAACGTTCCCATAGTGTGCCTGTGGTGACGGAAGCGAAACATGCCCTCGGTACCGCTCTGCTTTCAGAGCAGGACATGAGTGCGTGGAAGCCAACATTGGGGGCGGCAGACGCAAGCTTGCCTTCGGAATCCAAAAGCTTATTGGTTACTTACTTGACATGAAATGTATATTTCATAATTTTGTTTTATATATTTTTTTTTCCTGCGACATTGGAGACATCTCCAATTAATTTATTTGACGTTAGAGGCGTTTTACACCTCCACTTAACTTATTGTTATTATTTTCTTTTCTTTGTTTTTTATTTTTGACTAGTAGAGACTTTATACATCTCTACTATTTATAGATTAATATAATTTAAGGCTCGGGGACCTTATACATCCCTTTTATAAATGTATTTAATTTAAGTAGAACTTAAGTATTCTTACTGTATTTTATTTTGAAAAAATGACTTTCTGCCAAGTTTCTTGCGGCGCATTCTTCTTGGCAATGATGGTCTTTCCGAATGTGCTGGTAGTTTCAAAAAGACATGTAAAAGAGCCCCTGGCGGCCAATTTGCAAAAATAAATTTTCATTTTCATTTTCATGTATAGAAATTGTAGTGAATAGTGTGATAACAGGACTTGCGGGTGTGAAAGAGGATATAGTGACTAGGATAGAAAAAGTAAGCTTAGTTGGTTTGGTCACGTAGAGCGGATGGATGGAAGTAGACTAACTAAACAGATCTATATGGGGAGTGTGAGGTGCGTTGGGAGGGGAAGGCCTAGACGGACGTTCCGAGACCAAATAGGAGACGTTTTGGAAAATCAGGCCAGGAGTACCCGAAACTGACGAGCATGTATGAAGAGATTGATGAATGTGGATGAAGCGAAAGAAGTATGTCAGGGTCGTAGCAAGTGGAACAAAGTGGTCTCTGCCTGGCCCTGTGGGAAAGAGGTATGTATGTATGTATGTATAGTTTATCCTGACAAAATAATGTTTAAGCTGACGGAACCATGTTTTTACAGTGAAAGCGAATCATGAAAAATAATGTGTCGGAACAATAACATTTTACAATCAGGCGACCATCGATTCATTTATGGTATCGACTCGTTTTTGGCATCGATTCGTTGCGGGCCGATTTATCGACTGAGATCGAATGACTAATTATTAATGCGTATCAGAATTGTTAATTTAATGGTATCGAGTGAAATCATTTAATATTCCGCTTAAATTATTGGCAGGTGATTAAAAGTTATTATTTTTATGAGGTTGTTATGTTATGATATGAATGTCCCTGAAACCTACATTGGGATAATTTTTTACAATTTGTACATAAAAACGTCAGGGGCGTGCAGTGGGTTCTGACACAGGGTAGGCATATTGACAACAAAACCCATATTGGTACGAAGCGTGTCGGGCACATTTACCTATGCTTACAAGCACTGCTTATATAAGGGATGAACGCGTCTGAAAAACGTTATTCGTCTTCCATGCTGGTCTGGGAGCAAAGGAAAAACATATACTGCATCACTTGCATCTCTTCCCGCGTAGTAATGTACCAGTTGTCATCATGCTAAACATGGCCTTTACGTGTTGTTACCTTAGGCTCTGTCTACCCTGTATGAGAAAAAGACGTGATTTATGTATGTAAAAACGTAATAACAGAAGTTATTTTAAGATGAATTCCTATAACCTTACATTTTTTATACATACATAAACCACGCCTTTATCCCTTACAGGCTAGACAGAATCTATGATAACAACACCTAAAAGAAACGTTTAACATGATTGTAGGCGTATAGGTGCAAAGGCGTGTCAAAATAGCGATGGATTGCTAGCCGCACCGCTTATAACATGATTCTTAAGATCTTCGCCCATTCCCTTGTATCTCGTATCGTATAATATTACTAAAAAGTCGATGAGTTTAATATAAATTCAGTTTAGACCAAACAATCTTAAGTATTGTATGTGTGTATTCGTATTGTATGTAGTGTGTATGTATGCATGTGTGTAATGATATTTAGTAGTTTATTTATGAATTTTTTATTGTATTTTGAGATGTACGCTGTATTGTGGCTTTCACTATATAGATATTTTAAACTCACTCTTTGTCGGTCTCTCGCTCAATGCTCCTCTCATTTAGTCTAAGGTTAACTGGTAGAGATCCCTTATAGGGATAAGTTTGCCTTTGTGCATATATTTAAGGTCTTTTTTTGTGATTTGACTCTGTTTCTTTATATTTGTACAATAAAGCATTTACTTACGATCATTGGACCTAACGTACATTAGACCAATGAACAATTATTCGACCATCCGATACAGACCCAATAAGTAATCACCACCACCCATGAACACTCGTTCCACCGTTCTGTATTTATTGGCACCTCCGCGTCCGCAATTTTACGATAATGCCCAAGTATTGGTTTAACCAACAGCGGCATTCTATAGCTTTTTATATTTTACGACTTTATATCAGGTGTTTATATTTTGATGCTGCCTTTTCTGTGTATGATGCTTTTTAGTCATTTTTTTCTGTTAATGTGATTTCGATGTTTAAAATGAAGTCATAAAGAACTTGTGACAGGAGTTGCCGGAGTTACCAAACTTTTTTTTCGTTGCTGCCTCCCGCCCTATACTGCCAGTAGTTTCCATATCTAGGCGGCCAAGTTACCTTACTAGGTGTTATTATTACGCTATGCTTAAGGCAGTGGCGTAACTATAGGGTGGCAGGGGTGGCAAAATGCCTCCTAGCTCTACGGGGCCCCCAACTGGCTTGGTTTAGAGCACAGAAGAGACGCTGATGCACTTCATTATATTGAGGAAGGAACCTCATCTAACGAATTTGCCACGGGCCCCAGACGTTATAGTTACGCCACTGGCTTAAAGGTTATATTTCAGTTTCGTTTAGAAATTCAATTTCTAACGGTAAAACCGTAAACGTCAACAAAAATCAAGAAGTAAACATTCTTGATTCTTTCAACATGAAACTACCTTGAGACTCGATCATAATTACACATAAACGGATAACTCGCGTATAAAAAGTCGAGTGATGCCCGACATGTTTCGGACTATTTCGTAGTCCTTCTTCCTGGAGCGCTCGGCTGGCTCGCAGTGTTCGTTTCGCTGCCGCCGGGGCGAGCGCTCCAGGAAGAAGGACTACGAAATAGTCCGAAACATGTCGAGCATCACTCGACTTTTTAATTCTTGATTCATTTGATAGTATCTATATGTATATGACAGGTATAATTTTGAAAAGCAGCGCCTTCTCTCGTCCCTGGTGAGCAGTAGACGTTCGACGGGAGTTTGTAATGGTGTCGTACAGACACATCATTCGAACATATGACGCTTGGCGACAAAAATTTGCATAGTAACAAGGTCACGGTCGTGACAGCAAGTAAAATTTCAGATAGAAAAATTCGAAGGCTTACCCACCTGCTATGGGTGGTGTGGTATAGCACGCGACACGGAATGACAAGGATCCGGGTTCGATTCCCAGCCAAGGCTTTACTTTTCGGATTTTTCTGTGTTCTAATTTTCAGTGTCGTTCAGAATATCTAGTAGCGGAGTTTTCTTATTCGTCACCCTTTTTTAAAAATGAGGGGTGATTGTAGCAAAGTAAAAAAGATTTTACATGTAATTTTCTCAAGCCTTGTACTTTTAATTTCGGCTTAATTTAACACATAAGAGTTTCGATAGAAATAATAAAATATGTTTTTATTACACATAATCACACACCTCCTGCCTCCAATATATAATTGTATGCCAACCAAGCTGCTCCACTTTATATAAGTATGGGTCAAGTGAAGTATCGATCGGTATAAAAGTAAATTAAGCTATAACACTAACTGTTACGTAAAAGGTCGTTTCGGTCCCGATGAAAGACATAAAATTTTATATTTTCAGAGTTTGGTGGCAAGTTACGGGAGGTAAGCGGTTTTTGAAACGCTGCCGCCTATCGCATTGAGCAAATTTCAAAATACTATGAAAAAGAGGGTATTTGGGAGCAAAATAAAAGGCACTGGTTTTCGGTAGAAACAAAAGTCTAATCCATCAAAATCATCTTAAAACCATAAACAATTAAAAAAGGTACAAAAAAACTATATAAAAAGGTTGTGCAGTCTTGCACAGAGGGTAACACATGTACATTTCAAAAAATTGATTCCTGACCCTCATGGAACCCTCTCATGATAAAAGGCATAGTTACGTTACATTGAATTGACAAGTAAAATCACGTGACGTATGTATGTATGTAAACTCTTTATTGCACATAAAATCAGAAAATACAGAAGTACACAGAAAATAGTACAAAGGCGAATTTATCCCTAAGAAGGGATTCCTTCCAGCTAACCTGACACAGAAAGGAATAGTTTACAAGCAGTCATTGTTATGCGCAAATAAGTAGTCTACTGTTAGAAAGTTTTACGGTGGGTCTCGAATGAAATTGTTCGATAGTGCATATAACATGTAACGAATATGTGTTGAAAGACTTATTTTGTACGTAATATATTAACATGTTTAAGGTATTACATACATGGATACATACATAAATCTCTTTATCCCTTACCGGGTAGACAGAGCCTAAGGAAACAAGACCTAAAGGCCACGTTTAGTACGATTGTGGGCTTAAAGGTGGAAAGGGGAATCAAAATTTGTATGGTATCATTGTTAGATTTCCACTAAAGTGGTATCCACCTATTCGGGAATTGAAAATAATCTCGCTTTTAATTTCATACAGGACCCCTATTTTTTAAACCAGATCACTCAAAAGTACCGTTCAAAAGTTTATAAGGGTGTAAGTTTGAACTTCACTTGTTTTAGTTTATAATATTTTTACCACACCAGCGCTAAGCTGACGGCATTTTTGCCTCTGTTTATTATTTTGTGGACCTGTAATGCGCTTTCATTTTTAAGGCGCACAAACGCTTTCGCTTGTCACTTGTACCGCGGGGGTAGGGCCCAAAGCGTGCATTGTTGCTCGCCTTTACTGCAAAGCTACCGAAGATACCTGGCTCCACCAAATTAAGTGTCATAAATGTTAACACCCCTCATAACGTTTAACGTCGTCATTATGCCAAAACCAGAGCTGTTATAGGTTTTGGTAAATTTTATGCATCAAAGGAAGTGATAAGCATATTTAAAAATTGCATTTTTCCATGCTGGTCTGGGAGCAAAGAAAAAACGTAGAATATACCAGTTGCTTCTCTTCCCGCGCAGATGGTAAAAGCCCATCGAGGGAATGAGCGAAAATCTTGGGAATCATGTTATAGGCCACCCATCACTATTTTTATTCCCCTTGAAAATGATAAATTTCTTTGCGATCAGAAATTCCTCTACTGGAACTGAGTGCGTAAGCTAATATTATGGTTTATCAATGTTATTATCATAAAATATAAAAAAAAAACAGAAATTCAACATGAAACAAAACTTAGCTTTTAGAAATATCGTGTGCTTTTCGCATTATTAACATTTAAAAAAGTTACAATACGTTTGATTCCCCTTTCCCCCTATACGCCCATAATCATTCTAAACGTGGCCTTAAGGTTTTGTTACCTTAGGCTCTGTCTACCCTGTAAGGGATAAAAACGTGACATATGTATGTAGGTATGTCATGCTTACAAATTCATTAATATCGTATAATGCGTAAGGACTATTTGCTTTCACATGGACAAAGCCACGGGAATGAGCTAGTAACATTGTGTATCTCACCATCAAACCGATCCGTCTCCAATCTACCCAATCAATCAATAAGTCTGACGACCGATTATGCCTTTTAGAGGTCGCAATGGGAGCGTTATCAGGGTTCAGAGGATGGTCAGCGTACGACCTTTGGCCTCGACGATTTAATATAGATCTCTGCTGTCAGAAACTTGGACGTGCGATTGAATGGATGTGATGGTATCTCCTATACCAGTGGTTTTTAACCGGTGGTCCGCGGACCACTGGTGTTCCTTGGAAGCATCCGAAGTGGTCCGCGTGGCTATAATAAATAATTAGATAAGTGTCAACGAGTCGACACAGCGCGTAAAGATGCAATACAGTCCATTATGGTCGTCGAAGCCATACGTTAGATAATTATTATGTACTAGGTACTGCCCGCGACTTTGTCTGTGTAGAATCATACATAAAAACCTTGCTCTTGAATCACTCTATCTATTTAAAAAAATCGCATCAAAATCCGTTGTGTACTTTTGAAGATATAAGCATACATAGGGACATAGGGACATAGGGATTTAGGGACAGAGAAAGCGACTTTATTTTATACTATGTAGTGATGATGTAGGTGGTCCATGGCAAGACCGAAATTTTGTCAAATGGTCCCTCATGTCTAAAAGGTTAAGAACCACTGTCCGTGATACTATTTTGATTCTACTTTCCACCTAAACGACTAGTGTCTTTCTAAACGTGGCCTGTAGGTCTTGTTACCTTAGGCTCTGTCTACGCTTAGGGAACTCGTGTGGTTTTTAGTAGGTATGCCTGACGTCGCGGGAGTCACATACCCCTGGTAAAGCCGTACCATAGCTTTACAACGTGTCACACAAAACTGTTTGTCAAACGTTATATTTGTCGAACGTTTGTTTGTCGAATGATTGGATATCGTTCAGTATGCTTAGTGTAAGTTTTCGGTCACAAAATACGGCTCGAACGCGTTTGCGTTAAAATGTCAAATACTATGAGAACAGTTTGTTGCCGTTTCGATCCACAAGTGGCGCTGCCAATTTTTCCATAGTAATTGAGACGTTTACGTGAACGCGTTCGAGACGTTTTTATATGCGAAAACTTGCACTAGAGGCTCTGAAGAGTGGTCGTATCTTTCTTCTCACCTCCGGGGCAGCTCGTGGGAACCTCTTTCCCCGGTTTAGGCAAAATCGACCGGGATCAGACTATGATTGTCGGCGCTGATTTATTCTCCGTTCAGCTTATCACGACGTTTGCGCATAAAAGGAATCGGAAAAGGTAAAGGGAAATATGCCACAGCACCCTTGTTGGCGTTGTAAATAGTTGTTTTATATTTTTATTGTCTATCGTTGTGTTATTTCAAATTGTTTTTTTATACGTGTTTCTAATGTCACTTCTTGTCTGTCTGTCTTAATATATTTGTAACGTCAGCTGCTTTGGTTTTTACTTCTCTCCCACATTTCTGCTCCTTTACTGCTAAAAAGCTATCGAATCCGTTTTAACCCTACTTGTGTAACTTACACAAGCTGTCTGAAATTTATTCCGGAATATTATGTCAGACCAACACCAACCACCAACGCGACAATTGGTGACAAGTGACAATTCTGTTTACATTAGGATAATTTGATAATTCATCTGAAAAGTCGATGGTCTCAGTTTAAATTTAGCTTAGGCTAAACAATCATTCGCCTAAATATTATAGACTACAAGCCCACGGAAAAAAAAAACATGTGAAATGAACCAGCGTGAATGAAGCTTAGAAGGCTGTTACTATATCATAAAAAAACTCTGAGCGCTATGCCGTCATTTCTGAGCGGTACAGGTATGGAATTTCTCAGGTACAAGTGAGGAATTACGACTAATTATTCATTTACGATCTTTTTATAGCTTATAGATGATTAAAAATAAATGTCGAAAGACCTAGTGCCGCTTTCAAGTGGTGGTGCCGGAAGTTAGTGCAATTTGTTTTTTTTTTCAATGTATGAACGGAAGAAATGATGGCATAGCGCTCAGAGTTATTTTATGATATAGGAGCAGCCTTCTGAGCTTCATTCACGCTGGTTCATTTCACATGTTTTTTTTGTCCATGGGCTTGTAGTCTGTTACATTATACCAAACCAATTATATAATAGACAATTCGATGTAGACCAGTCTTAAAATTAATACAATTTGCAAGATTCCACCCGGACAAACATACAAAGCAAAATAAAATCTTGTAAAAAGTCACTAACGCAAAACAATTTAATCCGACATATTCCTGCTTATAACACACAAACTAATTCCAGTTAATTACTTGCTTATGTACTAATATCACCTTAAACGGAGCAGCTGGTTGAAGCATACCGATTAAGAGGCAAAAAGTAGATCGGCCCGAACAGGCAAGCGTCGTGCGCGGTAGGTAAGTACCTAGGATTGATCACGTTCACGTCATAAAACGGCAATAAATCAATGGTGTTTGATAAGGTTGTGTGTATACGCCACTGGAATTTATAAAATGTTTTTTTTACAAGTTTTTATTTAGTTAACTGTAAGTCTTGTTGAAAATTTGCTAACTATTTATCGAAACATTTTTATTAGCTTTTTAATTACTTAGAAGTCTTAAACAGATAAGTTACACTTTCGTCTCGTCAGAGAGCAAAAGTTACTTTTCTGATTCAGAGGCGTGAAAAAAAAACACCTTAGCACCTCAAACAGGTGGGTTTTGCTCATCCTGTAGAGTAAGCAAAACTCGATTTTGCTTCGAGCGTGAGACATAGTAACTTTTTAATTATTTTTTAAAAATTTCGAGATCAGTGCTGGGTCTATTCATAAAATTCGAAAGGTTAGAACTTCCATTCAATCTGTCACTTTCTATTCGATACAAAAAAAGGGAGACATAGAAACAAGTTGATTCGTCTTTGATTTTCAAATTCTATGCCTAGTGATAGCAGGCCCAAAAAAAACAATAAAACTTTCGGATACGTAAACATTTAGCTGTAAAATTGCAATTCATTTCGCAATTCAGGTTTACAATGGTTTTTTTTCATATACTTAAATGATATTATTATTTTGAAATAAGGAGAATGTAATTAATTATAATTAATAATTTTCAATTTTAATAATCCTTAATATTGTAACGGAATTCAGAGTAGGTAGTTTTAGGACGTATTTTTAAAAAGCCGCGAGTTTTTTTTTAATGCGGCCTTTGCATTTCCCGAAATTTAGTTTGGAATGCCAATAATGTACGCGCCGCAACTCAGTTCCTGCATATTTTATAGTTAGTACTTTTTGAAATTGTTTGTTTTAAAATTAATAGTATACCTACCTACTTCTAGTATATTTATGCTTTTTGTAAAACAAACAATCTGGTAAATTTGCCTTGTATTTTTTCATTTAGGACAAAATGTGTGAGAATGCTGAGGTGAAAAATTTTATGTCACTCGAGACCAAAGTTCTTTCAATCCCTTGCTCAGGATTCTAACTTAGAAACACTCGCTTCACTCGTCACTCAATTCTAGACTCCTTCGCTTACTTGCACCAAAAACCAACTTTGCTCTCTTGCACAAATAACTATCGTCAATTATATTCTATTCAATATAACAGTATGAAGTCGCCACTACACTCCCGTTTTGGTGACGTCAACTCCCGCGCATGACGTCCACGCGCACGCGCACTCCACTTGCACAAACACGGCGGGCAAACATCGTCTGCGTGGAAGGTGACAGTTAATTTTCCATTTGCAGACTAATTTGTAACCAATAATTCCACGACAGTAACACGTGATATATATTAGCAGGATTGCTTGCTACTTTTGACCAATGGATTTTTACAATCACTAGCAAACCCGGCGAACTCCGTTTCGCCACCAGATTGAAAAAAGATTTTCCCGCTTTTCTGTTGAAATTTTCCTGAATTTTCTTTGCTATAAACCTCACGGAGCCCGAGACCTTTCCAACGAATGCAAAACCGTGGAAATCGGTTCGTGCGTTCTGGAGTTATAGCGTCAGGAAGGAAAACTCGACTTATTTTTATATATTAGATGAAACGAGCAAGGGTCGCAAATATTCGGCACTAACGAATTACCATGTTGCGGCTCTTGCTTTCGAGGCAATGGGACCTTGGTCGGCGGACACAAAAAAAAAAACAAAAAGAGCTTTTGACACGTTTAGTGCTGGCCACAGGTGACTCTAGGGCTGGCGCTTACCTCTCTCAAAGGCTAGGAATAGCAGTTCAGAGAGGCAATGCGGCCGGCGTCTTGGAGTCGATGCTTGTGGCGGAATATTTTGACGACATATTTACTTTATAGTTTTATAATTAGTAGTAGTTTTAGTTTTAGTATTAGTCTATTTTTAAATAATTATCTTTATGTTTTAAAATAAAATGTACCTTTTTCGTACTCTTTATCATGAAACAAAATCTATATGATTATACCGAAAAGCGTTTTAAAAGTCCAAGTAGATTTGATTTCTTCTGTCTATAAGGGTTGGATTTAATTGTGCAGGGTGCAGAAAATTTGCGGGTTCGATACACTGTTCAAACTAAATCAAGAAGTCAATGTCAGGAAACTACAAATTTGTTTCGACGAATTTCATCAAATACCCATTATATTGTCCAGCACTAACTAAGCACGAATACTAAATTTAGATCACGATTGAACTCACCTATGTGTGATGTGACACAATTAAAATCAATTTTAAGACAGATTTTATGTTTTTGTGTACCATAAATATCAATTTAATTTGTTTTATACAGTTTAAGTCATCATGTTCTGTAAATAAAATTTTACTAACTCAATTGTTTGCATTCGATACAGAAGTATTGCTTAAAAAACATTAACTCTCTATTTCCACGGACAAAATAAGTTTTTCGAAGATCAAAACATCTCCATAATTATCTCGGTTTAGGAAAATTAAACACATCATTAGGTACTTTCATTTCAATTAGTTTGACCGTAGGCAATTAGTTATATTAGGTTAATTTTTATCCATAATCATTAAAGTAATGTCAGATCTAATAGTATAATTTTCTTAAATAATGTTTGTGTAAGGTACCATTCATTTTCGCTATAAAATTTAGTTTACTAAGTTTATTTTCAATGGTCTCATTTTTATTTATGGATTAGAAGAAAAATGTTAATCTTCATGCGTAGAAGCACTGGCTTCTTCTTGAGCACTCTTTTCTTCTTCTGATGAACTATCAGCTGTTTCCGAGTTATCACTAGTTGATGAGACTGAGGAATGTTCGTCAGCCGATGATTCAGCCTTTTCGTCATCACCAGTTGTTTTATCTGTAAACAAAATAGTTTTATTCTAGAACAAAAGATGACTAGTGTAAAAACAATTGCAATGCGCATTAAGGACAAAGACAACAAAGACTTGTAAGTGGAACTACATTATAAGGTATGAAAACCGACTATTTAAGATTGTGTCTTTCAGTGGATTGTCTTCTGTGTTAGCAGGTTTCTCTTCACTTTTGTTATTTTCCTTATTTTTAGACGTAGTATCTGAAACAACATTGAAATACTTATATACCATTTTTAAGTCATTGCCTCAGAGAGCCATTATTATTGCTTTATCCAAAATAGTTTTATTAACGAACAAAAGATGTCACAATAAAAACATTACGATTTGTTCATTATGGATATAAACAACAAAGACTTTGATAGGTTTACTAAATAAAAGGTATGAAAAATTACCATTTACGATAGTGTCTTTCAAAGGGTTGTCTTCGGTGTTTACACATTTCTTTTCGCTTTTATTATTTTCCTCATTTTTAGACGCATTATCTGAAAGAAGATCAAAATATGTATACTGGACATCTGATACACCGGAACTATCTGGGTGATCAAAAATGTTTGAAGATTGCAATGCGCATTAAGGACAAAGACAACAAAGACTTGTAAGAGGAACTACACTATAAGGTATAAAAACCGACTATTTAAGATGGTGTCTTTCAGTGGATTGTCTTCTGTGTTAGCAGGTTTTTCTTCGCTTTTGTTATTTTCCTTATTTTTAGACGTAGTATCTGAAACAACATTGAAATACTTATATACCATTTTTAAGTCATTACTTCAGAGAGCCATTATTATTGCTTTATCCAAAATAGTTTTACTAACGAACAAAAGATGTCACAATAAAAACATACGATTTGTTCATTATGGATATAAACAACAAAGACTTTGATAGGTTTACTAAATAAAAGGTATGCAAAATTACCATTTACGATAGTGTCTTTTAAAGGGTTGTCTTCGGTGTTTACACGTTTCTTTTCGCTTTTATTATTTTCCTCATTTTTAGACGCATTATCTGAAAGAAGATCAAAATATGTACACTGGACATCTGATACACCGAAACTATCTGGGTTGATGTTTGAAGATTTACTTACGCCATTGACAATGTATTGGAGCACCAATTTATTAAGTGACTGTGTCTGTGCCATTTAGTATTTTCTCAAGTCACTATTTTATTTCCATTGAGTTACTTTATACGTCGCCAAAAGAAAAACGAACAAATGTTGACTCACATAAAACATTTGACTTCAATTTAAATATAAGAACAACAGAGAGTCTGACAGCTGTATTATGCAAAAGGCACGGAAACTTACTGTTAAATATTGTGTCTTTCAATGGATTATCTTCGTTATTGCCAGATTTCTCTTCAATTTCGTTGTTTTTGTTATCATTAGACGCAGTATCTGAAACCAGTTTAACTAGATTAGTTTGTACAAGCAAACGCTTAACTATACAGTAAAAATTACGTTTTTAAGAACTTAAATTTATTTGCATTGTTATATTACCTTTTGATGATTGATCCTTTGCTAAATTTTCAGATTCCTCATTGTTTTCAGGTGAATCCGACTCCAATTGAGTATTTTCATCTGACGGTGGGCCTGTGAAAATATGTTTATTTATTTTGTTACTTAGTAATACGTGTTCACTTATTGACTAAATAATTAAAGAAATTGTCAGCTTTGATGGGATTTACGAGTTCATTGACGAGGGGCGCTGAGTTTTCTTTATCTAAAATATCTCAATTAACATTAATGTTTTCAATCTAATTACACTTACTATTCTGAGTATCATCTTCCGATGGGCTTTTGGAACTTTTATCGTCAGGACTTGATGATTTTGGTTTTGACGTTGAAGTACCTGCGAAAATTGAATTAGATTAAATCGTGTAGGAAAATGGCACACGTAAAAAAATTACCATGACATTAACTGATTTAATTTGTGTACATAAGACATAGCAGGACATAGGAGTGATTACTTGATCAGATACGTATACTTAAGAAAAATTGGCAAATCTTAAAAACGTACCATTTAAAACCAAGTCTTTCAATGGATTTTGAGGTTCCGCCTTTTTATCTGTCTTTACTTTATCATCATTGTTTGACTCATTAGACTGAGCTTTATCTGTAGCAGTGTTTTTAGATTCTAAATCAGAATCTTTTGGTTCGTTATTTGGATTCTCAGATTCATCAGTAGGTTGGGGTTGTGATGATTCAGGAGCGTCTGGATTTACTGTTTGTTCTTCTTCATTGTCAACATTTTGTTGATTTTGTGGAAGGCTGTTGATATTATCTGAATCAATTGGTTTTGAGGCCTTTTTTCCGTTGCCAGCCTCCTCTTTTTCATCTGTAGCATTGTCATTTTTAGGTTTGACTGGAATTGGTGATGCTTCTAAAGTATCAATTGGTTCTGGTTTTAAATCCTTAGTATTCAAAGTGTTTGTATCTTTTGTGTCATCAGACTTATCATTTTCGGTCGATTTATTTTTATTGGTATCATCATCAGAACCACTTGTATCATCTTTATCGCCTGCTTCAGGTTTATTAGGAATCGACACTGGTTTTTCGTCATCGACTGATACTGGAGTCAAATCTTCGTTTTCAGTATTTGTGTCTTCATTTTCAGATCTAACAGGTATAGGTGAAGCTTCTATATTATCAGTTGAACCAGCAGGTAAATCTTGTGGATTGAACGTCACTGTGTCATCAGAATTCTTTTCTTCAGTCGAAGATGTATTGTTTGGTTTAGTTGGAAGGGATGACGCCTCATTGTTATCATTTGGAACAGGTGATAACTTTTCTAATTTAGTTGGATTATCTGGATTTGACTCTCCATTTAATGGTACAGCGCCCAATGGAACCGCATTCGAGGGAGGTTTAGTTGGTCTTGGTCTTAGAGGTATGTGAACTCTGTTGATAAGTCTTCTATTGCCACTTGCAATATCATATGAAAGTGGAGCAGGAGTGGAAGGAGCGTGTTGTCCTCTGTGCGGGTAAAATGGAATAATAGGATGTCTTGGTGGTGGAAGGAGTTGTACTACTGGGTTTGAAAGGGTAGTTGGAGGCTTGACAGGGGTTGGTGGAGTGGGAGTTGAGGGTGATAATGGTAGTTTAGGACTAGCTGGTGCTTGCGGTTGCGGCTGTTGTGGAAGCTGTGGCTGTTGTGGAGGCTGTGGCTGTTGTGGAGGCTGTGGCTGAGGTGGTAATCGATGTGGAGAGGGACGTCTCGTAGGACGTCTATTCAGCAAGAATAAGATTGAAGGCGGTAACGCTTCGCTTACTGAAAACGAAGGTGATTGAAATTAATTTCAAATTTAGCTTGTGGTTTCAAAACAACGTTTGCTACAAAAATTAGATCTATGCCACATTCAAAATTGTGCAACGTCCTACTTTACATGTAAATTGTTTATGCATTCTATTCTAAATCGTTATCAGTATTTTCAACTACCGTGAGACTCAATAATAGTTACACGAACGGATAACTTCGCTGCCAGCGGTCCAAGAGGAAGGACTACGAACTAGTCTGAAACTTGTCGAGCATCACTCGACTTTTATACGTGAGTTATCCGTTTGTATAACTACGTCATTATTATTTTGATATTTGGTGGCATTGGCAATGTTCGCACTATATGCTTAGATATTGCATTCCACGTGATATTCTTAACGATTTTTTTTTCTTGTTTCAATAAAATTAATACTCACTATGTACTTCTTTTTTTGCTGCCGATTTCTCGCTTTCAGAGCTTGCTGTAAATAATTAAGAAAGAAAGAGTCTGTAAAGTAAATAGATACTTCTATTAAAAGTAATTGGCATAGGTAATACCAACAAAGCGATGGAGAATTAGGTCCCTTTACTATGTCTTTCCTGTATTTTTGTGTATTATGTATATGTAAAAAACGAAATGGAGTTCCTTTACAAAGAACGCTATCCACTACTACTTCCATGCTGGTCTGGGATGGACCAGTTAGCATCATTATAACTATTTTTAATGCCCCTTTCCACCATGTCTTGTTACCTAAGGCTGTGTTTACCCCGTGAGGGATGTAAAACTCTGTATTTTTGCTGCACTTGGTGGGTTTTGTGTAGGTGAGGTACTTATTAAATTTTTGAGTTCGGCTTTCAACGTTATATTGTGTCAATTACGCGACTAAAAATTGGAGAGCTTAAATTACAATTAAAAGTCAGGAACGGACCGATTAGTTTTGGACTTTTTAGAAGACCTTCTTCAGACGTGAGTGGGTTCAGAACGGAGGTGCGTGGTAGCTAAGCCTTATCAAGAGAACAGCTCTTTCATTTTATGTGTGTCCGGGTGGAATCTAGAAACTCAATTTTAAAGTAGATACCTTCAACTGATTGAGCTGAAATTTTGCATACTTGTGTAAGTCGGATGACATATACAATAATTCGGTAGTAGAATTCTGGTGGCTTCAGGGCCATCTTTGCAGGAGGGAACTCTTCAACGGTTCGTCCGATGGACTTGAAATGTGGTGCACATATGTAGGATGGATCACAATGCAAGTATAAAGTATAGTCACCATATTTTCAATTACAAATATAATATTAAAGAACAAAATAGGTATTAGTTTTAAGAAATATTTTCATGTACACCGACTAATTTAAAATCTTCGTTATTCATTATGAAGTCCATCAATCAGCTTATTAATAACCTGTTATCTGTGACTGCTGCGACTGCTGTGACTGTTGCGACTGCTGCGATTGTTGTGACTGCTGCGACTTCTGCGACTGTTGCGACTGCTGCCACTGCTGCGACTGCTGCAACTGCTGCGACTGCTGCGATTGCTGTGACTGGTCAAACTGCTGTGACTGAGGCAGTTGTGATGTCGGTGGCAGCTGCGGCAACTGCGGAAGTTGCGGCAATTGTGATTGCTGTTGCTGTTTAATTTGTGGCAATGATTGCGATAGCGCCGATTGCGATGTTGGTGACAGCTGTGGCAACTGCGGCAATTGTGGTAATTGCGGTAGTTGCTGCAGCTGTTGAGGGTATTGCTGTGGCTGTTCAGGTTCTTGTTCCAATGGTGGAGTTAGCGGCGGTTGCAATGTTGATGGTACCTGTACTAATTGCCGCAACTGTTGAGGTTGTTGTTCCAATGATTGTACCAACGGCAATTGCGATGTTGGTGATAGCTGTGGCAACTGCGGCAATTGTGGTAATTGCGGTAGTTGCTGCAGCTGTCGAGGTTGTCGCGCCAATGGTTGTACCAACGGCGATTCTGGTGTTGAAGGTACCTGTTGCAACTGTAGCAATTGTTGTAATCGCGGTAGTTGCTGCAGCTGTTGAGGGTATTGCTGTGGCTGTTCAGGTTCTTGTTCCAATGTTGGAGTTAGGGGTGGTTGCAATGTTGGCAGTACCTGTACTAATTTCTGCAGCTGTTGAGGTTGTTGCGCCAATGGTTGTACCATTGGTAATTGCGGTGTTGACGGTACCTGTTGCAACTGTGGCAATTGTAGTAATTGTGGTAGTTCCTGCAGCTGTTGAGGGGATTGCTGTGGCTGTTCAGGATCTTGTTCCAGTGGTGGAGTTAGCGGTGGTTGCAATGTTTGCGGTACCTGTACTAATTGCCGCAGCTGTTGAGGTTGTTGTTCCAATGGTTGTGCCAACGGCAATTGTGATGTTGGTGAGAGCTGTGGCAACTGCGACAATTGTGGTAATTGCGGTAGTTGCCGCAACTGTTGAGGTTGTTGCGCCAATGGTTGTACCATCGGCGATTCTGGTGTTGACGGTACCTGTTGCAACTGTGGCAATTGTGGTAATTGCGGTAGTTGCTGCAGCTGTTGAGGGTATTGCTGTGGCTGTTCAAGTTCTTGTTCCAATGTTGGAGTTAGCGGCAGTTGCGATATTTGCGGTACCTCTACTAATTGCAGCAGCTGTTGAGGTTGGTTTTCCAATGGTTTGGCTAGCTGAAGCTGCGATGTTGGTGGCAGCTGTGGCAACTGTGGTAATTGTGGCAACTGCGATAGTTGCTGCAACTGTTGAGGATGTTGCGCCAATGATAAAGTTAATGTCATTGGCGATGTTGGCGGTACCTGTGGCAACTGTGGCAGTTGCGGCAACTGTTGAGGCCATTGTTGTTGCTGTGGAGGCTGCTGAAATTGTGGAGTCGGCGGCAACTGCGGCAACTGCGGCAACTGCGGTAATTGCTTCAGTTGCGGCAGTTGTTGATGCCATTGTTGCTGAGGTAGTTGGGGAGTGGGCGGCAGCTGAGACAGCTGCGGCAATTGCTGCAGTTGAGGCACCTGTTGCACACTTGGATGCTGTCGAAGCGTGGGTTTTTTATTCAAGAGGTATAAAACTGAATACGGCAGCGGCGAATACGCTAAAAGGACAAAGAAAACAAATATTAATAGTAAAATCAGTTGCTTTATGGATTTTTTTATCTTATTACTCTTATTGAAATTATCTAATCTTTTTTGTTCATTTTTGGAGCTTTTAAAGTTATCAGTTTCCTCGATCATTGTTTTAAATTGAAAATAAGCTGTTATCTTACCAGGTACATGTTTGTCTGCTGCTGCATTGTCGTTTTCAGGGTCTGCTCCTGAAATCACCGAAACGAAAATAAGTAAAAAATCACAACAACACGGATATTATAAATGTGAAGAGGTGAATCATGCTAAACGTGGTCTTAAGGTCTTGTCACCTTAGGCTCTGTCTACCCCGTAAGGGATAAAGACCTTGTGTCACCTTTTCACGCTTAAATTATAAAACCGATTTAGTTATCATTTGGTTTTGTAACCTTTTTGTAAAATAGTTCGGGGGAAGGACATCGCATAGTTTTTATCTCGGATTATTGCATAGTTCCATTTTAACGTTTCCTAAATAAAATAGAAAGTCATCAGAATTTTTTGATCAAAATAATAAATTTCCTAAAAATCTAAATGAAACAAAAGTATACTATACTGAATGTTACAAATTAAAATCATCTTATAATAGGGAATATGTGCATTTAAAAAAAATCGTAAAAGAGGCGAATAAAAGTGAAATTAAAAGTAATATCGGTCATATACGGAAAACAGTAATTTTCTATTTATTATTAGTATCTTTTTATTATTACCATGTTTTAATTTCTAGTTAGTATTGGGGTTCCCATATGTAAATTATTGTTATAATTTTATTTTTAATCTTTTCAATTTTTACCTTTTTTGTTATTCTGATCGCTTCATAATTGATGGTAACCGTTTTTTTTTTTATATTTCTTGGCTGCCACGATACAGGCTGTGCCTAGTGTGGAGTCATTGAAATTTCTAATATTATATTTCGTTTCTATTTTGGAAAATCAATTTTACTTACTTTACTTTACTTACTTACTTTTAAACTACTAATTAGTCAGCCATTAGAAAGAGAGCCGATTATGACATGTGAATGTGATGTCATTTGTCACAACGCCCGTATGAACTCCATAAAATATTTAAATTCCGTTCTTCTAGAAAGGAACAGGTCACAAATCTTTGACAGCTTATATCTCGGTTGTTTTTATGGTTATTTCGTTCTTTTTTTTTAATTATTTATTACATAAATGAGCTATTAATGAAACTCCATGGCATGGCATTAAAAGAATCGTTCCATTTTAAAGCAAACAAGAGCACTACGAATTAAGAGACAATACTAATCAACTTACGTATATCTCCGGCTAATAATGTTACTGTAAACACTAAGCACAGAATCTTGATCGCAGCCATTTTGACTGCTCCACCACTCAACATTACCAGCTATATTTATTTAGGCAACAACCTACGCTTATATAGACTCGTGTACATCTGAATCAATATTTGACTAATAAATTACCAATTCAACCCGTTACAGTTTTCAGAAAGGTTTCGGAGCCATGTTTTCGTGAATTTCACACGGCATATTTGTACTGACGTGGGATTATTTTAAAAGAACAGTCATGCGTTGTGAATGGGTAGTATGAGATCAACAGGCTTCATTTCTAGGTTATGGTTTTTGGTCACATTATTTAGCATTGCTTTAGTATAGCCGTAGCTTCACTTTTCGCATTTTTCTGTGTTCTAATTGTCAGTGCGCTTAGAAATTTAATTTCTAACGGTAAAACCGTCAAAGAAAACATAAAAAATCAAGAAGTAATAATTCTTGATTCATTTGACAGAATCAGAATCAGAATTTTTTATTGTCATCATTGTTACAGATTGGACACTACATTGCGTAAATACAGACGTCAAAATGAACAAGAATGACTCGTCATTGAGGATGTAGCACAAATTGCCATTCCATTTTACTTGGCATAAATCTATCTATTATCAAACCTCTTAAAACTAGAGATAAATACTACTATTGTTCGGTACAATTATTATTACAAATGTCGATACACAAATTTTGCACAAATATTTCATATTATAAAATTATTACTTATCATAGTCACTTTAATAGTACATGTCATTAATACAAATTAAAATATCAAAATATCAAAATAATAACATTGTAACACAGAGTATTGTAAGACAGTACCTATAATTTCAAAAACAGCGCCTTCTCTCGTCCCTGGTGAGCAGTAGATGTTCCACGGGAGTTTGTAATTGTGTCGTACAGACACATCATTCAAACAGATGACGCTTGGGGACTAAACTTTGCATAGTAACAAGGTCACGGTCGTGACAGCTAGTAAAATTACAGATAGAAAAATTCGAAGGCTTACCCACCTGCTATGGGTGGTGTGGTATAGCACGCGACACGGAATGACAAGGATCCGGGTTCGATTCCCAGCCAAGGCTTTACTTTTCGGATTTTTCTGTGTTCTAATTTTCAGTGTCGTTTAGAAAGTTGTGTAACATTGACAAATTTAAATCGATATAATCCTTAAATTTAGTGATGACTTGTTATATGCAAGGGCGTCATGGAGCGACTAATTTGTAACATCTCTTAATATAATGTACATACATTCAAATTCAAATTCAAATTATTTATTAAAATAATCAATTGTACAAATAAATTATAAATGGTTAGTAAGCACTATATTATGTCTATCTATGTATTAGTAAGTACACAACAAAGTTAAGAACTAAACTAATGACTCGACATAAAACAAGTGTGCCTGCGCTTACAACGAAAGTATATTATAAACTGTGCGTAGAGTAATTAAATTAAATGCCTAAACTAGGATACGAAAGTACCCTGTATCTTAGGCAAAATTGCAACATTACAATGTTATAATAAACTAGCTTCGGCCCGCGACTTTGTTTGCGCAGAATTATACATAAAAACCTTCCTCTTGAATCACTCTATCTATTAAAAAAAACCGCATCAAAATCCGTTGTGTAGTTTTGAAGATATAAGCATACATAGGGACATAGGGACAGAGAAAGCGACTTTGTTTTATACTATGTAGTGATGATAAATAAATACTAAATATTATAAAACAAAGACGCTTTCCCCTGTCTGTCCCTTTGTATGCAGATCTTTAAAACTAGGCAACGGATTATGATGCGGTTATTTTAATAGATAAAATGACTCAAGAGGAAGAAGGTTCGTAATTATAATAATTATACGCAGACAAAGTCACGGACAGAAGCTAGTAAGTAAATAAAACATCAAAAGAATCATCAAGTGTGGCCGTGAAAATATCTACACATTAATTTTAAAACTTCAATCATCGTCCAATTTTTTTAAGTTTTAAAAGGTCAACTTTGGCTTAAAGTAATTATGAATATGACATCGCTCTAATTAAAATAGGTACGGTAGAGTCAAAGGCTCGCATTAACCGTGAAATTAGACGGTAGTCGGTGTATGCTAAATGATAGACGTTAAATAAGGAGTAGTTACAAATCGTGTTCACAATAAAGCACTTTGGATATGAAATTGAAGAATTACTTAAATGCTCTCATATGTCTATGCTTTTTTTCGAAGACAAAGGGTTTTGTGACTGGGCAACCATTTTCAATTATATTTTATATACCTATTAAGTAAGTTTTCTTCCATGCTAGCCTGAGAGTAAAGAAAAAAACATAGGATGTACCAGTTGCTTCTCTTCCCGCACAGATAGTAAAAGCCCATCGAGGAATTAGGCGAAAATCTTAGGGATCATTGTTATATAGGCGATGTGGCTAGCAACCCATCACTGTTTTGATTCCCCTTTCCATCCATACGCCCACAATTTTGCTGAACGTGGTCTTTAGGTCTACTTACCTTAGGCTCTGTCTACCCCGTAAGGGATAAAGACGTGATTTATGTTTGTATGTACGTATTTATGTATGTATGTATGTATGTAAGATTTATTTTCCGATTTTTGACTTTATTTAGTACGATACTGAAAACTAGACTATTGATCTTCAAATTCAGATCCGGCTTAAATTTCCGACAGATTTTACTATTAGTTCTATTTTTTTAGTACAATTTGAAATATTATTCTTTAAAGTTTTCAAATAGATTTAGATCCCAACGGCGACCAAAACTATAGAAGTAGGTACCCCATTCTAAACACGCCTGGTAATGATAATTACTTTCATACCTTAATCATTTATCAATTCGAGCATTCGGCAATCATTAATCATTAATCACAGCGCAACACGGGAGCCACTTAATGATATAAATTTCTCGGCTCAATCCATCATCGCGCTCGTTTTTAATTGAATATGAAATAATTATTTTAAAAATAGGCTGACTTTCATCCAAGTAATTACGTAACAGACCATTTCCATCCCATATACAGATAACTAGCTTCCGCCCGCGACTTCGTCCGGGTAGAATTTGACTTAAGATCTGATGTTGAGGGCAATAATTATTAAGGAACTATTAGTTTCATTTTTTTCAATAATTCTAAACGTGAAGCAATTTCACATTAATTCTTTTGAATGCACTTACGAGTAGGCCCTTTTGTAATGTCGGGATGTCCATAATTTCTTTTAAATAACATGTCACATTCTGCTATACATTTCTCTTCAATCTATCATTACTTGGAGCACGATACCATATCAGATGACACTGAGTTGAAAAGCAGTCGAGGCAAACTTGGATACTCTAACGTAATAAAGTACGTAGCTATACTAAACAAGCACAAAAACTCGCATATAATTATACATAAGTCATAAAATTAATCTGGAAGGTAACAAGTCCACATTTAGCACGTTTAGGTCTTGTTACCTTCGGCTCTGTCTACCCCTACCAGGAACGTCGGCCGCTGTCTTTTTCAAGACGAACCACGAGAAGACAACCTCTATAAAAAATCCAAGCAGCACCAGCGGGAGAGGACGGGAATTCCCAAACCTGCATTTCTGCGGTGCCGCGAAGAGGGAACCTCATTCCGGGGTGGTCGTGGGGCGGCGCGGTGACACCGAGTGCTCCCGTAACGCCTCACATTAATACCACCGAATAGGGAATCCTTGTGGTTTTTAGCGGGTATGCATGCCGTCGCGGGAGAGCCCCACATAACTGATTTAAACGAGATTTAATAACGGCTGTGTAGAATCACGAATGTAGTAAACTTCACTTGTGTGGAATCCAATTTGTGTAGAACAACGAATAGGATGAATCGCGTTTGCGTAGTCGATCACATAATTCACCCCCCGGTAACCCCGTACCGGGCGGATGCATATGGCGCATTTTCCACATCATAAAAAAAGTCTCTGTCTACCCCGTAAGGGATAAAGACGTGATTTATGTGTGTGTGTTAATCTGGAACGATCTGCCGAGGTACTGGCTGGTGGTTGAGTCAGTATGACTGAACATCTCTGTAAATATTTTTGAAGCTTTTTTCATCGTGGGTGTGGAATTATTTTCATTAGTCGATGTTATTTGCGGAAGAGGGTGACTCACTTTGAATCTAAAATAACAATAATAAGCTTGTACAAGGGTGTTGTATAGCAGTTAGAGGATTCAATACTACCGAGATTTGGGATCCCGGGATCCCCGCCATATTTTGGTCCCGAAATTTTCGGGATTACATTCATCAAATCCCGGGATTTTCGGGATCAATACAATACGTTTTTTTTTATGTTAGAGAGGCCAGACAAACGAACTAGTGGGTCACCTGATGGTAAATGATCACCACTGTCCATAGACACACGCAGCGCTTTACGCGATGCCAGTGCGTTGTCGGCCCTACAATACATACATAAATCACGTCTTTATCCCTTACGGCGTAGACAGAGCCTTAGGTAACAAGACCTAAAAGCCACGTTTGGCATGACTGTAGGCGTATAGGTGGAAAGGAGCCGCATCGCCTATAACATGACTCCTAAGATTTTCGCCCATTCCCTCGATGGGCTTTTACCATCTGCGCGGGAAAAGAAGCAACTGGTACATTCTATGTTTTTTCTTTACTCCTAGACCAGCATGCGGCTAGCGTGCGGCTAGCAACCCATCACTATTTTGTTTCTTTTTTCCACCTATACGCCTACAATCATGCTAAATGTGGCCTTTAGGTTTTCTTACCCCAGGCTCTGCCTACCCCGTAAGGGATATAGACGTGATTTGTGTATGTATGTGTATTATGTGTCTCTCTCGAATCGAACCCGGATCCTTATCAATCGACGATGCGTGCCGCTACACCAATAGCAGGATATCTACTAGATCTTGTCTGACACAAACTTAAACTAGTTTCACGCTAAACTCGTCGCAATAAGTCACCGCCGGTGTCCCAATTAGTTTTCATTACACAAAGCCATACACACCATACAACAGTCCATTTACGCCCCCGCCACACCATACAAGGCCATCTTATCGTCACTATCTGACATTATGAGCGTTAACGCTTCCGCCGTGGATCTCATAAATAGTAACGCTGGCAGCGGTAGCTTTGACTTTAATTAAGAGTCTTTCTAGTTTAATTTTCGTATAGAAAGGCCGCCGGTTTTGCAAAACGATTTCGGTAATTCTTCCATGCTGGTCTGAGAGTTAAGAAAAATATAGAATATACTAGTTGCTTCCTTTCCGCGCAGATGGTAAAAGCTCATCGAGGAAATCGGCGAAAATTTTAGGAATCATGTTATAGGCCGTGCGGGTCCTTTCCACCTATACGCCCACAATCATGCTAAACGTGGCCTTTAGGTCTTGTTACCTTAGACTGTCTATCCTGTAAGGGATAAAGACGTGATTTTATGCATGTATTGTATTGATCCCGAAAATCCCGGGATTTGTTGAATGTAATCCCGAAAATTTCGGAACCGAAATACGACTGGGATCTTAGAAATCATGATATAGGCGATGCGGCTAGCAAGTCATCACTATTTTGAATCCCTTTTCCACCTAGGTATACGCCCATAATCATGCTAAACGTGGCCTTGAGGTCTGTCTACCCCGTAAGGGAAAAAGACGTGATTTATGTATGTAAAATTTCTAATCAGCAATATTGAATCGGTAAAATTCTAGAAATTAGTTTTAAATAATTATTAAACCAACTTGCATAAAAAAGTCGTCAAAATCAAGTCAAATGAATCACACCTCATTACGTGGGTGGTTATGAATGAAACCATCTTGAATGGCTACTTATCTCAAATCAGATCTCCGCCATATTTCTTGTTTACGCTAGGTCAGTTTCCTTTGAGTTTTTATTGAGATCTCGTGGCCTGATACGCTAACGGGATGTTGGTTAGGTTTATATGGAGGGTTCCGTTGCTTAAAAAAGAAAAAAAGAAAAAAAATCTCAACCATACTCGTAAATTTTTTCTATCCGTTCGAAAATAGATCACGAAAAGTGAGTGAGTTTCGAAATTAAAAAAACAACAACTTCCCGAGCAATGAAATGTAATGAAATTGTGTATATTATCTTATATTTGTGTGTCTTGCAAAAAGGAATAAATGTGTTCTTTCTTTCTTTCTTTCTTTCAAATCAATTTATTCCCGCTTCGTTAACTTTTTAAAACTTCAAACAATTGCATGTAAAATTGAGAAGACTTCATGGCATCAGTCTATCTATCTGTCTGCCTATTACGCTTTCACGTCCAAACCACTGAACCGATTTTAATGAAATTTGGTACTGAGGTAGTTCCAGTCCCAGGTGAGAACATAGGATGGTTTTTATCCCGGAAGATCGCATAGTTAGCTTCTTAGATTCGTTCGCTACTATATGTACTTTACTTATTGACGTGCAATATGAAAAGAAATGTGGAATCCCAAAAAGTTAAAACAGTGGATAGAACGGTGTTGATGATTCGATTAAATTAAATGTCCACTGTATCGAATTTCATGTTTATATAAAAGAGGCAGTCACATTAACAAACTTATAAACAAACAACTAAATTATCTTAATTTTTATTATTTTGTTTTCGTCGGTCATTTTCCATTATTTAGACTAGATAATCTTGTTTCCACAAATCATAGTCATCTTTATAACGTGCTAAGTTATTATAACGCCGTATATATAAAAAAAGCCGTGGTAGCCTAGTGGTTTGACCTGTGGCCTCTCAAGCAGAGCGTCGTGGGTTCAAATCCCGGGCGCGCACCTCTGAGTTTTTCGGAATTTATGTGCGAAAATTACATTTGAAATTTGCCATGAGCTTTTCGGTGAAGGAAAACATCGTGAGGAAACCTTGCACACACCTGCGAAGAAATTCAATGGTGTGTGTTAAGTTCCCAATTCGCACTGGGCGCGCGTGGGAACTATAGCCCAAACCCTCCAATACACGGAGGAGGCCTATGCCATGAGGCACGCCGAATTACGCGACAATTTAATAATAAAAACAACAACAACAACAAAAATGAAATTGTAGCGAATTCGGAATAAAAAGGCTATATTATATTATTATATTATAAGTTATTATAACATTATTAATACTGAAATGGTTTTCTTTCGAAATAGTAATCTGTATTGAAGAGAGAACATTTTAGTGGGCCAGGATCGGACTTGCATATGGGATTCGGACAGTAAATTAAACTATAAGAGAAATATATAAAACATTTTATTCTTAAATAGAAAAAAATAAACAGAGATTCTTCTGGATTATGTAGTATATTTTATTTGTGTATCGTTTCGTGAGTCACAGACGGTTCTGGCTGAAAATCAGTGCTACAGGTGTCTAACGCCTTCGCCAAAGTCAAAGTAACAAAAATATAAAAAAAAATGTGACAAAATGTCGGCAACGTTGTACGGTAATGGTCAAAGACCCCCCGCCTTCCCCCCATGTCGGACTCTTAGCCAACGGTCAATGATATCCCTCAGAAACTGCCAGGAAATCATTAGCCAATGTCCAGGGTGCACCGGACCAAGCACTGCTCTTCCCCCCGGATGGATCCAAAAACGACCAGCTCTTGACCACACCCCATTGGCTCGCACCCCGGATTGCATACATAATTAAAAAATAAAAATATCACTAAGAATTGTCGCGTAGCTATCACATGCTATGCTCACATTTCTTTTCTTTTATTGACTGTTTTGGTTCCGTTTGTGTCGAATTTTGTGTCATTACATTTTGTCTTTTTTCTTTCTGCTACTACTTTATTTTACATACATACATACATACATACCGTCACGCCTCTTTCCCACAGGGGTAGGCAGAGACTACTTTATTCCACTTGCTACGATCCTGACATATTTCTTTCGCTTCATCCACAGTCATCAATCTCTTCATACATGCTCGTCGGTTTCCGGTACTCCTGACCTGACCTTTTTCCAAAACGTCTCCTATTTGGTCTCGGAACGTCCGTCTAGGCCTTCCCCTCCCAACGCAACCATTCACACCCATATAGATCTGTTTAGTTAGTCTACTTTCATCCATCCGCTCTACATGCCCAATCCAACTAAGCATACTTTTTTCTATCCTAGTCACTATATCCTCTTTCACACCAGCACGTTCCCTTATCACACTGTTCCTTATTCTATCTTTCAGTGATACACCTTCCGTACTTCTTAACGCTCTCATTGTTACTGCATTGATTCTACTTTCATGCTTCTTTTCCCATACCCAAGTCTCGCTACCGTACATTAATGTTGGAACAAGCACCCCTCTGTGAACAGCTGTGTAAGACGCGCCTTTATTTTATTTGGCTTTAAAATATCGCTTTACTATATTCCTAAAGTTCTATTGATTAGTACGAAGCCTAATTCTCCTTTAATTGAGGGTAGTGATGTACAATTATTTTCACCAATAAGGAATTGATTTCTTTTTAAAGAGTGCCGGCCTTCGCCCGCAGCTCGATGTAATCGACTAAGGAACTTTCATCGATACATTTAAATCGATTCTCGTCCAAAACTTGATATTAACTTTAATGTTGCTTGATGACCGTCCGATGCCAGATTTGGTTTGATCCCTATGGGACTGAAAAAAAAAAACGTTTGATGAAATTTGAGAGTGCCTGTGATAATATTCTGTTTATAATTAGACTGCATCGTAATCCATGCTGGTCTGGGAGTAAAGAAAAAACATAGAATGTACCAGTTACTTCTCTTCCCGCGCAGATGGTAAAAGCCCAGGCGAAAATTTCAGGAATCTAGCGACTAGGGACTAGCGGCTAGCGACCCATCACTATTTTGATTCCCCTTTCCACCTATACGCCCACAATCATGGTAAACGTGGCCTTAAGGTTTTGTTACCTTGGCTCTGTCTACCTCATAAGGGATAAAGACGTGATATATATGTGTGTGTGTGTGTGTGTGTGTGTGTGTGTGTGTGCATCGTAATATTGGGAGCTAATCAAAGGTAATCGCGGTTTAAATTTCTACTAACATTATAAATGCGAAAGTAACTCTGTCTGTCTGTTACCTTTTCTGGCTTAAGCCGCTGGACCGATTTAGTTAGAATTAGGGATACAGATAGTTTCAGTCTCGGGCAAGGACATAGAATAGTTTTCTCGGAAAATTGCATAGTTCCCGCGGGATAGCGATAAGCGAATTCTGCTGGGAAACAGCCAGTACTACATAAAATACGATACTAAAAAAATTCTAAGTCTTACAATACGGTTCCTCTACTAGGTACAAAAAGTTGTGAGTTCTCATGTAAAACCAAGTCATTTATTTTAGTATTTAGTCTATCACGTTGCGATGGGCAAAGGAAGGAAACTCAGTGGGTGGAGGATACAGAAAATGTAGCAGAAAGAAGACAGAAAAAATGTAATGAACGACACAAAATTCGACACAAACAGAGCAAAAAAGTCAATAAAGGAAAAGAAGGAATGTGAGCATAGCTATGAGATAACTATATGACAATTCTTGAATCTGTGCTTATTTTTATTCATTTAAAACATAAGGCACCTACAAAAATACATACCTACCGAGTTAATGAGAAATAAGAATAATGCTTTATTGTACAAAATATAAAAGAGTCAGACACAATTCACAAAAAAAAACATTAAATGTATACACAAAGGCGAACTTATCCCTATAACGGATCTCTACCAGTTCTGTTAACCTTTGAGTAGATGAGAGGAGCATTAAAAATAATATTGGTTCTTCTGCTTTGCAAGTTTTTTTTCTGAATAGTAAGTCTACAGTGGAACAAACTATTCGGTTAACCGTCTCCCTCGATATTCGTCACAGGGCACGGATACAAGTCACCGGCGATATCATTACGACGTGATATTTTAACTGATACATTGAATGCCTTTGTATTGAGCCCCATTACCTTATTGCGGGGTACAAGCCCTGTTTAATTTCAATTAGGTACTCTTGTTTCCGATTTTTTCTATACAGCGTGTTATTTTTCACGAAAGCCTATAAAAAGATCAGTATTTAAATATTGTGAATCTTTTTAAGGTTTTTTAATAACTTAACATACATCTGTCACTTTGACATTTGCCTTTGCTAGACATAGAAAGATTTTTTGTTTTTTTTTTAATATTGTTACAATTAGGGTGTCAGTTTTTGACCGTGACTTAATCGAATCGATGTGTTCGGGGTTTTTTTGAAATAACATGTTTTTGACAGCATGTCCGTAAATCAAAGGGTCAAGCACGAGTCAGGCTCGCACACAATTGTAAAATGGCTATACTTTTTACATACCTACTTATACTTTAATATACTGACAGACGGACACATAACAGAGCCTTATTAATTAGGATCATGCTGTCATTTTTTCGCTGACTTTCACTTCTCGTTAGCGAATTGAAGCAACTATATTGATACTACAACAAATAAATAAATATCTTGGGACAAATTACACTAATTGACCCAGCCCCAAACTAAGCAAAGCTTGTACTATGGGTTGGTACCCATAGTACAAGCCTGGTGGCAACGGATAAACATACTTATATAATGTAACTTAAATACATACAACATCCATGGCTCGGGCACAAACATTCGTATTCACATACAACTGTCTATCCCTACCCGGATTCGAACCCGAACGAAATATTGATAAGCCTTCCTTAAAATACCAATTGTTCGTACAGGTTGAGAAACAAAACACAATCTAGCATTATTTCTTCGCCCGCGATCAACATGTATAAAAAAAAACAAGATCACACGCTGACCTCTTCCACGTCGGGTGTCGGAGTCACGTCCAGAAATCGCATGAAAATTATAAAGGAGTTAAGTGAATTCGGCGCGTTTCGGCCGTAATGGCGGCATTAATGACAGCTGTCATCGATCGCGCGATGGGAAATTTACGATGTCACTAGTGATGGGGTCGAGTATCGATAGTTTTGGCTTACGTTTAGAAAATATGCATCCGCTTAGATCTAAATCTAGTTCTCTATACCTACTTCATTCTCATACTTGCTTCCTGTGTGTACACTTATTTTTAGTTCAGGAATTATAAATAGGTATTTTCCTTCCACATTTGAAAATGGGTTCATAATTTTGTTTCGACCAATGAAGACATGTTGCTGCTTGTGATTAGGTACTTGGTTTCTACTAAGCAGAGAGCTGGAATTTTGTTTTTATTTGTCATTTTCGACATTTTGCTCGACAGTAGACAAAGATGCAACATATTCTGCGTTAACGGGTTTGAAACTGAATGTTTGTAAGAGAATAGGAATATTGTAGAAATAAATAACTACTTATGCTACTGTTTCGTAAAATACTCACCACTCTAGAATACTTCAACTCTAGCATAAAAATATTGTATCGCTATCCCGCGGGAATAATGCAATTTTACGAGATAAAAAATAGCCTATTTGTTAATCTAGGATATCAGCTATCTCCGTTCCAAATTTTATCCAAATCCATTCAGTAGTTTTTACGTGAAAGTAACAAACATCCATCCATCCATACTTACAAACTTTCGTGTCTATAATATTAAGTAGGATTATTAGATTACAATAATTTTAAGTTTGTCGATGATTTTGTCGATAGCTTTGTCGACGTTCTCGTCCCTAGCGGGATGTATAAATTTGTGCCACAGCCTAATAATCATTGGGTAATGATTTTAGAAAATAAGTGCACCGTACGATGTTCTTTTGATGTTTTTTTATTGCAAAATCGAGTAATAAAAGTTGTTTCAAAAATATGAAATGCAGTTATACAGTATTTTAAAGTAGCTCAAGCTTATGCTTTTTCAGGGTTACGCACACACACACACACACACATACACACACACACACACACACACACACACACACACACACACACACACACACACACACACACACACACACACGCGCACGCACAAATCAAGTCATCAACCCTTACGGGATAGACAGAGCGTAAAGATAACAAGACCTAAAGGCCACGTTAAGCATGATTGTGGGCGTATATATGAAAAGAGAAATCAAAATAGTGATGGCTTGCTAGCCGCATCGCCTACAACATGATCCCTAAGAATTTCGCCCATTCCCTCGATGGGCTTTTACCATCTGCGTGGGAAGAGAAGCAACTGGTAAATTCTATGTTTTTCCTTTGCTCCCAGACCAGCATGGAAGTATGCGTATGTAGGTATAATATAGTAGAGAAACATTGACTACACCCGTGCGAAGCCGGGGCGAATCGCTAGTGTACAATATTCATCTATGCAACCTATGGGTACTATGGGCAGTAATGATTATTTTACCATCTGGCAAACCAGTCCTTCTGACCGCTTAAAAAAAATCAAACAAAACTGTTTACTCTCAATACATTCGTGGCAGATTTATCGGCGCTGGCGCAACGTCACTTGTATCGCGGCGACGCGTCGTAACTCGATCATTGAATCGATTGTGATCAATCGATGAGTCGTCGCAAAGTATTAGTTTTTTTAAGTAGTGTCTTTTTTACATACATACATAAATCTTTATCCGTTACGGGGTTGACAGAGCCTAAGGTAACAAGACCTAAAGGCCACGTTTAGCATGATTGTGGGCGTATAGGCAGAAACAGGAATCGAAATAGTAATGGGTTGCTAGCCGCATCGCTTATAACATGAGTCCTAAGATTTTCGCCCGTTCCCTCGATGGTTTTTTACCCACAATCATGCAAACCGTGACCTTTAGGAGTTACCTTAGACTCTATCTGCCCCGAAAGGGATATAGATGTTATTTATGTATGTAGGTACCTACTATTTGCCTTTGGACATTTGTCATCCAATGTGCTATGTATGTACCTATGTATGTTCAAATAAAACTTATACTTTAACAAAAACGTGTTGAAGGCGTTTTCGTAACAAATAATTTATATACATACATATATACGTATATCACGTCTTTATCCCTTACGGGGTAGACAGAGCCTAAGGTAAGAAAACCTTAAGGCCACATTTAGCATGATTAAGGGCGTATAGCTGGAAAGGGGAACATGTCAAATAATTTACAGAGGGTTAAAAAAGGCCTCTTCATTTTCACGCCACTTTGCCCGGTCCCGTGCCAGTCTCATCCACAGTTTTCCAGAATGACAGATTGTCATCTGACCAACGGCATCGGATTTATTCAGCAGTAAACTCTGTCAACAAACATTCAAGAGGAAGTTCAAAGGTCTTAGTAAAAGGTATTTATTGTTAGCTAAGTACAGAACAGTGTTCCGTCTAGCTCTAGTTACGTCGGAAGTATCGCGTATAGGAAGCGACGCCGTTTTTTTTAGTCCACTCTTCCATTAAGCCGTAGCATAAATATGTAGAGCGGTACAGAGCGTTTCCATGCTGGCCTGGAGGCAAAGAGAAAACATGGAATGTACCAGTTGCTTCTCTTCCGCGGAGATGGTAAAAGCCCATCGAGAGAACAGGCGGAAATCTTAGGAATCATGTAATAGGCGATGTGGCTAGCAACCCATCACTAACTTTATTCCCATTTCCACCTATACGCCCACAATCATGTTAAACGTGGCTTTTAGGCCTTGTTTAGGCTCTATCTACCCCGTAAGGGATAAAGACGTGATTTATGCATGTGTTATGTATGTGTATAAATATGCAGTTTGTTTCTAGTCCTAGTAATATTATAAATGCGAAAGTTTGTGATGATGTTAGTGTGTATGTTTGTTCTTTCTTCACGCTGAAACGACTGGCCTGATTTGGAGAAAATTTGGAACACAGATAGCTGGTACCCTAGATCTGATCTTAAGTTCTGTCTAGCCCATAAGAAATAAAGGCGTGATTTGTGTATGTATATATGTTAATATAGAAAGAGTTCCTTCAGCAAGTGAGTATAAAATCCTTTGTTGTTCGTCCTTCCATCTGTTAAGACCTTTTTTTTCAAGAGCACGTAGAGCTATAAAATTGAAATTTGTCTTTTAAACCATCCCCATCAAAGCCATATTCCAAAACATTTTGAGAACTTGTCAATTAAAGTATTATCCACATGCTCCTTATAAAGCTGGTACGACACGACACATTAAATCAGCAAGCGTGCCTTATACGCTTAATGAAACAAAAGCATTATTCATATGATATTTTTTCATGCCTTACAAAATAACTTACACTCAATGAGTATTATCGAGCACTCAATACGGGCATAAAAGACTATAAAATACAATACAACCGTGTAATCATAAACTTGTCAAAATAAAAATCGAATCAAAGTGAACCTTTACGTCAAGTCATAGAGTCGAGGCAAGTAGAATACAGGTGCATTTGTAAGTTGGCGTTTCCTAAAGGTCCGCTTTTCTTTGTTGAGTGACCAAAAATATGGTGATCGGATCGGTTACGTGGTATTTATTTGGTGTTCCGAGATCTTACGATTTTAAGGACGGTAGACGCGACCTTTTTCACGGCATTTAAAAAGGACTGGTGTGTTTCTTTTCAGTGAGTTATTACGATTTGTTGTTAAAGCGGAATAAAAGCATTCAGTTACGCAATCACAATAAGAATCAAAATGGGAGACGTTTTGAAAGAAGTTCAGGGGGCGATTTTTGAAAGCACATCACTTGAAAGTGGTGTAAAGGCTCGGATTACTTGGGGTTTCGGGGGTTTTCGTTTTTCAAATAATCATTAGATAGCTTGTTATAGATTTGATAGGATATGCAGTCAGAACTCCTCTTTTTACTGTCGCTCATCTCACCGCGCTCAACTCATCGCGTTCTCATCGGATTGCGCTCGGCGAACTGACATTTTGGCGACGCCGAACAGCAAATTAAACGTTTGGCTCTGCAAATGATTGGTAATAGTTTAGGCGTGTCAGCGCCGAATAGAGGCTCAGCTTATATCTCCAAAACTACAGCTCAAATCAAAGTTTTGACTAGCTCACAAGATTAATGAGAGCTGTGATTGTCTTATAATATGCTACTCGTATTTCAAATTCAGCACAATATTCAACCCTTTCGAATGTATTTTCACACATGTGCTTTCAAAAATCGGGTCCCAAGACAGGAGTACCCGAAACCGGCGAGCATTTATGAAGAGATTGATGAATGTGGATGAAGCGAAAGAGGTTATGTCGGGATTGTGGCAAGTGGAACAAAGTAGTATCTGCTTTCCCCTACGGGAAAGAGGAGTGACGGTATGTATGTATGTCAATTGCATTATATAAACATCGATATCAAGGTCGATAAAAAAATATTCACGCTTTACTGAAAAACAATTTCTTTGCGACAGCGGGGTCTAATCATAAGTCACATTCGCGCAACACTGTCACCTTAGAAGACGCGTATCCTTAAATCGTAACATAATGTAGCCTATTAAATACAATACCCTAATGCGGCGTTTCTAGAACAATCCAACACCATTAACACTAAGTCTGTCAATCACATAGCACCTAGAGGGTACTTGCATGTCATTCACGCTACTATCAGAGCCCGAGACGATGGTATCGGCCGCTCAATAGAATTCCTGGGCTAGGTTCCCTAGGCAACCGTTAAGGAGATGCTGTGGTATTAAAAACCCGGCCGAGTGAGAGCCGGATCGGCAATTTTAGGTATGGATTGGTTGGGGACTATCGGGAGTGGTGAGACGCTTAAGGCAGCTTTAAGCGCAGGCTCAGGCCCCGTCAGAGACTCCGAAATTTCCTATGTAATAAAACATGGTCTCACTAAACAGGCGTACGTCAAAGATATCTTTACACTGTAGTGCCTTGTCGTTGTAACTTCATGTTTGAACTTTCACATGAAGTTGTCAAAGCGCCTTGAACGACAAGGCACTAAAGTGTAAACCATTCTTGAATGGAATTAAATAATTATTAGACTGCTCGTTATAAATTCGACAGGATATGCGATGAGAATTCTCTTTTTTTGTAGCATTTTGACAGCTGTTGACAATTCCCTACAAAAGTAACGAGGCGCCCCAAATAGTAGGAACTCATCGCGTTCTCATTGGTTATGCTCGGCGAACTGTTATTTTGGCGACGCCGAATAGCAAATTAACCTTTAGGCTCCGCTAATGGTTGGTAATATCGCTCGCGTCCTAATCCCGAAAAGAGGTCCAGAGGTGCGAGCGAAAATGGATGGCGAAACTAATACATAGTAGATTAATGCCGAGGCCTGGAAAGTAGCCAATTGGTGGATAATTAACTTGTGTAAAAACACGAACCGCAGGTGAGTGTTTTTTAAAGTTACGAATCCAGCAATTGCTTTTCCAGCTGAGGCAGACGTAATGTTTTTCTTAAACATTGAGAGAAAATGAAAATAAATTTTGCGCAAAACTTCCTCGCAACTTAGGTTGTTTTCACGTTCGCGCCTTTTTTTAAAGTTTTTTTTATGTCATCTGTCACCGTAAGCTATTTGAGACATCGATAAAAACGTTAGACTGTAACAAAACGCGCACTACTCGGCCATCGACTTGGCTGTACTATGACACTGTTGTTCATTATTCCATAGTCTATTTAACTTTTTAAAAAATTAAAAACAAATGACAAAACAGTCCAGCAATCCGATTTATGGTCAGAAAATCGCCTCTGCAATGTAATTCGGCCGTCAACGAGGCCCTTCGTGCTTACTTAGAATACAATGACGACGTTTACGACTGTGTTTGAGAAGAAAATCTTGTATTAAAACGTCTAGCAGCCTTTAAGTCTTCTCCTTAAACTGTAGTTATTCCACTGCCGTGTCAGGTCCGTGTGACCAGTGGAGGCCCAACTAATTGTTTCCGAAGCAATAATTGCCTTTTCCAGAGTTAATAGGTCCATTAAATGCCTGGACCTGTGCGCTTTGTGCTCCCGCTTAATTATTGCTCGTAGCTTCAAGTTTAAGTATACAAAAGGCTTTTTGAAGCTGTTAGGTGTTCTTTTAAATGGTTCGCTAATTATTGTACTAATGGCTACTTGAATTGTGAATGGGAAGTTTGTTTTCCACCTGTAGGCTTAATTATTACCTAGCTCGCTCGCAATCGCCATCGTGTTCATTTTGACAGTTCTTGTATGAATGTGACAGCTAACTGATTCCGATGCCAATTGTCAGCCCATACATGAACTGTCAAAATGAACACGATGGCGATTGCGAGCGAGTTAGGTAATAAGCCTACTGGTCGCACACAATCAATACAATCAATTGTATCTGTTTATTTACACACACACACACACACACACACACACACACACACACACACACACACACACACACACACACACAAATCACGTCTTCATCCCTTACGGGGACAGAGGCTAAGGTAACAGGTACCTACAGGCCACATTTAGCAAGATTGTGGGCGTGTAGGTGGAAAATGGAATCAAAATAGTGTTGGGTTGCTAGCCTCATCGCCTATAACATGATTTCTATTATAATCGCCCATTCCCTCGATGGGATTTTACCATCTGCGCGGGTGGAGAAGCAACTGGTACATTCTATGGTTTTTCTTCGCTCCCAGACCAGCATGGAAGACACTAGATACCTATTTGTCCAATAAAGTATTTACTTGACGTGATTTACGTATGCAAGTTTGGATGTTTGAATGTTGAAAGAAAAAACATAGAATGTACCAGTTGCTTCTCTTCCCGGGCAGATGGTAAAAGCCCATCGAGGGAATGGGCGAAAATCATAGGAATCATGTTATAGGCGAGGCGATGCGGCTACCAACCCATCACTATTTTGATTCCACTTTCCACCTATACGCACAAGCATGCTAAACGTGGCCTTAAGGTTACCTTAGGCTCTGTCTACCCCGTAAGGGATAAAGACGTGATGTATGTATGTATGGTAGTCGAAAATGGTTAGGCTCCAGTCTGAGCACAGTTTGCTCATCGCTCCTAACCTCAAAATCGAATCGAGTTGGAACCATCGAAAACAATCGAGCATCGGCGTGAGAACCTCTCGGATCGTGAAACTTTTAATGCACCCGATATTATCGGCTCCTGCTATGACGGACGGTCGTCCTAACTGCGAATTTATTCATAAACAGCGAGAAATCGAGATCTTGAGCGGTCACGATCGATTGTTGCCATTCGAATAGATTTTAATGATCCCAGTTTTAATGAAGAACGGGATCTGTTTAGTCATTATAAGATTTCGGATTGATTTGGCCAATCGTTTGATTGTGATGAGTTTTGGTGCATTCTCACGGTTTTCTTTTTGATTGACTAGGTAGCTGTTTGCCGCCACTTTTTTTTTTTTTTTATAGACGAATAGGAAGGCAAACGAGCAAGTGGGTCACCTGATGGTAAGTGATCACCACTGCCCATAGACACCCGCAACCCCGGAGGGATTGCAGATGCGTTGCCAACCTAGAGGACTGAGATGAAATGCCTCTTGTGCCCGTAATTTCCCCGGCTGTCTTACCCTCCACACCGGAACACAGCAGTGCAAGCACTGCTACTTAGCGGCAGGATTAGCGAGTAAGATGGTGGTAGCGATCCGGACGGACCTTGCACAAGGCCCTACCACCCGCAACTTTGTGCGCGGAGAATTAAAATTTGTAGTGGTGCTCTTTAAACTGCCTGAATCCGATTTCTTTGCATAATATTATGCTTACCTACATCATAATGCCTGCGTGTCATTATTTCATCTGTGATATTGGTTTGAACTGTGGGTTGATCGATCAGTCAGTCCTAAAAGTAATCAGAAATATTTCACATGTGTTACTTTCACTGAGCACTAAACCACTACTAATTATAAAACAAATTGTCATTAAGCTACAAATAAAAAAGTTGCCCCAAATCACTACCCGGTAGCATGGTGCCCAGAGGGCTGGCAACATTACCGCGTAGTATGGCAATGCTTACCCTTTGTGCTAAAAAAAAACCAGCCCTCTGGTCCCCCGATGCCTCATTTAACTTGGTCGACAATGACCCATATAGCTCGTGCGCACTCGGCCCCCACGGACCCATGGTTTCTACCCCAAATGGCTCAAACATGTACTGAGCACCCATTAATCATTTTTTTTTGGATTTTCGTCAAT
This sequence comes from Pandemis corylana, assembly GCA_949127965.1. Taxonomy (NCBI): domain Eukaryota; kingdom Metazoa; phylum Arthropoda; class Insecta; order Lepidoptera; family Tortricidae; genus Pandemis; species Pandemis corylana. The sequence continues at coordinate 13,405,149 of OX421863.1, forward strand.
TTTTTTTTTGGCATTTAATAGTGTCCTACTGCTGAGCAAAGGCTCTTTGTGATCATAAAGACTCAAGAACGCGTCATATTAGTCGAATATTATTTTATCAATGAAAAGAGTTCAATGGGTGTGTGAAGTTCCCAATCCGCACTGGGCCTGCGTGGGAACTATAGCCCAAGCCCTCTCATTCTGAGAGGAGGCCTGTGCCTTGCAGTGGGACGTGTATAAGCTGGTGATGATGATGATGATGACGATTATTTTATATTTTTTATTTAGTTATCTTACGACTTACGGGGACAGACAGAGCCTAAGGAAACAAAACCTTAAGGCCACGTTTAGCATGATTAAGGGCGTATAGGTGGAAAGGGAAATCAAAATAGCGATGGGTTGCTAGCCGCATCGCCTATAACATGATTCCTAAGACTCACCTATTCCCTCGATGGGCTTTTACCATCTGCGCGGGAAGAGAAGCAACTGGTAAATTTTATGTTTTTTCTTTACTACCAGACCAGCTCATTTATTTATTCGAAAATATAAGTTTGTCTATTAATTATAGTAATATTCCTGATCAACTTTGAATCACAATACCCATCTAGATACAATCGCAGTATAAATACAACTATAAACACCTTATAAGACAATACAGGTAATACAACCATCGAAACTCCACAAGAGTTATATGATGATATTATACGACCTCAGGTTTATCGATGAATCTTGTGGAACTTGTGAAACATAAAATATCCTATTAAAGGGAATTTAACGCACCAAGTACTGCTGTTTTAAGGTCCGGCCACACCAGTTCGTAAAAGACGTCGACGGTGCGTTTACGCAACAAAATGTATGAAGAAACGGTAAGGGAACGTGCGCATACGCAGCAGTGTAGTAGCTCCTTTACTTGTCTCTTTAAAACATAACACGCTTATGATGCCCAAGTGTGGTAAGAAGCGTCGTAGTTACTTGTAAAGACCGTTGAGAACTACCGCGTAGTTTCTGATAAAAACACGTTTAACACAAGCTTTTTTGCTGATGGTTCTTGCTTTATTATCGTTGCATTGTCATTGGACCACTGGGTTGTAAGTAGAGATGTCACGAATATTCGGCTACTATTCGGTATTCGGTATTGGAAAAAAAGACACGTCATATTATTCAAGGTTATATGTATTCATTATTAACTACTAGCTTTTGCCCGCGGCTTCGCACGCGTGAACCATGAGCATTTCAAAGAAGCAAGCAATCAAGCAAGCGAGCAAGCGAACCTGCAAGCTTTCAAGCAAGCATGCAAGCATGTAAGTATGCAAGCAGGCAAGCAAGCAGGCATGCAAGCAGCAGGCAAGCAAGCATGCAAGCAAACTTGCAAGCAAGCATGCAAGCAAGCGTGCAAGCAAGCACTCAGCGAGAATGCATGAACCTGAACATGAAGCAATCAAGCAAGCGAGCAACCAAACCTGCAAGCTTTCAAGCATGCATGCAAGCATGTAAGTATGCAAGCAGGCATGCAAGCAGGCATGCAAGCGAGCAAGCGAACCTGCAAGCTTTCAAGCAAGCATGTAAGTATGCAAGCAGGCATGTAAGCAGGCAAGCAAGCATGCATGCAAGCAAGCATGCAAGCAAGCATGCATGCAAGCAAGCATGCATGCAAGCAAGCATGCATGCAAGCAAGCATGCAAGCAAGCATGCAAGCAAGCGTGCAAGCAAGCACTCAGCGAGAATGCATGAACCTGAACATGAAGCAATCAAGCAAGCGAGCAACCAAACCTGCAAGCTTTCAAGCATGCATGCAAGCATGTAAGTATGCAAGCAGGCATGCAAGCAGGCATGCAAACAGGCATGCAAGCGAGCAAGCGAACCTGCAAGCTTTCAAGCAAGCATGCAAGCATGTAAGTATGCAAGCAGGCATGCAAGCAGGCATGAAAGCAGGCAAGCAAGCATGCAAGCAAGCATGCAAGCAAGCATGCAAGCAAGCGTGCAAGCAAGCACTCAGCGAGAATGCATAAACCTGAACATCAAGCAATCAAGCAAGCGAGCAACCAAACCTGCAAGCTTTCAAGCATGCATGCAAGCATGTAAGTATGCAAGCAGGCATGCAAGCAGGCATGCAAGCGAGCAAGCGAACCTGCAAGCTTTCAAGCAAGCATGTAAGTATGCAAGCAGGCATGTAAGCAGGCAAGCAAGCATGCATGCAAGCAAGCATGCAAGCAAGCATGCATGCAAGCAAGCATGCATGCAAGCAAGCATGCATGCAAGCAAGCATGCAAGCAAGCATGCAAGCAAGCGTGCAAGCAAGCACTCAGCGAGAATGCATGAACCTGAACATGAAGCAATCAAGCAAGCGAGCAACCAAACCTGCAAGCTTTCAAGCATGCATGCAAGCATGTAAGTATGCAAGCAGGCATGCAAGCAGGCATGCAAACAGGCATGCAAGCGAGCAAGCGAACCTGCAAGCTTTCAAGCAAGCATGCAAGCATGTAAGTATGCAAACAGGCATTAAAGCAGGCAAGCAAGCATGCATGCAAGCAAGCATGCAAGCAAGCATGCAAGGAAGCGTGCAAGCAAGCAATCAGCGAGAATGCATGAACCTGAACATGAAGCAATCAAGCAAGCGAGCAACCAAACCTGCAAGCTTTCAAGCATGCATGCAAGCATGTAAGTATGCAAGCAGGCATGCAAGCAGGCATGCAAGCAAGCATGCAAGCAAGCGTGCAAGCGAGCACGGAAGCATGCATGCAAGTAAGCACGCAAGCATGCATGCAAGCAAGCATGCAAGCAAGCATGCAAGCATGCATGCAAGCAAGCATGCAAGCATGCATGAAAGCAAGTATGCAATCAAGCATGCAAAGCAAGGGCTCAAGCAAACATGTAAGCAACCCCCCACGCATTGCCCCGCTGCCTTAATTTTTCTGAAACTAAATATTGCAGGATTTTTATAAAACAAACCTAACCTAACCTATAGGGCTGTCCTTAAATATATCCTAAATAGCTTTAGCTTTATCTTTATCGCTATCCCGGAGGAATTATGCAATTTTCCGGAATAAGAAAGAAAAAAATTAGCCATGTGTTATTCCAGACTATAATCTATCTATGTTCCAAATTTCATCCAGATCTGTCCGGCCGTTCTGGCGTGAAAGAGTAACAAATATCCAAACATCCATACAAACTTTCACATTTATAATATTAGTAGGACATATTTTACTAATTTTACTAATAATTTGATTTCTTACCTGCAATCACAAACCTCAACGTAATAGTAATAATATTACCCACTTAGTAGTAATATATTCATCATCATCATCATCATCATATATCCCTCGGGAACCGTTCATTTTTCCGGGATAAAAAGTAGCCTATGTGTTATTCCAGACTATAATCTATCTATGTTCCAAATTTCGTCCAGATCTGTCCAGCCGTTCTGACGTGAAAGAGTAACAAACATCCAAAGTCACAAACTTTCACATTTATAATATTAGTAGGATTTTTGCTTTGCCGCCTTTTTCTATCAATGGCATTTGAAGAGAGTATTTTTCTACCCAGAACATCCAAAGCTATTAGACACAGATAAACACGTTGTCGTACTAGCTTTTTTTTTATTTGGTGTTTTAAGTCTTATGCTTTTATTTATATTTTATAATGGTGGTTTGCTTTTTTTAAAGTTAATACCTAACTAGACAAAATTTGAATTTGTATGCATAATTACTGGAGAGTTTGGCGCTACAGTATTGTTTTTTTTTTTAATTTTGGACTGACCGGCAACAATTAACTTCCTGTTCTGATATGTAGTTAACAATGACGACTTTAAGGGACATTTTTGAGAAAAATAAAATACACGCCCGCGCTGCCGTATGCACCGCAACGAGACAGGTTGCGACTTGTCTTATTCTTGTTTACGCGCGCGACAAGCACGTATTTTGTGCCAAATATCCGGTATTCGGCCAAATCACTATTCGTAGCAACTCTAGTTGTAAGACCTTGTACAGGGTCCGGACGGATAGCTATCACCAACTCGCTATCATGCCGCCAAGCAGAGCCTATGCAATAAGAGGGTAGTTAGAAGTTTGGTGTCAATTTCAGTGTGTATGTTTGTGGTCGTTGCTCTCAAGCAGATGAACTGATTTGGATGCGGTTTTTTTATTCGCAAGCCAGTTACCTTGTGGTGGTTCTTAGCTATGTTTGCTAAAAATCGGTCAAGCAGTTTGAAGAGTATCAGAAGTCTTCCAAATTACTACTCCTAATAACTCGAATAATGCGTGGGGGGTTTAAATTTTTTAAATTGAATGTTTTTATTGAATTGACTTAGAACGTTGATTTTTTGACAGTTTTAAGGGGCTGGAGACTTAATCAATCAATTAATAATTTATTTATTTGTAAACGTAGATAAAAAAACAGATATAAAACAATACACAATTATTGCAGTAGACCATGTATGTTTTGCCAGTTGGCGTACAAAATTACTTAATGATATACATACATACATACATACACTTACTTCGATGGGCTTTTACCATCTGCGCGGGAAGAGAAGCAACTGGTAAATTCTGTTTTTTCTTTACTCCCAGACCAGCATTATATTACAGTCCCATACATAAGGATACACCAGTGCATACGTGTCGGCATGTCTGTGCCGCTCTAACGAGTGACTATCAGTCTAAATCTGAAGCAACACAATGCATAATTGCACATTGATCATGTTCTGGAAGCTGTTACCTACATTTTTATCAGTATCAGTTACCTTTGTCACAGTAATATAAAACTTAAAATTTCTAAATGTCAGTGAAAATTAGAACACATAGAAAAATCCGAAAAGTAAAGCTATGGCCGGGAATCGAACCCGGATCCTCGTCATTCCGTGACGCGTGCTATACCCCTACACCACCCATAGCAGGTAGGTAGTCATCGAATTTTTCTACCTGTTACTAGATGTCACGTGACCTTTTTCTTGTTACTATGCGATTTTTTTGTCGCTAAGCGTCATCTGTTTGAATGATGTGTCTGTGTGAATATATACTCGTAACTTGGCGATGTTGAGGAAGGCACTTGACAAAAATATTTTTTAGAAATCTCGAATACAACGTTTGTTTGTTACGCTTTCACATGTAAACTACTCAACCTATACTGATAAAGCTATTTAAATAATTTGAATCCCTGGGAAGGACGTTAGGATTATCCTGGAAAATTGCGTAGTTCCCGCGGGATAGCGACAAACGACTTCTCCGCAGACAAAGCCACGAGCAACAGCTAGTCTTCAACAAAAGCTTTTTATCTGACTTACGTTTACACATACATAAATCAGGTCTTTATCCCTTACGGGGTAGACAGAGCTTAAGTCAACAAGTCAAAAGGACACGTTTAGCATAATTGTGGGCATATTGCAAAGGGGAGTCAACATAGTTGAGTTTTTAGCCGCATCGCTTATAACATGATCCCTACGATTTTCGCCCATTCCCTCGACGGGCTTTTACCATCTGCGCGGGAAGAAGCCACTGGTACATTCTATGTTTTTTCTTTGCTCCCAGACCAGCATGGATATGCATGTTCATCTTCTATTTAATTTTACTATCTATAATTCAACCACTGAAATTGTACCTATATACTGGTTTGCACAAAAGCTTTTTGTTGGAAACATCTTTTGCATTCAGGCCTATAGACCTTGTTAACTTCACTCTTTTAATTAGGTAATTAAATTTTATATTTAACAATACAATTCTGGGAGTAAAGCAAAACATTAAATTTACAGTTGCTTCTCTTCCCGCGCAGATGGTAAAGGCCCATCGAGGGAATGGGCGAAAATCTTGGGCATCATGTTATAGGCGATGCGGCTGGCAACCCATCACTATTTTAATTTGCCTTTCCAGCTATACGCCCTTAATCATGCTAAACGTGGCCTTAAGGTTTTCTTAAGGCTCTGTCTAACCCGTAAGGGATAAAGACGTAATTATATGTATGTATGTACAATACAATCACAGTCACATTTGCCAAATATCCCAACCTGCCGTCAAACCGATGAAAGTAGAAAGCCCTCCAAACGAAACGACATTAAAACAAATCCATCTCATTGTTGCAGAGGTTTATGATGCTGCTCCTTAATGGTATGATTGTCCGCATAATTGGTGGCCAACGTCATAAGTTCATTCAAATTATTGCTCCTTCGCCTTGATTTGTGTAAGCCCTCTTAATGAGGCCTCCGTTTGGGATGAATGGTTCTAGAGTGAACTAAATTATGACGTAAACCATTCACCGATTAAACTGAGTGAGTGAGTTTATAAGGGGCGCTGTTTTGTTTTAGTGGGTCGAAAGACCTTATACAAAAACAAAAAACTTTTGAGGTACAAAAACACAAAAAATACAGGTCTTAAAGGGATCTCTTCCAGTTAACCTTTGAACGATTGACACGACAACAGAAAACAGAGTATAGAGAGTAGATATACTAAAAGAGCTAGAAGACCAATGACCCCAAATTTAACCTAAACAAATAAGCGCAAAGAAGCAATAAGACCGCCAATTGTATACTTTGTGCTTTGTTTCTGTATTTTTTTGTACTGATTTCTGGTGTTCAATAATGAGTATTTGTATTGTATTGTATACACACAAAACATACAAGGACGAGTTAGGAAGACTCATTAAGCAATATTTCCTCAAGCTCTTGACCTAGGACCTTATATAAGGTCTGTCTTGTTTGCTACCAGTACTGGCGGTTCCTGCTGCTAAGCAGTGCTTACGCTGTTGTGTTCCGGCGTGGTGCGTAAGACAGTGAAATTACTAGACGTATTCTACTAGACCTACCTGCTCTTATTTCCTAGTTGAATGAATAAAAAAAATTTGATTACAATAATTGGTTAGTAATTGTCCATGTACCTGATTTCCATGTTGTTTATTATGTGGTGTTCAATAAAGACCTATTGTATTGTATTGGTTACAGATTGAAGATAGCTTTAAGATACAAACACAAATTACGTCTTTGTCTCTTACGGGGTAGACAGGGCCTAAGGTAACAGATACCTATAGGCCACATGTAGCAAGATTGCGGGCGTATAGGTGAAAAATGAAATCAAAATAGTGATGGGTTGCTAGCGTCATCGCCTATAACATGATTCCTATGATTTTCGCCCATTCCCTCGATGGGCTTTTACCATCTGCGCGGGTAGAGAAGCAACCATAGGCTCTGTCTACCCCGTAAGGTTTATGTTTATGTTTATTTGATCATTCAATATAAAATTACATCATCACTTAAAATTAAATGTCAAGGAATTTATATTGAAATGGTCAGCTTAAAATAAAAATGTCAACAATGAAAAATTAAATACAATTCAATTTAAATACGAATTAAAAATATGTCATAAAATGGAAATTAACATTAAAAGAAACAAAAAAATAATAATAAATATGGATAAATTAGATGAGTTTGAAATTTAAAAATTCATCGACAGAATAAAATGGGTTTTCCAACAAAAGTACTTTAAGGCGACGATCAAACGTTTCGTCATCTTGTTCACTCTTTAGGTCTGATGGTAGATGTGATTTGTGTATGTGTATGTATGTATGTATACCCACGCTCTACATTCATAAAGTGGTACCATTATTCGATATTATTGAGTGACCCAATATAAATAAATTCGGTATCAATATCCAAATGGGTATCATTTTTACCGTGGAGCGATCGCGGCGGGCGATTTTACAAATGGGCCCATTTTAAAGTATGGGATGATCGAATTATGGTACTGATTTAAAATAAGTTGCTTTTATTTAAAAACTAGCTTTCACCTGCGATTTCGTCCGCGCAGATAACGTCAGAGTGACGTGACGATATACCCCATACATCCACTCATGTCTCCAAGTACCTACAAGGTTTTTATTTCCTATCCCGTGAGAAATTCAAAAAATCCCTGCTTAGAGCACCTACTTGATCCTCTAGGAATGTTATCTACTAATTAGTGTCTTAATTATTAACCTCGTCTTTTTATCCCATGGGAAATTCGAAAAATTCCTTTGTAGCGCCTCCTTTACACTAAGCAAGGAATAATTAAGTATGCCAAATTTAATGTCTGTAGCTTTATTGGAACCACATTTCGGGATTTTCCAATCCCGCAGGAAAATCGGGATAAAAAGTATTCTATGTCCGTCTCCTGGTTCTAAGCCACCTTTCCACCAATTTTCAGCCAAATCGGTTCAGCCTTTCTTGAATTATAAATAGTGTAACTAACACGACTTTCTTTTATATATATAGATATTTTTGAAGTTGTTAGTATATATATTTACCTGTACGTCCCTGGTTTATGAAGCTGAGACTTGGTCGCTAACTTACCAGAACTCCACCGACTAAAAGTCTCCCAAAGGGCTATGGAAAGAGCTATGTTGAGAATTTCTCCGCGCGATCACGTCTGGAACACCGAAATCCGTATTAAGGTGATTTTTAAAAATAACATACATACATACATACATACATACCGTCACGCCTCTTTCCCACAGGGGTAGGCAGAGACTACTTTATTCCACTTGCTACGATCCTGACATATTTCTTTCGCTTCATCCACAGTCATCAATCTCTTCATACATGCTCGTCGGTTTCGGGTACTCCTGACCTGACCTTTTTCCAAAACGTCTCCTATTTGGTCTCGGAACGTCCGTCTAGGCCTTCCCCTCCCAACGCAACCATTCGTACTCCCCATATAGATCTGTTTAGTTAGTCTACTTTCATCCATCCGCTCTACATGCCCAAACCAACTAAGCATACTTTTTTTCTATCCTAGTCACTATATCCTCTTTCACACCAGCACGTTCCCTTATCAGACTGTTCCTTATTCTATCTTTCAGTGATACACCTTCCATACTTCTTCTTTTTAAAAATAAAGTTTTGAATAATATCTCATTTTAATTTGATTTAAATCTATAACAATAAGCAAGACGATTTCCTTTTTTTTAAATTATGTGTTTAATTTATCGGAATAAAAAAACTAATCACATTTTAGCAATTTGACACAGGCGAGACCAGTTACTTCTACACAGCTTCTGCATTCACATTATTTTGCGTCACTAGGTTAACTGGAAGAGATCCCTTTTAGGGATAAGTTCGCATTTGTGCATGTGTGTTATCCTGTATTCATCTTTTTCTTGTGTTTTATGTACAGTAAAGAGTTATACATACATACATACTATTGTATGTACTCACTGTTACTGTTTTTATGACAACTATGCCATAACGTTACTATTTTATTCAAACTAGGCGTCATCCATAAAATCAAACCGGCCAGTACCAGTCCCTCAGTCGGAACATCCATCGAGCATCGATTAATATAGAAAATTTTCATACCGCTCAAAATTACCGGGTGATATCGATCGATACGCCCCATATTCACGCGGGAACCGACACAGAAACGAAACAAACATCGAATGAGTAATCGACTCGAATAATCGACGCACCGGCTGCAACGTTACGTGATTCTAAATTTGAATATCGAATCCGTCGCGGCAATTTTTTACTCGAAACGAATTTGAATATGGAATATTCACTTTTTAATTTTAGTTTTAATTTTGAGACTGTCAATATTTTATTGAATCAGGCGTTACTTTGCGGAGGTCCATTTCAATGAACAAAAAATTTTACCTTGCTACTCCGCTACTCACGTGCAAGATAACCAAGCTTGTGCGAAATATATATGTTTTTCATGCAAACCCTCCCTCCACTGCTGCCAATAAAACACACATAAATCCCACAAACTTAATTATCCCTTACACCACACAAACACTGACGCGTTTCGATCCCTCTACGGGATCATTATCAAAGTTTAATGAACACAACTGTTACACATGCAAACCAACGTCGTACTGATCCGAAACCGTATTTATAAGCATAATGTACCTTCATTCATATTTTTTCCCAAACTACCCTATTATTTATGATTTTTAATATACACTAACAACTACCTTCAAAAAATTTTCCGACTACAGTAAAAACAAATAGGGTTATGTTTTTTACAAAAATATTTTTTATTCGTCAAAAAACGAATCGAATCGTTTGACGAATAAAAAATATTTTTGTAAAAAACATAACCCTATTTGTTTTTACTGTAGTCGGAAAATTTTTTGAAGGTAGTTGTTAGTGTATATTAAAAATCATAAATAATAGGGTAGTTTGGGAAAAAATATGAATGAAGGTACATTATGCTTATAAATACGGTTTCGGATCAGTACGACGTTGGTTTGCATGTGTAACAGTTGTGTTCATTAAACTTTGATAATGATCCCGTAGAGGGATCGAAACGCGTCAGTGTTTGTGTGGTGTAAGGGATAATTAAGTTTGTGGGATTTATGTGTGTTTTATTGGCAGCAGTGGAGGGAGGGTTTGCATGAAAAACATATATATTTCGCACAAGCTTGGTTATCTTGCACGTGAGTAGCGGAGTAGCAAGGTAAAATTTTTTTTGTTCTTTGAGACTGTCGTTTGGCCCATGGTCGTAAAATTTGGCAGCCTTTGATTAATTGCGTACTGTTGTTTAATTGAAGGTTAAGGAATATTATCAGTGAGTTAATAGCATAATGCTACCCTGCAATTCGCGATGAACTTATATCAGCCGTGGACTGTAAATATGACTTGACGTGTTTTGGGTAGATATCCAAGAAATTGTAACGAGCTAGCAACATTCAATTATTTCAAGCCAGGATTTTACAAGATACTGTGACCATCTTTGTCGTCGTCTTTTTTCGTCATCAGGAACAAATCCTAGGAGCAAAAAGTCCTAGAACTTTATAATTATATTAATATTGTTAAAGTATTAAATTAGTATAATATTAGTATAGTATAGTATTAGTTATAGGCGATGAGGCTAGCAACCCATCACTATTTTGATTCCATTTTCCACCTATACGCCCACAATCTTACTAAATGAGGCCTGTTACAGGCTCTGTCTACCCCGTAAGGTATAAAGACGTGATTTGTGTATGTGTATGTATGTATGTATTAAATTAGTTTCAAGTCATGATAATTTGCCTACCTACACAGAGCAGTAGTCGTCAACATAGAAATATAAAATTTGGTGAGAAGCACACACTACATACCTAGTAGGTACGAAAAAAAAAAAATATTTTCATTTTGGACTGGCATAATTAATTTGGTTCCATTGCATTGTACCGTGTAATTTTTTTGAAAAACCTACTTTTTTGCGCACTCAGAAAACGAAACAAAATGTGTTTTTTTAATATACTACAGCTTGACCGCTATTTTTCAAATTCATTCAAGTAACTGGCCACAAAAAAGCACGACGCAAAATTTTTTAAAAATTAAAAAAATGCAAGTTCGAAAATATCTTTCCGACTATCAGGCGCATCGCATTTTTAACCGTTGCACTGCGCAGGCATAATACATTTCCATGAACTTACGACGCGCAATCTACCCCATAAGTAAGTCCAGAATCAATTTTCATGTTTACACTGACCACTAAAAGCGGGTATTTGGCGGCCATTACTTAGACCAGGCGCTCAGGGCTGGTGGTTTAATTGAAAAATTAAAAAATGTGTTCAAAAAGGGACAAAGTTAAGTTCAAACCTTTATAAAAAATATTTTCATGTGTGACAAATTGATTTTATGGATAAAAAATGTTCCGGTGGTATGCATTTTAGTTTGTCCGTCGTTTAGTTTCATAAAAAAAATGTAATCGTCAGTTTTTTGTGCTTTGAATAGTAAATTTTTTCATTTTTTTTCCATTTTTTCACGTAATTTTCTAGTTAAGTACCTTTAACGTGAAATTTCAAGACTAGTGCATTCTTAGTTTGGTTTTTATTTTTTTATCTCAGATTTAGCAAGCAATGTGAATGAGTACATTAAAAGAAGGAACAATATATAAACAGGCATGTTTTTAAAAATATTTGAACATTTCAAGGATTAAAAAAAATATAGCACAGAAATACGATATGATATTGTTCCAACCTAACACATTTTTAGTAATTTCGAATGCCTCCATTTTGTTTTTGTAGCAAGAAAGACACTTAAAAATATTTTATTTGGCTCAATACATATTGAACTATCCGAAATAAAAGATTTTGTTTACAAATTAATGCTCACTGGGGCAATATCAAATGACTATCAAATTCTGGGTATTTTCCTGAAATTTCTAAATTTTTAATTAAAATAACATTTCAAATTTCGGCTAAGACATATATGGCTAAAAATGATCAACAATACCTAGGCTATCACCCCCTTAAAAATATTTTCACGTACCTAACAACACAGTGTATAATATGTCTAAAAATATAACTTTTTACTTTTTTTACGACTCGCTGAGCCAGAATTTTTAGCAAGTAAAACGCCAAATATTAGTTCTACCCCTTCTGCCCACACGATCCCTTCTCACCCCGTTTTACGGTCAAGTAATCTACCGTGAGTATCTTTTGGCGAGCGCGTTCTCGAGCGTCTGATGTTTTCTTGGGTATAATAATGTAAGCGATCACTGCTGGGCCTTCATAAAATATTATGGTGTGTAGACTGATCTCGCCAACCCTGCGCCGACTTTTCTACGAAAGCACTTAAAAGCATCTCGATAACCGAATTTTCAATTAAGTGTCATAATAATGCTGCGTTCGATTTCTGGAAATTTATTTCACAGCACAATTTCGTACGTGCGCTTTCATTACGCTAAGTACTGGTTTGATGAAATTTTCGAATGTTAATTCGAGTGTTTTGCGAATAACGAGCCTTGTTTTTTGGGGTGTGAAATTTTGTCTCGAAATTGAATTTAAAAAGAAAAGATTTTTTTTCGTTTATAGAAAAAAAAAACTTTTATTTTTAAAATTTGCTTCTCCTTGCACTGTCATTGATAAAGTTTTACATTATTACGCGTACTAAATTTTAAGTTAATCCGACTGAAAAATAGTAAAATTTTACTTACAACATTTGACTTAAAGGAACTTAATAAACAAGCATTGCAAGTTAAGTAACGTAACAACAACTTGTAAAAGAATCGTTCACTCCACGCAATTTTTCAATGATTCGTTAGGTACTACTAATGTTCTCTGTGGCTTAAGATATCAGTCAATTTTAACTCTTTATTATTTCAATTGCTCACCAAACACCAACTGGATGTTCCTGCGTTTCTTCTTCTGGCCGTAAACACGTAGAGTATGATGTTTCGTCATTTTAGGGTAACAAGAATGTTATAAAACCTCTAAACAGTTTTCCTGAATCTAAAAATGAAATATTTGTGCAAAACTCCGTCAGTATCAACATTTGTAATGATAATTGTACCGAACAATAGTAGTATTTATCTCTAGTTTTGAGATGTTTGATAATAAGTAGATTTATGCCAAGTAAAATGGAATGGAAATTTGTGCTACATCCTCAAAGACGAATCATTCTTGTTCCTTTTGACGTCTGTATTTACGCAATGTAGTGTCGAATCTGTAACAATGATGACAATAAAAAAATTTGATTCTAAATCTAAACCTGTCGAGCGTTAAAAACACACACACACATTTAACCTTAACATAAAACCTAACTTTATTTAAACCATCTATTTGTCGGGTGCGGGCGCATTGCAATTATGTCGACCCCAAGTTAACAAGCAAGTTAATGTGGGCTAACAAAGATGGACATATTTTAAATACTTTAACACCTACGAAAATGCTAAAGATTAATTTTATAAATGACCGGCTGTCACACCGAAGCGTAACCTTGTGTTTTGTCTATACTAATATTATAAAGAAGTTAGCTTCGACTGTGTGTTTGTTTGCCCTTTAAAACTATTAAACTGTATTTTTTTTCTAAACTAATTAATTGTACTAAAGTGTACTGGATTCGTTGACATGTTTATTACGGAATTATACCTCTTTTTTTCATTTTTATAGACTTTGTAAACGAAGCTGAAAATTAGAGCACATAGAAAAATCCGAAAGTAAAGCCATGGCCGGGAATTGAATCCGGGTCCTCGTCATTCCGTGACGCGTGCTATACCCCTACACCACCCATAGCTATTGTAATAGCTGTGTAAAAGGTAGTACAATAACAACCAACGAGTAGGAAGTACAGGTTAAAATTTATCGTCTAAGAAATCAGATACGGAGTAGTAACATTTCTCTATTAGCATTTTTTAAATGATTAGTTTTTGAAACCAATTGTTTTTTTTTTTTTTGGGAGACGCAGAAGAAGATGGCGGAATGACTTGGACGCGTATCAAGTAGAGTGCCGGAAAAAAGGGGAGGCCTTTGCTCAGCAGTGAGACACTCAATTGGGCTAGTATAATAATTTTAATTGAGCAATATAATAGGGTCATTTTTTAAAATGCTTAGTTTTGGATTGGGGAAGGCCAAATAAAGGGCGATCGCGGCGGGAATTTAATGAATGTATCGTTGAATGTTTTCAAACGAACATGACGACTTCCAGTATGTTATTCCTTTATTATTAATTCCTATCTATAATGTTACTTTACTGTGTAACACGCAAGCCGTAGCGGTCTGGGTAAAAAATGTCCTCAAGCACCTCGCATTTGCCTACAATTACCTGTACAAGGCACGGCGGGGCTTCTTTGATGAACCGTGGTAAATGCTTTTTATTAAATCGATCTTTATGAATTATTTATAGGCGTAATTATGAATTTCGAAGTGTTTAAACTGATGGCTGAAAACTCAAAACCTGACCTTATTATGGGAAAACGGCTTGCCTTTAACTGTCGTCTCGAATACTGGAGTCTTACACCCTTATTCATAAACGCTCTGTAGGCCTCTGTTAACTTAGCAATCGTTTGTCCTTATGTCACTTTGACATTTACCTTTCACAGATAAGGACAAACGATTGCTAAGTTAGCAGAAGGGGGAGCGGATCAGAATACATAAAGTTTAAAATGTATAATGGGTTAAAATACATAATGGTTCAAAATATATAACGCAATGTTCTGTAAAACTATTAGCTAAATGAACTTTTTTGATATCGTAATCAATAGATTGGTTTAGGTTAGGTTAGGTTTGTTTTATAACAATCCTGTTAATTTGTAACTTTCTGAGAAAATCGCATTATATATTATAAACCACTATGTATTTAACCCATTATACATTTTAAACTTTATGTATTTTAATACGTACCCAGCAGAAGGCTATAGAGTGTTTATGAATAAGGGGGTTAATTACAAGGGGGGTAATTCTGAATATTCTACTTTGCTCGTATTAGACTTCTACTTATGTAGGATAGAACATAAGACCCACCTCTGGGCACAAGCCTCTTCTCACAATGAGAGGGCTTGGGCTATAGTTCCCACGCGGGCTCAGTGCGGATTGGGAACTTCACTCACGCCATTGAATTGCTTCGCAGGTGTGTGCAGGTTTCCTCACTGTTTTCCTTCACCGAAAAGCTCATTGTAAATTTCAAATGTAATTTTGCATATAAATTCCGGAAAACTCAGGTGCGAGCCCGGGATTCGAACCCACGACCCTTGTGAGCCCACAGGTCAAACCACTAGGCTACCATGTTTTTTTATATTTCTATGGATATTAGACCTAACCTCTTTTATTAAATACATTTATGTACCTCTTAGTGTAGAATTTAAATTATTGTAAATTTGTATTTATTAAAAAAAAAAAAAAAACTTTCTGCCAAGTTTCTTGCGGCGCGTCCTTCTGGTGATGATGGACTTTCCGAATGCGCTGGTAAGTATAGTAGCCTATGTTTTAATCTAGGGTACCAGCTATCTCCGTTTTGAATTTGATCTTAATCCGTTCAGTCGTTTAAGCGTGAAGGAGGAACAAACATACACACTCGCTCACAAACTTTCGCATTTATAATATTAGTAGGATATGTAGTGTTGAAGATGTACATTACACTTCGGTGGTGGAATAAAGAATGTCTCAGAGCGCAAGGACTTGTCGCACGAGGTAAATGCGAGGGTGAAAAACATGCGACCTGAAGCTTTCTTTATCACAGCCTGAGAGTAGTACACAATTTTACGTCTTCCTTTGGCCAGCTTAGCGGGCGGTAAATTGCACCTTACGGCCCGGGTGACGTAAATAATTTACAACTCATCATACATTTGGTGCTCGAACGCTTTCCAAACAAATTCTTACCTTCCACGAAACAAAGTCGACCGTGAAAGCTAAAAGATACAATATTTCCCATTTAGCATTCCTAAACGCTATCACTTGAAACGAGTTAAACAGACGTAACTTAAAGCACGACTTTTGAAATTCCGACCTAACGTGTAGCTATTAAAGTTTAAGCTACTTTAGAAGATGTTGGGCAGATAGGATGTTTTTATGTTTGTGGTTGACGATGCATGAATCAAAAGAGACCGCGGTCGACAGCCGCGCTGAAAACAGACCGTGTGACCGCAGTTAGGTACAGGGTTAGGTATGTGGGCTAGTACTAGCAATGAAGTGGTCGACTACGTAGGACAAAGGTTAAAAATGAACAATAGTTATTTGTTAGCTAGGCTGCAAAGTTTTTGTTTGGCGCGAGTGCCTTTATTGAAATCCAAGAGGGCAAAAAGCACTTTTTCACACAGATTTTGAAGGAGAAAGACCGCTACTTAACTGCTTAAACTTACGTTACGCTACTTAGCTGCGGAGTAGCAAGGTATTTTTTGTTCATTGAAATGGACCTCCGCAAAGTAACGCCTTTATTTTTTTTTTGGGAAAAAAACAGATACTGATACAATTTAAATAAAATATTAAAAACCTAGTGCAGTAAACATAGCTTGCACCTTAAACCAATTCCCATTAAGAGTTTGTGGTAGATGTGGCAACGGATGAGGAAAAAATGGGCAGCAACATGGTACCAAGCCCAAACCAAAATAACCTTCAAACAAAAGATTCGCATAGTAACAAAGGTCACATCTAGTAACAGGTAGAAAAATTCAAAGACTACCCACCTGCTATGGGTGCTGTAGGGGTATAGCACGCGTCACGGAATGACGAGGATCCGGCTCGATTCCCGGCCATAGCTTTAATTTTCGGATTTTTCTATGTGTTCTAATTTTCACTGACATTTAGAAATTTATAATAACCTTACTCAAAAATAGCACGAAAATTATGCCTTATTCAATAAAATATATAACGATATGTAATTTACATACTCAACAAAATATGGCGCTACCAAAACTCTGCCTATCAAAGTCGAAATAAATGCCTAATATTTTTATAAAGTGATTTTAAAGATTATTTTTTGTGAATAAGGATTTATATGCATGTAAGCAGGTGCTTTGAAATAACTGCAGTGTAAAACATGCCTTAAACTTAGTTTACGTTCAAACAGTTAACCAGTTAACTTAACTGATCATTGTTGCGCCGTGCCAAGTGACAAATGTTAATGCGTTCGCGCACGGCAACTTAACGGAGACGCCTTATATGTTGCTTTATGTATATAATATGTATGTTCGTATGTATTTCTTTAGTTTAAAAAATCTAGAAATTCGAGCTGTATTTAAATAAGTAAAAAAAATATTTGCGCGCAAAACTCGACTACCGCTGGACCAATAGGTATGTTCCTTAAGGCCCACGGAATGTTTTTATAAAGCAAAAAAAAAACAAAAAAAAATGGAATTAATAAATTTGGAGTTTCAAACCACCAGGTAGTAGCAACGCAGTTGTGTTCCGACGTGGAGAGTAAGATGTGAAATTACATACATACATACACATACACAAATCATGTATCTGTCTCTTACGGTGTAGACAGAGCCACGTTTAGCAAGACTGTGAAATTACTGGTTCATTTTCCACCCTATTTTACAAAAAAATCCGGGTCCCCTTTGTCCCATAATCGTGCACATTTCAGGATTTTTTAAATCATCTGTAGTAGATGAAGTTAGTTCAATTTCCTATCAACTCTAAAAAAATACTCATGAACTGTTTCAGTATTAGAACGCTTTATGATCAACGAAAATTGAGCCAAATTTTACATTCCGTACTTAAATTTTATGGGACAAAATTCAAAATTCGAAAATTTATTTTTGCAAATCGGCCGCCAAACATACATACATACATACCGTCACGCCTCTTTCTCACAGGGGTAGGCAGAGACTACTTTTTGGCCGCCAAAGGTTCTTTTATATGTCTTACTGTACAAAATAAGGACCCAAAAACACATTTTTAGAATAGTCAGTCCAGCTTGAAGAACAGACTACATAATTATTAGATGTATTTTAGTTTGAAAAAAAAAATCTGTCAAGTACCTTGCGGTACATTTTTCTTAGCAATGATGGTCTTTCCGAATGCGCTGGTAGTTTAAAAAAAATACATGAATTTCAAAATTCAAATGACATGGATCAAAATTCAAATAAAATACAAAAGACATTAATTTGATTTTTAAATTTAAAAGCGTTTGAAGTATTTGCTTAACTAAATATTCTAGACTTTACCTATATGATTTTAGTCAACAGATACATAACCTGACCAAAGATACGATTTTCCACCAATAATATAACATTGGAGCCTCTTTAAAGATCGCTCCTTTAAAACCACTGTATAAAAAAGAATACCACCCCATATCTCACTGTATCACTTCCATAAACAGTAGGATGCGGACCAGGCGACATTTCATATCGCATACGACATCGCATGTCGTCACGTATGGGTACCCATATTTATTATGAATATCCGATTTCAATTTATTACATGCGCGTGATCACGGTTTTTGCAGCGCTACTGGTTTGCTATCTGAGGATCTATGTGGGATGTGTACCAAATAAGGTTATTTTTAGTACCTAAGTTGTAATGTTGCATGCTGGTCTGGGAGCGAAGAAAAAACATAGAATGTACCAGTTGCTTCTCTACCCGCGCAGATGGTAAAAGCCAATCGATGGAATGGGCGAAACTTATAGGAATCATGTTGTAAGCGATCCAGCTAGCAACCCATCACTATTTTGATTTCCCTTTCCACCTATACGCCCTTAATCATGCTAATTGTGGCCTTTAGGTTTTGTTACCTTAGGCTCTGTCTACCCCGTAAGGGATAAAGACGTGATTCATGTATGTATGTGTATGTGAGGAATAAAGATTTGTACATACCTAATGTATAATTATGCACGCTTTTTAAAATTTACTTTTTGCAATTGTTTAAGTACCTATTGAGAAATTCGCAGAATTTACCGTCAGTAGTTCGCGTTGAATGTCTCGCAATTAATTTATAATTTATAATCGCACACAAATAAATAACCCTAGAACCTAATGAGTGCGGGATCGAACCCAGGACTCCCGCGGTTATGGCTACCAATTAGAGGCAAATAAATTGGCACCTCCCAGCCGGATGGGACAAAAACCATTAGTAGGGGTAATTTGTTAGTACGGGAGGGCAATTTGTATAGAACTGCCATAGAGTTATAGATGCGAAGAAAAATTTGTTGCGAGTATTTCCGATGCGCGTTTCTGAGGAACGCAGGAATTGGCATTGTTCATTTTTTTTAAGCTGTGCTTTTAACACCTTTATTTGATAAAATGGACTATTTCAAGCAACCAATTTGAATATTATGCTTTTACGTAGCTTTGTTAATTAATAATAAATATTTTTTCGCTGTTTGATAATTCGTGAATTTAGACAGAATCCCAATCGCCTTCGTTCGGCTGGCTATAAAAAAAACGGCTTTGTCTATGGTTATGTTAGATTTGACAGTGACACGTGACAGTTGCCGTAGCCAAACTTTTTTTTTCATTTTTGTGGCAAACATTTGATGCTGGATTCTGTCTAAAAACCCGGTCGTTCGGTCAAACAAAGGTTCAAAGTACTTTTACAAAAATATCTGCAATCATAAAGTATTTTTGAAATCGGACAAGATAAATCGGGTAATTGATGGTTTTCCTCGAAATGGTTTTCGAATTGGAGCATACTAAAAAAAATGAACAATCCCAATTGTACAAATACAGATACATGAATCACGTCTTTATCCCTTACGGGGTAGACAGAGCCTAAGGTGACAAGACCTACTTGCCACGTTTAGCAAGATTGTGGGCGTGTAGGTTTTCGCCCATTCCCTCGATGAGGTTATACCATCTGCGCGGGAAGAGATGCAACTGGTACCTTCTATGTTTTTTCTTTACTCCCAGACCAGCATGGAAGCGGGATTGTTCGAATGGTATTTTGTTGTTTGAAATTCTTAGGCTAATTTGCGAGTAGGTAGAGTCCAAAATATTATTTATTAAAAACTAGCTTGTTTGTAGCATAAAATAATACACTTTTCGTTTCACATGAGGTATATTATTAATTTTAAATGAAAATAGTTTACAGAGCTGTAACTGACTTTTGGTGATAGAGAGAAAAGAGCCATGAATGGAAGAATGAACGAATGAATTAATGTTCGGTGCGAACATATTCCCGGGGGACGGGATAATAATAACATTCAAACAAATATTTAAAATTTTAGACTTTCACAGGCAAAACACACACTTTATTTATGGCTCGGGATGAACCCGAGCCATTTGGCATTTTTATGTCAACAACCCTCACCTTATTATCTGAGCCAAAGTGTACCTTGGTGACTCTCGCCACAGGCCACTGCAGCGGACTGCATCTGTCGTCTTTAAGAAGCACCAAGCTACCTTCTTCAATATTAGGCAAATTAATCTGCCACTTGGGCCGATTATTTAATTGATTCAAATATTGTTTGTGCCAAGCATTCCAAAAATGCTGTTGAATTTGGACACATCGTTTCCATAAGCGCAACCTATTTTGGGGTATTAACGTTAAGTCTTGTTCTGGGATTGCATTTATAGGTCTGCCTATTAAAAAGTGACCGGGGGTCAGAAAGGAAAAATCACCAGGGTCTCTAGACATTTGTGTAATTGGTCTCGAGTTTAGTAACCCTTCGGTCATAACTATGACAGTTTGGAATTCTTCATAAGTAAATAAGCTGTTACCAACTACACGTTTGAAATGATGCTTGGCCAGCTTCACAGAGGCCTCCCAAATGCCCCCAAAGGTCGCAGAATAGCTAGGAATATAATGAAAATCTATGCCTCTTGACAATGCATAATTCACGACAGAAGCTTGGTGCTCCCTAGAGTTTAAATTATACAATTCTCTCAAAGTATTATCAGCACCTTTAAACGTTTTAGCGTTGTCGCAATAAATCTTAGTTGGCAGCCCTCGTCTTGATATGAAACGCTTTAATGCAGCAAGAAATGCGGGAGTTGTCATATCTGAGACCAACTCCAAATGTATCGCCTTTGTTACGAAACATACTATTACACAAACATAACCTTTTGAAATGACTGATCTTCTTAAAGACGATTGCTTTAAACTGAACGGGCCGCAATAATCAATTCCGACAATGCTAAAAACCTTGGCTTCGTTGACTCTATCAAAAGGCAAAGATCCCATTAGCTGTGAAGCAGCTTGAGCCTTTAGACGATAACAGGTAATACATTTTCCTATAACACGTGAAACTTCCCTTACACAATTGACAATCCAATATGACTGTGACAAGGTACTTATAGTAAGCTTTAAAGTTCCATGCAATGCTAACAAATGCTCATAGCGAATAATCAAATCAGTGACAAAACATTTCTTTGGCAGCAGCATTGGATACTTTTGAGAGTAAGGAATGGATGCATTTTGTAATCTACCTGTAGCTCTAATTACATTGTTGCCATCTATGAAAGGTGTCAAACATTTCAAGTTGGATTTTATTGGCTTATTATTTTTAATACAGTCAATTTCCATTGCAAAGTATTTTGATTGAATTACTGAAATTATTTTGTATTTTGACATATTGATTTCAGCAATTGTTAAATTAGTTTTAATTTTTTCTGTACCTTTGCAGTTGTTGTAGAATCGCAAAATCCATCCTACCACTCTTTGAAGCTTGGTCCAAGAAGAATATTTCTCAAACAACTGTGTTTCTATTTCATTATTAACCACAGACAAACCAGCAGCTTATTCATCCTCTAAGGTTATGTGACTGGAAACTGCTGTTGGACATTGCAAGGGTTGATATTTAGGATCAGACAATTCTGGAGGACCGTGCCACCATAGAGCATTATTTAGCAAATCTGTGGGGTCACATCCACGTGATAAACAATCTGCTGGGTTGTTAGTACCCTTAATGTGGCACCATTCACAATTAGTTGTAATAGAGTTTATTACACTTACTCTATTTTTTACATAGGCAGGTATATTGTTTCTTCCTGACTTAAGCCAACACAGCACTACTTGTGAGTCAGTAAGTAAGTACACTGCATTAAATTTTATTTTAACATAAATCGACTTAACTTTTTCATATAGCTTGGCTAAAAGTAACGCTCCATTTAACTCTAGTTTAGGCGTGGTCAACGTATTTTTAACTGGAGCAATTCTGGATTTAGAACATAACAATTCTGTTGTTACCTTGTTGCCTTTTATTACCCTAACGTAGATGCAGCAACCATAGGCAATGTCTGATGCATCACAATAGCCCAATAAATGTATAGTTTGAGCAAAGCTCTCAGCAGCCTCATTCATGCTAGGAACATTGCTAGACTTGCCTATGTTTACACACCTTGGTATTGACATTGTAGGCATTGCAAGTAAATGCTCATAAAATAATTTCCAATCTTTAAGTAAATTAGGCGGTATGGGAGAATCCCAATTGAGATTTTCTTTCCACACTCTTTGTAAAAATTCTTTGGCCCTGACTGTAATGGGTCCAGCCAACCCTAAAGGATCAAAAAACGACCCAATGAAACTTAGCATGGTCCTTTTGTCCCATGACACAACATGCTTTTTAGGACAGCTCATTTTGAAAACATCTTGACTTGTGTCATAAGAAATGCCTAAGGCTTTTAATTCAGTTTTCATGCTAGTTAGCTCTTGCTCTTTAAAGTAACATTTTTCTTTAGGAATGCTTGCCAAGAGCTGAGGGTCATTTGCTGCCCATTTATGCAATTTAAAACCAGCACGACTGAGAAGAGAGATAAATTGATTTCTTACCTCGATGGCATCTTCGATTGAATCTGCTCCAAACAAAGCATCATCGACGTACATAGCTGACCGAATTACCTCTGCAGCTTCAGGAAACTCAGCTCCGTATCTAACTGCTAGCTCCTCCAGACACCTTGTTGCCAGAAAGCTGGAGCTTTTCAATCCATACGTGACGGTCTGTAATTGAATAACAATCAGTTCCCCTTCTTTATTTCGCCAAAGAATATTTTGTAAGTGGTGGAAATTTGGATCTATGTACACCGCTCTGTACATATGCTGGATATCTGTCAACATAACAAAATTATGAGATCTGAATAAAATTAAAATATCAAACAGATTCTTTTGTACAGAAGGACCTGCAAGCAGAACATCATTTAAACTATTATGCTGTTTGCTAGCCTTTGTATTACCATTAAAAACCACTCTTAGCTTCGTAGTTATTCTATCTTCTTTGATGATAGGCAAATGTTGCATGAAATATAATTTATGTTTGTTAGAACTGGTAAGGGGTAAAACCTTTGCGTGACCTAGTTCTACATATTCAAAAAGAAAGTCATCATATCTTTTACGCAATTGTTCATCTTTAGCAAATCTTTTTTCTATGCAATTGAGCGTTTTTACTGCAATGGAGAATGTACTACCTAAATTGAGTTGCTCTATAGGCTGCGCTAGTGGAAGGGACACCTGGAATTTATTATCAACTAACTGTACCGAGTGCCTGTACTCGGCTTCACAGGCATCCTGCTTTGATGTAACCTCCTGTTTTATTTCAGGGACCATTTCAGTCTCCCAGAACTTTTTTAGGAGGTGTTCTACACTTTCATTGGCAGCTACATGCAATGCTACATGATGGCAGTTAGCAGATTCACTATTGCATGAGATTTCGCCAGATAAAATTGAACCAAACTCGGTTCCAATAAGGTATAGATTGGTACCGATCTTGGTCTTGCATGGCATCAGTATTTTAAAGAATACTTCTGCAGACAGTAAAAAGGAGATGTCTTCCGGCTTATACCATTCATTGTCTGCCAATTTGACAGAGCCTGGAATTACGATCGTTGATCTATCTATTTGGTGCTGAGGTAATTGTGTGGTAATTTTTTCCACTACCGAGCAATTGACACTACAGTTGAAGTTTGACTGCAGCGATTGAAAATTGACATTTGCAGACTTTGAAGAGTGTTGTGTTTGACCCCCTAAAGCTGAAATGTTTTTATTATTTTTATCAAGTGTCAGATTTAAATCATTGGCAAGTCTATTGGTTATAAATGAAACTTGACTGCCGCTGTCAAGTAAGCCTCTCGCAATTATATGTGATTCACCATTTTGGCGGAGTACTTTTACTTTGACAGTTGGCAATATTACTGTATTGTTGTCGGACTTAGCATGACAGCTTGTGCTAGCTGTTTTTTCCTCACAATGCAGTAATGTATTGTGTACTTTGCTGCTACAAATTGCGCATTTAAAATGAAAATGACACTTGCCCTTGTGCATGCCCAAACATATTTGGCACAAGTTATTATTAGACGCGAATGTAAGTCTTTCACTAATTGGCTTAGTTGCGTAAACTGGGCATTTAAACAATTTATGAGATGTCGAATTGCAACACTTGCATAAAATAACATTGGCAATGTTGGACACCTTAGTATTTTTATGAGCAAATGAAAAGGAAGACTTACCTTCACTTTGCTGGCTCTCTTCAAAGCTGCTGGCCCTCTTTTCCATAAATGAGAAGAAGTCCTCTATGCTTGGCAGCTTGGTATTGTCTCGCTCTCCATGAAAAGCCCTGCATGAAAACTGATCAACCTTTCTAAGCAGAATGGTTAGAACAAACAAATCCCAATGTTCTATGGGCTGACCCAGTGATTTTAATGCGCTAAGATGCTGTCTGGAATTAGACACTAGTTCCCTTAGATTGTTGGCAGTACCCTTTACAATAGTCTGGCTATCCAGTAATGCTTGTAAGTGATGTGTTACTACCAAGAACTTGTTGTCATACCTACACTTCAGCAGTTCTCTAGCTTGTAAATATGAATCACCTGTCAATGGAAGACTCTCTATAAGAGCCAAAGCTTCACCTTTCAAATATTTCTTGAAGTAAAATAACTTTTGCACTGGCTGTAACCTGACGTTGGAGTCAATCACGGCGTCGAACAACTCCAGGAACGTTTGATACTTGGCGTAGTCCTTGCCGTCAAAAGCAGGTATCTCAATCTCCGGCAAACGCATAGAACTACCGCTGCTGTTATCCTCCTTATTGTTCCGCTTTGAATGCTCTGATGAAAACGATGATAAAATTCTCTGCAGCCTACAAACGAGCTCGATGCTTCTTTCTTCAAACTCGTCGTCCTCAAAGTACTCTTCCGAGGTTTTATCCGTAAGCATGCTGAGTTCCACTGCAAAGTCATTGTATTTTTCCAGGTTTGCTTCAATTTGTTTCAATCTTACTTCGACTGTTTCTTTGTCTAAAGATAATTCTGGTCGTTCGCTTATAAACCGTTCCACTTTCGTCAATGTTCCTTTGCACTGCGCAATTTGCGCAACTAACTTCTTGGCTTTCATTTCTGTGTCGTCTGTTCCTTTTGATTTTCTCCGCTCTCCGGTCATTATTTCGAAGTAATATTGAGAAACGTAAACAAAAACATGAGTAAACGACTCGACTATTGAAAATTTTCAAATTGACGTTGACGGTTGACTTGACGTCTCCTTGCCACAGACACGGCAATGAATGTCACTTGAGTTGATGAGTGAACTGTTGGCCGGGTTGGTCTTCCAATTGGTCAGTCGGTCAGACAATCAATGGTTCACTGTTTCTATTATCCGCCGCTTGGGGTCGCTCGTCACAGAGATTTTGTAAGGCGGAACTTTCAAATCAAATATGGCGAACGTTGACGTATGAAATTCGTAATTTTTCTTCAATTTTTTTTTTTCACTTTTTCACACGTTTAGGCACAGATTGAACGATATTTTAGTTTATTGATTGTTAGGAACACTTTTTACACAGGGATTATCACTTTTAAGTGCTACTTCTCCGCGCCCGACGGGACCCAGAGTCTTTGAAGTCGCAATTTTTTTCGTGAATTTCGGTTTTATTTACGCGAGCTTTTTAGGTTTCGGCACCATTATGTTTGTAGCATAAAATAATACACTTTTCGTTTCACATGAGGTATATTATTAATTTTAAATGAAAATAGTTTACAGAGCTGTAACTGACTTTTGGTGATAGAGAGAAAAGAGCCATGAATGGAAGAATGAACGAATGAATTAATGTTCGGTGCGAACAAGCTCATTAATTTGTCAGTGTAAGCCACGCATAACAGTATCTTGAAACTAGCTTGCTTGATTAAATGCTGTAAGAAAAAATATGTCAAATACTTTTGATAATCTTACTGAGAGACTGGGGTGCGAGTCGGGTTACCTCCGCGTATGATCAAGAGCTGCGGTTCGTTTTTGGATCCCTCCGAGAGGAAGAGCAGTGGTCCGGTGCAGCCTGGGCATCGGTATATTATCTACTGGCTAAGAGTCGGAAGGTCTTTTGATCGTGTTCTACTGTACAACGTTGCCGACATTTTTCTCACAAGATTTTTGAATACTGTGTTTGTTTGTGGGGAGTGCTACAACACAATAGAGAGATCTCTCTCCAGGCAGATGTTATGCTTGGCTTAGTCCAAAGGAAGAGAGTTGAGAGTTGTATTTATGCAGCCGCATTGAGAAACTTCGTTAGCGGCATGTAGAACGATGTGACAGCTGTGATTAGGACTGGCGCTAGCTACTCGTGCGTCGTAGTAGTTATGTAGAGGCCAACTAGGTGGCGCTAGGGTCGCTACATATTACTTTGACATTGGCGAAATCATCGCATCGATCGATGGCGCCATATTAAAAAAAGAAGAAGAAGTACTGAGAGACTTGACATAATTTCGTTTAGCTTACCTGGTCATCTTATTCAAAAGCAGCTTGTCTCTGACAAGTCTAGGTTACCTTTAAAACGGCGTCACTTTAGCTCAAAATAATTACATACTAACATCATCATTGAAAAAATGGGCAATAATCTTAGGAATTATATTATACGCGATGCGGCTAACAACCCATCACTATTTTTGATTCTCCTTTTCTTTGTGATCCACAAGCTAAACGTGGCCAGGTCTTGTTACCTTAAGCTCTGTCTACCGCATAAGGGATTCAGACGTGATTTGATGTATGTATACCTATCTATATATATAAAAGAAAGTCGTGTTAGTTACACTCTGAACCGATTTGGCTGAAAATTGGTGGGAAGGTAGCTTAGAACCAGGAGACGGATATAGGATACTTTTTATACTGATTTTCCCGCGGGATTGGAAAATCCCGAAATGTTGTACCAATAAAGCTACATTACATTTGGCATACCTACATTATCATTCCTTCATTAGTATAAAGGTGCACTACAAATGAATTTTACAAACTTCCCACGGGATAAAAACACGAGGTAAATAATTAAGACTATAATTAGTAGATAATATTCCTAGAGGATCACGTAGGTGTTCTAAGGAGGGATTTTCCGAATTTCCCAAGGGATAAGAAATAAAAACCTTATACTTGGAGACATGAGTGGGTGTATGGGGTATGTCGTCACTCTGACGTTATCTGCGCGAACGAAGTCGCGGGCAAAAGCTAGTTATTATTAAAACTGTAGGCGTTCTTCTGTAAACCAGTTGTCTATAGAATCAGAAGCATGCAGCAACAAATTTCTATGGCGGATGATACCGCGAAAGAATCTCACACCACTTTGTAGGAGCGGAAACATTGTCCCTTGAAATGTACCAATCTACTGATAGTCTTGGATTTACGTAAAGCACAGGAGATCAGCGGGTTTCAAGCATAGCAGAACCGGTGAAAGGAATATTTGGTCCGGAAAGGGTTGGTTCATCGTTACTTAATGGAAAATGTATAATTTTGATGAATGGGCTCATAAATGTCTATTAGGGAATGGCCGAAAATCTTAGGAATCACGTTAATAGATAATGCGGCTAGCAGCCCATCACTATTATACGTTCACATCCATGCTAAACGTGGCCTTTAGGTCTTGTTACCTTAGGTTCTGTCTACGCCATAAGGGATAAAGACGTGATTTCTGATATGAATAAAACTGGAGTGTTTTATTGACGTTCACTTGCATGTATTTTAACTGTCTTAAACTTTAATTAGGTCTCAGCTCCATTATACTAAGAAACATACATTCATACAAACATAAATCACGTCTTTAACCCTTACGAGGTAGACAGAGCCTAAGGTCCCAAGACCTAAAAGCCAGGTTCAACATGATTGTGGGCGTATAGGTGAATATTAAGTATAGCGGGCCCATAACCGCTAACGCTCCCGCTCCCGCTACATCTCCTGCTTCAGCCTCCCACTTGCCACCTTTAATTTACGAGCTGCGACAGCCGACACACATTCAGGAATGCGTTTTTCTCACATACGAGAGCATAAACAAGGCGATGCTGCAAAAACTCATCCAATTAAAAAGATATACTGTCCCATTACGGGTTCTAAAACTTATCTTTTATCATTTAATTCATATCTCACGTATAAACCAGGCTATTGGTTTAGCAATGTTCAATATTTTCTGTCTTGACTATTCTCCGTCCCACTCTCACACGTCTCGTCTTTTATAAGTGGGATAAGGATGGTGGTGACGGATGGAATGCCAATTTGTTAGTGGTGTTGGTGGTTTTTCAATTGCTAGGCTTGGAGCGTATAATGCTTTTCAGACCACACGTCATGGGCTTTTTCTTGTTGTCTGGCTGCGTTCATAATTTGCTTTTTATTATGTTCATGGAAACTTTTATGTTTAATATCGACTTGGTTGATGCCTTGGTTTGTTTTGTACCTACTGCGATCCCCATAAGGCCCTAGAAGCATAACTATATTTTTTCACAACTCTCATTCAGAAAAGTAAACTTTGCTTCCTGTCGAGAGGGATCAAAGTGCAACTTTTCTGTTCAAGGCTAAGTGTTTTATTGCAAATGAAATTTTTGGAAGTTGATAATTGTAAAACCACGCCATTTTCTTTGCTGGTGAGAAAGAGCTTTCATTATTTTTAGAATTATTTATTCAAGTTTTTTAATGTTCGATGTGAAAAGTTGTAGAGCCACTCGGGAGCAAAATTATTTTCATCTTGGGCTTTAACACTTGAATCCCTCATTACGCTCTGGATGCAATGTAGCGCCCTCGCCGTAAATACATCATTTTGCTCCCTTATGACACAAATAACTATTGATAGCCTCTTTCAACCTCGGGGACGTCCGTTATTTAAGATTGAAGTTTTATATTAAGGATATAAATATTAAGGACTAAATAACGACTTCAAATCAAATTCAACTAAAATACTAAGTACGTCACGGCGGCTTTTATTACAATCACTATCACTACCTACATAGTATAAAACAAAGTCGCTTTCTCTGTCCCTGTGTCCCTATGTCCCTATGTCCCTATGTATGCTTATATCTTCAAAACTACACAACGGATTTTGATGCGGTTTTTTTAATAGATAGAATGATTCAAGAGGAAGGTTTTTATGTATAATTTTACGCAGGCGAAGTCGCGGGCAGAAGCTAATATTCTATAATATCAAAAAATAACTTCAAACGACACTTTAGTAAATAGTTTTGTAAACGCCACTTTTGATATTCTAAAGTGGTTTAGGATACGTTCAGTGATTGTAATTTCTTAAATCGTATTCACACATAAATATGTATTCATGTTAATCGACGAACTAATAAATTCTCTCTAATCCCCAGTAATATTGAGAACATAATTTCGAACCGCTTATTTATTTACAATTTTACCATATCAAGGGACAAATATGTTTTATTTATACCGTTCAATAAATATGGTGCACGCGACATAGCAAATTGCGTTGTATATTTTATCATCGTTATAATTTCCAACAGTAGTCTAAATAGCTACCTACTTTATTATAGTTATTCGTATATAATTATATAATATATTCCAATAATGTTGGAATGTGTTGAAATAAAATTTTTCTTTTCGTTTAATATTGCTATGAAATAACCATATTATTATTCTTCCACTCAGTCTGGGAGTAAAGAAAGATTATAGAATCAGATGGTAAAAGCCCATCGGGAGAATAGGCGAATTGTTAGGAATATTGTTATAGGCGTGCGCCTCTATTTCGACCCTTTTCACCTAAACGCACACTATCATGCTAAACTTGACCTTTAGGTCTTGTTTCCTTAGGCTCTGTCTATCCCCTAAGGGATAAATACGTGATTTATGTATGTATGTAAATAACCATCCTACTAATATTATAAATGCGAAATGCGTTGTGTGAGTGAGTGGTCATGTTTGTTCATTCTTCACGCCGAAACGACTGAACAGATTTGGATTAAATTTGGAACGGAGTTAGCTGGTACCCTAGATTAAAATATAGGCCACTTTTTATTCCGGAAAACTGCATAGTTTCCGCGGAATAGCAATAAACATGCCAATTGCTAATTCTACGTGGACGACGTTGCGAGCAGAAGCTAGTTTGTTATATTCTGCTGATCCAATTTCCAATTAGAATTTATACCATCTATATTTGTTGTTAGACATTAGGTAGTTTACTTAATTAGAAAAAGATGCGCTATAAAATCAGGCAGCACGATTCAACGGTATAAATTCAAAGCTTCAGAGCAAATTCCAAACTTCCTCAATTTAATAATCTGTTGGATCGAACTCGATCTTTTATATCAGCCTACATTTCTATTGATAACTTCAAAGCTGCGGAAACAATAAACAACCCACCAATTACTAGGCCGGCTATTTATAAGTCGACTACTAAAATCGATCACAATAAACAATTCAAAAGGATACCTCAGCCGCTTGTCAGAGCGTCGATCGTGAAAATCGCCTTTACACAGCTGAATTGCGATTGAAAACATCACATTTGTCTGTAAATATATCACTCAACACCAGTAAATAAAGTCCGTGGACAGCTAAATTGCTCCCGCTTCCGTACCACGCGGAATATCACGAGAAGGTGCTTTTACAGCAACTAGAACAGCATCCACAGCCTTAGCAGCTCCAAGCGTAAGTCCCTTTTCATTTGCGTGGTATTCAGACAGAAAAATACGCTCCCACGTTTCATATTCGATTCTATTTCCTGCTGTTAAGCTAGAAATCTTATTAGCAGTGAACCTTTTAGCGTTTCTTAGCATATTCAGATTTCGACTTTGTTAATTGCGCGTTGGATTTGGTTTCGTGTGTTGTGTATTCTGAGTTATTTTGCTACAATTATTTAGCGGCAATGCGAGATAACTAACGAGGTATCAGAACGGTCCAAGCAGGCCCTTGGAAACGTCGACTATCCCAAGGTACCCCTTTAGGAGAAGCGACAAATTGTTTCTATTCAATGGTTTACGCTATGTCTAAATGGAGCTCGCAATTATTGGTGACTCGGTTTGGTATTCATTTAATGAACATTGTTTTCGATTCCCTTAATGCGATGAATGGGAGCTTGATAATGCTGCAATGATTTGTTTTCGTTGATCTTCAGGTTTTGTATAATGAGTTGGCTTTGTCGGCCTCTTTAGAATGCTGGGGGGTTTTGTTGCAATCTGATGCCGTTTTAAAGGTGAACGCTTCTATGAAAATGTCGGTAGTTGCCACTTTGTGTTTGTGTTATTATGGCTAAAATAACTAACATGTTTCATTACATACACGCCGAAGTAATACAGTGCTAATATTATAAATGCGAAAGTTTGTGCTACTACATCTCTGACAGTAGGTACGTATGTTACTATTTCAATTCTACCAAATATCATAGATATCACACACAGTGGCGTAACTATACCATCTGGGGCCCCTGGCAAATTCTTTTGATGGGGCCCTATCAGTAAAAATCGTCACGTTGTACTCAGTTTAATTTTAATATTTTTGAGCTCACGGCCTCTTGGGCCGGGGCCCTCTTGGGTCGGGGGCCCCTGGCATTTTGCCAGTCCTGCCAGCCTACTGTTACGCCACTGATCACACACGTATATAAATCACGTCTTTATCCCTTAAGAGGTAGTTAGAACCTAAGGACAAGATCTAAATGCCACGTTTAGCATGATTGTAGGCGTAACGTGGAAAAAAGAATCAAAATAGTGATGAGTTGCTAGCCGCATTGCCTAAAACTTTATTCCTACGACAACAATACTAATGCATATATTCGTCTAGATAGTCGATTTTGTTCTAACAATTTAAGTACTGACCTTATGAATATTTAATTAAAGCACTAAACTTGGCCGTAAATAGATCAGTGGGTAGTAAAAACACGTAAACTCAATCGCCAAGTCCGACGGTTAAAGCGAGTGAAGCCGGGGGTAAAAGCTATAGCCCAAGCTAAGTGAAGTCAACAGATAACAGAAAGCAAAATTGTCAAAGAAAAAATTAAAAAAAACTTCGAACTTGTCATCCATTGTTCGATGTAACTCGCTAAGTATATTATGTCATGTATTTCACGAGTTTATGCTCACTTTCGCTTTGTCTGCGTGGGCGCATGTCGGGACAAACGAATCTGTTTATATGTTAAGCATTTTAAGGTTATGTTGTAAACTGTTGTGACTTCCTGACGATGTTTTTGTAGCGGTTGCATTGTAATGTGTAAAATATAGCATCTGGGAAATGCCACCTACGGTCGTATATTTATAAGAAAATGTGTTTATTCGTTTCTTTATTACATGTTTGATAGTTATGATGATGTCTATCGATTGATAAATTGAGAAATGCTACAAGTTGTTTTGTAGAATTATGTTTTCATACTTCCATGCTGTGGAAACAAAGAAATACATAGAACGCACCAGTTGCAATACAAACATTAGTAAACATAGTTAAGTATCCAAACAATACAACTGTTAAGATTAACTGCTAAGGTGCGTCCTTTGAAGTTTATTTAATTTTTATTTAAACACTTTTTTCAGCGTTTCACATGTACAGTTAAAAATTTTAAAACTTCTCACGCAAATGAGACAGACAATGTCATGGAGCCAACGGAGACTATAATGAATTCATTTTAATAACACTTTTAAGAATGTGTTAAATATGACAGCAGCAAAATTGCTTTTTCACGCAGGCAACATAATTAAAATAAACAATAAAGAGCGATGTGATTGTGTTGTACTTAAACAATGATTTGCAATCATTCGCAATGATTGTTGTAACTATAGACGCAAGAAAGCTGTTTAACGGTACCATGAGCTGCAAAAGCGCTAGTCAAATTGTCTTTTCTTTAATACATACGCCTTAAGTAATAAACTTCCATGCTAGTCTTGGAGTAAAGAAACATAGTTTCTTTCTTCTTCTTGTTAGTTTAAAAACTGTAATAGAGTCTTTTGCGACCTGTTTGCAAAATAAACTTTTACTATTTGGTATAAAGTGTTTAAATTTTTTCCATCCGATCCTGTTAGTAACGAAATAAATATTTTTGATCTTATGTTTTGAGATCGACTGTACCTATCGGTAATAAATGTCATTGTACGAAAATGAAAATCTCCATTGTTGAATAATATAAAACGTAAAGTCAGTATTCCTTAAAAACATTATACCTTTGATTCAACGACTACGACTTTTATTTTCATCACAATAAATAACTACAAATATAATTATTTTCCTTGATACTATGTTCATCGAACTTTTTATTTTATTTTTAGGGTTTCGTATCTTAAAAGGAAAAAGGGATCACTTCCTTGTTTGGTATAGTATAGTGACTCTTTATTGCACATCATCACTATCACTTCACTATCACTACATAGTATAAAACAAAGTCGCTTTCTCTGTCCCTATGTCCCTATGTATGCTTATATCTTCAAAACTACGCAACGGATTTTATTGCAGTCTTTTTAATAGATAGAGTGATTCAAGAGGAAGGTTTTTATGTATAATTCTACGCAGACGAAGTCACGGGCAGAAGCTAGTAAACAAATAAAATAAATACAAAAATGATACGTTGCTTTCCGTCGACATAGAAAAAGTAAGACGTCACTGATCAATTATCTCAATCTGACCATTTCATTTTTCTCATATCCCTTAGTAACATTAGACATACATACATAAATCACGTCTTTATCCCTTACGGGGTAGACAGAGCCTAAGGCCTAAAGACCCCGTCTAGCATGATTATGGGCGTTTGGAAAGGGGAATGAAAACAGTGTTGGGTTGCTAGCCACATCGCCTATAACATGATTCCTAACATTTTCGCCCATTCCCTCGATGGGCTTTTACCATCTGCGCGGGTAGAGAAGCAATTGGTAAATTCTATGTTTTTTCTTTACTCCCAGACCAGCATGGAAGAACTTAACACATATACATACACATATATAGTAACATTAGAGCGCTAGTATATTCATCCCGCGTTACATGGTAGCGTATATATCGTCGTATACGGTGCGCGTGCGCCATCAGGGCCGATCACTCGCTCCCATTCAGCGGTCACTCAGCATATAGCTCAGCTCAGCGTACCCTGCGTTAGTCCTGCAGGCATGGGGACTATGCATTTGTCTTGTTTATTTTGCACAATTTAGTCAATAAAAAAAAAATTACAGCATTACAGTCGAAACCAATGCGCTATAAAATTCAAAAAATATAATAAATATTATTTAGGCGACGAAACGTTGTGGCTCCGCTGCGTCGTCATCTCCGGTGTTGGATTCGGTAGTTTGCCCCGGAACCGACGAAATACGACACCCTTCGGCCAGATGTCAGCTCACGCGATGGTCTCCTGCAGCGGCCGCGGAACGCGCACCACAAAGGAACTGAAGTGCACGTAGTGGCGCGAACGCAATTGGAAGACCCTCAGCAAGAAGCCGGACAATAAAGAGTTTACATACATACATACTATGAATCCTTACATTCAAAGACGCTTCTTAAACCAATGGTTTATTTATTCTTTTACGCCGTTGCCCGCGACTCCGTCAGCACGGAATTCGCACATCGCTAATTTATCGCAAATGTTCTGTCTGTCTGAAAACTATATTGTAACAAATTTCATGGAAATTTAAGCGTAAAAAGTAATAGACAGTCAGACAAAGTTACTTTCGCATTTATTATATTACTAGGGAATAATGTGATAATATGGGTACCTGTTCATTAGGAAAATTTCAATGACGTCAAGCAAATACAGTTATGACACATGAGAGAGAGAGAGAGAGAGAGAGAGAGAGAGAAACATTTATTTACACATTCGATACACGAAGATATATGAAACTTGGTTAAGTGGGACCTGGATAAGTGAGAAACCTCCATAGCTGGAACTCATGCTGTGGTCCCGACACCTTAGCACTGGATTACCTCTGTTAGTGGGACAAAACAAACCTCTATATCTGGGATTCTTGTTTCGATTTTATCGTCATAGTTACCTCTATAACTGAGACATCCAGTGTATTTTACCTCTTTTACTGAGATTATATTTTAAGGAACAATTTTTCTAAATTGTTTCCTTTAAATTTCACTGGCAATAACCTCTGTAACTGAGACAAAATTTTATCACCTCTGTAACTGGCACTACATATTTTAATTTTCGTTTTATTTACTAAATTTAGCTAATTTTGTGCCTCAATGACCTCAGGTTTTGTTTTGTTTTGTTGTAATCGGCGTCTTTTTGAAAAATGACGAAATTAAGGCCGTAATTATCTTTACGTGCGGTTTTGTACTATTTATATTAAAAAAAACTTATTGATTATTTTTGTGAACTACCTGTTTTATTTACTCATGTATGTATGTATATGTTTTTACTACACATTATTTTATTTCATTATCGCACCTCTATAACTATAGTAACCTCTATTTTCACCTCTATTAATGAGAGCCTCTGTAAATGAGACAGATATTAATTTATACCTGGCTATCTGAGACACTGGGTATGTGGAATACCTCTTTAAGTGAGACTATTTCGCAGGTCCCTTGAAGTCCCAGTTATCCAGGTTTCACTGTAATAGGAAAAAGAAATACAATATACTTAGGAATAGTACCGATATGGTACATCATGTTGACTTATTTTTAAATATATTACGTACGCTACTCATTCCGTCTAAGAGGGGATGTATACACGACTGCAGTATTCTTGCGTGAAGAGAAAGACAGCTGGTAAAGCCTCTTGCCTCCTTGAGGTGCCATAAAAATTAAAAAAAAACCCTACACAAATCAAATTTAATGTTTGACCGATTTTTACCAAACATGGCTAAGAACCACCTTAAGGAGGGTTACAAATGAAAAAACCGCATTGAAATCGGTCTATCCGTTTTAAAGCTAAGATACCACAGACACAAACACAGAGAGACATTGAGGTCAAACTTACTACTTTACCAATCACATTCCCAAACCTTAACCGTAAGCCAATAAAAACCCCGAAAGCCAACTTTACAGCTTCATCAATACCTCTGTAAACAATTCACTCTCATCAAGATAATTAAACAATGCGGCAAATTACGCTCGCAGCAGACAATAAAGCAAGCAGCTATGCCAAGTATCCAGGTGACTCGGAGGTTACTGCGGGTAGATAGCTATCTACAATGGACGATGTCTTAAGGTAAGGTTGTCCTGGGTAAAGATCGGTATGCTATTCGGTTGTATAGCAATATTCAGTTGAAACGATATAAGATGCTGTCGGCGGAAAGGAATAGGCTAGCGTAAAAGGCGGCGTTAGATCTAATCGTTGAGGTTTTCGAGTGGCAAGTGGGCTTAGCTGATGGGAAAATGTGGGTATTCTTCTAGTTAACGTGGTCGATGTGCCCTTCGGTTGTTAACTGTTAAGACAGACAGACGGCCGAGTGAGTTTGCGTACTTATGGCTCGACAACTTTACTGTTCTTATCGTTGGAGGCATTTTTGTCACAAGATTTTTGAATAGGTACTGTATTTATTATTCAAAAATCTTGTGACATAAATGTCGGCAACATTGTACGGTAGTACACAGTCAAAAGACCCCTATCAGGCTCTTAGCTAACGGATAATAATATCCCTCAGAATCTGCCAGGAAATCATTAACAGACGCCCAGGGTGCAGGGGACCAAGCACTCTTCCCCTCGGACGGATCCAAAAACGAACCGCAGCACTTGACCTCACGCGGAGGTAAGCCGACTGGCGCCACTGTATTTTACTCTAAAATGCCTGCGTCTGTGTAAGTACGCGTATTTACACAGACACACACTAGTAAAGTCGTCGAGCCGTAAGTACGCGGACTTACTCGCCCGTCTGTCACCCACTAGGTATCTGGGGGCACGGTAGTGCCCCCGCCAAGTCGAGCAAAAAAAGCGGCACGGCCGTACCATTCTTTTCTCGAAGCATTTCAGGCCATTTTCGACCCCCCTTTAACTTCGTTGTGGATAAAACTAGAAGCCTGAATTTTCTGTAACCAAGCAAACATTGTATAAACACTGTATATTTCAAATTTCATTCAAATTGAACCAGTAGTTTAAGAATTATAACTAGTCAAAGTTCTTAATTTTGTCACTCACTCACTCACTCACCGACTTAACGATCATCAAAATGTTAAGATACTTCTAGCAGACATAGAAACTTCAAATTTAGAAGACAATTAGTGTTTAGTGTATAAATCAATAAAAAACCAAAATATTTCGCAATTTAGGTCCAGTTTTCTAGATACACCAACTGCATAAATAACTTTGTAATCCCATATAAACGTATAGGAAAAATATAGGATTACAAAGTTACATTGCAGCGAATGAATCAGTGTACCTGTATTATGACAGAATAAATTAACCGACTTGGTATTACATGGATCTCACAACTTTTTACGGTAGAAGAACTGAGTTGCGAGACTTGGTTTTTTTTACAAGTTTTGTTTTGATGGGATAATTATTTTACAAGCACTAAGACGAGATCGCACAAGGGTCGCGTCGCCCGTGAGATTGATAGCCCGAATTTTCTTAGTGGGGCGATTCAATTCTGTCTCAGCTCAGGTTTTAGCTGCCATTTTTAGTATGGATCTGACAGCGAGCGAACCTAAACTGAATCGGAATTGAATCGCATCAAGACGTCATTATAAGGTTCCGTTCTAGAAAGAATATCTCGCGCGCGCCGCAACTCTGTTCGCTCTAGCATGTAAAATGCTGTAATATCAAATTGGTTGGTTATAAAATAAGATGTAATTAGTGGTTAAACATCGTTGAAGAATTTACGTACACAAAGTATTTAATTTTACAAACAAAAACATTAACATGATACTTAAAAAAATATGGATAAATATAAATAAATATGCCAACAAGATAAATTAATTAAACTAAAACTAAAATAAATTTAAAAAGTTACTCCCCGCGGCATTGAGCCACAATGTTGGCAGCATTTCCCTGCTGTATCGCTATACTGATTCGCTGTACTATCAAATGAATCAAGAATTTTTATTTCTTGATTTTTTCATGTTTACTTTTACTTTTTTTTGTAAAGCTATGGCCGGGAATCGAACCCGGATCCTCATCATTCCGTGACGCGTGCTATACCCTTACACCTATAGCAGCAGCATGCAGGTAAGGTAGGTAGGTAGGGTTTTTTATCTGCTGGGTTATAAATTTAAGTGTTTTTTTTTGATAAAAAGAACATATCAAAAATTTACTTTCTTTCTAATACTAAAAAACGAAGTACTTATAAAGCGATGGTAGTTTCAAAAAAAGACTTGCTAAAGTGCTTCTGGCGCCCTATTTGCGAATTAAACCTTTGATTCTATTATTTATTTTGTTTATTCCATAGACTTTAACCAAATAGCTCTGACAATCTCGCAATGCATGCCGTGATATGTTTATGTTTAAGTACGACGGATATTTACGGGTATATAGTGTAAGGATGCTATCGGCGCGGGCGCAGGTTGGTCGGTATTTGGCTCGCGAAGATGCGGCTTCGATTGCCGACGTAAGCATTCTTGATTACTACAGATACCTAAAAGGAAATAGGTATGAAGAGAGACCCCATAAAAATATACTCAGCGGAAGAAAATGCATACATAAATCACGTCTTTTTCCCTTACGGGGTAGACAGAGCCTTAGTTACGGAGGTAGGGTCCCTTTGCGGCGAACATAATGAATCGCATTTATCTTAACTATCATAAAGGTACATTAATTTTCAAATTTCCCACGGGATACAAGGACGGGATCCATGTTGATCTGGGAGTAAAGAAAAAACATAGAATTTACCAGTTGCTTCTCTTCCCGCGTAGATGGTAAAAGCCAATCGAGCGAATGGGCGAAAGTCTTAGGAATCACCGTAGCGTCGTAGCAACCCATCACTATTTTGATTTCCCTTTCCACCTATACGCCCTTAATCATGCTAAAAGGTTTTGTTACCTTAGCCTCTGTCTACCCCGTAAGATAAAAACGCGATATATGTATGTATTAAAGGACGGGATAGGAAATAAAGAGTTAATTATTGCAGACGTGTGAATGAAGAAGGTATACTCGTATCTGAAAGCTGGTTAAGAATTAACCGTATATTTTAACAATTACGCGTTTACCGTCGCCTAGGATCCAGTAAATTGCCTCCTCAGTTCCTTATAAATTAACTTAAACCAAGTCTTCGCCAGTTAATAACACCACGAGCAGTTAAGGCTACCGGGCACACGTAATGATCAATTGAATTAATTTCTTCTACATCTCATTGAATTCAATGGCGCGTTATCACTTGGATTTAAACAGAAACGGCAAAATGGGTGCTAGATGGACAAATTTAGGTAAAAAGTTGAGGCTTGGCCACAACTAGTGATACGCGGGATTGGTAATGAGCATCCTTGGACTTTAATTACGGATTACGGATAAGTATGTATGTGTGCTTTCATGCTGGTCTGGGAGTAAAGGAAAAACATAGAATGTACCAGTTGCTTCTCTTCCCGCGCAGATGGTAAAAGCCCATCGAGGGAATGGGCGAAAATCTTAGGAATCATGCTATGGGCGATGTGGCTTGCAACCCATCACTATTTTGATTCCACCTTTCCATCTATATGCCCACAGTCATGCTAAATGTGGCCTTTGGGTGTTGTTACCTTGGGCTCTGTCCACCCCATTAGGGATAGAGACGTGATTTATGTATGTGTATGTATGT
This sequence comes from Pandemis corylana, assembly GCA_949127965.1. NCBI lineage: Eukaryota > Metazoa > Arthropoda > Insecta > Lepidoptera > Tortricidae > Pandemis > Pandemis corylana. The sequence continues at coordinate 13,445,052 of OX421863.1, forward strand.
ATGTATGTATGTATGTGTAGAAATTGAAGTCCTTTTTTTAAATTAATGCAATACATTTTATAGACGACATCAGCTTTTATGCCATAATAGGGTAATTCTTTGACACTCCGCTTGTAATTAACATCACACTTAGGTGGCTGTTTAACTATTTAAATGGTTAACAGTTTATGTTGGTTATTTTTAATTTCTTAGTAAACTTAGTATACACAATTAATTCGCTCAATTTTAAGAGAAAGGCGGAAGCGTTTACAATAGCAATGGTAAAAGCGAAAACGCTGTTAATTGCATTAATTGTACAAGCTAGGTTTTTCTTCCATGCTGGTCTGGGAGTAAAGAAAAAACATAGAATTTACCAATGGCTTCTCTTCCCGCGCAGATGGTAAAAACCCATCGAGGGAATGGGCGAAAGTCTTAGGAATCATGTTAAAGGCGATGCGGCTAGCAATCCATCAATATGTTGATTTTCCTTTCCACCTATACGCCCTTAAGGTTTTGTTGCCTTAGGTTCGTGAGAAGACGTGATGTATGGCTGTATGTATGTATGTTTTTCAGCTCATTATAGAAGTTTACAGATATAGTGACAAAAGCACTGGACTATAGTTTGCAAGCCAAGGTCCATGTGAATAAGTCATAAAAAATATAAAAAAAAAACTGTTTTAAGTTCGCTTTCGACGTATCGTCTGCAGCTTATATTTGCGTTTCATTTCTGGACCGAAATCTCCTTTCAGTATTTACACATCACATTTTGTATCAAAATCCGAAAGGTCAGGAAATTCACTCTCACAATTCGGTTTTTTTTTTTTTTTTTTTAATTAGTCATACGCTTTGACAATCTTCTGCATTTATAATTATAACTAGCTTCTGCCCGCGACCTCATGTGCTTCGAATTATACATACTGGTATAAACCAACCGCTTGAATCACTCTATCCATTAAAAAAAACCGCATCAAAATCCATTGCGTAGTTCTAAAGATAAGCATACATAGGGACAGACAGACAGACAGCGGAAAGTCCTATGGGAATTAATTTAAAATCAGGATAAAGGGCAAACCTTTGTATTCAAATGTTATGTGCCTGCTAAATTTGACTTCGACCCCGCAGAGTTCGGTGGCGTTGTCAATTTAAACTAGTAATTTGATGAAGAACAAATACATGAGAATTTTGTTACTATATAATACGTCCCTTAAGGTTATGCAAGTAATATAAATAAAACAAAAAAAAAAAACAATAGTTAAAACGTACAAACACATGACACAAGTTCTGTTACTTAAGCAAGTAACAAGTTACAGTATTTATTGTCAATATCGGTAGCACAAGTACAACGTAAATGTCATAAAGTATATCATATCAGTTAGCATTACAAGCTCCGTCTAGAAAATCCAGTAGCTATTGATAAATTGACGCATAAATCATAACTGATCGCTGCCGCTTATAAATTAAACCCACGCGCTAATGGGGCTAGATCATGGCGACAAGAAAATTGCTAAATTGTAACCACGGACATACCTAAGTTGATTTATGGCAATTTGATGAACCATTCAAAGTTGAACCGAGGACATATAACTATAAAGTTGGAAATAAACCGACCGTGCCAGCACCTAAAGGTAATTTAATGTAAAAATGTATCTGCGGACCTGAAGTTGATATATTTTAGTTTCAGTAAGGTATTTGGGATACGAAGACGTAATTAAAGTAATGGTGGTTTAGAAATTGTGGATTATTATGCTCGTTGCATTCCGCACTTTAGGACTTTTCTTTGCCGTTATTTTTTATTGATGGCAAATAAAATTACTTAGGGGGCGCAATTTGAGGGGGGGGGGGGGTATCGTAAAACGTTACGATGCGTTACAGGGGCGGGAGGGGGTCTTTCTTACAACGCGTTACGTAACGTTTTCTTTTTTTTAATAAAAAAAATATGGAATTAAAACTGCCAAGTTAACAAACTACGCATGTATTGCGGGTTAAACATCTCTTGTTTTATTTAGTATTATTACCGTAAAGGCGATTAAAACTATAACAAGGATATTATAGCGACTTTCTTATACTTTGCGCAACATAAATTTTGACACTTTTGGGTAAAAATGGTCACTTGAGTGTTACGCAACGTTTAGAGGGGTAGGGGGGTACAGAAAAACGTTACGGCGCGTTACAAGGGGGGGAGGGAGGGTCAAAAATCTTCAATAATTGCGTTACGTAATACTTGAACGCTCCCTTATTAGTTTTTACAAACAAGCAATTATTGTTACAAGCGGTCAATAAATAGTGTCTTAAATAACATTTTAGCCGGCAACCATTTGACCAGCTAGAAATTGTTAAAAAGAAAAATTGAAAAATTCAAAATTTAACCAGATTTAGAAAATTTTTAAATGTCACTGAATATTAGAACACAGAAAAATCCGAAAAGTAAAGCTATGACCGGGAATCGAAGCCGGAGCCTCGTCATTCCGTGACGCGTGCTATACCCCTACGCCACCCATAGCAGGTGGGTAGTCTTCGAATTTTTCTACCTGTTACTAGCTGTCGCGTGACCTTGTTACTATGCGAATTTTTGTCGCCAAGCGCCATTTGTTTGAATGATGTGTCTGTACGACACAATTACAAACTCCCGTGGAACATCTACTGCTCACCAGGCATGAAAAAGAAGACGGTCAGCAAAATTTTAAAACATAAAAGTGTAAGTGAACAAAACTCATCTAATAGCATAAGATTATAAAAGATAATGCCATAGTAAAAGCGGTCGTTAAGCCAGAGTATACAGTTAAAGCTTGATTAGTAGACGTAAGTAAAAAGGTAGTGAAAGTCAGCTCATCCGCCGATCGACCACAGATAACCTGTGACCATACTGTTTGTGTCTTAGAGATATATATATCGGGGTGCGACTCAGGTTACCTCCACGTGTGGTCAAGAGCTGCGGTTCGTTTTTGGATCCGTCCGGGGGGAAGAGCAGTGCTTGATCCGGTGCACCCTGGGCATCGGCTAATGATTTCCTGGCAGTTTCTGAGGGATATCATTGACCGTTGGCTAAGAGCCCGACAGGGGGTAGGGGGTCTTTGACCATCACCGTACAACGTTGCCGACATTTTGTCACAAGATTTTTTAATTTTATTTTTGTTACTTTGACATTGGCGAAGTTGTTATCGCTATAACGACTTGATACGCCACAAATAAGGAGAAAAAGATAATATTTATATATCAACGCGAACGACAGAAAACCCTCGGCAACCGATTTGCTGAGGTAAGCATCCAGCCACCTGTCACCGCGCGCCAGCTGGGCCGGGTGTAAACAACAGGCAGTCGCAACGTCACTCAAAGATTTTATAAATAACTGACACAGCCCAAGCGGATCATTCGTTCTTCAGCTCTCGACTCGAGAACATCGTCGCGTTTATGTATGTATGTATAACTCTTTATTGTACATAAAACACAAGAAAAAGATGAATACAGGATAGCACACATGCACAAAGGCGAACTTATCCCTAAAACCCCTCCTTACCCCTCCCTCGTTTATATATCGTACCGCACCGTATCGTATCGTATCGTACGGCACCGATATATGTAACTGACAGTTAGGATAACTGGAACTTAACAGAGGTTGAAACTGGCCCTTGAGGTAATATTTCTCATTAACTGCTTTCATATGAGCTGAATCAGAGAAATCACGACTCAATGTTCACAAATCTGTCTACCCCGTAAAGGATAAAGGTGTGATTTATGTATGTGTGTTCACAAAAAACAAGATGTAAGAAAGTAATGGATGATCACAATTTTCCATGACATGGCTTTATGATAATGTCATCCACATAAAAGGGCGTGACTTCCTTACAACGTTTGACACCTAACACCAGAATATAAATAAAATACGAAACGCAACAAAACAACATAACAGTTACCTCTATTTTAGTAATAGTACGAGAGCTGATAGACATTTAAAAGCAGGAAAAAAAAATCTGACAGTTAACGGGTAGGCGGATACAAAATAAAAAAGATATATTGAAAATTTTACCCGAAATGATCCAAGCTCAGCATAATTGTTAGCCTTACGGCCGGCGAAGGTCTTCGGTTTTAAAAAAAAAGATACCTATAATATTTCAAATTTAGAAAGCACCAGAATACCTAATTTTGAGTTAGTCGAAATTAATTGTTATTTAATTGAAGAATTTATGATTCGAACACACAAATAAACAAATTTACATACTGTAACGTACAATAAACTCAAAATATTGAAAAAATAAAAGAAGAAAACGTAAATTGCTCACAGACATAGCTTCGAGTTCTTAGTTAAAAACGTATGCAATGCTTCCTTCATCGCCATGCTTTAGCATTGCGATGAAGGAAGTACAAGATGAAAGAAGCACGTTTACGTGGCCATTAGGTCTTGTTACATTAGGATCTGTTTCCCGTAAAGGGAGAAATACCTGATTTGTGATTGTGACAATACTTCCATTATGATATTTTTAACGCCAAACACAGATATTCGAAGATAAAATGCTTAATAGCTCTTGAACTATCCGTATACATATTTTCAATTTCCATACAAGCCCATCCTAATTTTACCGTATCAAATTTCACTCAACATTCATGTATTTTATTGGCACTACTACATTTTGGCATTTAAATTATCCCTTATTTAACATTTAACGTCATCATCTAACTGTTGAAACATATTACACGATTTTGGTTCAAATTTCTATTATTCTGTTAGAAGCTGCTATGGTTATTTATTCGTATCACCTATACTCAAATTTGTATGTAAATTTCAGAAATAGTTGGAGGCTATAAGAAAATTCGTAGCTGACAATAATTTTACATCAGCTCATGAATAGATATTATCTTGTAATTCATTGCTACGATCTATATTGCGATCTGGTTTTTTTACAATAATGAAGAATGTTTTACCGGAAATCTCCATATTGTCTTACCCATTCGGTATCTCAATTGACCTCATCATTTCTCTCTTTTAGACGTTATGCCATGCGTAAAAGCTAAATCATATTCAATTCTGTCATCATCTATTCCAGTCCTGTTTCCTGATGAACGCTAATCGAATGGGGACCCGAACGTATAGAAAAATACAAAAAAATATGAGGTCGTACGTTTTTTAAATTTGCAAGGTCTTTACTTCCTCGCAAGTAATTGCCAAAGTGGATTTTGGGATACTTTCAGTCTTCTTCTTTTTTAATATGGCTCCTTCGATCGATGCGATGATTTCGCCAATGTCAAAATAATAAATATCTACAGTATTCAAAAATCTTGTGACAAAAATGTCGGCAACGTTGTACGGTAGAACACGGTCAAAAGACCCCTCCCCCCTGTCGGGCTCTTAGTCAACGGATAATGATATCCCTCAGAATCTGCCAGGAAATCATTAATCGTTGCCCAGGGTGCACCGGACCAAGCACTGCTCTTCCCCTCGGACGGATCTAACGCACCCTGCCAGTTTCAGTCAAATTGACGTGAAAAGATTGACACTATTTTTGGCATTTGGTTTTTCAACACGCTGCACATTCTATACCCAGCTGGGCGTTTAAAAGGGATTTTAAGTAAGGTTCTAGTCTTGTTTAACTAATTGATAAGTATTAAGGTTCATTAGGCTGTCATCTACGGACATCGCGTTGAAGCCGCTCTCTCCTTCAGAGTTATCCGAGTCTATCATGGGGAGGGAATATTCTGGTTTCCAAAGGTTATTTTCACGTGGGATACTTTTGGGCGCCTTGCTTGGTTACTGGATTTTATATTAATACCACTTTTAAATAAGGATATTGCCTCACGACTTCTTCCTCTTTCTTCTCTTTCACTTGGCTGACACTTTCGTATTTGCGGCTTTTGCTGTGGAGACTCTGGGACCGTGGGGACCCGAAACTAAAACTTTTTTCAAACTTTAAAAAAAAAATATCTAAATCCACAGGTGACCATAGAGCTGGCTCTTTCCTCGGGCAACGCATAGGCATTGCTATCCAACGAGGAAACGTAGCCAGCACTATGGGCACCTTGCCCCATGGCAACGATCTGGGCGATATTTGTAAATATAGGTATTTAGGATTAGATTAAGATAGTTTAAGGTTTTTTCGTATCAACTTTTAACTTGTAGATATGAAAGACCACCAAATACATTTTTGTTACATTATTTATTGGGATTCCAAATAAAAGAGGATATTGCCTTGTTTTTTTTTTAAGTTTGCGACGTACCTAAAGTGTGAAGTTATTCGACATTTTACTGTCATCTTTTCGGTGACGGAAAACATGGTTGGCGTGCAGAGAAGTTTGACTAATGGTATCTATATGAAGTTACTCAATCCGCACGCGTAGGGGATACAGTTCAAGTCCTGTCATTCTGAGCTCTTGTGGTAAAAGGCAACAAATTAAGCATTATTTTGATAAAAAGTAATATGTAAAACTCTGAAAAAAATGAATCAATCTTCACTTAAATTTCTTATTAATTCAATTTGACTTTTAGAAAACCCTGTCGTAAAAAATATTGGTACATTATATCGCACCTCTATTGCAACAACGACGTAAATGCAAAATTTTCAATAAACGACTTAATGATAGGAAACGGTCCGAAATCGATCGAACTTTTTGGTGCTACATTGACTTTCAAGTTTTTCCCGCAAAATTCCACCAGAGGGCGTTGCGTCTTTGTTCTTTTGAGCGGCTATTGAAACCAACAATGACTTATTGGTCAGTTGTTCGCGGGGAGGGGAGAAAGTCAGTTGTCCCGCAGCTGTACATCGACGCAAAGGTAATTACGCCTCACTTTTTTGCGATTTAAAGAACAACATTGACATAAAGGTCTTATACGTCATTTTTAGCGTGTCACTGATGTATATTTAGATAAAATATTCTTTGCAATATTGACGTTTGTCGCAATTAAGTCATTGTTGTTCCCAAGTAAAATGTATGTTTATCAATACGATATTGACTTATCTGTGTTAAACGTCACTTTTACATTTTACTAACATAAAATTAAGAAATATTTAGTGTAATATCGACGTTTGTAGCAATAAGGTCATTGTTGTTCCCAAATAATATTGTGTCTGTTTTGTTATTTTGTTACACTTTATTACTTGAAATCTACTATTTAGGTAGTTACTTTGATATGCCAATTAAAAGTGTTCCTTATAGCGATTGTTCGTTTTAAAAGAAATAAAGAATATTAATGCAGAACTGAAGTTTTATTTCTCTATGAATTTATCGTTGGGTTGTTTTGCTTATAATTAGTTGGTAAAACTGCTGCTTATAATAAAAATATGTTACTTACGTTATATTTTAACTGTATATTTATTTAAACAATATTATTACAATGCTGGTTTAAGTTTTGATTTTAGTTAACAATAAATGTTAAGCATTTATGTCGTTATTGCTTGTCAAAAGTTGAATATTTTTAAATATGTTCGATGAACAACGACTTAAATGTAGGTACCTTCAAAATAAAATGGCAATAACCAAAAAAATAAAAGATTTAAAAAAATTAAATAAAACTATAAAAAAGGCTTATATAATAATGTACTATTTTATGATTCAAACAATTACTAAACACCTAACGAAAAAATTTTACGGTGATTACAGTGAAATAAAATTTTCAAATGCATTTTCTCAAAAAACACAAAACTTGCATTTACGTCGTTGTTGTAATAGAGGTGCGATATGTTTCTGCTTAGTTCCTACCAAAGCATGGAAGGAAATCCTCCCTCAAGCATATCTACAGAACAGTAGACCACTATATCACCCCACCATCTTCAGAATACGCCCGCCCCAACACAATTGGACGACATTGCGCTGCGCGCATCACGTACGATCATAAATAACAAATTTATCGCGCGAACATCGTGCCAGCGTACGCGCAGCATTTAACGGTCCAACTGCAGACACCCCTTCAACGCCGACGACACCAAACGGAGCCGCATCGCCATGCAAAAACGGCACACGGGGCATTCCACCGTCGTAATTAAGAACACTTTTACGGAATCGACTCCTGTTCTTTAAATTCCGATCGCGTGTATAGTTGTTCTGTTAATTTGTGTTAATGTTTGAACATGTTATGTCGGGGTAAAAAGACACGAAGCAAATTAAGTTGGGTTAAGGAGAACGATGCGTTGATTTTGTCGGTTTAATTGCGTTTGCTGTTCATCTGTTACTGATACCGTCACGGGAAACAATAACATTTTAAAGTCGCATTAAAATCTCTGCATGAATGTTCCTCTGACTCTTGACTCTTGATTAGCAGCGTGCAATTTCAGAGCATTCTCAAGAATAGAATAGAATAGAATAGAATATTTATTTGCATTAAGTGTTGGTTACAATGGTCTTATGTTAAGCATTAAAATGTACATACACTTAGCTATCTATAATAGCATGCAAAATATAAAGTTTACAATCTAGAAATTTTATTACTATTATTAATGTCAGTCTTATAAATAGGTATCATGTCCACGATGATAATGATGATTAAAATTAAAACATTTCAATGAGGAAAGCAATATTTAAATTATCAATTTCGTGTCATAGTTAAGATAATCTCTCACGGAATAAAAACACATGTTTGTTAACCACTGTTTCAACTCTTGTCTAAATTTAATAATCGGGGTAGTGGCCTGTCTCAAGCGTTGTGGTAAATGATTGAATATTTTTATGGTCATTACATAACAGTTCCTGGAGTACAATGCAGTTTTGCATTTTGGTAAAATTATTTTCGTAGGATCCCTTGGTCTTAGCGTTGGGTTTGCAATAGGTTTCCTGAACCATTGAGAATACGTAGCTACAAATACACATGTCTCCAGGATGTAAATGCAGGGCAAAGTCAACAAATGTAGCCTCTTGAAGAGAGGCCGACATGGTTCCAGAGGACCGACATCGCAAAGAGCTCTGACACATTTTTTTTGACTAATTAGCGCTTGCTGTATATCAGTGCAGTTTCCCCATATAATTACGCCATATCTAATAATTGAGGCCACGTATCCATGGTAAGCTGTAAGTGCTGTCTTCTCACCAGCTATACGTCTCAATCGTCTTAAGGCGTACGTGTATTTTTCCAGTCTGGAGCATAAACTTTTAATGTGGGGTTTCCAATTGCAGAAGCGATCAACGACAAAGCCTAAGAATTTAATTTCATCTACTTCTTCGATTGTTTGCTCTTTATATTTAATGTTCAGCTTTGGTCTTTGTACTATCTGATTGCTAAACTGTATACATTTGGTTTTGGAGACATTTACTGACAAATTATTATATTCCAACCAGTTACTTATTATATCAACAGTAGTATTTATTTTATTAATATATGTACTATTTATTATGTCATTAGAAACAATAACTGAAATGTCATCTGCAAACAATATCATTCTCTCGGAACAAATTGCGGGCAGGTCGTTAATGTAGATTATAAAGAGCAATGGACCTAACACACTGCCTTGTGGAACACCGGTCATGTTTGTCTTTTGGGAGGAAAAGTATTTTCTGACAGTCGCGTTTTCGTCAATCTTAGTTATCTCTACACATTGGGTGCGTTTCGTGAGGTAACTTTCAAGCCATGACAAAGCCGTGCCTCTAATGCCATATCTCTCGCATTTATTGAGTAAGGTTTGGTGTCTAACACAGTCGAAGGCCTTGCTCATATCAAAGAAAAGTCCTGTTACTGACTGCTTTTTATCTATTTTCTCAGTAATTGTTTTTATTAAGGAGTAACCTGCTAACGTTGTGGATTTGCCCTTCTGAAATCCATTCTGTTCCATAACAATGACATTATGTTTTTCAAGAAAATGTGTGAGTCTTATATGTAGAGCCCTTTCAAAGATTTTTGAAAAATTTGAGATAAGCGTTATTGGTCGGTGATTTTCTAATTCGTTAATATCCCCTTTTTTGAAAAGGGGCTTTACAATGGAATGTTTTAGTCTCATAGGGAATTTTCCATTTATGAAGGATTGATTGACTAGGTATTCCAGTATTGTAGCCAACACTGTGCTACATGACTTTAGAACATGGGTAGAGACTCCGTCAAATCCTGTGGATTTGGTGTTGCTCAGAGATTTAATAATTTTTATTATTTCTTCCTTTGTACAAGGCGCAATGAACATACTATTACTTGTATTATTTATATGAATAGAGTCCGTGATATTCCCTGTGCTTTTGGAGATGTTTACGAAATAGTTATTAAATACGTTCGCTATTTCCTGTGGGTCTTTAATGAGTTTGCCTTGAAAGTTAACAGATTCGACCCCCTTGAAACTTTTTACACAATCAGTTTTGTCCTTTATGATGTCCCAGGTAGTCCTACATTTATTTTTGGAATTCATGATTTCTGTGTTATTTACATTGCGTTTAGAATTTAAAATGCAAGTTTTAAGTAATTTATAATATTTTTTGTATCTTAACTTATGTTCGTTTGTTTTATTCTTGTAATACAAAAATCTAAGCTCTCTTTTCTTTAAGCATGAATGTTTTAATCCTTGCGTTATCCACCGTGGTCTCTTGTTATTTGAATGTATTTTAATTCTTTGCATGGGAAAGCAGAGATTATAGAAAAGACAGAACGTGTCATGAAAGTTGTTAAAAGCAATATCAATATCTGGTTCATTAATGACTTCAGACCGGGTCAAAGAACATATGCACTCTGTAAATTTCTGAATATTTATCTTACTGTAGTTTCTTTTATTTATGTACCATGAAGTTGGCTGTTGTTTCAATACTATGTCATTTTCAAATTTTAATAGCTGACACGTTTCGTGATCGGAGAGATGCAAATGTTGAATCTCCCCGACTGCGCTTTTTATATTGCTTATAATATGGTCAATGCATGAATATCCACGAGTAGGATTGTTTATGTGTATATTCATGTTATAATTTAGGCATAGACGTTTTAAGTTTTTAGCAGTCGAGTCATTTCCCAGTGTATTAATATTAAGATCGCCGGCGATAATTAATTTTCTTTTATTGTTTTTTGTCAGTTCATAAAGAAGCGTGTCCAGTTTTTCAAAAAATATGTCTAAATTTTTTCTGTCAGGTACTCTGTAAATACAAATTATCATGCACTTGAAATTTGTTATTTCGACTCCACAACACTCAAATGCTCGTTCTAAAGCGTGTTTATTACATAAAGGTAATGGCTTGTATGTAATATTCTTTCTTAATAAAATACAAGACCCACCTCGCTTCTTATTGGTTCTTGTAAAGTATGAGGCTAAGTTAAAGTTTTTAATGTTTATGTTGCTTTCACTGCCGTGCTTAACAAAAATTTCGGTAAGGCATAATATATTAATAAAACCATTTATATTCTCCAGTTCGTCAATGCACAGTTCTAATTCATCTTGTTTATTTAACAAACCTTGAATATTTTGATGCATAATTATGACTTTCGTATTTATGTTTAATTTACGTGGCGCGAAAAAACTGATCATTTGTCGTTTTTGGATCGCGACTGATCTCTTTCTTTGAAACCTGTTTGATTTTAAAGTAAAATGGAATAGTCCCTTTTTTGTAATTCTGCGGCAAGTTCAGCGGACAGGGCTCTAATCGCTGGTCCTGTTTGATTTTAATTTTAAAGTAATATGGAATGGTTCCTATCTTGTAATCCTGTTGCGAATTCGGCTGGCAGGTCTCAGGTTGCTGGTCCAATTTGCTATTTATATATCCAATCAAAAACACAAGGTCGTCAAACACAAGACTTAGGCCACTACCGTTAATTGATCCCGATCGCTTTTGGAACATTTCTTGAGTATATGGTAAATTTAAATTAGAATCTAAAATATAGGCATAATCATGAGATAAGTTATCACGATACAATATATCATTAAATGTTTCTATTCTTTTATTGTACAAATTTGAGTAATTATTCAGTTTAAATGTGGGCAAACAAATTATTATATTAGTGTGTTGTACATAAGATAGCTCCTCTCTAATGAACATTACTAATTTACTATAATATTGGGTAATTTCAAAGTCTCTCTCACCTATAAACACGACACAGTAATCATTGTAACCGAAACCCTTTGTTTTCTCTTGGAGACCCATAAATAATTGATAGATTCCTCCGTAAGGTACTAGATAGTGGCTTAGATTGGTATTAATGTTCAATTTCTGTTCGGCTGTTCTCAGCATGTTTTTCTGGCAGCTGATTAGGCAGATTTTCGACTGGGATGATTCTGTTGCTGACGCAGGTGTTGCCGTGGAGCTGGTTGAGTTGTGTGTGGGAACTGCTTTATGACAATCAGGTTCAATTTCGCTTATATTTAAATCCAATATAGCATTATTGGTAGGATCTGCGCTGCGCGAGAGCTGCAATGAATGTTTCCTGACCCGATTTTTGCGCTTTTTTGTGGTGGATGTAATCGTTTTTGTACTATGAGTCTCGGCTGTGGAACTGCAGATTCGTTCTAACTTTTTTATTTTTAGTTCATGGTCATTAAGTTTATTCTTTAAATCATTATTTTCATATAGTAGGGACTCAATCTCCTTTTCAGCCGAATCATATTTTAATTGAAGTGTGATTAATTTATCTTGAAGTTCTTCTATGTTATAAAAACTTTTTGAGTCTAACTCTGGGCAACTTCTATTCAATTGTGAAACTTGGGTTATAGAATCCATGGATTGTACATCGTCAAACGAGTTATCTTCGTCTGATTCTTCTATTTCAGACGTTAAGGAGTTGAAAGAGTTGTCAATTGAAACGTTTATAATATTTATTTTCTTTTTCCTCTGAGTGATTTTGTCCAGGTGTTGATGTGATGTAACCTGTGGTGGTTTTTCAAGATAGCAAGAGTATTCTCAGAAATTTCCCACGACGAAAGTTTCCAGTGGGATTTTTTTAAACTTATAATTAATGTTATTTGAATCGGATTTTCATTAGAAAGACATTAGAGATCAGTCGATGTAATAATGATGTCCTGTAAACACTTAAAGTGTTCCCACTAATAACAAATAAGTTTAAATTTCTGAATATATTCCACTAGAAAATTTTGCAACTTTGGTAACTTCGCCTTGGTGCATTGTCACTCTTGGCGTATGACATCCCGGTATCAATGGTTATATGATATTATTGTAGTATTGAAAATAATTTAAATCCTCTTCCCATTTATAAATACAGCGCGGAAATGCTATCTGTATAACGGCGACCCTACCTGAGGGTCAATTTTTTTTTTATTTTGCGTAAGTTTTATGTTGGTACCTAGTCCATCTTAGCCCCGGGAGCTCTAATTTTCGGTTTTGCGGTTGTCTAAGATTGGTGGCGTATTAATTAGTTTTTCTCCATTCCATCATATTCTTAATTTTTTTCTAACAAGCGTCGCCAAGCAACTTAAACCGAGCACACATTTGCGGTACAATATTTAATATTTTTATTGAAATCGAAACATCATCTACGAAAAAAACTCATAGGAAATTTTAAAGAATGCATTTTATTAATTACTGATGCGTGTGCATTGTACCTACACTCCCAAAATATTGGGATTGCATGTCAGCGGCATTTCAAAAGGTAAAAGGCGAAGCGTGGGCGACCCCCCACAATGCAGAATGATCTGGTCTGGTGAAGGTTTCGGGAAGCTATTGAGTGGACAGGATACAACAGGCCAAACATTTGTCTGACATGATACACCAGAATGTACGGTTTCATGCATTCAATTTGAGAGAGAGACAAAGCAACATGTTTTTTTTTTTTTTTTTTTTTTTTTTTTTTTTTTTTTTTTTTTATATGAATAGGAAGGCAAACGAGCAAGTGGGTCACCTGATGGTAAGTGATCACCACTGCCCATAGACACCCGCAACCCCGGAGGGATTGCAGATGCGTTGCCAACCTAGAGGACTAAGATGCAATGCCTCTTGTGCCCGTAATTTCACCGGCTGTCTTACTCTCCACACCGGAACACAGCAGTGCAAGCACTGCTACTTAGCGGCAGGATTAGCGAGTAAGATGGTGGTAGCAATCCGGACGGACCTTGCACAAGGCCCTACCACCCGCAAAATGTGGTACGATACGACACGTCATGTAAATTGTAATCCGGGTTAAACTTCTTAAATAGAAAAGTTTTGACTGACCAGCATAGCTCAACGCAGTCATGAAGTTCTAGCAATGCGGGTGTCCATAAAATGATGGTGCTCGCTTTCCATCAGGCGACTCAGTTCCTCAGCGAAACTGCAAAATAGGTGTCACCCTTGAAGATCTGAACAAAACAAGCAAAGTTCGCATGAATGAACAAGAATCGGAATGCAAATAAGTAACTTTAATTAAATTTTTAGGATATTATGGCTCCATCGATCGATGCGATAGTTTCGCCAATGTCAAAGTATTCAAAATATCGAGACCGCCAAAAAAACATTAACCGATGCCCAGGGTGCACTGGACCAAGCGCTGCTCTTCTCTCCAAACGGATCCAAAAACGAACCGCAATTCTCGACCACACGCGGAGGTAACCCGACTCGCACCTCGATAAGTAAGTTAAATTATAAACTCTAGGTATACTTAATGCCAATAATAAAGAGGGAACACGTAAAGATAGAACAGAAAACTAGTGTTTAGAAAATGTTTCTCACAGAAAACCCAGAAAATATTTTAATCAATTCCTTAAAAACCATGTTAAACTTGTTAAGATCGTTGTCGATAACGAACATTTATCTATGAGCGCAAGAAAACCACTGTGCGGCCGAAGGAGTTAATTAACAAAATTCTCTTTGTCCGAGACACATAAAATTTTACGAGGATCAAGATCTGTGCACAGTGGTTCGGACCGCCGCAGATTGTGGATTTAGGTCCCTGGATGCGGCGAGATGTCCATCTGTAGAATGATTTTCACAAGTTTTAATTTAGTTTCACCTGTCCCGGTGTTTATGGGCGAATGGATGTAATCTATTCTTACGAATTAAATTTGATTCAAATCCAGTGGGCAAGTTGTCTTAAATGTTGTATTTAAAATGTGTTTATAGAAAAAATAAATGGTCACTCTCATCCCAAAGGACATGTGTGGTTGTGATGTCTTGCTTCTGAATTTAATGTGAATCAATCTACAGGTACTTTTGATTGATGATTTTTCTCACGATAGCCTTTTCTATACTTAAATTAAGTATAAGAAACGAATCTTCAGTCATGGGTTTTTTACAAAATTAAATCTGCAACCGTTAAAAAATGATCTTTATAAAAAATAACCCTTCTCTCCAGAATAGTTCGCTCTTCCAGCACTCTACAGCGCTTCCCCGAAACGTAAGTACCGACGTACGAAGACACAAAAAAATTGGAGCAAGCCGGGTATGGAAAAGAACCATAAAATTTAATAGGTTTTCCTCCAAAAACCACTTACGTGCGCCGCGTACTGATAGCGCTATCTCGCTCAGGGTTCCTCGAGATTTGGTGACAATGGACTTTCTTTGTAAAGATACGTGGAACGCCTCTTCATGATTCCGATATCACTTTTATTGCAAGTCGATTGCGTTTCGAAGTGGGTTTTGAACTTGTTAGAGAAGAATGTTGTGTTATGTGAACTAAAAAATTACTTCCAACTGAACAGCGCGGTCGAAATTTGTTGCTTTAATATGCAGAAAAAAATGGACCCAGGAATGAATCGATGTACTCCTCTGGAGTAGGTCTAATTCCTTATCATCTTCCTCGGTAACCCTGCCGTCAAGCAGCAGTACTCACACTGCTAGGTTCTGGAGTAGGAGTAGGTGGAACAACCGGTCACTTACAATAACTTGCACATTTGCCGTTCCTATTGTATTCACAAAAAAAATCTAGAATTATTCATCCTTCATTGTAAAGTAAAAATCCTTTTGTTTTTACGAAAGAAGCTGACATTTGCTGAATTTGAAGCTTATGTAGAGAATAGGGACTGCTTTAACCAACTTTCAAAGAAAGAGTTTCTCAGAGAGTCAATTGGTGTCAATTGTCCCAAGATACTATTATTATTATTATGATTATTATTCTTTTCCCGCGCAGAAGGTGAAAGCCCGTCAAAGGAATAAATAAATAAATAATAAATATCTTGGGACAAATTACACCAATTGACCCAGCCCCAAACTAAGCAAAGCTATGGGTACCAGGCAACGGATAAACATACTTATATAATGTAGATAAATACATACTTATATACATACAACATCCATGACTCGGGAACAAACATTCGTATTCATCATACAATTGTCTACCCCTACTGGGATTCGAACCCAGGACCTCTAGCTTCATAGTCAGGGTCACTAACCACTAGGCTAGGTCTTCAGGAATGGGTGAACAATGTGAACATTTTAGAAATCAAGAAACCCATCAATATTTTGATTCCCCTTTCCATACGCACACAATCACGCTGGACGTTGGCCATTAGTTCTTGTTATCATTAACTCTGTCTACTCCGTAACGGATAAAGACGTGATTTATGTATGTATGTATGTACATTAGCTACTTGTAGAACTTGCTCTGATCAATCGCCACTCACGCTTGCCCTCTGTATTATAACCAGTGGTGTAAACGGCAGATTGTTCAGGAGCGCCTGCGCATCGTAAATCATACATGTTCTGCTTTTTGCGAGCTGCCAATTGAGAATACAGTTGATGAATTATTTTTTAGGGTTCCTCATCTAAGTGCCGATGCTCTTTTGAACCGTGACAGCCTACAAGTAAGTTTCTGGATGTTTCACAGAGCTTGTAGCTGTATTTTTGTTATCAACAGCGAATCGACGTTTCTTCTGAATGTTAATAGTTTTATCGACTTCTTTTAGTTTTTGTTCGGTTTTACCCCGACCAGGGGGGTTACCATGTCGTCTTAACGCGATTCAATTCCGACTCAGTTTAGGTTTTAGCTATTATTTTTATTATGGATCGGACAGCGAGTGAACCTAAACTGAATCGGAATCGAATCGCATTAAGACGTCATCGTAAGGCGCCAGGTCTAAGGTACAATAAGATGTGATTTGTGTGTGTGTGTGTGTGTGTGTGTGTGTAATATGCGAATATGTTAGCAATAACTCACATTCTAATCACTGTTATTTGTATTAATAAAAAACTTCATAGAACACATTATCTACCGTTAGGGACATTAAGATAACTTTATTTTCCCATAAGGTAAGCTACTGAGGACATAAAAATAAATAGTCTAATAATTTAGAATATATAAAGCAACTGGCTATTAGAGTGGCCATTATTATTTGAATAATCGATCCACAATAATTAACTTATCTTAATAGTTGAGTTGATTTCATTTATTTTTTGGTACAAGTAGCTTTATTATGTCAAATTATATAGTGATTATTGCTTCTCTTAATTAAGCGTTGATATTTTTTTAATCCCTCTCACTGTGAGCGGAGGCCTGTGCCCAGCAGTGGGACGTATGGCTGATGATGATGATGATTTTTAAACATAACTTATGTAAAATTAGCTTCTGCCTTCGTCTGCGTAGAATTACCCTTCCTCTTAAATAAGTCTATTTAAAAAAACCGCATCAAAATCCGTTGCGTAGTCTGAAAAATCTAAGCATACGTAGGAACAGACAGACATCGGAAAGCGACTTTGTTTTATACTATATAGTGATTTACCCCCTTATTCATAAACGCCCTGTAGGCCTCTGTTAACTTAGCAATCGTTTGTCCTTATCTGTCACTTTGACATTTACCTTTCACAGATAAGGACAAACGATTGCTAAGTTAGCAGAAGCCTATAGAGCGTTTATGAATAAGGGGGGTAAAATATATGGCGTAGTTTGGAAAATGTATTAATGTGGGTAGTTTACATCTACTCTCAATGTTTTTAAATTAGTACCAATGTCGTTGGTTTGCATGTTAGACTTTTGTGTTCGGTGAATTGTAACTTTGAGGATGATCTCGTAGAGAGATTGAAACGTGTCAGTGTTTGTGTGGTGTAGGGGATGGTTAAGTTTTTGGGATTTATTTATGTTTTATGTGGCAGCAAATATATATCATATATTTTGCGTACGCTTGATTCAATTAAATATTCTGCTACAAGGTTTCGAAGTACCCAAAATTCCCGAGCTAAATCCTCGGTGCTCAAAACACCGGTTGCGCGGGCGCACCGCAATTAGTACTTTCTTGCCGATCAGCCATCTTCCGGCCTTATTTGGTGGCGTTGGTCTGGAGTCAGATCCTGGGATATATCTTGAGATACCTACTAAAATACATAAACTTAATCCTTTTGTTTGCCTTTATCTGTCTCTTAAATATTAGTATTTGCAAGACACAGACAAAACATAGAACGAATTATGGGGTGAAGTTTGCCTTTGTACATAATATTTTTTTGTCAATTGTATCTGTTTCTTGATTTTTGTACAGTAAAGTATCATAGTGATGTGTTTTTATTTCTTATTAATTTTTTGCCTAGTATGTTTTTTGCCTTATTCAGTGCTTTAGTAAGGCAGTTTGGTAAGTAAAGTTTTATAAATAGATAAATAACTGTAACCTTACGCAGTAAACTGAGCCTAGGGTAAGAATGCATAAAGGACCATCATGCTAAACGTGGCCTTTAGGTCTTCTTACCCTAGGCTCTGTCTACCCCGTAAGGGATACGTAATTTATGTATGCATGTATGTCAGGAGTACCCGAAACCGACGAGCCTGTCTGAAGAGATTGATGAATGTGGATGAAGCGAAAGAGGTATGCCAGGATCGTAGCAAGTGGTACAAAGTTACCTCTGCCTACCCCTGTGGTAAAAGAGGCGTGACGGCATGTACATATGCCGCATCCTTGAACGACTTGAATACACGATGTCTTAAGATCAACGTCGAGATCTGCGTCCCCACATGCGCAGGAGTGGAACAATAAATCAATTTGTGGGAGCGGTCGCGATGGCGCAACGAAGAAAGCGCAACCGCTTTTATTGTGACACTTGCGGTCAAAGTAACCGTGTGTCGGTATATCTGTATCTTTTAGTAGCGTTGCTAAAATTATGCATAACTATGGCAGTGTGGATAAAAATAACCTATATATTTTATTTTTGCAAACTGGCCGCCAAGGGCTCTTTTACATGTCTTTTATAGACTACCAACGCATTCGGAAAGACCATCATTGCCAAGAAGAATGCGGCGCAAGGAACTTGGCAGAACGTGTTCTGATGGGGAGGCTTTTGTTCCACAGTGGACGTCTTCAGGATGATGATGATGACAGCTAATAAAACATAGGACAGACCTTGGACAAGATTCTACCAGGGCCTCTATTCGGCGCTGACACGCCTGAGCTATTACCAACCATTTGCAGAGCCCAACGTTTAATTTGCTATTCGGCGTCGCCAAAATGTCAGTTTGCCGAACACAATCCGATGAGAACTTATCGCGTTCTTAGGTGTGTTACACTTGTGGTGGAATTTGTCAGATCTTTAATCTCGCTTTGAATTACTTTTAAAACCCACCTTACACTTATCTTTATACTTCGCCCAGTTAAGGCACCTCGTTATGCGACGTTAACGCTTTTATCTTAATGTGGTCACTTTATTTGTACTCTCGTTAAATTTTAGCAATAAAGTAAGCAAAACGTAATTTGCATGGGATTAAGAGGAAGCTTATGTTTTATTTATTTATTTATTCATTGTCAAGGCATGTACATACATAATAAAGATGTTAACATTGTTCTAAGTCAGTCCAAGACGCCCTGCAAGGGCACATAATAGTAGTTATTATCTAAGTCTAGGATTGTAATATAATGTCAAAACATGCCATGAAATTAATTAAGTACATCAAACTGTACATTGATATTATTAAATTCATTAATGTTATTCTATTCTAGTTAATCATTTGTTAATAAAATAAGATGATTTCAGTAAAATAGTATGTGAATTAAATTTAAGAATTATTACAATATTTAACCTACACTCCCTGGTGAGCAGTAGATGTGCCACGGGAGTTTGTAATTGTGTCGTACAGACACATCATTCAAACATGACGCTTGGCGACCAAAATTCGCATAGTAACAAGGTCACGTGACAGCTAGTAACAGATAGAAAAATTCGGAGGCTTACCCACCTGCTATGGGTGGTGTAGGGTCTGTAGGGGTATATAGCACGCGTCACGGAATGACAAGATCCGGATGTATGTGTTCTAATTTTCAGTGACGTTTAGAACTTTTACCTACACTCTTTGCCTGAAGGGGTATGTGGAAAAAGAGATAACAAATATTAAAGTGGACGAAGTTTCAAAATGGCTGACGATTTTTCGGTCGCTTTGGAGTCTGATTGGCTTGAAAATTTATGAATGTAAATTGAACATTCACCATCATTCTGAGAGAAACGTTTGACCCTATATTTTTCGCAACCTTGCTTGTTCTTGGATAAATTAAAAATTAATTTATACCTATTCAAACCTAATGTATGTGAGCCACATAAAAAAGTTTTTAGATTTTTTTAAGTTTACGTTTGGCAGCTATTGAAGTGCCAGTTGCCAAACGTTTGTCGGTCAAAATAAATGATCGGACACCGTAACTTCAATGATAATGCTAGCACAGACCACAAACTCAGTCAGGAGTTTAACAAAAAAAGTTCAACTTTGAATCAAACGGCATTAAAATTGGTAATTGCCATTGCAAAGTTGATTCAAGCCAAAAAAGGTTCACCCACATTAAAGAGCCAGAAATCTTTGAAAGAACCTAACTTTACGAAAAATGACATTGTAATTTTTTAAAATTAAAATATTAAAGATGGCCGCCCGCGATCGAACGCACGCCCCTTAACTTCAAAAGCCAATAGGTCAAACCACGGCTACCTTTTTTTAATCATAATATTACAATATGAAAAAACAAAAACATCTCCTTAACATAAAACCGTGGCCACACGATTTCGAAATGATACGCGAAACTTACAACGCAGTAAAACCTCTCTTGATTTTGATAATGAAGTGTAAATATGCCTTTACACGTCCCAACTGTATTGTAAATATAAATGATATATAAAAACGATGTAAATGTTGTAAACGCGACACTTACTTTGACTTAATGGCGCACTGATCAAATCTCTGACTTTATACAAGCATGACAACAGAAACAGATAAAAAAGGAATTTTCTGCTAGAGTTCCTTTTTTTACTACAAGGAAGGCAAACGAGCAAGTGGGTGACCTAATGGGAAGTTACCACCTTACCTACTGCATGTAAAATTGTATTTGAAAATTGGAAGAAAGAAAGAAAACTTATTCAGTTTGGCAATAAATGTATGTAAATTATGTTTATCCTTTCTCTAGTATTTTTCCATGTGTTCTAGTTTTTAGTATTGTTTAAAAAAACAAGATTTAACAGACATTACAAATCAATCAGTACCTAGTCAAATTTAACCTTATCCTTAATTAACTTTCCCCGCAATATCTTTACTTTAGCTGCTATGGGTGGTGTAGCGGTAACACAAACATCACTGAATGACGAGGATCCTGGTTCGATTCCCGGCCATAGCTTTACTTTCCGGATTCTAATTTTCAGTGTCTTTAGGAATTTAATTAACTTGTCAAGCTTAAGTAAGTAAGTAAATGCTTTATTGTACATATAAAGAAGCAGACAAAAACACAAACATTAAATATTATGCACAAACGCGAGTATGGCTTAAAATGACAATTACAAACAGTTTGTTATTAGTTAACACGTTAATTAACCGCCCGTTTGCGCGGGTTAAGTTGTACGGCGGTAATCAGCAGAACAATGCGCGCGCGCATCTCCCAATTAATTCCTGCGCCTGCGATGACTTAGTAGCGCACGCAACCGTGTGCACCCACACGCGCCACGTTTCTAAGTCACCAATTATCTACGGGTGGACCTCGTGCAAGGTTCGTACGGATCGCTGCCACTGTCTTCTTCTCTTCTTCAGCGTGTCACCCATTGTTGGGCCTTGTCATGAGCATTACCTACCTGCATTGCACGGTCTCATCGTCTAAGGGAAGACGGACTCAGCGTACGGGCCCTCCGCTTCTTAGCGCGGTCCTGGCGGAAGCCAGGGTCACCGGGGGGGTGTTTGTGGTGAAACGAGTTCTTACACATACACACACAAATCACGTCTTTATCCCTTACGGGATAGACAGAGCCTTAGGTAATAGATACCTACAGGCCACATTTAGCAAGATTGTGGGCGTATAGGTGAAAAATGAAATCAAAATAGTGATGGGTTGCTAGCCTCATCGCCTGTAACATGATTCCTATGATTTTCGCCCATTCCCTCGATGGCCTTTTACCACCTGAGCGGGTAGAGAAGCAACTGGTATATTCTATGTTTTTCTTTGCTCCCAGACCAGCATGGAAGAAATAAGCATCCCCGTGCCTAGAGCATCCATAAAGATTATGCAATGGACCCGTGGTACTATAGTCCAAGACTCATTCTCATTCATGTCAAAGTTTTCTGTATAAAGTTTTTTTAAATTCATTAGTGGAGGCATTAGAGGAGGCATGTGCTCAGCCATATTTAAGCTGTTCGCTGGCAAATAAAACTGTTGAGTGTGAGTTAGCAGAATTGCTAGAATAAAATCTAGGTCTAAACTAGGCTATCGATGATCGCGGGCTAGTTGCGGGCACCCCGTTAATTGCGGGATGCTACCAGCATTTTAATCACACTTTTCTTATGGTATTACCTATTTATTTTATAAAATAAACAGAGGTAGTTTACGTTTAGAGCTGGCCACAGGTGACTCTCGTGTCGGAATATAATGGACGTATTTGCTTTCGAGTTTTGGATTGTTTCAAAATCTTGCTTCAGTTAATTTTACTTATATAAATTTTAGCAAAGCACGAAAACTAAATATATTAGTCAGTTAATATTTTTGGTTTAAATTTTTAAACGGCACAGAAAAATCCGAAAAGCAAAGCTATGGCCGGGAATTGAACCCGGATCCTCGTCATTCCGTGACGCGTTCTATATCCCTACACCACACCCATAGCAGGGTGGGTAAGCCTTCGAATTTTTCTACCTGTTACTAGCTGTCTCGTGACCTTGTTACTATGCGAATTTTAGTCGCTAAGCGTCATCTGTTTGAATGATGTGTCTGTACGACACAATTACAAACTCCCGTGGAACATTTACTTTGGTTTGGTTTGCTGCAAACTTATGAAAAATTATGTTTTTTTATTAAGAAAATCATTCTTGGTCCGTACGTACACAAGACAAGACAAATAATAATCCGGTCATTTATTGCGATACGGTTATAACCGTATAACTATACGGTGGCCCGGGGATCCATTTCGTTGACCGTTCATGTCAGAAGTTAATAAAACCACTAGGAAAACGATTAAAACATTTCGAAGGCTGACAACACTGTCTCAGTAATCAATGCATTAAAATTATTGTTAACAATATGGGCAGTACCGATCCGTCATACCTTCGGCATCTTTGCCATTTAAAAAAAAACAGATATCCATCTATAGATGTACTTCCCTCACGACACTTCTACACAGCTTTGTGACCACATTTCAGCCTTTATGACAACCGTGTAGGGTCTACAAACTACGCAGTTTCCAAGTTGTTAATTAATTTTAAATGCCATCGACTTTATTAATAATTAAAATTCGATGCAGTTCATAAACAAGTTCTTTTGTCAGTGTTCTTTATTATTTTTTAACACGCAAGTCATCTGTCAATGTGGTATGGCACCAGCCTTCTTGAATGGTTTCATTTTAATATGTTATAGTACTTACAATTTTTAATCGTATAAATCAACCGGGTAGATTGATTTCATGATAAAATCATCATGTCCTTTTTGATTGCTGTCTAGACCTTATCATGACTTAATTTATTCATCAATTAGTTTCCTTATCGGCTTTTTAAAAATTGTAATGTAGTGTATCCCTGGCTTAAAAATGGCTGGCAATAGATATAGATTACGTAACAATCCTTTTTTTCTTCCGCAAGGATGTTTTAATTTTATTTGCATTCAAGAGGTATTCTAGTACACACTTTCCTACTATCTTGGCTTTAGGGTTGTTTCACACGTACCACAATCACACGCCAACTAAAACCACACCTGAGAGTTTTCCTCTCTAGCGTTTCTGGTCTGATTACAATATGTTCCTTCTTTTCAGCCTCGAATTGTTGCGAAACAATCTATTTGAGATATAGAAGTCACAAAAGCGTCAGACAAAAAAGGAGCTCAGCATTAGCAGCGATTCATTTGTCATTGAAGAAGTGATAGACTAGAGAGATAAACAGACGGACGGAGCCTGCCCACCCGACCATAACAAGAGACGATGGCAAAACCCAGCCTTCTAAATAGCAATGGACGTAAAATACTATTTTTTAATATCTCCGTGCCGACACCTCGAAATCATTTTTGGTGGCGTGAAATTGAAGTCTTGCCGACCAATTTGCCTAAATTAACTTTAATAATATGGATACCCTTTAATTGAAAACGCCTTAAAATGTACAGTAGCGTGTAAAAATAAAGACACATGCCTCGACTAAAATGGCTTTCCTAAAATTCGCACTAAGTTCGTCCTTCATTATCCGGATAGCTAATTATTGGAATTCCCTGAATTCTGTGATTCTTTAAGCAAGCTATCTCCAAATCTAGGGCGAATAGGTATCTGCTATAAGCGAGCCGTCTTAGGCCCCATTCAATATGAAACTACCGTCAGACTCAATCATACACAAATGGATAACTCAGTTATAAACGTCGAGTTATGCTCGACTTATCCATATCACTACCATCCCTACTAATATTATGAATCCGAAAGTAACTCAGTCTGTCTCTTACGCCCTCACGCCTAAAGCACTGATTTTAATGAAATTTGGTACAAAGATAGTTTCAGACTGGAAGAAGGGCAAATGATAGTTTTTCTTCCGGAAATTTGCATAGTTCCCGCGGGATAGCGATAGCGAATTCTTCTCGGACGAAGTCGCGGGAAATCAAAAAAAAATCGATACCTAAAAGAAAAAAAAACAGTTATTTATACAATGAGTTTGTGGATCTTACGGTTTTAATGCAAAGTATAAATTGTGTGAGACTGTTGTGGCGGCGTCCAACATGTTATATATATGATTATTATGTATCTCAAGTTTAATTAATTATTTGACCAAAGTATAGAGGTTTAATTTGAGTATCTGCTATGCTGTATAATGGAGCCGCTACAATGTATATGCCAGAGTTCAGATTAAAGACCTATTATGAGCATTATAAGTAAGCGATATCGATGTGAATATTGATGGCAATTGTATAAGTAATATTGTGAACTCATACCTCAAGATACATCCTGTGATGTCTGCACTCTTCAGCAATCATCATGTCACTCAGGTGCCATGTGCTAGGCTAGGTGCCCAAATAGGTGACACAGGCTACCCCATATATCCACCACCTGTTGTAAAAATAGAAACTATGACTTCAACCGCAGTTGAAGCCCCACACATGGTTGCCAATAATTATCATAAAGTGTTAACGCCAAGCTTCCAACCTGGTTGGCTAAACCAACCCACTTTCAGTTTCAAATGCAAGGAGAGGTGAAACCACATACTCCAATAGACTGCCATCACAATCCCATGCAAGGTGTTCTTGCATGTATGAGCAGTGAATAAATCAGATATCCCATGGGCTGCCATAACAATCCCATGCAAGCCATGCTTGCATGTATGAGCAGATTTTCAACCACATATTCTTACAGGCTGCTATAACAATCCCATGCAAATAAATTTGCATGTATGAGCAGAATTTCAACCATATATTCTTATAGGCTGCTATAACAATCCCATGCAAGTAAATTTGCATGTATGAGCAGAATTTCAACAGGGTACCAGAAACTTAGCTTTAACAACAACAAGGGCAATATTTAGGCAAACTATATAAAAACCACTTAGCTTTCAGATCAGCTCAGGAGTCCAGACATCAAGAATTTGATAACACTTAATATTGAGAATTGAAACCTTTTAACTATGCAAAGAATGTGAAACAAATGACAGCTGCTTACCATAGTCTATTATAGAAATTGGCGGGAACTTGAATCTTCAGATAGTGTTGCTATGTACAAATATTTACAGTTCGCGATCCTTCGCGACACACCCGCCCAGGCAGGCTAAAGTAATGTAGTCATCAGGTGGCTCGTCCATTCTCTGATTTTGTCCAGAGCCCGGACCGCAGCAGCTCGTTTTTGGTTATCTTCTATAGACTGTTGTGGTACTGATTCGATTTCTCTCATAATAGAATCACTATCCATCTCATTTCTATCACTGGTCGCATCCATTATTTCACTTCTCTTATCTGTGCTCTCAGTTGTCTCTTCTATGGTTTGTGTCATATCAGTGTTCATATCTGTTACATCCATATCATCAGCAGTTTTGTTTATAACTTCCTCTGACTGCAAGTCTGTCACTTCTTCCATCACCACTACTGGTATATCAAGGTTTTCCTCAGTATCCATTCCATGAACTCTTGAACTCGTCTCCGGTTCTATGCTGTTACAGGATAGTTTCCCAGGTGTTTCGGTTTCATCTACTTCTAAAGGATACAGATGTCCGATGGATCTTGTAAATATGGTATTATTAATCTTCACTTTCGCAACTCTGCAGAATCCATCTGCACCTTTAACTAATTCAACAATTTGTCCTACTTTCCAGTTTTCTCTGTTTTTGGAATCACCCTTTATCTGCACAATATCACCTATTTTAGGATCATCGTGAGCCTTGACTCTGGGTTGTTTCGGTGAGTGTCTATAACGTTCTCTTAGGCTTAACAAGTACTGGTTCATAAACATATCCTTGTATTCGTTCATTATGGTCTCACCACGTTTCCACCCTTCTATTAGTTGTTGTTTAGTAGCAGTAGCTGATGGTAAGACTTGATTAGTTGACATATGAATAGTAAGACATTTTCCAGGTGATAAAAAGTCTGCAGGCTTCAGTACATGCTCTAAATCAGCTCCAACGTAAGTAAGTGGTCTCGTATTGACTACGGCTTCAACTTCCTTGATGATGGTAAGTAGTTGATTGTCACTAAGCAGATGTTTTTGTAGAGTGCGTTTCAGACAGTGTTTAATTATGGCCCCTAATCTTTCATACACACCTCCATGCCAAGGTGCCAATTGTGGGATGAACTTCCATCTTATTCTTTCCTTAGACAATCCAGACAGCCTACTAGTCATTACTTCGGATAATAGTTTGAAATGTAGAGCATTGTCAGTCACTATTAGTGTTGGCGCTCCTCTGCAAGCTATGAATCGTCGAAACGCGAGCAGGCATTCATCAGCAGTCAAATCTTTTACTATTTCCAGATGGATGGCTCGTACAACTAGGCAGGTAAACAAACAAATCCATCTCTTCCTTTTACCTTCATCTGAGGTTACAAACATAGGGCCAAAGTAGTCTACACCCACATATGCAAACGATGAAGTGTACTTCACTCTTTCTGCAGGTAGAGCAGGAGTATCAGGTAGAACGTACGGTCCACCGCCATGTTTTACACATTGTGGGCATTTACTTATCACCTTCTGAACTTGTGATCTTCCTTGAGGTATCCAATATTGTTGTCGAATCATGTTTAAAGTGTGCGCTACACCAACATGATAATGTTTTTCATGAGCTTCCCTTATTATATTCGTTGTAAATCCGCAGTCTTTAGGTAAGAGAATCGGATGTTTTGCGTCGTAAGATAAATCTGAGTGAGTCAGACGACCGTCACACCTAAGTAGTCCATCGACGTCCATAAATAAACCAAGGTTTCTGGTTAGATGCGTCTTTTTACCCTTGACTTCTTCAGGAAATGACTGTAACTGCAGATTTCTTATTTCTTCGACAGTAGAGTTCACGTTCGTACCTGTGCCCTTTGATGCAACAGGATTTGTCATATCCAAGTTTGGTTTGTCTAGTCCTGTTATTTGATTTTCTATAATTCCATGTAAGTCTTCGCAGTTCTCCTTCTCAACAGATGTCAGTCCTGGCTTTATTGTCTCCGAAGGTTCCTTTTGTAGTTCGTCAGTCTTCGGCAGACCCTCCCCCGTCGAAAAGGAATAACTCTCTTCAAATCTAGACGGCCACGTATCTGAGCTTTCACCAAGAAACTGTGGGCCATATAGCCATTTCAGCCTATCCTCCTTCGACGAAGTGGCTCTTGTTCCAACATCAGCTGGATTAAGCTCCGATGGTACATGTCTTATGTCCAACTTTTGGTTATTCTTGATCTCTTCGACTCTTCTTGCTATAAATGGTGGCAACAATTTCTCTGACTTACACCAGTCTATTACGATTTTACTATCAGTCCACAACGTCAAGTGGGTTATGTTTAATTTTACATATTTGAGTATATATTTAATAAGTCGGCTTCCAATTAACACCCCCAATAACTCTAAACGTGGTATTTTTAAATTGTCTTGGTCCTTTATGGGAACCAGGCGTGATTTACCCATTATAAAGTTGACTGTGCTTCCTTGTACTAGGTAAACCACTGCCGAGTACGCTAGTGTGGATGCATCCGTAAAACAATGTAATTGTGCATCCTTTTCCTTGGGCACAGTGATGTTCCGTGGTAGACAGATGTTCTCTATTTCCTTAATTTCTTTTAAGATGCTCTTCCACTTGTGAAGGAGATCCTTTGGCAATACAGTGTCCCATTTGATCCTTTCCTTCCATAATTGTTGAAGAAGTAATTTCGCTGGTAGCATTATTGGTGCACTAAATCCACAAGGATCATAAACAGCTGCTATAGTTTTTAAGACTCCTCTTTTTGTGGTGTCGTTGTTTTCGTTGACTTTTGCTCTAAGACGAAGTTCATCTTCCTTTAAGTCCCAATTTAGACCCAGTAATTTCACAGTCGTCTCTTTTGTAGCATCAGGTATTTGGTTCATGAAACTTATGGCATCAGAGCTCCACTCTCTAAGATTCATTGAAATTTCTGAGAATATATTCTTACTTTCCTTGTACAGATTTAAAGCGTCTATGACTGTGTCTACGCCGGTGACCACATTGTCTACATATATGTCATTAGCTAACTGTTTGGTGTAATTTCCATTGGAATTCTGCAGATGATGCTTCACTGTAGCATTAAGAAGAAATGGGCTGGATATAATTCCGAAAGGTACACGTGTAAATCTATACTGAACGAGGTTGTCTTCAGTAGCCGGTTTAGTCATGTCCTTTAGCCATAAAAATCTGGTAACATCTCTATCCTTTTCGTTGAGTCCTATCTGTAGGAAAGCTTTCTCTACGTCAGCTGTCAGGCCTACAGCATGGCATCTAAAATTTATCAAAAGTCCGGTCAAGTCTTCCAGCATTGCAGGTCCACAATATAAATTTTCGTTTAAGCTTTTGGAATTCTTTATTTTTGAAGAAGCGTCGTACACTATTCGGAGTGCCTTTCCCGGTGTTGAAACTCCATGATGGGGTAAATAGTGAACAGGGTGATTAACCTCTTCTCCTGGTACGAGTTCTATTATACCCTTATTCAGCTGATCATCTAATGTTTGACTGTAGTCTGATTTAGTCTTTGAATCCAATCGTTTCAGTAAACTAACCAGACGTCCATAAGCCAATCCAAAGTTAGTCTGTAAATCCGGTGGGTATTTATTCCACGGCCAGCTTACGAAATACCTGTTTTCTTTGAACGTTGTGTTTTCATTGAAGTGATTGATTGCTTCTTCATCTCGGCTAATTTTAGGAGAATCATTGATCCCAATAGATTCCAGGTCCCATAAGCGCTTCAAGTTACCGTTATCTAAAGGTGGGTCTGGTTCATTCAGTTTGGTTTCACTAGATGATTGAAAATATGTCACAACTGACAATTCATCATCGGATTTATTATCAATCTTGCCGGAGAGAATCCATCCTAATTCCGAATCCACTAGATACAAATTTTCCTGGATCTGTATTTTCTCTGTGGACATAAAAGAATAGTAATAATCGTTTCCGATTAAGATGTCAACACGGTCAGATAATGAGCCATCATCGGCAAGTATGTACTCCTTCTTATTGTTCCACCCAACAAGTTCTTGTCCTGGATAAGAAATTCCATGAGTTATCGAAGGTACTACATTAGCAAATAATGTTTTTGTCTTGTCACTCCTTGTCCCAATATTCAATTTTACTAGAGGACTATCCAGTTCCTGCGGTTTCTTGGATCCAAATGTGAAAACGAACAGATGATTTTCTTCTTCAATTTTTAAATTCAACTCCTTTGCAATCTTCTGGGTGACATAGCTACGTTGACTTCCAGAATCTAATAAAAGACGACACTTCTTGGAGTTTCCATCTCGTCCTGTCACTCTGGCAACAGCAGTCTGTAAAATTGTAGAACTCCTTCCGCTGACATGTAACGCTTTTGTTGGTTCCTCTTTATTGTAGAAATTCTTCGGGCACAGTGCTCTGTTATGAAATCCATGTTTACCACAGTGTGGGCATGTCACTTTCCTTTTGCAAAAAATTCCTCTGTGTCCGAACTGAAAACAATTGTAACACCGGTTTTTCAGCTTAGATTTCCTTTCAGCCATAGTCTTGAATTTGGTACATTTGTCGCTATAGTGAGCCTCATGACAGAACACACAAGTGAATTTCATTCTCTTGTTGTAAGTCTTATCGGTTGTCTCCATATTCGGCTCATGCTGCCTCCTTTTAGGGATAGACGAGCTATTAAATGTAGACGTGCTAGGTTTGTACCTCTGAGGTCCTTTATTTCCACTTCTGTTGAATTTTGGCCTATTGAAGAAACTCTTCGAGCTATTGTCCTTTGTATGTAATGTTTCAGTCGTATAAGTAATCTCTTTGCTTGATGTTTCAAATACTCTTTTTGCATCTTCTCTTGCCGAAATAATCACATTAAGCTGCTTTCTCATCTCTTCGATAGTGTCCATACTCATCTTCATCCTCATCTCATATATGATATCCTCAGGAAACTTCTCCATGATCAAAAATCGCAGATGATTATGTTCGGTGTTTTCTCCCAGAGACCTCAGTACTCTGAGATGTCTCTCAATCTCATCTAAGGTCTTCCTACAGTCCTCCGGTTTTTCAGCTCGCCTCAATTTGTAAAGCGTGGAGTAATGTGCATCAACTATTTGAACTCCTTTACCATATCTTTCCTTTAAAGTTGTCACAGCAATCTTGTAATTATCATTTGTTGTCTCTAACCCGTCGATCACCGTCTTTGCTTCTCCCTTAAGAGAAGCCTTCAGGTATAAAAGCTTGTCCACATCACGAAGGTTACGTTGATCAATGTTTGAACTAAATTGGTCCCAAAATTGATACCACTCCAAAACATCTCCCTTAAATGAAGGTAAATGTAATTCCGGTAGTTTGCCTCTTGTGCTGTTGAAGTTCGAAGTTGATGATTGAAGGTCCTTACTGGCTTGTACTCGAGCGTTGAGTTCAGCTAGTGCTTCTTCTCCTTCTAACTGTTTGGAAGTGAGAGTTGATACTTCATCAGCATTAGGACAGACAGACTGGTTGAAGTATTGATACAGTTCGGTGTTAAATCTATTAAGTATGGATGTTAATTTCGAAATTGTAATTCTAGCTTCTTCTAGTTGATTGTCCTTCCATGTACTGAATGAGCACAAACTGAGAGCTTTATCAGATAAGTTTTTTATATTGTTTGAAAATGTAGTCAGTCTATTTAGAAATATTTCCTCCATATTGATTCCGAGGAATAGTATTAATCTGTAAGCCAGTCGAACAAAGAAATCACAATATGACCATATTCATTTCTAAAACATCCTGTATAATAATAATCATAACCAGTTATAGAACAATAGAACTTGGTGTTTGTTACTAATCTATTAAAATTTCTAACTGTATGTCATATTATCAAAGCACAGTTAATTACTATATGTTTATCAAACCATCCTATGCTTAAGTAGGCGCTAGCATGTATGGACATTCATAAATATCAAAACATCATAAATTAAATAAATTGGCAAGTTAAAGTCCAATGCCTATGTCATATTTTAAATTATTCAAATGAAAACAATAGAAATAATAATTATAAAAAAGAATGAATTTAGCTATCCTTGTTATGGAACCCTTTGCTTTCCAAGTCCTAATAGACACATTCTAATCAAATTTATTCCATTATTTTAAAACCAATGACTTTAAATCCACATGTTTCTGTTTAAAGCAGCCTGGACGCGCTAAATAAAGGCATTTCCATTAATTGCACTAAACGAATATGTACAGGTAATTAATCAATATTTAACTTTGAATCAAGAAGAAATATTTAATTTTTTAAATATCATGGCATTCTCATCATGGGTACCAGCGCCATCTATTTCAAATTGACGTAAAGACAATAAGAGTACGGTATCGCGAAATATATGAATTAACTATAGTATAGTCATAACTATAAATATCATTTGCGTTCCATCAAATTCAGAAGCGTAAATATTTTCTTCACTGCATTTAATTAAATATTCCACGTACCTTAATATTTCGCTTACAACTCTGCCGTATAGACCGCGACTCGGGCGCGACACCCGCTTCGACTCCCTCAGTAACAACTCCGACTGCGGTTTGTTGCCTGAGATGTTAATACATAATTCATTTATAAATGGGATACAACACATTTCTCTTTCCCAAGTTTTGCACACTGCAACGCAAATTATGTGAATAAAACTTTATTGTACCGCCCGCCGCCATGCGCCGCCAAAATGCCGGCACGAGGCCATCTCGGTACCTACTCATTGTATTTCCATGTAAATACGTTGTATTTCGATTGCCGTATTATATAGGATCACGACTTAGTTGATACTGATCGTTCATAACTTATTTCATGACCCCTTTTGTAATATTTGTAACAACTGTAACTTGTTAAGTAGTAGGTCGCGAGTATACGAACTCGAATTTACTATTCCTGGCCATATATCAGTGAAAATCATATAATCCACAGAAAATCATGCTCACCTGTTGTTTCTGCAAACTTTACAAACACTTTCGAAGTTTTATATCACTTATTTTCACCTAAAGAAAACTTTTTCTTGGGAGCGCGCACCCACCGCAAGAAGAAAATTCGGCCATCTTAATAATTAGGTCAGGGTCACGAGCGTCCCGCTCACATTCGAACTTCGAGTCACCAACATACTTTATTTCGTAAAACAATGTTCCCCACTCTTAAAATTAGCGTAATAATTTCTTATACAATAATAATTGGTCTTATTAACTACTTTCATGTTATAAGTTCTGACAAATAAATCTTAATAATATTTTCTTATTATAAATTCGTCACGACGCGCCATCTTAGTTCTGTTGTACTTCCGGTTTCGCAATACAAACTAAAACTTCTTAAAGCTAAAATGTGCAACTTGTTTAAAATTAATCCGTGCATTTCATGTCCTTTATTATAATATAACATAAATCTTTCTAAAACTACAAGATTCCTCAAAGATCGACTAATGATTTTCGGATTGAATTGTATTATGGGTACCACAGTGAAAATATGAACTTTTAGTTCCGCTAATTGATCATAGATGTCGCTATGAGTCACAAAATTACAAATTGCCCATCAATTTTGTAAGAAAAATTAAAGTGTAATGCTCTCTACTGAATTTAGGTATCACAGCACATCTCCACCAATTTGTGGCGGCGTCCAACATGTTATATATATGATTATTATGTATCTCAAGTTTAATTAATTATTTGACCAAAGTATAGAGGTTTAATTTGAGTATCTGCTATGCTGTATAATGGAGCCGCTACAATGTATATGCCAGAGTTCAGATTAAAGACCTATTATGAGCATTATAAGTAAGCGATATCGATGTGAATATTGATGGCAATTGTATAAGTAATATTGTGAACTCATACCTCAAGATACATCCTGTGATGTCTGCACTCTTCAGCAATCATCATGTCACTCAGGTGCCATGTGCTAGGCT
Source organism: Pandemis corylana (assembly GCA_949127965.1). Classification (NCBI taxonomy): domain Eukaryota; kingdom Metazoa; phylum Arthropoda; class Insecta; order Lepidoptera; family Tortricidae; genus Pandemis; species Pandemis corylana. The sequence goes on from OX421863.1 coordinate 13,478,757, forward strand.
AGGTGCCCAAATAGGTGACACAGGCTACCCCATATATCCACCACCTGTTGTAAAAATAGAAACTATGACTTCAACCGCAGTTGAAGCCCCACACATGGTTGCCAATAATTATCATAAAGTGTTAACGCCAAGCTTCCAACCTGGTTGGCTAAACCAACCCACTTTCAGTTTCAAATGCAAGGAGAGGTGAAACCACATACTCCAATAGACTGCCATCACAATCCCATGCAAGGTGTTCTTGCATGTATGAGCAGTGAATAAATCAGATATCCCATGGGCTGCCATAACAATCCCATGCAAGCCATGCTTGCATGTATGAGCAGATTTTCAACCACATATTCTTACAGGCTGCTATAACAATCCCATGCAAATAAATTTGCATGTATGAGCAGAATTTCAACCATATATTCTTATAGGCTGCTATAACAATCCCATGCAAGTAAATTTGCATGTATGAGCAGAATTTCAACAGGGTACCAGAAACTTAGCTTTAACAACAACAAGGGCAATATTTAGGCAAACTATATAAAAACCACTTAGCTTTCAGATCAGCTCAGGAGTCCAGACATCAAGAATTTGATAACACTTAATATTGAGAATTGAAACCTTTTAACTATGCAAAGAATGTGAAACAAATGACAGCTGCTTACCATAGTCTATTATAGAAATTGGCGGGAACTTGAATCTTCAGATAGTGTTGCTATGTACAAATATTTACAGTTCGCGATCCTTCGCGACAACTGTACTTGCATAAGTATGCGCATTTTTATGAGGTAATTGGTTAATGATGAAATTTTAAATTTTGATTTTTCAGGCATAAGTTCGTTACCTACTTAGTTTAGCAATAAACAGGAAATACCTAGAATACATACATAAATCGCGTTTTTCCTCGGTGTAGATAGAGCCTAAAGCAACAAGGTTTAGCATGATTGTGGGCTCATAGGTGGAAACGGGAATCAAAATAGTGATGAGCAATGACGGAAATGCCATCATTGCCAAGAATAATGCGCCCCAAGAAACTTGGCAGAAAGTCATTTTTTTAGAATAAAATAAATTTACAATAATCAAATTCTATTTAACTTGTAATACATTTATAAAAGGGATGTATAAGGTCTGAATGAGAGGTGTGAAATATGTTCACCCACCTGCAAAACAACGGGCACTCATGGTTTTTGTATTTTATGTGCATGCTTTAATGCCTAAAAATCTGAAAAATCATTAGTGCCCGATTTTTTTGCAAGGGGGTGTATTTAGTACTTATTCATACCTAACAAACTGTCTCGACAAGACAGGCCGAAACACTGCAATTTATTTATTTATTTATTTAGTCAATAAAAAATTACAGCATTACAGTCGAAACCAATGCGCTATAAAATTCAAAAAATATAATAAATGTTATTTAGGCGACGAAACATTGTGGCTCCGCTGCGTCGTCATCTCCGGTGTTGGATTCGGTAGTTTGCCCCGGAATCGACGAAATACGACACCCTTCGGCCAGAAGTCAGCGCACGCGATGGTCTCCTGCAGCGGCCGCGGAACGCGCACCACAAAGGAACTGAAGTGCACGTAGTGGCGCGAACGCAATTGGAAGACCCTCAGCAAGAAGCCGGTCTTCTGACGGACATACTCTGCCATCTCATCAGCCATCAACAGCCATGTAATAACTAGAAGATTTTTCAACTATAAACGTACAAATAACCACGTATAAAGTGTACTTTAAGTTTAAAGAAACATTTTCTCCTAACATCCTGATCCCTTTCAACCGCGAACTTCTACATTTATCTGTTAACATTTTTGACATGACAGCGTCTCATAAATCGATGAACGCCGGCTGCACGCACGAAAAAGCTCATTGCGTTACGTTCCGCGCGACGCCAGTGTGCAAGCGAGAGCGCGGAACAAGCGATAGAGAGGCACGATCGGCCCAAGCGTCGGCTTGTGATACATACATAAATCACGTAGTTACAAGATCTGAAAGCCACGTTTAGCATGGTGGAAAGGGGAATCAAAATAGGATTAGTTGTTAGCCGCATCGCCTGTAACATTGTTCCTATGCCCATTCCCTCGATGGGCTTTTACCATCTGCGCGGGGAGAGAACTGGTACATTCTATGTTTTTTCTTCACTCCCAAGCATGGAAGATGCATGCTTGTGATACATTTATCGTAACGTAAAACTTTCGTCCGTAAACCAACTTTGTAGACAGCCAGTTTTTTTGCTCACATTTCTTCAGCCTTACAGGTAACACAAAAACTAATCCAGAAATTCCTAGTCACCCCCTGCTACGTACAATAATAAATATAAATTGCGACCACCCATCAGTATTGACATTACTATAGTCGTCCTAGCCATTACCCCTTATAAAGCTGTGGCCACACCATACGCTGGTCTTAATTAGGTCCGTTTTAGTGTAATGAGGATGCTGGAGGGGCCACGAGGTTAGCGGAAGACGAAGACTCGCTGCCTGCGGTGCCATAAGCCATCTGTGGCGACTGTACATAATACCTACCCCCTTTATTCCGTATCGCTACAATCTCAGTACATTGTGTAGTATTTTTTTAATAAATTATCGCGTAATTCGGCGTGCCTCATGGCAGGCCTCCTCCATTTATTGGAGGGTTTGGGCTGTAGTTCCCAGTGCGGATTGGGAACTTCACACACACCATTGAATTGCTTGGCAGCTGTGTGCAGGTTTCCTTCACCGAAAGGCACGTGGCAAATTTCAAATGTAATTTCGCAGTTCGCACATAAATTCCGAAAAACTCAGAGGTGCGAACCCAGGATTCGAACCCACGACCCTCTGCTTGAGATGCCACAGGTCAAACCACTAAATTTCATATAAGAATTACATCATAAATTGTACATTGTCCAGTTAGAAGAATTTAGATTGGAATCGTCAAGAGTAAATAAAATTAACGAAATAATACAAATCAATTGAATATAATAAAAATGTCAAAATCAAAAAAAATAATAATAAAACAATTAGGTACAATTAAATTAATTATCCGCTAGGGATCGTCACTGCTTATAAACAATGAAATAATAATAAAGGGTTAATTTAATATAATGTCAAAAGTTATCGAAAAAACAATGCAATAAATAAATAAATCAAAATGTCATAGGTACCCAGAAACTCGTTTATACAATAAAATGCATTTTTTAACAAAAGGACTTTCAGTCGACGCTCAAATGTTTCGTCGTTTTCTTCGTTTTTAAGATCGGTGGGTAGTTCGTAGTATTTGGGGGCAATAACATGCGGGTTTTCTCCCGCTAACGCCATTCGGTGGGGTACCGCGCACTAAAGCAACATAAAGCGCATGGAAGAACTAAATGTAACTTTATTCCCTTCCGCCCTTTCTCTGGCCACAACGAAACTGCCTGCGTAACACAGTTTTAGTGCGAAAGCCTATGCCTTATGCCCTGGGCCTTAATTATCCAACTAAATTAGTTTTCCACGCCTTATAGATTTTGAACGGGCGATAATTGGTGCTTTTTGTTAAGACCCGGCGGACACTTTATAGGCTTATTGATGTAACTTTATTACTACTTTGTTGCTGTTCGAACAATTAGAAAATCCTTTATAGGGAATGTCTTACGTACCAATTCAGCCAGTTTGGAGATATCTGAGATATATCGATACCTCCGACGCAAATGGTCGTAACCCGTTTTTTATGCAAAATGAGATTTTTCAATCGTCATAAAGCCATTAATCCAAGCTATAACTTCCTAAAACTCAAGTTTAAATATTTTTGATAATTATGGAGTTTTGTGATTGCTAATAGTCGTATCATTTGAACTTTTCCACGCAAATCGTTGCATCATAACGTTTGACGATTTTCGCCACTCCATTTAGTCTTCATTACACCCCACGCAAATAGTCTTAACTTTTAAGTTACGACTTTATGCGTAAACAATATCAAGTCGTAGTTAAGTCTTTTTGTTGCAGTTTTTTTTATAATCATGGGTCGTATCTCGTACTTACGACTACATGCGTTGCTTTAGTGAGAAGGTATATCCGTTTATATATAGTCGTATTTATAACATACTACTTTATGCAATGGACGTGATCAATCGGAAAAGGTTGTAACTTTCTTATACGCCGTTTTGAAAACGAGCACAAAGTCGTAACTTTAGGTTTTTTACCATAATTTTGAAATTATGATATTTATTTTAATAAACAAAACTGCTTCGTGTTAATCAACCCGCTGCGGACAGATATAACTACTGCTTTAAACTTTGGACATTTTTCAACTTGAAAAAATACATGAAAAATTCTTATAATCGCTCTCCTGAAAAATTGTCGATTTAGGAATACGACCTTATGCGTAGGAGGTGTCGATATAGGTACGTCCAACTGCTAGGCTCAGGCCTCTCAGAATGTGAGTGTTTGGGCTCTAGTTCCCACGCGGGCCCAGTGCGGATCAGGAACATCTCACACACCATTGAATTGCTTCGCAGATGTGTGCAGGTCTCTTCACGATGCCGTCCTTCACAGAAAAGCTTATATGGTAAATTTCAAAATGTAGGTAAAGTCTTTCATGCTGGTCTGGGAGCAAAGAAAAAACATAGAATGTACCAGTTGCTTCTCTACCCGCGCAGATGGTAAAATACCATCGAGGGAATGGGCGAAACTTATAGGAATCATGTTATAGGCGATGAGGCTAGCAACCCATCACTATTTTGATTCCATTTTCCACCTAAACGCCCACAATCTTGCTAAATGTGGCCTGTAGGTCTTGTTACCTTAGGCTCTGTCTACCCCGTAAGGGATAAAGACGTGATTTGTGTATGTGTATGTATGTATGTAGGTAACTTCAAGTTAAAATACAAAAATCCAAACAACAACAAACTTCTCTGTTCCGTAACTACGTAGATTCTCGTGCATATTATTTGCTTTTGGCCGCGACTTCCTCCTTGCAGATATAACCAAAGTAATATGTCGATATCCCGTCGTCGTCGTCCTCATCGTCGTTGTCGTCGTCATTGTAGTCCTGCCCCTCCCACTATTCCCTCCCACTACTGCCAATAAAACATATAAATCCTACAAACTTAATTATCCCTTACACCACACAAACACTCCCGCGTTTCGATCCCTCTTCGGGATCATTATCAAAATTTAATGAGCACAACTGCAACATGCAAACCAACGTCTTACAGTATGGTTCGTTACACGTTCGTGGTACTTTAACACGTGGATTCTCCTTTACTTCACGATGCATGTTTTGACACATAAACGTTATCTTTATACCTTTATTTCCGCACGCCTGCCTCGATTAATTATACCTATTTCCCGTATACGGCGAGCTATGCCCGCCAAGCTTGTCAGCGCGCGGGGACATAAAGATAGCTCCGTGCTCTGAGTTTTCATCCAGTAGCCAATCTTTTTATTGGTGCGTTTAATTTGTCTCGCATCTCTGACAGCCCTTGATACTGCCGAACTAAAGCGCTGCATCCACTGGGATTGTATATTTATTTTGTTTAATTTTGTTTAGAGAATTTGACGACCGGATAGCCTAGTGGTTAGTGACCCCGACTATGAAGCTGGAGGTCCTGGGTTCGAATCCCGGTAGGGGCAGACAGTTGTATGATGAATACGAATTTTTGTGCTCGAGTCATGGATGTCGTATGTATTTATGTAGGTATAAGTATGTTTATCCGTTGCCTGGTGCCAATAGTACAAGCTTTGCTTAGTTTGGGGCTGGGTCAATTGGTGTAATTTGTCCCAAGATATTTATTTATTTATTTATTTTATTTATTTATTTTATTTATTTATTTTATTTATTTATTTTATTTATTATCTTAATGCACAGGTCTACTTAATGGTCTATGTTTGGGCTTTTGTTAATGTTTTGGAAATAAATTCTTATGAACGAAACGTTAAAGAAACTTATCTTTACTATTATAATTGCGAAAGTGTGTTTGTTTGTTCCGCTTTCACGCCTTTACTGAACCGATTGCGATGAAATTTTGCGTACACCATATTAGACGTCCAGAATAATAATTGGATAGTAATAATCATGGAAAATTGTAAAGTTCCTGCGGGCGCGCGATAAGCTTTCTCTCCGCAGATGAAGTCGCAGCCGACAGCTAGTTACAAATAAAAGTACCTAACTAAGACTAAATAAAAACATTATTGACAGCATTCCCATTAGGCTAGATGCCAAGGATACTGACAGCACTCCCTGTTAGGGTGGCTAAGCAAATTCTTTGCCCAAGGAAGCTGGTAGCTCTTCAGTCTCCTGTGACGTCAACAAGCCTTTTTGTTTTTTTTTATTATTTATATATCATACTATTATATTTATTGAAAAGGCCTACAGCGATGGTTGTTATTATGATTTTGATATTTACTTTTCTAAGGATAAGTACGTGATTTATGTATGTATGTATGTAAGGTTAGAAAGACAGGTTGTTTAAAATGATCAGTCGTGATTGCCAATGGCAATAATGATTTGAATTTAGGTAAATAAAACCAGGCGACCTATGTGTATAAAAATTATCAATTCGAGAACAGGTAATAATCGATGTCGCTGCTCTTTTAATTCCGTTTGTATTCAAGAAAAGGTTAGCTAATATTAGCCAGAACAAAACTCGGAAACTTTGCAAAATTAATCGAAACGCTGCGAGTTTTTCATCTCCATGGATGCGGCTCTACCCTAGACGTATTTATCTGTCGTTTTTGCGTTCTATTTCATTTGATCATTGCGTTCCCAGATCATTAATTAGGGAAATGTCCCTATGTGTCTGCCTGTCTGTCTCTACTGCTGCCTAGAGACGGAAAAAACCAATGTCGGCATTGGAGTAATTAAATTTAATTCGATCTGTACTTGATAATTTATGGTCTTTTTGCAATTTGCTAGATGCTCAGCTGTTTTGTCAAAGTGCCGCGGTTCATTTGATTCCTACCCACTTTTTTGCTTTAGCTCTCTTTTGTTTCAAGATGGCGGTTAGTTCAAACGGTTGACAGTTATATTTGAATAAACATGGTATAGGTGAAACACTTAAGTAAAAAAGCTGTTGTATGTAGTAGTGTACAGAACTTATATGGGAGTTAAGTCACTTTTCTAATTTGGAACGTCAATTTGTCTATTCATACACATTACTCATACATACAGCAGGGCATTTACTTAAGTTTTTCATCTATACCCAATTAACGCTTGTTTTATCGAATACGCTACCAAATATATAATACTTCAAAATTTTTATACTTCCATGCTGGTCTAGGAGCAAAGGAAAAACATAGAATGTACCAGTTGCTTCTCGTCCCGCGCAGATAGGAAAAGCCCATCGAGGGAGTAGGCGAAAGTCTTAGGAATCATGTTATAGGCGATGCGGCTAGCAACCCTCTATTTTGATTTCCCTTGCCACCTATCTATATACGCCTACAATCATGATAAACGTGGCCTTTTGGTATTGTTACCTTGGCTCTGTCTATCCCGTAAGGGATAAAGACGTGATTTATATACAGGGTGTTAGGTAATGAGTGGATAATCCTTGAACTATGGATAGAGGGCACTTAGGACGTTATAATAAAGCTAAAATAGGTTTAGTAAAAGTAGCACGGTTTCCGAGATATTCGGACTTTTAGGTTTTTTTCGAAAATGAACACCCTTGTTCAATGTTTTGATCATAGCACCATTTTAAGCTAACTTTTTCAATTATTTATTTTTGCTCAATATTCTTGAGTACTTGTGTTTTCAGATAGGCATTACTATTTTTATGAGACTACATGGGTTTTTTTTAAAAAAAATCTAAAACTTAATTTTTGCCTTTTCAATCGTACATTGGTCGAATTTTCAGCTCTCACGGTGAAAAAAAAATACACTACCGCCTAGTTGCCAATAAGCTTAAAAACATGCCGGTTTATTGAGAATTTAAAAATGGTAATTACCTTTTGAATTTAAATTCAAAATGACAAAATAATAAAAAAAAATACACGCTCACCCACGTTTTCCCGATTTACTTTTTGTATCACGGGCGTAGAACTAAAAATTTTTTGTTGCAAAAATAACATTATTGGCCACTTATTTAACTGCAAATGGAATTTAAATAATTCCAAATTTAAAAAAACATGCTTACTGCCTTTTGTTTTTTTTTCGAATTCGATTTTGAATTTCGCTATTATTATTGCGTAATGAATGGTTAATTTTTCGTTTAGATCGTTGTGTTGAAGTTTTTCACTTTAATACTGCTTCGAACATAATACACACTGATAGAATATGCCCAAATGCATTACATTTATGGTGAGTGCCAAGGCACAATTTCACCATTCATTATGCAATAATAGCGAAATTCAAAATCGAATTCGAAAAAAAACAAAAGGCAGTTGGCATGTTTTTTAAATTTGGAATTATTTAAATGCCATTTGCATTTAAATAAGTAGCCAATAATGTTATTTTTGCAACAAAAAATTTTGAGTTCTACGCCCGTGATACAAAAAGTAAATCGGGAAAAATGTGGGTGAGCGTGTATTTTTTTTTATTATTTTGTCATTTTGAATTTAAATTCAAAAGGTAATTACCATTTTTAAATTCTCAATAAACCGGCATGTTTTTAAGCTTATTGGCAACTAGGCGGTAGTGTATTTTTTTTTCACCGTGAGAGCTGAAAATTCGATCAATGTACGATTGAAAAGGCAAAAATTAAGTTTTCGATTTTTAAAAAAAAAATCCCATGTAGTCTCACAAAAATAGTAATGCCTATCTGAAAACACAAGTACTCAAGAATATGGAGCAAAAATAAAAAATTGAAAAAGTTAGCTTAAAATGGTGCTATGATCAAAACATTGAACAAGGGTGTTAATTTTCGAAAAAAACCTAAAAGTCCGAATATCTCGGAAACCGTGCTACTTTTACTAAACCTATTTTAGCTTTATTATAACGTCCTAAGTGCCCTCTATCCGCAGTTCAAGGATTATCCACTCATTACCTAACACCCTGTATATGTATGTACTAGCTTCTGCCCGCGACTTCGTCTGCGTAGAATTATACATAAAAACCTTTCTCTTAAATCACTCTATCTATCAAAAAAACCGCATCAAAATCCGTTGTGTAGTTTTGAAGATATAACCATACTTAGGGACATAGGGACATATAGACAGAGAAAGCGACTTTGTTTTATACTATGTAGTGATATGTATATATGTTTGCTAAATACCAAAATCCTAAGTACTCCTAAGTCTCATAATCATAACCTCTACAACTAACAAATTATTCTTAGTAGTTTTTTTAAGATGTAGTCTTTCATGCAATGATCGAAGTGACTTATTGAAACTACCCGTATATTAGACATCTCATTGGTCAACGAACCATCCTTATTAGTATTTTAATAACCACAGATTATGTAATCAATACGAGCCACCAGAAAGTCCTACGCATTACAAACAATATTAATTTGTACAGCTTACAACGTCTTAAGTTAATTCACTCCACAAAAAACCTGTCAGCTCCGCGCTCGGCAACTTGTTTACTGAGCCGACGTGTAATGCTCTTTTTGAATCCCTTTTCCAGTAACAAGTGTCACTAATTAATCAGGATTACTTTTTTAACGAAGCTTTTGATGTTAATAAAAGTATAAATGACTATAAAACATTGTCGAAACTGTTGAATTCATTTACGTATATGAAACTATCGTCTAGCTGGTTCTATTCAAGGTGCAATGGAAAATATTTATTATTGTTGTTTAAGCGAATGTAAATAAAACAATTGATAAGCTAAAGTGACAAATGAACTTCAAAATCTTTACGAAATGGCATTAAATTTGAAACAATTCATCGTTTTGTTTGCTGCTGAAACAAATTAATCTGATCCACAACATCTGTCTGAAGTGTCAAAAATTCATGCGTGCGATATCACTTTCTTTCAAAGTGACACTTGCTACGTCACTTTTTGACACTTGAAACAGGTAGTGTGGGATCCATTAGCTTAATTTTTTATCAACAAATATCTCAAACGACAAATACTCCATTATCTACTGTAAAAGTTGCGAGTTTGAGTCAGTTATATACCCAAAGTAGGATAAAAGTAATTAGCTATTATGATACGGCTACTGCGTTGAAGATCACGCGTTTTTTTTCAACTAAACTAACTTTAATATTGCCTAGCTATGTTAATACTACTAAGAGATAGAACAAACGAAAAGTACATCAATATTTAAAGGACCGCTACTTAGGTAGTTCTAAGACTGGGCTCTAAAGTTTTGACCAAACATGTTGACAAAGCGCAATTATTAATTTTTGTTTGACTATGACACTTGCCTGGAGTATTTTGGACCACACGCGACGTTTTGGAGAATTTCTTGCGTGTCCCATTGACTTAAAGAATATTTTTACAAATCATTAAAAACTCATCTCGTTACTCGTTTTGTTTTTTTTTTTAATTTTTGCTTAAAATGAGGTACAGAAGTTTGTAAAAACATTTACTAAAAGAATCACTAATTTTACCAGCAACTGGCATGTAACAAATATGCAAGTGAAATAAAAAATGACAGATTTAACAGTTAACAGAAATAATAAATATAACGATTACCTAAATACCAAACCAAGCTAGTCTGGCAGCAGAGAAAAAACATAGAATGTATCAGTTGCTTCCCTTCCCGCGCAGATGGTAAAAGCCCATCGAGGGAATAGGCGAAATCTTAAGAATCATGTTATCGGCGTTGCAGCTAGCAACCCATCACTATTTTGATTCCCCTTTCCACTACACGCCCACAATCATGCTGGACGTGGCCTTTGAGTCTTGTTGCCTTGGGCTCTGTCTACCCCGTAAGGGATAAAGACGTGATTTATTTGTATGTATGCTAAATACCAATATAATAATTAAAATGTCATATTAAACATTCAAAAAAGAAATAAAACAGTAATCCAAACATCAAAATAATTGAAACGTCATAGTACTCTTAAATATTAAAAATAAATAACGACAATGTCAAATCACATAATCTAATAATAATTAGCGCCACTTCATCTTTAATTAGCCTCTTCAAAGATATTTCGAAGAGGCTAATAGACGCTACGGGTGACCGCAGAGCTGGCAGTATCGCTGTCCAAAGGGGGAATGCTGCCAGCGTCAGTGGTACGCCACAGGGGCCCCTCCATTTTTAACTATTTTATTTTAAGTTTTGTTTATTTTTAATTTCCCTTTTGTATCTTTAACTTTCTTAGGTATAGCTCTACTAAAGGACGGAATACTAGCACTAGTATAAGAACAAATAAAAACGTTTGCGTACACACTCATTTTGTAATATGTAAATTGGTTTATGAATTTTAATATATTGCATGACTGTTAGACAAATATGACAGTATTGACCGTAGACATTATTAGCCATAAAAAGTTGTAACATTGCTCTGGTAATTCATGTATTTAAGGTGTGAAGTATAAACGATGACGTGGTTGGCTTAGTTGGTAGCGACGCCGCCTGCGAAGCAAGCGTCCCGGGTTCGAATCCCGGTAAGGGCATTTGGGTGATGAGCACGAATATTTGGTCCTGAGTCATGGATGTTTCTATCTATTTTAGTATGTATTTCTCTATACAAGTATGTATATCGTTGTCTAGTAACCAGAATACAAGCATTACTAGCGCTTACTTTGGGAATAGGTTAATTTGTGTGAATTGTTCCCTAATATTTATATTTATTTTACAATTATGGGTTATTTAATGTTTAAAGTTGAAAAATAAATCCTTTGTATTAATTTATTTTTCATGGACCAATATTTAATTAGATGTCGTAAGTACGATAAAATCTGTATAACATATAAAAGGATTATTTTATTCTGGTCTGGGAGTAAAGAGAAAACATAGAATGTACCAGTTGTTTATCTTTCCGCGGTCACTCTTCGAGGAAATGGGCAAAAATCTTAGGAATCACGTTACAGGCGATGCGGCCCTTTCCAGCTATACGCCCACAATCAAGCAAGGCGTGGCCTTTATGCTCTGTCTACCCCGTAAGGGATAAGGACGTTTATAAATAAATGATCAATTTGATTGATAGTAGTAGATAGTTATTACGACGTAGGCATTCGCCGGATTTCGCGACAGGGCCGGATTTGGAAGCTCCACCGCAAAATTTTAATTCTGCGCAGACAAAATCGCGGGCAACAGCTAGTATGTAATAATGACAGGGGTCCCGTTTGCATTTTCTGAACATGGATTCCTAAATAGTTCGAGCATGAACTAAAAGAAATGCCGCAGTTCACGTTAAATTTTGAAATCTGAAACTGCATTTCACCTTTCCACGTTGCGGTCGTCTAAAAATTTAAAATTTATGCGAAACCGGCGGCCATGTTTCTCGGCCCAAAAACATGCGCGTGCGCCGTGCGCTTTAAAATAAGAACATCTCCGGAAATAAGTTACGGGCGCACTTGGACAATTTATTGTGGCCTTTGGGACGTTACAGGACGTGCGGTAGAGGTCGCTGCGCGTTTTTAAATGTATATAAATATCCCTATTCCCTTCTAATATTATAAATGCGAAAGTAACTCTGTCTGTCTGTTACGCTTTAACGCCTAAATTACGAGACCTATTTTAATGAAAATTGGTACATAGATAGCTTTAGTCCCAGGAAAGGACATAGGATACTTTGAAAACCGAAAAAATTGATAGTTCCCGCGGGATAGCGAAAAGCCAGTTCTGTGGGTAACCGCTAGTATTCAATAAAGTAAATGAAATAAAAATCAATAGTTTGCATACATTTATAACGCACGCTGAAAGCGAAACTGACGTAACTCAAAAAACATCCTACTAATATTATAAACGCGAAATCTTTTAAGTATGGATGGATGGATAGATGTTTGTAGCTCTTTCACACCAGAACGGCTGGAGAGATCTAGAAGAAAATTTGGAACGTAGATTATAAGTATAGTCTGGACTAACACGTAGGCTACTTTTTATCCCGGAAAATTGCGTAATTCCTGCGGGATAACTATAAACAAATTCTATGCAGACGAAATTGCGGACAACGGCTTGTATTATATACAAAAATAATGCAGTCACCACAAAAACACAAAAGTTGCACCATTATTTAGAGAGCGCTATATAGAATGAAATGGGACACCTTTATGTGAACCGAAAAGATTTTCGTTACGAAATGTAGAGTAAGCTCACATGAGCTTTCTGAAATATGAATTGCACAGATACGAGCTTACTGGGTGACTCATATATGATTCATCGAGGGAATGGGCAAAAATCTCAGAAATTATGTTATAGGCGGTGCGTCTAGCAAGCCCATTACTATTTTGATTCCCCTTTCCATCTACGCCTACAATCATGCTAAACGTGGCCTTTAGGTCTTGTTACTTTAGGCTCTGTCTATGCCGTAAGGGATATAGACGTGATCTGTGTAAGTGTATGTATGTCATATGATATGTATGTAACGTTGCTGTCAAAATGAGTTTAACAAATACCAGCTTTTTTACTCACCAAACCTATTTATTGTCGAATTACTTACATACATACATAAACCACGTCTTTATCCCTTACGGGGTAGACAGAGCCTAAGGTAACAAGACCTAAAGACCACGTTTAGCATGATTGTGGGCATATGGATGGAAAGGGGAATCAAAATAGTGAGGGTTGCTAGCCACATCGCATAACATGATCCCTAAGATTTTCGCCCAATCCCTCGATGGGCTTTTACCATCTGAACAATAAGGGAAGCAACTGGTACATAAAGAAAGACGAAAGAGATCCTGACATACCTACACACACACATCACACATAAATCACGTCTTTATCCCTTACGGGGTAGACTGAGCGTAAGGTAACAAGACCTAAAAGCCACGTGTAGCATGATTGTGTTCGTATAGGTGGAAAGGGGAATCAAAATAGTGATGGGTTGCTAGCCGCATCGCCTATAACATGATTCTTACTTTCGTCCATTCCCGTGATGGGCTTTTACCATCTGCGCGGGAAGAGAAACAACTGGTACATTCTATGTTTTTCCTTTGCTTCCACCAGCGTGGAAGATTACTTATTAATGTTCAATTAATGTCATCATCCTATAAAAACTTGAAATTAAAATTAAAACTTAAAACAGAATTGCTCCCAATGCTCTCGCTGGTTTAAACCTAATTGTTTTTTAATAATTATCCGTTAAACCGCTGACTTTGCCCATGATTGATGATTATTTGATTTCGGCTGCAACATTAAAGCCGGTGTCATGCGAGGTCACGGAGCATTTGCTACGAGAGATGCAATAAGCTTAATAAAATTGAAATGATGGGTTTATTTTACCCCGCGAGTTATGTCTTTTGATACTACTCCCGTTTTCGGCAAGATCATAATTGCAACAAAGAATTTGCCGCAAGAAATTTGGCGGAGCATTTTGTTTTTTGTTATATCTACTCGTAATATACGTCCATGCTGGTCTAGTAAAGAAAAACATAAAATTTAGCAGTTGCTTCTCTTCCCGTGCAGATGGTGAAAGCCCATCGACTGAATGGGCGAAAGTCTTTGGCACCATGTTATAGGCGATGCGGCTAGCAACCCATCACTATTCTGATTCCCCTTTCTATCCATACGCCCTTAATCATGCTAAACGTGGGCTTAAGGTTTTGTTACCTTAGGCTCTATCTACCCCGAAATGGATAAAGGCGTGATATATGCATGTATGTATAATATATACGTTCTACTCACCTACTGATACACGTCCTAAAACAAACTAAATTAAAAAATAATTAGCAGACACAAATTTAATTATTAAAATAATGCTTCACCTTTTTTTTAATCAATGCAATTTGTTTTTTTTTGTTTTGGTTTTATTTATTTTTTAAAAGACCCAACTTAAAAACAGATTCCGACACCATGCAGGCTTAAAGGAGACCATTTTGCGCAATTTGTATTTATTAATAACTAGATTCTGCCCGCGACTTCGTCTGCGTAAAATTATATATAAAAACCTTCCTCTTGAATCACTCTATCTTTTAAAAAAAACCGCATCAAAATCCGTTGTGTAGTTTTGAAGATATAAGCATACATAGGGACATTAGGGACAGAGAAAGCGACTTTGTTTTATACTATGTAGTGATAAACCCTGTTTGTCTGTTCTTTGTTTATCGACATGGACCGCTGTTAATGCTTGGTTCAATCAATTATTTATTTTAATTTTAGCATTTTTTTATTTTAATTATTTTTTAGTTTGTGGGATTTAATGTTATGTAGCAGTAGATGTGGGAGGCTATCTTGTACGTTAATAGCAAGGCAAATGTTTTTTGTTCATTGTTTTCATTTTATTTAATTCCTGTTTACTTTTTCAGAGTTTGTACGTGTTTTCTACGTATAAAGTTTCTCTCATCGTCTGTCAACGCAAGGGGAAATAGAGCTGTCCCATCTCCAGACATTGATGCTCTAAGAACGAGGCCTGTTTTTAAACTAATTTTGCCAGGGTTCAACGACCGCGAGCTTGTGAAATGCATCTTCAATTTAAAGTGTGAGTAAATTCTGCTTTAACCTAAAGAATTTAACCTTTTTTTACGCATTCCGTTAAATTGACTTACATCCATTACTAGCTTTTACCCTTGACGTAGCCCGTGTGGAATAGACAAACTGCTAGTTTCGTCATACATACACACATACATAAATCACGTCTTTATCCCTTACGGGGTAGACAGAGCCTGTGACAAGACCTAGGCCACGATTAGCAAGATTGTGGGCGTATAGATGGCAAAAAATGGAATCAAAATAGTGATGGGTTGCTAGCCGCATCGCCTATAACATGATTCCTATAATTTGCGCCCATTCCCTCGATGGGCTTTTACCATCTGTGCGAGAAGAGAAGCAACTGGTACAGCCTATGTTTTTTCTTTGCTCCCAGACCAGCATGCAAGTGGTAGTTTCATCATGCCGCGGGAATTTCGAAAATTTGCTTTTAGTACCCCTTAAATATTTATTAAGGCACCTGACCTCCACATAATGCCTAGGAAATGAAAGGTCAACTTATAATGGTCTTGCTAGCGCAAAAATTACTTCACGAACGAGATTCAATTCGAAACACACCCTGAGATACAATTAACACGTACCCATAACTTGGCCTGTTATCTCGTAGATATGATACCGAGTCAGGTGTCTTGTCAAATGGTCGACGACAACCAATAACATAAGACGCCTAGCTCCGTATATTGCCTGTAAGAGAACAGGTCAAGATATGATTGTCCATCTAAAGGTGTTCCCTAGAATTTCAATAAGGAAACCAACATCAAAATAAACACAATTGACTTCTGCTTAGTAACAGTCGACCTAACTCGCTTGCTTTCGCAACCTCTTTATCTTCCCAACTTACTCAGTCCAAATACAACCTTATGTGAACGAGTTCAGTGTTGGAATTGTAAACGCCAGGTTTAGGAAGATACGAGGCTTAGGAAGATATTAGGTAGCTAAGCGTACGAATCTAGCGGTAGTATAAAACCGTTTGTATACGAGTGCTGCTGACTGTACCTTGCTCGTAAATAGTTCGTCATTGTTTGGCGACCTACGAGTGGTCAAGGTACGGCCAGCAGCGGTGGAAATGAACACAAAACATTTATTTAAAAAAAGGTTTAAGTATTTTGCAAATAGGCCGCCAATGTCTTTTTACTCCCTCTCTTTTGCCAATAAGAATACGCCGCAAGAAACGTTGCAGAAAATATATTTTTTTAATGTACTTAAATTCTGCGTTACTACTTACACCAAGTGCTAAAAAACCAAGTTTAATCAAAATATTGTTTTTTTACATTATAATATTTTTGTATGGTATCCCCGAGTTAAATACCTAATACTAAAATTATCTAGGAGTATAGTCTCTACAGCTGGTGAGAGTAAAATAAAACAAAAAATAAATCTACGTTTAAGGAGGTGTGGATTAAAAAAGTATATAAATTCGGAAATAAATTAATCAAGAACGCTTGTAAATGTAGTAAACTCCATTTTTTATTTTTTGGTGCCTGACATCACGAAAACGATCTGCGGTACAAAATGTTGTCAGATTCAATTAAAACTCATAAAATTATTTACTGCTTAGATTTTATACATACATACACATACACAAATCACGTCTTTATCTCTTACGGGGTAGACAGAACCTAAGGCAACAAGACCTACAGGCCATGTTTAGCAAGACACAGGGCGTAGAGGTGGAAAGTGGAATCAAAATAGTGATGGGTTGCTTGCCGCATCGCCTATAACATGATTCCTATGATTTCCGCCCATTTCTTCAATGGGTTTTTACCAATTGCGAGGGAAGAGAAGCAACTGGTACATTCTATGCTTTTTCTTTGCTCCCAGACCAGCATGGAAGTATTTAAGTAAGTTAGATTTTATTCCATGCATTTTTTACCATTTCCAATATTTTCAAGCTAAAAACGTTTAAAGAAAGTTTAAGACGTTTTAAACAAAACTTGCCGACGTTACTTTACAACATAATAGAGTTGCAGCCAATAAAATGTTTCAAAATGGTCTACATACTTAGTCTATTTAAAGCCTTCGACCATAAACCCTAGGGTTGATACAATAGTATCCTTCTCTTCTTATAGTGCCAGTTCCTTAAGTCTAGTCATGTCCATACATACTTACCGTCACGCCTCTTTCCCACAGGGGTAGGCATCCTGACATTCCTCTTTCGCTTAATCCACATTCATCAATCTCTTCATACATGCTCGTTGGTTTAGAGTACTCATTGACCTGACCTTTTGTCAAAGCGTCCTCAATTTGGTCACGGAACATCCTAGGCCTTCCCCTGGAGACAACCTCTATAAAAAAGTCAAGCGGCACCAGCGGGGGAGGGCGGGAATTCCCAAAACTGCATTGCACAGTTGTCGCGAGACCCCATCCCGGGGTGGTCGTGGGGCGTCGCGGTGACACCGAGTGCTCCCGTAACGCCTCACATACGACCGAATAGGGAATCCGTGTGGTTTTTGGCGGGTGTGCCTGCCGTCGCGGGAGAGCCCCCATACCCCTGGTAAACCCGTACCGGGCGGATGCATAAGGCGCATTTTCCACACCATAAAAAAAAGCTCCCTCGTCATGGATTCCACCACAAAAAACATTGCAAAATAAAAATACAGATCAAACGGAAACCAAGCAAATGGTGTGGTGGAAAAACTATACATTACATTGCTTAACAGATCAAAATCTTATACAGCGTCGTTATTCAATACGCGTAACATTAAGATCGGTCGCCGTACATGGCAGCCATCTTGTCTGTATTTGGCTGAGGCTGATTTATTGGTCGCGAGTGATCTGGATGCCTGGAATAGATACTATATCAGTATCGATCTTGGAGTTAGATCGGTTTGTGCCACTTGGTACTGGATTTCCGTTCGATTGTATGCGGTCTAAAAGAGCTACACGCATCGCTACTCACGGTGTAGATTAAAAAAAAAAACTGTCACAAAAAGCGATGTAAATAACATACAAGATGCGAATACAATAATTAGTAAAGTATTTAAAGTGCCTTTTTATTAGAAACATCTGTTACACTAAACCTAACCAACAGAATTCATAGTTAGTTTTACATCGCAACAAAAGTCTTTAACGCGTTTTCGTTGAAAAGTCAATAGTCAATTACTGTGAGAACAGTTTAAATACGAGCGTAATAATTGTGTGAAAAAACGCAAACGCGTTCGAGATGGTATCCTATGCCAAATACTTATACACTGATATGGCCTTACGACATTACTATAAGGTGCATTGGGGTAAATTCGAAATTGGGGGAATCTGGAAAATCGTGGATATCCACTAAACGGGGAACGATTTTATAATCTGGCAACGCTTATTTAGAAGCCAAAGACATTGGATCTTTTAGGTAAGCGTTGCTAGATTATGTAATTATTCCCCGTTAAGTGGATATACATCCACGAGTTCCGAAATTCCCCCAATTTCGAATTTACCCCAATGTTATCTATCAAATATTCTATGCTGGTCTGGGAGTAATTAAAAAACTTAGAATATACCAGCCTGCGCAGATAGTAAAAGCCCATCGAGGGAAGGCATATAGGCAATGCGGCTTGCAACCCATCACTATTTTTATTCCGCTTTCCACCTGTCCTCAAAGCTAAACGTGACCTAGTTTTTGTCACCTCAGGCTCTGTCTACTCAGTAAGGGAAAGACGTGATTTGTGTATCTGTCAAAATCGTATGTTATGGTTACAGTTATGTTAACTCGCGCTTACACAGTAAGTAAATGCTTTATTGTACGAACACAAAGAAACATACATAATTGACAAAAAACATTAAATGTTTGCACAAAGGCCAACTTGTATATAAGGGATCTATACAGTCATAAATTATGATAAGTAACCGAGTACCAAGTGGACTGCATCTACTAGCGTACGGTCTGTTTTTTCTTGCCCGCTAATATGTTCCCCTAGTATGGTGAAATGATATGTGCGGCGCGCGTTTATTTCATACTATGCCCTTAACTTCGAGTGATTGAAACATGCATCTAACTTGTTAAATTGCAGGCGTGGTCCGGAATTTGAATATTGGTGCCTGGCAATTTGTCCCTTCTAATTAGATTTAAATGCTTTCCGGGCATTTTTATGCATGTGTGCTCAAACTTTATTTGCTTAGGAATGAATGAATAAAGCTGTGATGTACCAAGTCGCTTTGGCTATAATATTTGTAGCTATTATTATTATTACGAATCAGTTTTAGCTAATTTAGCGTATTTTTAGTAAAAGCGAAATTCGATTTGATAGACAATAATTTTTTTCATATTTTTGAAATTCCCTAAAGATTGTCAAATTGCAAACTTATATATATACATAAATCACGACTTTATCCCTCACGGGGTGGACTAAGCTTATGGTAATAAGACCTAAGGACCACGTTTAGGATGATTGTGGGCGTATAAGTGGAAAAGGGAAGCTTGCGATTTGGTTTAATAACAAACAATATACATATCTCGCCTTTACAAAACCTTAAGGCCACGTTTAGCATGATTAAGGGCGTATAGCTGGTAAGGAATATAAAAATAGTGATGGGTTGCTAGCCGCATCGCCTATAACATGATTCCTAAGACTTTCGCCCATTCCCTCAATGCGCTTTTACCAACTGCGCGGGAAGAGAAGCAACTGGTAAAATCTATGTTTTTTTTACTCCCAGACCACCATGGAAGAAATAACAAACAAAAACAAATCCGGCACAACATCTTTTATTATCGCTCATTTTTACGAATTCCCGTTAATCACATCCGAAATCCATTTCAAGTTGGGACTTACTGGTGCATAAAACGAAATAGGTTCGTCACCGACACCCCCTATTAGTACCCCGACGATTTTCCCCCTGTGCACAAGCGGGCCCCCCGAGTCCCCTGCACGAGTACCTTGAAGCTTATTGGAGCACCTCGGAGCGACGCATATAGCTGGACCAAACATTGGCCGAACATGTACACAGGGGACCACAACAGCCTCGCCTATCTGAAGAACTCTCAAACCATCTCCCTCGTTAGTTGTTATCGATATTCTATCTTCGACCGTTTTCCCAAAGCCAGCGTACTTCACTGGCGATCCCATCAAACCTTTGTAATCTATCGCTGATAGTTTTGCAAATTTACTGTCCGGCACTTTTTCAATAAGCATGAGTGCCAGATCATTGGTTACAGACAAATCTATATCGGTGAAAATGAAATTGGGATGGTGGAAGATTTTTATTATTTCCGAGTAAGCTTTTGTCTCATTCAGAGTCATATCTGCGTACCTGATTCTTCGGTCTTTGCTGTTCCTGACGCAGTGGCCGGCTGTAATCAGCCAGTTTTCAGCAACGAGACTGCACGTGCAAATTCTGAAACCGTCTCTATTCTGCAAGCTGACTGCAAAAGGGAACTCATTGTTGGTATCTATCTGACCCATGAACACTCGTGGCTGAGCAAACCTCCTCTCAGCACATACACAACTTGCTAGTAAAAACAAATGCCACATCATATCTATTAAACTGGGGCAAACTGGTTCTTAAGTGGAGACCGCGTGTCGGCAAACGTAGTGTGGGATAGGTGAGGCGATATTCGTAAGGCAGCTGGCACGGATTGGAGGAGAGCTGAAGATTGAGTTCAGTGGCGTACTATGGAATTGGCCTATGTCCAGCAGTGGACTGACACGGGCTGATGATGATAATGAAAAACTTGCTCTGTTGAAATATGTCATTAAAACTCCATAATCAAAATTTTCTTCAACTGGTTTGTGTTAAACTAAAATTTACGTTAACAAAGATTTCTTTTGCTTTTATGGATTCAGTTGTATATTTGCACTAGCATGTTACGTGTACGCCGAAATACAGCTTGCTTACTTTAGGTGTATACCGGCCTAGGTGACTGACATTGAGATCCCAATAATGCTCACGTTTGAGAATGTCACCGTGTTCTTCTGTCCCAAACACACCTGCAGCAGCAGGAACAGCTGTTCCTCGGTGAACACGCAATATGCTAGTGCAATCACATTCAATATTCTCGAAAAACAATCTGAAAACAGGTCATAAATCTCTACATAAAAAACAGTCGTAACGGAAATGGAAACGATTGGAATTACAATATTGATCGCCACGTGATTTGGTTTTGATTAAAATATTTGGCACTAAGCTGTTGCCCGTGCCGCAAGAACTATGCGATTTTCTGGAATAAAAACTACCTTATGTCATTTCAACGAACAAAAAATTTGCCTTGCTACTCCGCTACTCACGTGCAAGATAATCAAGCCTGTGTGAAATATATATGTTTTTTATGCAATCCCTCCCTCCACTGCTGCCAATAAAACATACAAATTTCCACAAACTTAATTATCCCTTACACCATACAAACACTGACGCGTTTCGATCCCTCTGCTGGATCATTATCAAAGTTTAATGAACACAACTGTTACACATGCAAACCAACTTCGTACTGATTCGAAACCGTATATATAAGCATAATGTACCTACATTAATAATATTTTCCCAAACTACCCTATTATTTATGATTTTTATTATACACTAACACCACCCTTAAAAAAAATTTTCCGACTCCAGTAAAAACAAATAGGGTTATGTATTTAACAAAAATATTTTTTATTCATCAAAATGAACACGCAATAAAGGCGATGAAACCAAGTTCACCTGATCATTAATTATGGAACCATTATTATTGTACCTAATTATTTCCAACTGCTCCAATATATCTAACCGTAAACCTTTTTCACAAAAGTGTAAAATATCGAAAGACGCTGAATCCGGCAACGAATGATTTTCTTCTAATAAATGCTTAGCAAAATTAGATCTATCTGGGTGATTGAGCCTATACGAGGCAGTATGTTCCTTATATCTAGTAATGAAACTGCGACCCGTTTTGTTCGTTGAAATGGACCTCCGCAAAGTAACGACTGATTCAATAAAATACTTATGTCATTTCTCAGGACTGAAACTTGATGCCCAATTCCAACGAATTGGTGCAGGGGTTGTCGCGACGTTGACGAGGTCGCGATACTTTACTTTGTATATATCAACGCTGGCAATATCGTCCCTTAGCAAATTATCTCTGGTAAGTAAACTTCCCTTGTCTATTGCTAACGTCAATGTCAATGTCAAAGTATATTTGGCGCTCTTTCCGAATATAGTGTTCAGAGACTGTGTGACCTGTGTGTAGTGTAAAGCTGTTTTCTGGAATAGAAGCTAAGTATCTAAGTACCTAAGTATTTAAGTATCTAATTATCTAGACTAAGGATTTAGTCTAAGCATTGACATATCTGTGACCTGAACTTGAACCTACCTGACTTGACTCTGACTGGTGCGCCAGAGGATTCCCTATTGTGTGGGAATCCAGATTTGACTCTGACTGGTGCGCCAGAGGATTCCCTATTGTGTGGGAATCCAGATTTGACTCTGACTGGCGCACCAGAGATTCCCTATTGAGCGGGAATCAGATTGTTGTTGCTCGCTATATGCTTGAGCGTAGATGCTCGTCAGTGGTGACGGGCGGAGCCCGACTTGCGAGGGAGGCTCCACGGACAGATGACCATTCACGTGGATGGTAGATGGGACTTGGACCTTAGATTGACTGGCGCACCAGAGATTCCCTATTGAGCGGGAATCAGATTGTTGTTGCTCGCTATATGCTTGAGCGTAGATGCTCGTCAGTGGTGATGGGCGGAGCCCGACTTGCGAGGGAGGCTCCACGGACTCTGACTTGACTAGTTGAGGTGCCAAGACCGGGCGCCAGATGATTCCCTATTGTGTGGGAAAGGATTCCCTATTGTGTGGGAATCCAGATTGTTGTTGCTCGCTATATGCTTGAGCGTAGATGCTCGTCAGTGGTGACGGGCGGAGCCCGACTTGCGAGGGAGGCTCCATGGACCTATTGACTCGACCTGTCACGTACCATGACTGGCTCGACATAATACCGTTGATCTAGGTCAGACTGAGATGTGACAGTTGACTCCAAGCCATGATTAGTGCTTAGGACACTAATAGCAGTTAGTGTCATATGTATCCTTCAACACTACAGGTGGTGAAGGCAGGCTATCAATGAGAGCAGCGAAGCAGTGCGTGTCCCTACCTGGCCCAGCAAGCTGGATTACAGGTAGGATTCAGACACTTTTAGTTCATACCTTTGTCGAGGTGTCCTGCTCTATGTGGTTAACAAATAAACATCTTCATTCATACCAATAATATTGTTATACAAAAGTTTCACATATAGAAGTTCATCAATGATACTAATAACTCAACAGATATAGCAAGGACGCCACGACAAAAATGGTGGAGATGAGCTGGGATAGATCTGAATCCTACATTTGTGACTGTTTTTTTTTTAGAAAGAATTTGTCTTATGGTGCTGTTTCTGCTTTAATTTTTAGAGGAATGTGTGACATTTCATAGTCACAAAGTATTAGTTATTAAATAACTAAACATTTTATTTTAAAACCCAGTTCACATTTTTATTAACATGTTGGTGAGATCGAAACATATTATTCACAATGTATCAGTATGTAATTTGTAACTAAATATAATTTCCAAAAACAAAAAACAAAAAGAAAGAAAAAAGGAGGGGAGAACAAGCTAAGTTCGGTCATACATGTATCTTTACTTTATGCAACTAACTACTGCATAAAACAGATCACATATTTAGTTAATTTAAGATTTATAAGATGATTCCTCAATTCATCTACTACATATCAATTAGTGTACGTAGCGTAGGATAGATGGCGCTGTGAACCTCATTTGGAAACAAACCTCGTATATAATAATTTCAAATTTGATGGATATTGATTTTATATTTCACTATGATTCTTCAAGATATAAATTTTAATGATGTTTATGATAAGATTTCATAAGGTATACGTATGATTTACGATAATGGATTGTAAATCAAAATTACGCGGCAAACGCACGAACCAATTGGATGACGAACGCCGGAAAATGGCGGACCGGAACGGATTCAGTTTATAGAAGCAATTTGTTATTTTAAGGTCTATAGTTGATTTTCAGAGTGATTTCATCGTGATTAATTTATGCATTAATTATGCTATACTTATGTATGAATAGTCGTATTTAAAATAAGAGGTTAACTTTAAAAGGTACGCAATTTGTAAGAGTGAGAAATAGAGTAAATGGACTCTATTTGTATCGTTGTAAGGACTGGAATAAAATAATGGAAGAAATATTTTACGCCTAGCGGAATAAGGCACAAGACTCGGTCTCGTAGGTACCTGCACTCCGCGTACATCGTACTACTCGCCACGCCATTTTGATCAAACGGGACACAAACTGAGTTTGTAAGCTGAATATTATATCGAGGTGAGCATATTTCGCATATAATTTGTGATAAACAAGTAAAGGATGCACATTATTCTGCATTAAGCAAGATAACCTCTGCAAGTAGTTCGGTTGCTGACTGTCGTCGAGTCCTTAACGATATAGAGAGACACTTGAGAGTGCTAAGCTCTTTGGGTGAAGATACCACTCACAGCTACCTTCGATTTCTTATACTGGAGAAGTTCCCAGAAGAACTGGTATATGAGCTGAGAAAGAAAATTAAGGACGATTCAGTACTAGAAATCAGAACGGAATTAGAAAACTTGATATCTGCCAAGGAGGACGCCAACCGACTTACGAAGGGGAACCGATATAAAGAAGTGTACACTACTGGAACGTTACATGTTGTCGACAAATTTAGAGGGAATAATTTTAGAAGAAGATACAATAATAACTATCAATTTGATAACAAAACGAAGGATTCTCGTGGGACCTTTGTTCGTCAACCACCAACCAACTATGACCAAAAAAGGAAATTTGATACCACTAGGAATACAGTCAGAGGAGAGCAGTCTTCATCGATAATACCATACAAGAAAAAGAAATGGTCATGCCTCTTTTGTCAAGGTGAGCACTATAGTGACAGATGCAACAAGTTCAGAACGGTGGATAAAAGGAAATCCCAATTAAAAGGTCACTGCTACGGCTGCCTTGAGAAAGGTCATCAAGTAAAAGACTGCCAAAAAATTCGTGAGTGTTATTACTGTAGACAGTTAACGCATCATGAATCCTTATGTACACGAGCCGCTGCAAAGGGAAAGGTTACTAGACAGTTTCATGTAAACGACGATGGACTTACGATTCTTCAAACAGCTATTATTGATGTAAAAAGAGAAGACGACTCTAACGATCAACTCAAGTGTAGAGCCATACTCGATTCAGGAAGCCAAAGAACGTATATCACGCAGAAGCTAGCCGAGAAACTTAAATTCCCAACGATAGAAGAAAGCAGACTTACAATATTTACATTCGGGTCTACATTACCACAAGAGATTGAAAGTCCTAGAGTTAAATTCCAAATTGTGACACGGTTTGGTAAAACTATAAGCATGAGTGCTAATGTGGTTCCCATGATTACTCATAGTGTACCACACTCCGGACAGAACCTGAACCACTGGAAGGACTTAGCTGATGACGGATCATTGTCAGATCGAGTAGATTTACTTATAGGAAATGACTATTATTTCTCACTGATACTAACTGAAAAGGTTAAACTTAAAGAAAACCTGTACATGGTAAGATCTGAACTAGGATGGATCCTAAGTGGAAGAACAGAATTCAAACCACTGAATGAATTGACAGCGGTCACCTACTTTCAAACCAATTGGGAAGTAAAATTGAACCAACCAGATTTACCTTTGAATGATACCAACTTAAAGGAGCTTTGGGAGCTAGAAGCTATAGGTATCTCCGATTCCCCGAAGGAAAATAGAGAAGAAGAGGCTATTCGCCATTTCAACGAAACCACACAATTTAAAGATGGTCGTTACCAGGTATCGTGGCCTTGGATAGAGTATCCCCCGGACTTGAAGCCTAATTTTGGATTAGCATTTGGAAGACTTGCGAGCCTTGTGAAGCGGCTTGATGCTGGTACTTTGGCATCATATGATCAGCTTATTAAGGAACAAGAACGATTGGGAATGATAGAAGTCGTGCCGGATGAACAGATAAGCCAGTCTAGACAACCCATACACTATCTTCCTCATCATTGTGTCAAGCAAGCAAACAAGCCTATAAGAATAGTCTACGACGCGTCATCAAAGATAAAAGATAATAAAAGCCTAAACCAATGCCTCTATTGTGGACCGATGTTGCTAGAAGATTTAACGGGACTTTTGCTGAGATTCAGGTATCACAATATAGGTATTTGTGCAGACGTCGAAAAAGCTTTCCTACAGATTGGTCTACACTATAAAGATCGCGACGTCACCAGGTTCTTGTGGATTAAAGACATTACTCAACCAGCCGATGATAATAACTTACTACACATGAGATTCTGCAGAGTTCCCTTTGGTGTTATATCCAGCCCGTTTTTACTCAACGCTACCATAAAACATCATTTGTCTCAATCAAGACTAGAAAATGTGAAGAATTTAGCTCGAGACATATATGTAGATAATGCGGTGACGGGAGTTAACACTGTAAAAGAAGCTATTGACTTGTACAAGGACTCAAAGAGAACATTTCAGCAAATTTCTATGAATTTGAGAGAGTGGTACTCGAATTCAAAGGAATTTATGTGCTACATTTCGGAAACCCATCAAGACAAAATGGTCAAGATACTCGGTTTAGACTGGGACCTGGAGAGCGATACACTTCAATTAAGATTGAAGAATACTGATAACGCTAATACTAAAAGAGGCGTCTTGAAGAGTATTGCTTCGATATACGACCCCTGTGGATACACAGTACCACTTATGGTACCTACTAAATTGTTCTTACAAGATTTGTGGAAGCTAAAAGTGAAATGGGACACACCCTTATCTAAAGAAACGTCAGCAAAATGGAAAGAATTGCAAGAAGAACTTAAAAGACTTAAAGAAATATGTATACCTAGATGCTACATAAGGAATCTTCAGAGTAAAGAATATCAACTTCACTGCTTTACCGACGCGTCTATGAAGGCGTACGCCGCCGTAGTCTACGTTGTACAAGGTGAACAAAGGAATTTCGTGATAGGCAAATCACGCTTAGTTCCTATCAAAAATCAAGAAGATCTGAAGATTCCTCGTCTAGAACTACTCGGAGCTCTTATAGGCAGTCGTCTTATCCAGTTTGTTATGAAACATCTTCAAGGAAAAATATCACAGCAAATATTGTGGACCGATAGTCAGATAGTCATCAGTTGGTACCACACGAATAAGTTGTTGACACCTTTCGTTGCACGAAGGATCGAAGAAATTAAGAAGAACAAGAATTTAACAGTACGATATGTGCCATCCAACTTGAATCCAGCTGACATCGCTACTAGACCTGACACGTCAGAAGGGAGATTGGAGAAGTGGTTGATGGGACCCGATTTTTTGACAGAAAAATCCACACGATGGCCTGTCAGTCACATAAGTGACGTCTCTCTCTTGGCCGGAGAGAGTCTGGAGAACACATCGTCTCTACCAGAAGCAATGGAGATTGAAACTCATGTAGATAACTGTAGAAAGCCAGTACAGGATAATGAGAAAGCTTTACCTCAAAACGTAGGGATAATCTATACAACAGTTAAAGAAGTAAAAGAAGTACAAGCTAGACATTTTGCTGAAGAGCTGGCAGGCAAAGAAACCAGCATGAAACGGAATCTGGATTTATTCACTGACGAAGATGGGATATTAAGATGTAAAGGTAGATTTAAGAACGCTGACTGGACATACGATAAGCGATATCCAATACTCATACCCCAAGATTGTGAATATACTAATGATATAATTATGAAAACTCACACGGACAATTATCACGTGGGAGCATCTCACACCCTCAGCATCATTCGTCAAAACTTTTGGATTCCTCAAGGAAAGAGACAAGTTCTCAAAGTCATCAAGAAATGTGCTCAATGTATCAAGCACGGTGGGGGACCCTTTAAGCTACCTCCCACACCTGCCTTACCTGCAGAAAGAGTTAACTATACTGAGCCGTTTACATTCACAGGAACAGACTATCTAGGACCAATCCTAGTCAAGACCAAAACAGGAACAGAAAAAAGATGGATCTGTCTGTTCACTTGTCTAGCTGTACGAGCCGCACATCTGGAAGTGGTTCGAGACTTAACTGCTGAAGAAGGACTCCTTGCAGTAAGAAGATTTATATCCACCAGAAACGTACCAGCTGTAATTACATCAGATAATGCGACTAATTTCAAGCTGATGTCTGAAGTCTTAACTCAACCTTACTGCGTTGACAGAAGAATAAAATGGCGATTCATACCTCAACTCGCTCCGTGGTTTGGAGGATATTACGAAAGACTTATGTCAATAATTAAGAACTGCTTAAGAAGAACATTACAGAAACACCTTCTGACAGATAACCAGTTAAATACTGTTATCAAAGAGATAGAAGCCGTTATTAATTCTCGCCCTCTTACCTACGTCGACGCGGAACCGACGCATATCTTAAAACCCTCTGACTTCCTCGCGATGGGCAGAACGATAGTCGTGAGAACGAAAACTGATGGACCTGCACCTCACGGAACACAACTGAAAATAGATCTGATAAACAGCTGGAAGAAAGGCATCATAGCTCTTAACGAATTTAAAGATATGTTCACGAATCATTACCTTTTGAGCTTGAGAGAACGCTACTCACACTCTCATAAACAGCCGAGAAGCACATCAAAATTAGAACCTTCACTGGAACAGATTGTGCAGATCAAAGGCGATGCCAAGAATAGGGAAGAATGGCAAGTAGGGAAGATCGTATCGCTGGTCAAGGGAGCCGACGGTATGTGTCGAGTGGCTAAAGTCAAAGTTGGTGATAAAGAATACATTAGATCTATATCGCAATTATACCCACTTGAAATAGAAGATGCAACAAGTAGTGAAACTGTTTCATCACCAGCCAATAAGGAAGATGAAAGTACAGTAATCGAAGAAACGCAAGATGTAGACGTTGAAGACATCACTAATATTGAAGCTTTGGACACCGCATCTATTCATGACACACGGGAACGGACACCTATGCCTGACATGGAAAATTTCGATGAGGTTACTCATAATGAGACTGACACGAATGGTACTAAGCAAGATGATCCTAGTGACGACCTGGCTAGTCGACGACCGCGACGCGAAGCTGCTGTCAAAGCGATGGAGAAGATCGGACGGTGGACGCGCTGCCTGACTTCACTTCTTTAGGCGCCGGGAGTGTCGCGACGTTGACGAGGTCGCGATACTTTACTTTGTATATATCAACGCTGGCAATATCGTCCCTTAGCAAATTATCTCTGGTAAGTAAACTTCCCTTGTCTATTGCTAACGTCAATGTCAATGTCAAAGTATATTTGGCGCTCTTTCCGAATATAGTGTTCAGAGACTGTGTGACCTGTGTGTAGTGTAAAGCTGTTTTCTGGAATAGAAGCTAAGTATCTAAGTACCTAAGTATTTAAGTATCTAATTATCTAGACTAAGGATTTAGTCTAAGCATTGACATATCTGTGACCTGAACTTGAACCTACCTGACTTGACTCTGACTGGTGCGCCAGAGGATTCCCTATTGTGTGGGAATCCAGATTTGACTCTGACTGGTGCGCCAGAGGATTCCCTATTGTGTGGGAATCCAGATTTGACTCTGACTGGCGCACCAGAGATTCCCTATTGAGCGGGAATCAGATTGTTGTTGCTCGCTATATGCTTGAGCGTAGATGCTCGTCAGTGGTGACGGGCGGAGCCCGACTTGCGAGGGAGGCTCCACGGACAGATGACCATTCACGTGGATGGTAGATGGGACTTGGACCTTAGATTGACTGGCGCACCAGAGATTCCCTATTGAGCGGGAATCAGATTGTTGTTGCTCGCTATATGCTTGAGCGTAGATGCTCGTCAGTGGTGATGGGCGGAGCCCGACTTGCGAGGGAGGCTCCACGGACTCTGACTTGACTAGTTGAGGTGCCAAGACCGGGCGCCAGATGATTCCCTATTGTGTGGGAAAGGATTCCCTATTGTGTGGGAATCCAGATTGTTGTTGCTCGCTATATGCTTGAGCGTAGATGCTCGTCAGTGGTGACGGGCGGAGCCCGACTTGCGAGGGAGGCTCCATGGACCTATTGACTCGACCTGTCACGTACCATGACTGGCTCGACATAATACCGTTGATCTAGGTCAGACTGAGATGTGACAGTTGACTCCAAGCCATGATTAGTGCTTAGGACACTAATAGCAGTTAGTGTCATATGTATCCTTCAACACTACAGGTGGTGAAGGCAGGCTATCAATGAGAGCAGCGAAGCAGTGCGTGTCCCTACCTGGCCCAGCAAGCTGGATTACAGGTAGGATTCAGACACTTTTAGTTCATACCTTTGTCGAGGTGTCCTGCTCTATGTGGTTAACAAATAAACATCTTCATTCATACCAATAATATTGTTATACAAAAGTTTCACATATAGAAGTTCATCAATGATACTAATAACTCAACAGATATAGCAAGGACGCCACGACAGGGGTTTTAGCTCCAGCGGAAACAGAGAGAGTAACACTTTCGCATTTGTAACATCAAGCACGCATAGGTTGAAAACAAGCTAGCTAGTGGATCGTTTGATGGAACGAAACGAACACTGCGCGCCAGCGCTCTGTTTGCGCGGCTGCTCGACGCAACTGACAGCGGCTCATAACTACCCTCGTTTTCGTGGTCATTTTCGACTTTTTGTACGTGAGTTATCCGTTTATGTGTAATTGTGATTGAGTTTCACGGTAGTTTCATGTTGAAACTGGTAAGTTATATGTTTTTTTTACTCCCAGTAGATCAACATGGAAGAAATAATAAACAAAAACAAATCCGGCACAACATCTTTTAATATCGCTCATTTTTACGAATTCCCGTTAATCACATCTGAAATCCATTTCAAGTTGGGACTTACTGGTGCATAAAACGAAATAGGTTCGTCACCGAAAATACCCATTAGTACCCCGACAATTTTCCCCCTGTGCACAAGCGGGCCCCCCGAGTCCCCTGCACGAGTACCTTGAAGCTTATTGGAGCACCTCGGAGCGACGCATATTGCTGGACCAAACAGTGCCCCAACATGTACACAGGGGACCACAACAGCCTCGCCTATCTGAAGAACTCTCAAATCATCTCCCTCGTTAGTTGTTTTTGATTTTCTATCTTCGACCGTTTTCCCAAAGCCAGCGTACTTCACTGGCGATCCCATCAAACCTTTGTAATCTATCGCTGATAGTTTTGCAAATTTACTATCCGGCACTTTATCAATAAGCATGAGTGCCAGATCATTGGTTAGAGTCCAATGTATGTGGTCTAAAATGGAACCAGGATGGCGGAAGATTTTTATTATTTCCGAGTAAGCTTTTGTCTCATTCAGAGTCATATCTGCGTACCTGATTCTTTGGTCTCTGCTGTTCCTGACACAGTGGCCGGCTGTAATCAGCCAGTTTTCAGCAACGAGACTGCACGTGCAAATTCTGAAGCCGTTTCTTTTCTGCAAGCTGACTGCAAAAGGGAACTCATTGTTGGTATCTTTCTGACCCATGAACACTCGTGGCTGAGCAAACCTCCTCTTAGCACATACACAACTTGCTAGTAAAAACAAATGCCACATCATATCTATTAAACTGGGGCCAACTGGTTCTTAAGTGGAGACCGCGTGTCGGCAAACGTAGTGTGGACTAGGTGAGGCGATATTCGCAAGGCAGCTGGCACGGATTGGAGGAGAGCTGAAAATCGAGTTCAGTGGTGTACTATGGAATTGGCCTATGTCCAGCAGTGGACTGACACGGGCTGATGATGATAATGAAAAACTTGTTCGGTTGAAATATGTCCTCAAAAATCTATACTAATTTTTTTTTCAACTGGTTTGTGTTCAACTAAAATTTACGTTAACAAAGATTTCTTTTACTTTTATTGATTCTGTTGTATATTTGCGTGTACGCCGAAATACAGCTTGCGTACTTTGGGTGTATACCGGCCTAGATGACTGACATTGGGATCCCAATAATGCTCACATTCAATAATTCTCGAAAAACAATCTGAAAACAGGTCATAAATCTCTACATAAAAAACAGTCGTAACGGAAATTGAAACGATTGGAATTACAATATTGATCGCCACGTGATTTGGTTTTGATTAAAATATTTGGCACTAAGCTGTTGCCCGTGCCGCGAGAACTATGCGATTTTCTGGAATAAAACTACCTTATGTCATTTCTCAGGACTGAAACTTGATGCCCAATTCCAACGAAATTGGTGCAGGGGTTTAAGCTCAAAGCGGAAACAGAGAGAGTAACACTTTCGCGTTTGTAACATCAAGCACGCATTGGTTGGAAACAAGCTAGCTAAGTGGGTCATTTGATGGTAAAAGAGCATCTTTACGCTATAGTGCCCTTACAGGGTAAATGTGAAAGCCGATGAAATTACTGGCACATGGGGTAATCTTAGCCCTCTAGGCTGGCAACGCATCTACAACCCACTTGTGATGTCATACATGGGTAGTGATGATCACTTACCATCAGATGACCCATTATTAGACCGTCTGCTTTCCTTGTAGTATAAAAAGGTAATAATTAAAATGAGTATGATGAGGTTAAGTTTCTTGAGATTCATTAAATTCTTTCGTCATCCAAATTACATTAGAGTTGAGGGTGAGGGTACAATCGAGAATGACAAAGCTCTCGCTCTTGTTCCGGCAGTGCCAAAGAGGAAGGGAATTGGACAATTATCGGCTATATATTACAAAAAGCGTTATTGAGGCACCCAGTCCAAAACGCTTTCGAAATACAGCTGAAGGAGACCTAACTATTCAAATGAAGGGAACGAGATCAAACCTTTACAGACTGGGGAGGTTATTGTGACCAAGTTAAGCCAGAGCGTCCAATATATGAGCTAGCTATTTGTATTGCTCCGAACATTTTTGGTGTAATATTGGAGGCGAATCACCGATCCCAAATACGATGAATGTGAACGCTTAGAAAGAGGTTTTTTTCCGAGCACGACGGAACTGCTCTACATTGTGGCAAAGCTACTCGATATGATGATAGTTATTTATAATTAATAAACTTAATGAGTTTTAAGATTTAAAACATTGTTTCGGCGCCGAACTTATAAAGACTCCCTTGACAGCTATGGCTCTGGACCTTAATCAACAGTGGCGCCAACTGGTGAGCAAAGAAACTATAGTCCCCAGACAAGTGACATTAATTTCTTTAGGCAAACCATGACATCACATCACAGACCATGAAGATAACTGAATAAGATTTTGTATTGTTTGAAGTCCATGTCCGCGTATTTTATTCTTCTGCTCCGTTTTTTGGCGCAGTGGGCTGCAGTGATTACCCAGTTTTCGGCAATGAGACTGCATGTGCAAATTCTGGAGCCGTCTTTATGTTCCAGGCTGACTACGAAAGGGAACTCTTTGTTTGTGTCTTCCTGGCCATGGTATACTCTCGGCCGTGCTAGCTGTCTTTCGGCGCTAGCGCAGCATGCTATGACAAATACTCACCACCTCATATATTTTATCTAGAAGCCAATGACATTGGAGCTTCTAGACAAGCGTTGCTAGATTTTGTAATTGTTCCCTGATTAGCGAATATCCACGAGTTTCGAAATTTTCCCAATTTCGAATTAACCCCAATGTTATCTGTCAAATCTTCTATGCTAGTCTGGGAGTAATTAAAAACTTAAAATGTACCAGCCTGCACAGATAGTAAAAGGCCAACGACGAAATGGGTAAAAATCTTAGGAACAATGTTATACGCAATACGGATTGCAACCCACCACTACTTTTATTCCGCTTTCCACCTGTCCACAAAGCTGAACGTGGCCTAGGTTTTGTTAATTCAGGCTCTGTCTACTTAGTAAGGGATAGACGTGATTTGTGTATGATATGTGTTATCTGGTTACAGTTATGTTGACTCGCGCTTGCACAGTAAGTAAATGCTTGACTGTACGAACATAAAGAAACAGACCCAATTGACAGAAAAAACATTTAATGTTTGCACAAAGGCGAACTTGTATTATAAGGGATCTATACAGTCATAAATTATGATAAGTAACCGAGTACCAAGTGGACTGCATCTACTCGCGTACGGTCTGTTTTTTCTTGCCCGCTAATATGTTCCCCTAGTATGGTGAAATGATATGTGCGGCGCGCGTTTATTTCATACTATGCCCTTAACTTCGAGTGATTGAAACATGCATCTAACTTGTTAAATTTCAGGCGTGGTCCGGAATTTGAATATTGGTGCCTGGCAATTTGTCCCTTCTAATTAGATTTAGCATTTCAATCTAATTATTCCGGGCATTTTTATGCGTGTGTGTTCAAACTTTATTTGCTTAGGAATGAATGAACAAAGCTGTGATGTACCAATTCGCTTTTGCTATCAAATTTGTAGCCATTATTATTAGTACGAATCAGTTTTAGCTAATTTAGGGGCCGTCCATTAAATTTGTAATTTTTTTTCAGCACTTTACCCCCCCCCCCCTGGCCCCCCTCTCCCCCATGGTGACACGTGGTGAGGTTTAAAACTACCCCCCTCATTCGTTGCCTGGCAACGGCGAGTCAAGGTCTACACGCCGCTTTTCGGTTTAAAAATCGCGGGTTTGACGAATAAATAAATACACGTGATATCTTAATACAACTTTTGTGATATTTCGTGATTTTTGCCGAGCCCATTCACCCACTTTCAGAGCCTCACTTGATTAATGGACGGCCCCTTAGCGTATTTTTAGTAAAAGCGAAATTCTATTTGATAGACAATATATATTTTTTATTTTTTTTAATTCTCTAAAGATTGTCAAATTGCGAACTTATATACATACACTAGCTGTTGCCCGCGGCTTCGCTCCCTTTTTTTTTTTTCTTCTAAATTTAAATATGAAAAATAGATAGTAGCCGATTCTCAGACCTACTGAATACGCATAATATAAAATTTGGTAAGAATCGGTAAAGCCGTTTCGGAGGAGTACGGGAACGAACATTGTGACACTAGAATTTTATATATAAGATAAATCACGACTTTATCTCTCACGGGGTAGACTAAGCTTATGGTAATAAGACCTAAGGACCATGTTAAGAATGATTGTGGGCGAATAAGTGGAAAAGGGAAGCTTGCGATTTGGTGAAATAACATACATACATTATATATCTCGCCTTTACAAAACCTTAAGGCCACGTTAAGGGCGTATAGCTGGTAAGGAAAATCAAAATAGTGATAGGTTGCTAGCCGCATCACCTATAACATGATTCCTAAGAATTTCGCCCATTCCCTCAATGAGCTTTTACCATCTGCGCGGGAAGAGAAGCAACTGGTAAGTTCTAATTACACATAAACGGATAACTCACGTATAAAAAGTCGAGTGATGCTCAACATGTTTCGGACTATTTCGTAGTCCTTCTTCCTGGAGCGCTCGCCCCGGCGGCAGCGAAACGAACACTGCGCGCCAGCGCTCTGTTTGCGCGGCTGCTCGACGCCACTGACAGCGGCTCACAACTACCCTCGTTTTCGTGGTCATTTTCGACTTTTTGAACGTGAGTTATCCGTTTATGTGTAATTGTGATTGAGTTTCACGGTAGTTTCATGTTGAAACTGGTACGTTCTATGTTTTTTTACTCCCAGTAGATCAACATGGAAGAAATAACAAACAAAAACAAATTCGGCACAACATCTTTTAATATCGCTCATTTTTACGAATTCCCGTTAATCACATCCGAAATCCATTTCAAATTGGGACTTACTGGTGCATAAAACGAAATAGGTTCGGCAATGGAACCACCTATTAGCACCCCGACGATTTTCCCCCTGTGCACAAGCGGGCCCCCCGAGTCCCCTGCACGAGTATCTTGAAGTTTATTGGAGCACCTCGGAGCGACGCATATTGCTGGACTAAACCTTGACCGAACAGCTATACATGGGACCACAACAGCCTCGCCTATCTGAAGAACTCTCAAACCATCTCCCTCGTTAGTTGTCATCGATGTTCTATCTTCGACCGTATACCCAAAGCCAGCGTACTTCACTGGCGATCCCATCAAACCTTTGTAATCTATCGCTGATAGTTTTGCAAATTTACTGTCCGGCACT
Organism: Pandemis corylana; assembly: GCA_949127965.1. Classification (NCBI taxonomy): domain Eukaryota; kingdom Metazoa; phylum Arthropoda; class Insecta; order Lepidoptera; family Tortricidae; genus Pandemis; species Pandemis corylana. The sequence continues at coordinate 13,515,228 of OX421863.1, forward strand.
TTTTCAATAAGCATGAGTGCCAGATCATTCATTATAGTAAAAAAAGTGTCGATGTAAATGAAATTGGGATGGCGGAAGATTTTTAGTATTTCCGAATAAGCTTTTGTCTCATTCAGAGTCATATCTGCGTACCTGATTCTTCGGTCTTTAGTGTTCCTGACGCAGTGGCCAGCTGTAATCAGCCAGTTCTCAGCAATGAGACTGCACGTGCAAATTCTCAAGCCGTCTCTATTCTGCAAGCTGACTGCAAAAGGGAACTCATTGTTGGTATCTTTCTGACCCATGAACACTCGTGGCTGAGCAAACCTCCTCTCAGCACATACATAACTTGCTAGTAAAAACAAATGCCACATCATATCTATTAAACTGGGGCAAACTGGTTCTTAAGTGGAGACCGCGTGTCGGCAAACGTAGTGTGGGATAGGTGAGGCGATTTTCGTAAGGCAGCTGGCACGGATTGGAGGAGAGATGAAGATCGAGTTCAGTGGCGTACTATGGAATTGGCCTATGTCCAGCAGTGGACTGACACGGGCTGATGATGAGAATGAAAAATTTGCTCTGTTGAAATATGTCCTCAAAAATCCATAATCAAAATTTTCTTCAACTGGTTTGTGTTCAACTAAAATTTACGTTAGCAAAGATTTCTTTTACTTTTATGGATTCAGTTGTGTATTTGCACTAGCATGTTACGTGTACGCCGAAATACAGCTTGCTTACTTTAGGTGTATACCGGCCTAGGTGACTGACATTGAGATCCCAATAATGCTCACGTTTGAGAATGTCACCGTGTTCTTCTGTCCCAAACACACCTGCAACAGCAGGAACAGCTGTTCCTCGGTGAACACGCAATATGCTAGTGCAATCACATTCAATATTTTCGAAAAACAATCTGAAAACAGGTCATAAATCTCTACATAAAAAACAGTCGTAACGGAAATGGAAACGATTGGAATTACAATATTGATCGCCACGTGATTTGGTTTTGATTAAAATATTTGGCACTAAGCTGTTGCCCGTGCCGCGAGAACTATGCGATTTTCTGGAATAAAACTACCTTATGTCATTTCTCAGGACTGAAACTTGATGCCCAATTCCAACGAATTGGTGCAGGGGTTTTAGCTCCAAGCGGAAACAGAGAGTGTAACACTTTCGCATTTGTAACATCAAGCACGCATAGGTTGAAAACAAGCTAGCCAGTGGGTCATTTGATGGTAAAAGGATGGTCATCCTTACGCTATAGTGCCCTTACAGGGTAAATGTGAAAGCCGAAGAAATTACTGGCACATGGGGTAATCTAAGCCCTCTAGGCTGGCAACGCATCTACTACCCTCTTGTGATGTCGTACATGGGTAGTGATGATCACTAACCATCAGATGACCCATTAGACCGTCTGCTTTCCTTGTCGTATAAAAAGGTTTCTTGAGATTCATTTAATTCTTCCGTCATCCAAATTACATTAGAGTTGAGTGTGAGGGTACAATCGAGAATGACAAAGCTCTCGCTCTTGTTCCGGCAGTGCCAAAGAGGAAGGGAATTAGACAATTATCGGCTATAGATTACAAAGCGTTATTGGGGCACCCTGTGGCTTTGGAAATACAGCTGAAGGTGACTAACTATTCGAATGAGGGGAATGAGATCAAACCTCTGCAGACTGGGGAGGCTGTTGTGACCACGTTAAGCCAGAACGTCCAAATGTATAGGCCAGCTATTTGTGTTGCTCCGAACATAGAGTACATAGAGTAAATCACCGATCTCGCACTTTGCACCAGTGAGCCCAAATACGATGGCTGTGAACGCTTTGAAAGCGGTTTTTTTCCGAGCACGACGGAACTGCACAGCATTTCGGCATAGCTACTCGATATGATGATAGTTATTTATAATTAATAAACTTAATGAGTTTCAAGATTTAAAACATTGTTTCGGCGCCGATCTTATAAAGGCTCCTTTGACAGCTAAACCTCTGGACCTTAATCAACAGTGGCGCCAACTGGTGAGCAATAAAACTATAGTCCCCAGACAAGTGATATTTATTTCTTTAAGCAAACCATGACATCACATCACAGACCATGTGAGGGCGGAGGTTTTTTAATCAGTTCAAATAAAAATAAAATAATGTACTTTTCAAATTAATTTTATTAATCCATCTTGCACTTTTATTTTGCGATATCGCTATATCTCGTTTTCCTAAGATAAATAGGTACTAAAGAAAATACTCACTTGATGTATGACATTAAGTATAAATAAAGTAGCCTAGTGCAATAAAACAAGATTTAGCATAAATTATTTTAGTATCTGAACCATGCTGATCTGGGAGTAAAGAAAAACATATATTCTTTGTTCAATTCGCTTCTCTTCCCGCGCAGATGGTAAAATCCCATCGAGGGAATGGGCGTGTTATAGGCGATGCGGATAGCAACCTATCACTATTTTGATTCCCCATTTCACCTATACGCCCTCAACCATGCTAAGCCGTGGCCTTTAGGTCTTGTTACCTTAGGCTCTGTCTACGGATAAAGACGTGATTTTATGTATATATGTGTCTTTTATTATCACTTTCCGTTATGTTTCTTCATCACACTGGAAATCCAATCCAAATTTGAACTCACCGGAGTAACATAACTAACTGGTTCAAACCTTTCACTTCCTATTATAACTCCCACGATTTTCCCCCTATACAGCAACGGCCCCCCCGCATCCCCTCTTCTGGCATCTTGAAATCTGTTGGAGCATTTAGGAGCAATGCATATAGCTGGACCAAACATTGGATACCCCGGAGGACACGGGATCACCAAAGCTTCACCAACCTGAAGAGATCTTAAATTATCTCCTGCCACTTTTAAGTAAGATATTTCTTTCCCCGTTCTGCCAAACCCAGCATACTTAACTGGCAATCCGGTCAAGGCTTTGTAATCAATGGCAGATAACTTTGCAATTACTGGATTCGGCACTTTTTCAATAAGTACAAGAGCTAAGTCATTAGTAACACTTACATCTAACATTTTACTGACAAAGTAACCTGGATGGCTGAACACTTCGATGATTTTTGAATATGATTTTGTATTGTTTGAAGTCATGTCCGCGTATTTTATTCTTCTGCTCCGTTTTTTGGCGCAGTGGGCTGCAGTGATTACCCAGTTTTCGGCAATGAGACTGCATGTGCAAATTCTGGAGCCGTCTCTATGTTCCAGGCTGACTACGAAAGGGAACTCTTTGTTCGTGTCTTCCTGGCCATGGTATACTCTCGGCCGTGCTAGCTGTCTTTCGGCGCTCACGCAGCATGCTATGACAAATACTCGCCACATCATATTTTGTTGAAATAAGCTAACTTTATGTATGAAAACTAAATGCAAATTTTATTAGGTAGGTATCGTTTTTGATATTGCAAAATACAAAAAGGGTTTTAGCAATTTCGGATCCTAAAGTAAAGTGCTTTGTTTATTGCAAAATAGTTCATTCTTATTACGGTGCGATAAGAATTGTGATTTGAATTGCAACATATTCAATTTGTGGAGTAGTATAAAAGGCAAAACATTTATTTGCCTCGTTTTTTTGACATATTTTGGAAAATGTAGTGGCCAGCTAAAATTTTTTGTAAGTCATTATTTAATTTAAGTCTCGTATAAATTAAAAACAATTGCCGACCAACTCTGGGATCATATTTTAAACTGCAAACAATTGTTTTGAAAAAATATCAAACGAATTGTCACTCATCGAATTTTTGATCTCACACATTTTTCATCTGTACGAGTATTTTAAAATTCCAATTACCTGCTTGACTGTATAAATATTGCTATTTATTAAACCCTTTATTTTGCAGTGTTTTTTCGTCGAAACGGAGCACAGAAGTAGCAGAATATGTTCCCTGATTGACGCTGCCAACTCAAACCATGGACTTTTAGAGACAGTTTTTTTGTTACATTGGTTTCATCTGAGCACTACAAACTAGATAAAGATATGGCACTACTTCTGCATTTGCTACCTTTTGATATTGTAAACAACATCTTTTATGATCATTCTCGTTACGAGTACTCATCACGTCTAAAGTCGTTTTTAAATTCGCGTTTAACAATACGTAAATTGAGTAAATATCCTCATAATCTCTATTAACACTTTAAAAAATTTCTATCTGCAGTAGCGTATCTCCAGAGCCCCTTGCACGAGTATCTTGAAATTTGTTGGAACACTTTGGAGTGACGCATATAGCTGGACCAAACATTGGCCAAACATGTGGACATGAGATCACCATCATTTAATGTTATATCAGCCGTACTGTGTTCATTGTCTTTGAATAATTTGGCTTGAGCTAAAATATTTTTTACATGAGAAAGATGTTTTCTGCCTTTTTTAAAAGATATAGGTGTTAGTCTGAATTTAGCTGAATCGATTATTCTCTTTTCTAATATTAATAAAAATTATGTCCTTGAATTTATTTCTTTATTTCATAGCCTATTAGTATCTAAAATATTTTTCACTCTTTGCTGGCCCTCAAGCTTATGTCGACCAAATACAGACCAAGAAATATCTGTACCCTCATATAAAGGTCGTAATTGTTCTGCAAATGTGAATTCAAATTCTCTTTGAACTTTTAAATTAAACTATGACGAACATTTCGTTTGAACATCTTTATTTGCTGTTCCTTTTTATCACATCAGAGATCCACTCCAAATTCGGGCTCACAGGCGCAAAGGACGAGATAGGTGAAATACCCCCAATTAGTACGCCAACAATTTTCCCCATGTACACTAGCGGGCACCCAGAGTCCCCTGGTCTAGTATCTTGAAGATTATTTGTGCACTTCGGAGCAACACAAATAGCTGGCCCAAACATTGGACGTTCTGGCTCACACGTGATCACGACAGCCTCTCCAGTCTGCAGAGGCCTGACCTTATCCCCCTCTTTTGAATACTCATCTTCAGCTGTATTTCCAAAGCCAGCGTACTGAACTGGGTATCCCAATAACGCTTTGTAATCTATAGCCGATAGTCTTGCAATTCTTTTTCTCTTTGGCACTGCCTGAATAAGAGCGAGAGCCAAGTCATTCTCGAGTGTACCCTCGAATTCAACATAAATGTAATTTGGATGACGAAAGAATTTAATGATTCTTCTGTATGCTTTTGCTTTATGTGGTTCGAGGGTCATGTTTCTATATCTTATTAACATCGGTGTATCAAATTCTACGCAGTGGCCAGCAGTCAAAATCCAATTTCTAGCTATGAGGCTACTCGAACAAACTCTTTCCCCGTATTTATTTTGTATACTGACCACAAAAGGGAAACTCTTTTTTTTGTCCTCTTCGCCGAGGTATACTCTCGGCCGTTGGATTTGATTCTCGGCGTAAACACAGCATGCTAGGACAAAAACTAACCACATCTTGTTTGTTGAAAAAAAAAACACAATATAAAAAAAATATATAGAAATTCAGCAATTGTTGATATTTCACAATATTATATTATAACACGAATAAAATACAAAATAAATGATTTCCTTTATGGTTTCGATAACATTTTATTACCATGTTCTTACGACACCCAAATCAAAGAACGTCATCAGTTTTTTTTTATAAGTTACCATCGATTTTAATAAATATTCAGCCAATATCGAAATGGTTGTTTAGCTGTTGTTTGGATGTAATTATATAACCTATTCTAATCATTTCTCGGCGTCTTTCAGGGAATCATCTAATTTCTTTGGGAACATTATAAAAATGAATTTATTTATTTGTCTTCAGAGCTAGTTAGTTTAGGTCTCGAAATACAGATGGCGTATGAACATGATTTCTGTTTGTTAAGTTTAGCGCCATCTATTAAATGTAACCGAATGAGAACGAAGCTGCAGGCAAAGGTTAATATTATAGTTAATATTTGAGGCGTTTGGAGTCGAAACTCTGGGGCCATGGAGGCCAAGCGCGCGCCGTGTGTATCTGGGGGCACGGCAGTGCGCCCGCCAAGTCGAGCAAAAAAAGCGGCACGGCCGTACCACCCTTTTTTCGAAGCAGTTCAGGCCATTTTCGACCCCCCTTTAACTTCGTTGTGGATAAAATTAGAAGCCTGAATTTTCTGTAATAAAGATATCTCAGCGCGCCGTATAGAGGCCTCCCGTGACCAGAGGGCTGGCCAATATTTCGCTCAGCGAATAAGCATTATTGTCATACAACGTGGCAATGCTGCCAGCCTTCTGGGCACCCTCCCCTATTGGCGGCAATTTGGGAGAATTTTTGTCTTTAATTTAATAATAGTTTTAGCTAGGTTTAAGTTATTTTCGAGTCTTCACTGTTCTTTATTATGACTTCTTTTTCTTTCCAATAAAACTCCTTCGAAAAAAAATAATTAGTTTCCACATAATTCAAATGTGTATTATAAACGGCTTACGTATATTTAACATGCATTGTATTATTTCGATACCTTTATCAAATGCTGTCCAATCACCAGAATAGAAACCTTACAATTAGTGGAAGAGTACAATCTTCTGGTCATAGTGTCACTACCTAAACTTGCAGATGATTGTTGGGGCCGAAAGGTTCGCGAGTGGAGACCGCGGCATGCGCAGCGCAGTCCACCAACGAGGACGGATGACCTGGTTAAAGTCGCGGGTTCACGGTGGATGCAAGCCGCTTCCAACCGAGGCAACTGGAGGTCTATGGGGGAGGCCTATGTCCGACAATGGAGGTCCTGTGGCTGATGATTATGATGACCCAAACTCGCTTGCGCTTACTAAATTATTACATTTTAACTTACTAGCTGATACCTAATTATTTGACAATCATTCTGACATTGGGCGAAAATCATAGGAATCATGTTATAGCCGATGCGGCTAGCAACCCATTTTGATTCCACTTTCCACCTCTACGCCCTCAGTGTCTTGCTAAACGTGACCTGTAGGTCTTGTTACCTTAAGCTCTGTCTACCCCGTAAGGGATAAAGACGTGATTTGTGCATGTGTATGTGTATGTATTCTGACATTCTGATATTTGCTAGTTCCAAGGTATTTCGACAAATATATAGGCGATGGTATATTTATAGGCAATGTGGCTAGCAACCCATCACTGTTTTGATTCCCCTTTCCATCCATACGCCCACGATCATGCTAAATGTGTTCTTTAGATCTTGTTACCTTAGGCTCTGTCTACCCGGTAAAGGATAAAGACGTGATTTATGTATGTATGTTTATTATTATTGACACCCTGACAGTACGGTCTAAACAGGTAGTACCGGTGTAGGTAGTCGTCCCGGGAATTTTATTGTTATTTTAGTGTAATAAAATGTTTATTATGCGTCTTTAATAAATATAAGTACTTATTTAAATAAAGTTTAAATAAAACAACTTGTAAGCAATATGTTTTTAATGTTATATTTGAACTCTCGTGAATTTCTATTGGCTAGTGGCATAAATGGCTAAATAAAAACTAATTAGGTATTTTATAAGGTATAATCACGAGACTCCCAGGATTTAATCGAACATAAATATTATACTAAATTACCTGGATGTTTCGGCCTCATCGCTACGACCGTGCTCAGCCTGAACAATATTTATGCGTGATTAAAATCTCTGACTGATAGTGATTATGATTGTAGTTAAAGTTTGTTTAATTAAGTTTATATTTCTAGTGAAATTGTTTAAATTAATATATTATTTATTTGGGAGTTTCTTCCATGCTGGTCTGGGAGTAAAGAAAAAACAAAGAATTTACCAGTCGCTTCTCTTCCCGCGCAGATGGTAAAAGCCCATCGTGGGAATGGGCAAAAGTCTTAGGAATCATGTTATAGGCGATGCGGCTAGCAACCAATCACTATTTTGATTTCCCTCTCCACCTATACGCCCTTAATCATGTTAAACGTGGCGTTAAGGTTTTGTTGCCTTAAGCTGTGTCTACCCCGTAAGGGAAAAAGACGTGAAATATCCATTATTTTCCACCTTTCATTTACCTTCAAAAGTTTTGTTAGATCACTTTGGCATGTGGCTACTTATACTTAATTAGTTTATAGTTAAGTTCAAAAACGGATTTAAATTATTATAATGATTTATATACAAGTTCTGTAAATCTATAGCTATGTGTCATGTTATAGGCGATGCGGCTAGCAATCCATCACTATTTTGATTCCGTTTTCCATCTATATACCCATAATCTTGCTAAACGTGGCCTGTAGGTCTTGTCCCCATGGGCTCTTTCTACCCCGAAAGGGATAAAGACGTGATTTGTTTTGTGTGTTTGTATGTAAAGCTGTATTATTTTAAGGGCTACTTTTTAACAAGCGCTTTTGATGACAGTTCTAAGTATTGTTGATGTGTCATAATATTTTTCTGTAGGTACTAAATTTCAAATCGGGCCAACATCGTATCAGAGAAGCGAAAAGTTTAAAATACGATACGAAATTAAATGAAATCATTTAAAAACAGACAACTTGGGTAATAGTGCTGAAATATTAAAATAGTAATGTTTACTTTCCAAGTAATTCTAGTCGTTTAAACTACTAATTAGGGCATAAAGTAGCAACTTTATGACCATAATTACAAAACAGTATGCGGTTGAGATCTGAATTAGTAATTAGTTCTTTATGGGTGAAGATTATAAAGATTACATATTATTATTAACCGCCCGTGGTCTACCACAATTTTATTGGTTTTCTAGTGTTTTACCCATCTCAATATTGTTTCATGTATTAGTTTACCGACGAACGGTTTTTTTTAGTATTTCTTGAGGGCCACAAAGGAACTAACATACCGTCGAGTATAGTGCAATACCGCGTAACTAGCACTAGTGAATACTGCGTATCTGCACAACACCCTTAGGGGAAATGTGTAGGTACGCAGTATTTACTAGTGCTAGTTACGTGGTTTTGCACTATGGGTGTTGTGTAGATACGCAGCATTTACTAGTGCTAGTTACGTGGTTTTGCACTATGGGTGTTGTGTAGATACGCAGCATTTACTAGTGCTAGTTACGTGGTTTTGCACTACGGGTGTTGTATAGATACGCAGTATTTACTAGTGCTAGTTACGTGGTTTTGCACTATGGGTGTTGTGTAGATACGCAGCATTCACTAGTGCTAGTTACGTGGTTTTGTACTATGGGTGTTGTGTAGATGCGCAGTATTTACTAGTGCTAGTTACGTGGTTTTGCACTATGGGTGTTGTGTAGATACGCAGTATTTACCAGTTAGTTACGCGGTATTGCACTATCCCCGACAATACATAACAGACTATCAAACACATTGCCTTTTGCGTCGCACAGTTGAATAAAAAAAGCTTAATACTGTTCTTTACAAGATATTTACAACATTTTAAAAGTCTTGCACAGTGGTCTGAATATGCAAATGATGCGGACAAAATTTCACAATCGAAAATTAAGTCTAGAATATTTATGGCTCAATTTTGGGCAACAGACAATGCGGCGAATTCGGCCGCACTGTGCACCGAGGTATTCAAAGTATGGACGCAGTCCCTCGAGACCTCTAGGTACTTTCATGATGAGCTACACATAGAACCGACAGAGGACTTCTTAAGACAATACTTAGGTGCATTTGACGTTTGTTTTATTCACCTCATTGGCAGATTTAGACACAGTTTGTTTGTCGAAAAACTAGCCAAGGGTAAGGTGAAAAATGGCATGAATTAGAAAGAAAACTTTCGTGACCTGTGTTTTCAAGGTTTCAATAGAATTGACTATTGCTTTTCCAAAGGGCACAAATACAGGCTGTCGGACAGACGGATACACGTGACCAATAATATAAGCTTCATTAATTGGCTTCCATTTAGTCAATTTAGGTTTAAATAAAATCTTCATTATTTATGAACTAAAATGCAATATTAAAATTCACTTAACGTTTCTTTTGGGCACAAAACTCTAAAAACTTTGATAATAGTAAGTATCTAATCATCTTACGATCTAATAAAGCAAACTCTGCGTTTGCTTATCATCAAGGATGGTTGTAGTCTAATTTGCTTTTTAAGTAGGAGTTGGAGTACATACATACACAAATCACGTCTTTATACTTTACGGGGTAGACAGAGCCTAAGGTAACATGTACCTACAGGCCACATTTAGCAAGATTGTGGGCGTACAGGTGGAAAATGGAATCAAAATAGTGATCTCATTGCTTATAACATGATTCCTATTATAATCGCCCATTCCCTCGATGGGCTTTTACCATCTTTGCGGGAAGAGGAGCAACTGGTACATTCTATGTTTTTTCTTTGCTCCCAGACCAGCATGGAAGATACCAGAGTTTATAGAGTTGGAGTACCATTTCAATAAACAAAAAGCAGTTACATTTGTACTCCATCCATAGCTCGTTGTGCAGCGGTGTAGGAAAGTACGGAGGAACGTTTCTCATTCATTTTTTATTATTTAATTCCCAAAATTATCTAATCTTTTCACTAAAAGTAAAATTACGACAAAAACTCTTTGAAGTCACTTGTGCCCACTCTGCAATACCGTGAGTATTATTCTCGCGTACAGTCCCCCAGAGCACTAGCAAGTTTAATTACAGTCGACTTTTTGCCGGTGCATCTCGCTTATGCGCCCGCGCATTTGTTATTTACGAGTGGTACTTTTTGGGCTGTCACCACATGCGGTTGGAATGACGCCGACATTTCTGGGCGAGGTATGAAATCTTGGAAGCTCTTGGTTGGAATTGGTTCGATTTTTGGTGGAACTGTATTCCGGTATTGTTATTAAATGTGTATTAATTTTTTTGTTTTTTTCTGTGACAATATAATCTAATGGAACGTCAAGATTGTAAAAAAAATGTGATGATAATAAGCCAAATATCAATTTAAATTTTTATAGCTACTTAAGTATTTTTTTTTATATTTTAATATAGGTTATTTTAAAATTATTGTGACATGAAATTCGTTGTTTCTATTTAGGGCAGAAAAGTATCGAAAATTAACATCGCAAATTATAAATAATTGCAAAATTAAAGTACGAAACACAGCAATCAATTTTGTCCCAAGAAAATTCCTTCAAGTTAGTGTCGGTACTGTCAACAAGAGAATTATTACAATTTATCATTGTCACAAGTAATCGGTGGGCATAAAACATCTTTATGCGACATATGATAATTATTGTTAAATATATGGGCAAAGCGACCAAAGTTTCCGTCAAGTACTTGGCTTGGCATTTATAAACCGTAATTGTAGAGCTAATTGCTGTACCACCCGATTATTTATTGCTTTTAAAGTGATGTGCAAACACGCACAAAAGTAAAAATAATCGAGTAGCTACACTAGATTACTTTTAACGGAGTAAAACGTGATAAAAATCTAAAAACAAAAGACAGTACCGACGAGCGAGTACTGAACAAACAAGTGAATTCGAAAAGTGTTTAAAACAAAAAGCGACCGACGACATTCTTCCTTACAACTCTCTCTATAAACACATATGTGTAATCGTGGCATCGGCAATCGAATCGTTCGTTTAATCGAGTAAACTCGGTCCGGGCGAGTCCGAATGATTTATTGCTGTGACACGTGTTTTTTGTGCCGTCTCTTGCTCGCGGAAACAATTTCGAATCATTTATGCCGACCGCCCGATCGCCCGCCAAATATGGCGCAGCGATGACCCGCTGCGCCGGTGTTTCACCTTAATTTTGAGAAAAATGGATGGGTGACGTTTGCGAAACGGTTTTTTAAGGTAACCAGATAGGCATCGAAACTTTGGGAAGAGGTTACAAAATCGCCGATTAACAAATTATTTGGAGCACTATAATAGTTTGCTCTGGAATGACATTATATTTTATACAGCGCTATTTTGAAATAGTATCTATGAATAGAGACACGTTAGTGTGAAATTTTTCAATTTACTTGTGACTAACATTTGTTCTTATAAATTAAAAAAAAACAACCAAAAAATTATATAATTCAGAAACATTTACAAAATAAGAATAAAGCCTCCGAACTGACTTTATAAATTTTCATGAGCTGGACGGGTGCTCCAGTTTTTTTTGTCCCACAAAATGTTGCGCAGCCCACTGTGCGGCGTTCGATCCTCATAAAGTTTTATAGCGCCTGTCACTCAAGCGGCTTCTTCGCAGATTACACTGACTTATGATAGGTATGTCCGCACACTGGTTCACGCAGTGGTTTATGCGACGCGTGGGAAGGCAAATTGGGTTGGTGAAAATATTGAGGCTCTGATCGTTATCTGTCATTTTATGTTGCGCGTTGGGCAATGGTGAGTTTTGCACAGTGGGTGATTCAGGCTTGTTGGTGGACAAAAATTGTGACCAGTTTTTGAAAATATTTAGCAAAAGTTTCGTAGTTGAACATAGGAATTATAATAACTTCTAAAATACCTTGGCTAACTATCAAAGTACCTTCATACTGTAAAAAATAAATTGTCTTTGTATTTTATATTTGGTGTATGAATATTTTTTATTTTATTTGAAGTAAACTTCAGAAATTTCAGAGCAAGCGGTGCACGCTGTACGAAAAAAGTACGATGACTCATAAAAAGCTAGTTGGCGAGTTGAGTAGGTACAAGTTGCACACTGAAGCGTTACTAAGCCTGAATCATACAAACGCGACTGACACTGTAGCGCAAGCACTCCTGCTTGGCGGCGGGATCAACGAGTAAGACGGATTTCATCATGATTAGGGCCTTACTATGACGTCTTAATGCGATTCAATTCCGACTCAGTTGCGGTTTTAGCTGATATTTTTAGTATGGATCAGACAGCGAGCGAGCCTAAACTGAATCGGAATTGAATCGCATTAAGACGTCATGATAGAAAACCCAGTAAAGTGGTTTGATCGTGAAGAGCTAGGAAACAGATGAACCCAGTGGGCGTCGCGGTGACACCGTAGTGCTCCCGTAACGCCCACAGTTCATGGGAACGTGTGTGTTTTTAGACGGTAGGCCTCTCCCCTTCTTCCACAGGGAAGGCAGCGGCGAGCTGGAGAGCCCGTCATACCCCCGTTGCTGCCCCGAGCGCGAGAATGCATAAGGCGCATTTTCCACACGTAAAAAAAAAAGGAAACAGATGAACAGAGATAAACACTATTTTGCGATTATTCATCCTCTTCTTATTTGTGGCGTAACAAGTCGTTATAGCGACGACAACTTCGCCAAAGTCAAAGTAACAAAAATATAATAAAAAAATGTTGTGACAAAATGTCGGCAACTTTGTACGGTATTACGGTCAAAAGACCTCCTCCCCCCTGTCGGGCTATAAGCCGACGGTCAATGATATCCCTGAGAAACTGCCAGGAAATCATTAGCCGATGCCCAGGGTGCACCGGACCAAGCACTGCTCTTCCCCCCGGACGGATCCAAAAACGAACCGCAGCTCTTGACCACACGTGGAGGTAACCAACTCGCGTCCTTATTTTACAATTTAAAGCGTTAATCGAACATCACGTGCGCTATTTTTGAACGCTATCTCTTCCAACTTAAGCCTACCCTCAAAACTACACCAAAAATTTGTCCACTGGCCGCCAAAAAAACTGACCCAGCAGCAATGTCGGTACAGTACAATTAATTAAACAATTAATCAGCTAATTGCCCGATGATTTGCTTCTTTTAAGCATTGCAACGCATTTATGTCAATTTACTCGCGAATCTGGATCTCGGAACACGTTTCTACCTTAAAAGATTAATTTGGGCCCGAATTACTAACGGTCCGCCAGCAGTTAAAAGCAGTTTTAAACAGAACAAAGCGCTGATATATTTCACACCCGCGAGCGTAAAACGGGGGAAAAATCCACAGGCAATTCACACACACACACACACACACACAAATCACGTCTTTATCCCTTACGGAATAGACAGAGCGTCAGGTAACAAGACATAAAGGCCACGTTCAGCATGGTTGTGGGCGTGTAGGTGGATAAGGAAATCTTAAATAGTGATGGGTTGGTAGCCGCATCTCCTACAACATGATTCTTAAGATTTCGCCTATTCCCTCGATGGAAGATAAATGCAATTCAGTTTGTGGATATGTATTCTTCCATGCTGTGAGCAAAGAAAGAACATAGAATGTACCAGCTGATTCAATGACATTGTCAACATCCGTCAAAACGAGAGGTTGCTTTTTCTTTTTTTTTAGCTTTAAAGACAGTCACTGTAGTCGCTGTACAATCGTTTCGGACAAGGCGCTACGAGTACGTACAATTATGATAGAACTTCACTTCATTAAGTTCGTTTAATGAAACAATAATAAGGGGGTCCCTACGGATACAATTCTCTTACATACAAACATACATACATAAACCACGTCTTTATCCCTTACGGGGTAATAGTAACTAAGGTAACAAGACCTAAAGGCCACGTTTAGCATGATTGTGGGCGTGCAGGTGGATAGGGAAATCTTAAATAGTGATGGGTTGGTAGCCGCATCGCCTATAACATGATTCCTGAGATTTTCGCTCACTGGGTTTTCCATCGCTGATTTTTTACCATCTGCGCGGAAGCAGCAACTGGCACAGTCTATGTTTTTTCTTTACTCCCAGACCAGCATGGAATGTGAGGTGTCTTGTGTAAAAAGGTATCGTCCATGCACGGGAAGAAAATAATTCTCTCTGCTCCTAATGCAGCATAGAAAAAAACCGGTCAAGTGCGAGTCGGACTCGCGCACCGAGGGTTCCGTATCATTATCTATAAATATCTTTAAACCAGTGTAAGCAGAGCCCTGCTCCAAAGCAAAATGTACGCAGTGTGAGGTTACTTTATATTGGTCACTGCTATATACAGACATACATACACATTTACGGTTTTCGCAATTATTCTTTAATCTGTGCTATAAGACCTACCTTCATACCAAATTTCAAGATTCTGCGTTCACGGGAAGTACCTTGTAGGTTTTGATTCCCTTGAGAGTTGAAAATTTGCGGAAATTTGCGGCATAAACGGCTGTATCTTTTGATTGCGTTGGCTTAGAAGTTTGATTTTTTCACAGCTTCAAGGGACAGTAGACCTGAGTTATTGATATAAATTTCAGCTTGATACCTCCACGCGTTCCTGAGAAAAAGGGTCTTGACAGACGGACGGACAGACGGACAACAAAGTGATCCTATAAGGGTTCCGTTTTTTCCTTTTGAGGTACGGAACCCTAAAAAAGATGGCAAACCCTAACTGTCATTAAATTTTGCTCTGTATATTATTAAGTTACCCAGTCAATGGAGATTTTCCATCTTTCCACAGTCACGGTGCTCTAGTTGCCATTCGCGTCTCCGAAATTGTGTATGAGATCAAAAATGGCCGCACCCAGGCGCCCTTAAAACCGCGCAAGTCATGTATCCGTACAGTTGGCGCATGCGCTATCGCACGTTTGTATCTGCTACCGCTTGTTAGTGCTATCTGATGACTGCAGGTCATCAATTTCGCTCATGATTTGCAGAAAAAAATGAATGAGGACGCTGGTACAGTTAGGCTGGAATATCGAAATTTTAATATAACCGAAATATAAGTCAGCTTGGTCAGCCGACATGAAAGGTTTTATAAAGGCCCTGTCGTCCCGGTTGATCGACGCCTCAGGGGACCCAAGAGCTGGCGTGTATTTATCCCGGCGGATCGCACTTGCGGTCCAAAGGGGTAATGCCGCCAGCGTCATGGGGACCCTGTACACCAGTTTGACGGGGTTTTCTTTTTATAAGTTTTCTTATTTGTAAATATAGGTTTTTTGTAGTTATTTTTAACATAGATATGAACGCCACTGTTATGAAATGATATTTTGTAAATAAAAAACACCGAAATATAAAATTTTAATGTCCAGCAAATATAAATTACCAAGATACTGAGGATCTCCTTGCAGGCACTTACGAGTACTAACGGTAAAGTGTAGCCACACACACACATACACTCAAACACACTTTCTAATTATTCTTGTGTTTTAATTTCTTCACTTGGCACTCGCGATACAGACCCAGAGTCTAGTGCGAAGGCCGCTGTTTCACTTACCGCATAAAATGTCACCTACCCTATCTCTATGTAACAATGTGTTCTTGTTATGCACTTTGTAACTTCTGTGGTGAAATAAAGTTTCTTATAATAATGTTTAATATATTATTTCATGTAAGTATGAAATAACAGATAGTTGAAATGTAAATACAAAACTAAATTTACTATTAAATTAAAATAACTAAATAAACTTTCAAATTAATTGTAAAAGAGAGCTGGGCCTCTTGGCAGGGTGCCCATCACGCAGGCAGCATTCCCGCGCTGAACTGCGATTGCGATTCTTTGCGCGAGATGGCTGCCGGCGCGAGGGTCGCCTGTTGCCTCTCTCAGTCTTTTACTGAGCTCTCTGAAGCTTGAGCTCCAGCGCACCCTTACTTCAGGACCTAGAGTCTCGACACCGAAAGAAGTCTTCAATAATGTATTGTATTGCTCGTTTCCATGCTGGTTTGGGAGTAAAGAAAAAACATAGTATGTACCAGTTGCTGCTCCCGCGCATATGGTAAAAGTCCATCGAGGAAAAATCGAGTGAGTGAAAATCTTAGGAATCATGTTATAGGCGATGTGGCTAGCAACCCATCACTATTTTGATTCTATTATCCAACTATACGACCACAATCATGCTAAAAGTGGCCTTTAGCTCTAGTTACCTTGGGCTCTGTCTAACCAGTAAGGGATAAAGACGTGATATATGTATGTATGTACTTTTTGAACATACATACAATACAATTCATAAATCACGTCTTTATCCCTTATAGAGTAGACAGAGCCTAAGGAGATAAGGCCACTTTTAGCAAGATTGTGGGACTAGGTATAGATGGAAAATATAATCAAAATAGTGATGGGTTGCTAGCCGCATCGCCTATAACATGATTCCTATTTTTTTAGATCTATTCCCTCGATACCGTTTCAAACTTTAAAAAATTACTCCGTCTGACTGTACCATGTGTATTTCGGGATGATGATGTTACAAAATTTCGACAATAATCTTCGAGAACAGGAAACTGAGATGAGCGGTGAGTCAGAAGTGTGCAGTCGCAGTTCCAACAGATAACGAGAGGTTAAATTTGAGAATACCAGCCACCTACTGTTGAGGACCAACTACGGTGGGAAGACCACCATCGCTCGTAGAACAGATAGGTATGTATAACTCTTTATTGTACATGAAAAAGAAGAAAAAAATGAATACAGGAAAACATCGATGCACAAAGGCGAACTAATCCCTAAAAGGGATAGGGATAGGGAAGGGACCGTAGATTAACACATTGGCTATTTTTTATCCCGGAAAATTGCATAGTTCCCGTGGGATAGCGAAAAACTATTTTTTGTAGACAAAAATCACGTCTTTATCCATTTCGGGGTAGACAGAACCTAGTATAATTGGTTGTAATAATGCTAGTAATTTCCCTAATGTTTCCCTAAAAACACGCCGAGGCTCGTTTCAAAAACCACACTCGTGTTTTAAAGACCCTCATTATGTAACGGTTGCATAAAATACTATATTGATATTAATAGTTGCGTTGATGACCAGATAGCCTAGTGGTTAGTGACCCTGGCTATGAAGTTAAAGGTCCTGGGTTCAAATCCCAGTGGGGACAGACATTTGTATGATGAATACGAATGTTTGTGCCCGAGTCATGGATGTTGTATGTATTTAAGTATGTATCTGCATTATATAATTATGTTTATCCGTTGCCTGGTATCCATAGTATGTACAAGCTTAGCTTAGTTTGGGGCTGGGTCAATTGGTGTAATTTGTCCCAAGATAATAATAATTACTTTTATTTTTATAGAAAGAAAAGTTCCACCGTTTTTGTCTTTGATAACACTGTGTGCCAGGACCCCAAGGATGACAGTTGTGAAGTCCCTGATATTTCACTAATTTCTTTCTTCTCACCTTAAACTAGAATTATTTGGTTACCTTGATCCCACAGTAAAAATAGCCATAGCCAGTGGCCGACAACCTAAACAGTTAGATAATTAATTACATAGATCATTAGAAGCACCGGCTCCCGTTGCGTGCGCGCAGCTAAGATCGATCGTTGTTCGATTCCCGTGAAAATTAAGTCGCCGTACACGAAGCGAGCGGTGGAACTCCTACGCAACCTTTGGTCTAGATTTGACACTTAAATTAAAATAATTATAGTTATTTATGTGGCTGGTTGCATAATGAGGGGCATTCAAACACGAGTGGGGTTTTATGAAACGAAGAGAAGCTGAGTTTTATAAAGATTGCACGAGTGCTTTAATAGCTAATTATGTACAGCGTACATAATATTATCTAGATAAGTATTCACATCAAAATACGTAGGTAATTATTTTCTGATTTTTGAAAGTTCGAAACAGATGTAACGACTGATACTTATATTTTTTCTTAAATTCTAAGACAATACAGATAGATATTTTGTTATTGAAGACGTTTGAAGTCTGAATGTAACTAGAGTATCGATATTGATACTCTAAAGTAAACATTATAATACAAGCATAGACACAGATTTCTTAATGTAGGCCATTTGCTAATCGTTCCTGAACATATTGCAGGGAAGTTATGATATGGGTGTAGATAAATAATATAAAATAAATGAAAATATTAAGATAGTAAGAAAATATTTTGCAAAGTTCGTTCCGTCCGGATCTCTTCCACAGTAATTCGTACGTTATCGTAAATACACGTTTTACCTAACTATATATCTATCTACTAACGAAAATGGAAAAGTCTTGAATTTTGACACGTAGCGAATCAACCGCTAAAAGTAGTTTCAGAATTTTTCAAAATTTCTGCCTTAGAAAAAATTTAATGTTTGAACGCGTAAGGTATAGTGGGCAAAGACCTTAAGCAAGAACTTCACTAATAGGACATTAATTATGCGTGGAGGAAGTCGTGGGCAAAAGCTTGTAAATCTTATAAATTGAGCCAAATGCGGACGACCCCTGCCAGCAGCACGGGAGCGGCGATCAACAAAGCGTCTGAGGCACGACCCGCTCAACGTGTGTTTGTCTCTTTATTTATTGTTATAGCTCACATCTAGCTTTTTTCATTTAGCTAGCTCTAACTTACCTGATTTAGAATTTAGATGCCACTGAGTTTATTTGCTTCGTAACTTTTTAAGGTTAGGCTGTTTAAGGCCATCCTTCTTAGCCTTTTCAGGGTTAGGGTAATGGCACCAGTGTTGGACACTTTAAGCTGTCAAACACCAGTAATGGACACTTCATTAATTTAAAGATAATCACTACTAATATTACGAATGCGAAAGTAACTCTGTTTGTCGGTCTGTTACGCTTTCGCGCCCAAACCACTGAACTGAGGTTAACTGGTAGAGATCCCTTATAGGGATAAGTTCGCCTTTGTGCATATATTAATGTTTTTTTTTGTGAATTGTATCTGTTTCTTTATGTTTGTACAATAAAGCATTTACTTACTTGCTTACTTACTGAACCGATTATAATGGTATTTTGTACAGAGGTATTTTCAGTCTCGAGGAAGGACAAAGAGTTTTTATACCTGAAGACAACGGCTAGTATAGTTAAAATTTGTGTAAAATAAATTACTATACCTTAGTTTCTTTTAAAGACAAGCTATTGCCCATGAAAGAAATGTCAACCGCATCTCTCAATACAAACATCATCATCATCATCAGCCTGAAGACCTCCACTGTTGAAAAAAGGCCTCCTCCTTAGCACCCTATAAATGAACGACCGATTTCCCGCAACTCTCACGACGTTGGTCCACCTAGTAGGAGGACAATGCGTCTTCCGTTTCGTGGTCGCCGCTCGAGAACTTTTCTCCTCCAATCCTCGTAATTCCTAACTTGCCTCTGAATTTTTAACATGCGCATGCGCATACCCACACACACACGCACACACACACACACGCGCGCTAATATTCAAATAACCAATTTCCTTCACAAGCTCCCACGCTCTCATTCTCCAGGCAAGACATAATTCTAAAACCTCACTTCGATCTATCACATTCTCACAGTAAAAGCCTACATTATGTTTCGCCCGGACGGCCCGCCGGCTCCAAATGGAGTCTGCATCGTAGTAAAGTGGCGGTTTGGGCACGCGAGACGTTAGCGGTACATCAAAGTAGGCGATACCCATCAGTCCGTAATGAAGACGTTGCGACGACAGTTTTGTAATTAGATGCCTTTATGGGCCTTCAATAGTTATGATTGGGTGAGCATAGATTAGTTATGTTATGTTTGACTTTTTGTACCTATTTGGTCGCAGCCTCTGAGAGGTTCCACGGTTGTGTTCAATAGGTAACCCTTTATCGCCATCGTGATTATAAATACTCGTTCCTCTGCTGGCAGTTGCCATAATTATGAAGATTTATAAGTTTTTTGGTGATTTTATACGCGTTGAAACTTTCACTATTCCTGTGATTTGGTACACATGTATAAATCACGTCTTTTTCCCTTATGAAGTAGACAGAGCCTAAGGTAACACGACCTAAAGGCCACGTTTAGCGTGATTGTGGGCGCATTATAGGTGGAAAACGGAATCAAAATAGTGATGGGTTGCTAGCTGCATCGCCTATAACATGATTCCTAAGATTGTCGCCCATTCCCTCGATGGGTTTTTACCATCTGCGCGGGAAGAGAATCAACTGGTGCATTCTATGTTTTTTCTTTACTCCCAGGCCAGCATGGAAGAAATTAAAAAAATATATTTTGTAATGGAAGTAAATAATTAAAATAAAGGTTTAAAAAAGATTTTCGTACCACCATTACAAATCCTATCGTCACGATGTAAATTAAGTAATTACTTTACATTGGCTCTTATGTTCATTATTCATTTATTAACATCACACATCCGTATAAATACGTATAAATTATGGGTCTTACAAGTAAATAGATGTATGACATCTTACTAATTTCCACTCAATCGATGTAGCAGACTCGGAGTAAACAAACTGTGACAGACTTTTAACTTAGTCCCATTTTCCTTTTGAAGTACAAAATACACTTTCAAATTTTTTTTAAATTAGTTTTCCTAGCACTCTATACAATTAAAATATTACTCTTTGCCGTCTATAATTAATCGTTCTGGCGCTCCATACTCTTCCGCGATTGAACTGGTTTGAACACCTGAAGCTTTAACAAGTCAGCGAGCTTTAAGCTCTGGTAATGTAAACATGGATAACAATTAATATTAGTGTTGAAATAGTGATAAAAAAGCCGTGGTAGCCTAGTGGTTTGACCTGTGGCCTCTCAAGAGGGTCGTGGGTTCGAGCCTGGGCTCGCACCACTGAGCTTTTCGGAATTTATGTGCGATATCACGTTTGAAATTTACCATGAGCTTTTAAAAGAAAATGGATATCCACTTATAATATGACAAGTGAACAACAACTACATTTTTTTTATATGAATAGGAAGGCAAACGAGCAGGTGTGTCACCTGATGGTAAGTGATCAGCACTGCCCATAGACACCCGCAACCCCTGAGGGATTGCAGATGCGTTGCCAACCTAGAGGACTAAGATGAATGGCCTCTTGTGCCCGTAATTTCCCCGGCTGTCTTACTCTCCACACCGGAACACAGCAGTGCAAGCACTGCTACTTAGCGGCAGGATTAGCGAGTATTTAAGTATGTTAATAAAATCATGGTAAAAGCCCATCGAGGGAAAAGGCGTAAGTCTTAGGAATCATGTTATAGACGATGCGGCTAGCAACCCATCACTATTTTCATTCCTCTTACGCCCACTTTCATCTTATACGTGGCCTTTAGATCTTATTACCTTAGGATCCTGTCTACCCCGTTAAGGATAATGACGTTATTTATGTATTATGTATGTATGTAAACTCTTTATTGCACACAAAAATTAAAAAAAACAGACGTACATAGAAAATAGTACAAAGGCGAACTTATCCCTAAGAAGGGAGCTCTTCCAGCTAACCTGATACAGAAAGGAATAGTTATATTAGGTCTCCTTACGTAAGAGTTCTCACTATTGTGACCTCTCCCCCACGATAAACTATAAACTGGAAAAGAGATTAAAAGACTAAATCAAACATTGTTTTTTTAACTCTATTAAGTCTAAATCTGAACTAATCTAACTTAGGTACAGAATACCTTTAGCTATCTAGATGCAGGCTGTATAAATATTCAGAGGCTATTAAAGGTGGCATTACGCTATCAAAGAATCTAACGGCCCCGCATTCGCTGATATTGTTCTTAAATAAATTAGTTACCAATGAAAAAAAAAATACCTTATCCCTTACGGGGTAGACAGAGCCTAAGAAAACCTTAAGGCTGCGTTTAGCATGATTAACGGCGTATAGCTGGAAAGGGAAATCAAAATAGTGATGGGTTGCTACGCATCGCCCATAACAAGATTCCTAAGACTCGCCCATTCCCTCGACGGGCTTTTACCATCTGCGCGGGAAGAGAAGCAACTGGTAAATTCTATGTTTTTTCTTTGCTTCCAGACCAGCATGGAAGGATGCAATTATTTTTATAGTCATTTGATCATTATTTTGACTTACACATTACTTTTAAATTAACAGTATTTAATACATACAATTTCATATTTAATACATACTATTTTGAATTTTATTTGAGAGATTGATGACTGTGGATGAAGCGAAAGAAATATGTCAGGATCGTAGCAAGTGGAATAAAGTAGTCTCTGCCTACCCCTGTGGGAAAGAGGCGTGACGGTATGTATGTATGTATGTATGTATGTATGTATGTATGTATTTTGAATTCCCTTTCCAGCTATAAGCCCTTCATGCTCAACGTAGCCTTAAGGTTTTGTTACCTTATACTCTGTCTACCCCGTAAAGGATAAAGACGTGATATATGTATGTATGTATGTACTTCGGCATCGGATACCCTGAACCAGGAGATTTCAAGGCACTTCCATTACGCCAAATCACCCAATTCATGCATGAGGTGGTAAAAGCGATGGAATAGTGCGAAGGAGGGGTAATTACACAAAAGATCCACGAATGGGTCGAAGTGTATCCGTAGGGACCCCTAGACTAAGATAAGATAAGATAAGATGTATGTATGTATGTATGTACAATTTCAAACGTGGACTGTTATGCAATCGCAATGCTAATAAAGTCATAAAAAATGTTGCGTATGCTCATCTCTATAGATCCTGATCAATATCCGAACAATAGCAAGTTCACAGCCAATGTCATCGATACGCCAAAGGTCAGGATTCTTTGCTATGAATTTAGCGATATCGATCTATGGATCACTGATAAAGTACAGATGCATCACCGCGAAGAGGTTACATTTCTCTCATTTCTTAGATGCTTATAAAATAGTTGTTGCAGAAGAATCTTATTGACAATTCGACAAAATAACTTGATTATTTAGCTACAAAATTAATTATCCTACTAATATTATAAATGTGAAAGTTTGTGAGTATGGATGTTTGGATGTTTGTTACTCTTTTACGCCAGAACGGCTGGACAGATCTGGATGAAATTTGGAACATAGATAGATTATAGTCTGGAACACACATAACACACAGCAGTGTAGCACGCGTCACGGAATGACGAGGATCCGGGTTTGATTCTTGTTTGATTCTTGTTTGTGAGTGTGTATGTTGTTCCTTTTTCACGCTGAAACGATTGAACGGATTTAAATCAAATTTGGAACGGAGATAGCTGGTAACCTAGATTAAAAGATAGGCTTATTTTTATCCCGGAAAATTGCATTGTTACCGCGGGATAGCGATAAACATGTCAATTGCTAATTCTAATACGAAGTCGCGGGCAGAAGCAAGTGAAAAATAAAGTTCGTTTGTCATTTGTTTTACCCGTGGCGCACAGAGCCTGTCATTTCATTTGTATTGTGGCCGCGAAGAGGTCAAATGAGCAGAGTGCAATGTCTGTTGTTTTATGAATCTGTGTTATTGATATCGATCTTTTGTCGGTTTGTTTGCTCAAATTGAAAACAAATGCGATCATTATTCCTTTTTGAATGCCTTTCAAATGCTAGATTATAGAATCATTGCGTTCTCAGGCGTTAAAATGCCAATACGCGTCTTTGTTTTGATTTGAATCAACATATTTTTGATGTGTTGAAACGTTAAAAGTACCAAAATCTATTCAAATCGATTCCTGGCCCACCGTAGAACGTTCTCACAGTAAATGTCTCAATGACTTTTATACTAAATAAATAAATATTTTAAATATGGGTGGGTGGCTGCTATGGGTGGTGTAGGGGTATAGCACGCGTCACGGAATGACGAGGATCCGGGTTCGATTCCCGGCCATAGCTTTACTTTTCGGATTTTTCTATGTGTTCCTTTCACTGACATTTAGAAATTTATATTTTAAACAATTTATTATAAATAGGTGAATCGACTTTGGAGTAAAACAAGTATACATACACACACACACAGTGTCTGTGGACTCACTAACAATATCGTTTTTTAGCTTGATTTCATGATAAATGGAATTTGTTGTTTCTGTTTTAGTTTTAAGTATGCTTGTTACTACTACACACACACACACACACACACACACACACACACACACGCACGCACGCACGCACGCACGCACGCACGCACGCACGCACGCACGCACGCACGCACGCACGCACGCACGCACGCACGCACGCACGCACGCACGCACGCACGCACGCACGCACGCACGCACGCACGCACGCACGCACGCACGCACGCACGCACGCACGCACGCACGCACGCACGCACGCACGCACGCACGCACGCACGCACGCACGCACGCACGCACGCACGCACGCACGCACGCACGCACGCACGCACGCACGCACGCACGCACGCACGCACGCACGCACGCACGCACGCACGCACGCACGCACGCACGCACGCACGCACGCACGCACGCACACACACACACACACACACACACACACACACACACACACACACACACACACACACACACACACACACACGCACACAAGTACATACTTGCATATACCACACCTCTGCTCAGTAATCATCTATCTGTTACAACTAGCCTCCGATAAAGGGACCAGACTGAAAACCAGCGCTGGGTTCATGTAGCCCAGCACACGCTGAGACTGGTACCTGTTGCCGGAACATAGCCCGCCTAGTGTCTCTTGTTTTTTTTCTTTCTTCTTTATTATAGTCTTGAATCTGTTGTCAACTTAACTTCTATCTGCTTATGTTTTGGTAATAAATGTTTTTTTATTTTATTTTTATTTTATTTACTGTATTTCTATTGTCATCTGTCATTGGCTTTTTGTTTAGTAGTACCTAAGTCTCATTATAATGTACTGTATTGCTGTTGATGCCCAAAAAAAAAAAACTTTAGTTATGTTTATTTTATCATCCTACCATAAACTGACTGCTTGAATGAGTCCTCGAGGCGCGGCACAGGGGCGCGTAGGACGACAAAGGGGACCGAGAGAGGTGCGGGCGGGTAGTGCGTCTGCCGCCCGCACCTCTCGCCCCTTTGTTGTCTCACCCCGCGCCCCTGCACCGCGCGGGCGAGGATTCATTCAAGCGGATGATCTACAATATTATAAATGCGAAAGTTTGTGACGATGCAAGAACTAAATCTACCTACGCCGAGCTGGGAAGAAACGCTAACTTATGCAGACCATCAAAAAGCGTAAAGTTGCCTATCTGGGCCACGTGCTTAGGCACGCCAGATACGAACTCCTGCAACTTATAATGATGGGCAAAGTAGCAGTCAGAAGAGCCGTCGGCCGTAGGAAGAAGTCGTGGTTGCGCAATATCCGGGAGTGGACCGGAGTCGCAAGTGCTGCCGAACTTTTCAACCTCGCGAAGGATCGGAGGAAATATGCGGAGCTGACTGCCAACCTCCACTAGTTGGAGAGGCACTATAAGAGAGAGAGAAGAACTAAAGTCACGGATATAGCTCGAAGAATCGCTAGACTTAAGTGGCAGTGGGCAGGGCACATCGCCCGTAGAACTGACGGCCGATGGGGCCGAAAGGTTCTCGAGTGGCGTCGGTAAGACGCGGTGTAGGTAGGCCTCCAACAAGATGGAGCGACGACCTGGTGAGGGTAGCGGGAACGCATTGGATGCGGATGGCGCGCCGATCTGTTTGGCGAGCCTTGGGGGAGACCTATGTTCAGCAGTGGACGTCTTTCGGTTGACAAGATGAAGAATGTGAGTGAGTGTGTCTGTTTCTTACTTCTTCACGCTGGGGCTGGACGGACATGAATTAAATTTGGAGCGAAGATAGCTGGTATCCCTGATTAAAACATAGGCTACTTTTTATTCCGGAAATTTGCAAAGTGGCTTACGAAGTCGCGGGCAGAAGCTAGTTCAAAATAAAATTACATCATTACTAAAAATTCAATGTAACTTCTCTATGTCATTTATTGCGAAAAGGTTTCAATCGCAACACAAGAAGCGCCTGTAATTTCACCGGCTTACTCTTCACGCCGGAACACAACGATGCACTGCTGCTTAGCGGCATTATTAACGAGTAGTATGGTCCTTGCATGAGGTCCTACCACAAGCTTTGTTTAAAACAACAAACCTATCCCAATCTGAATCTTTGAATACCAAAATTAGAAGCGACAAGCGATCTTCGTGCGCTAATAAATCTTCCCGATAAGTCGCTAGGTGGCGCTAGCATCGCGATTGCGCGGGCGCCGATGCCGATACGCTTTGTTTAGAGGATATGGTGTTACTAGTGTGTGCGTGTGTGTAGCGAGGTAAATAATTTTTGTTCATCAGTTTCTGCTTCAGGTATTTGTTTACTAATATAACAACATAGAATGTACCAGCTGCTTTTCCGCGCAGATGGTGAAAGCCCATCGAGGGAATGGCCGAAAATCGTAGGAATCCTGATGCGATGCGGCTAGCAACCTGTCACTATTTTGATTTCCCTTTCCACTTACACGCCCACAATCTTGCTAAGCGTGGCTTTTAAGTCTTGTTACCTTGGGTCTACCCCGTAAGGGATTAAGACGTGATTTATGTATATATGCAAACACATATAATTATTTATAGTTTAAAATTACCGATGTAATTTAAGCGGCCCTTATTTTAGAAGAATTTTGAATTTTTTACTTCCATGCTGGTCTGGGAGCAAAGGAAAAACATAAAATGTACCAGTTGCTTTTCGTCCCGCGCAGATAGTAAAAGCCCATCGAGGGAAGGGCGAAAGTCTTAGGAATCATGTTATAGGCGATGCGGCTAGCAACCCATCACTATTTTGATTCCTTTTTCCACCTATACGCCTACAATCATGCTAAACGTGGCCTTTAGGTCTTGTTACCTTTAGGCGCTGTCTACTCCGTAACGGATAAAGACGTGATATATGTATGTATGTAATTTTTGAAGAAGTCAAGTAGTTAGTTTCGAGAAGCTATCTTATTCGGTGTGAAACTTAAATGTTTATGTCACTTCTAAATAATAAGCGGTACAACATAAAAGACATTCTAGCAACGGTAACATATTTATATTTTATGCAACAATAAATTAATTCAATTTATAAGACAAAGGCCTCCCCGGTCAAATGTTTTTATGATAATAACAGCATACATATGTATGTGAATCACATCTCTAGTTTAACATACGAAACTTGTATATGTAATATATTTATATATTCAAATTGTGAATGTATATCACTCATTGGGATAGAACCCTATGTTGATAAACGTGTTTCCTTCACTGTGGCGTTAACATTCGTAAACGTTTATCGATGTAAAAACTAAAATAAAAAAAACCGCTAAAAAGTGTAAAATAACCATAGAAATTTCATATCGAAAAATACATTTCGGTGTGCGCTACCTACTGATATAAGATGACTACTGATAGAAAGAAAGAAAGAAAGAAAGAAAAAAGTTTATTTATGACAATCACAAAACATCAAATAAAATATATAAACAAAATAAATTATCACAAAAAATAAATTGTCACAAAATGGTCCCAATTCAGCATTTGCTGGCCTTACAGCCAGCGCTGGTCTTCCGTTGGGACCATAGGGTGATTACATTAAATAAATAAAACGGTGAGAAATAGACACTAAACATTAAACATAATAAAATATAATTGGATGTGGTTGCCCGGGCACAAAGCCCTTTACCTTTAAAAAATATCCTCACTGTATTTTTTTTGAAAAAATGACTTTCTGCCAAGTTTCTTGCGGCGCATTCTTCTTGGCAATGATGGTCTTTCTGAATGCGCTGGTAGTTTCAAAAAGACATGTCTAAGAGCCCTTGCCAATTTGCAAAAATAAAATTTAGATTTTTAATATTTGATTTGTTGGAAGTCAGTGCCTATATAATGGCTAAGACTGGATCGAAGGTCAGTTAGCAGACCAGTAGCCTGTTGGTCAGAGACATCTGGCATTCGCCTGGAAAACTGTGGATGAGACGGCACGAGAGGCAAAAAGAAAAACATAGAATGCACCAGTTGATCCTCTTCCCGCGCAGATGGTAAAAGCCCATAGAGGGAATTGGCAACAATCTTAGGAATCATGTTATAGGCGATGCAGCTAGCAGCCCATTACTATTTTGATTCGCCTTTCCACCTATACGCTCTACAATAAACGTGGCCTTTAGGTTTTGTTGCCTTGGGCTCTGTCTACCCCGAAAAAGACGTGATTTATGTATGTATGTCAGTTTTAAAGTCGTTGTCTTATGAAATATTCATAAGCTTGCCAGGAGTTGACCTATGCCCCTCTGAATACGTCCACTCCTTATTTTAATCGTATCAATAATAATCATAATATCTCAATAAAACGTTATGTGAAATATGCGTGACCAAAAACATAATGGCGGTCTTTTGGAGGTGGGTTGTTATATGTGATTAAGTTAAACGGACAATTTGTAAATGCTTTTTTTTAATTTGGACGCTTTTTAATTTGGTAGTTCTAAGCAGAACCGTCGGATATCGAGGTTACTGTTTACTGCTAAAGGTCAATGTGTTTACACCTTATGAGATGAGTGTGGGGTGCGAGTCGGGTTACCTCCACGTGTGACTAAGAGCTGCGGTTCGTTTTTGGATCCGTCCGGGGGGAAGAGCAGTGCTTGGTCCGGTGCGCCCTGGGCATCGGCTAATGATTTCCTGGCAGTTTCTGAGGGATATCATTGACCGTTGGCTAAGAGCCCGACAGGGGGGGAGGGGGGTCTTTGACCATTACCGTACAACGTTGCCGACATTTTGTCACAAGATTTTTTTAATAAAAAATTTTACATTGACATTGGCGAAGTTGTCGTCGCTATAACGACTTGATACGCCACAAATAAAAGAAGAAGAAGAAGAGATGAGTGCGAGATAACTTGTAAAGGAAAGTTAATGTACGAAACAAAGCCAACGACAGTAAGTAAGTAAGTAAATGGTTTAAAAGTATAAAGAAACAGACACAAAACAAAAAAAAAAAACATTAAAAGCGAAAAAAGAAAATGTGCGAAAAATTGTCGCATTAAGAAGTCATTGTTACCCCCTGAAGAATAAGAAAATATTTATCTTGCTACTCCGCTTCCATAATAGTTACAGAGGAGCGCGGTGTGGTAGCGGAGTAGCAACTTGAATGTTTACAAAAAAACACAGTTACAATCAAAGTTATTAAAACTTGTAAGTGTACAAAAAATAACTTGAACTGAATACTTAAGTGTATTAGTTAACAATCTTAAACTTCCTTGCTCATTATATGATATGAGTATATAAGATTCCAAATGAAAATAAGTTAATACAATTTACATTTTAATAGTGAAAGCCTGCGTTATACGGCTAGAAACATACTTTTATAAGCCGCATACTAAGAACCACTATAATTGCACGCGGTAGCGATGGGATCGTTTTCTTTGTTTGACAGCGAACTGAACCTTCCTTAAATGTGTTTATTATTGCAACGGTTATATTATAAACGACGCCACTTACATTATTCCCTCCATTTTCACCCAATTCCATTTAAAGATACTTTTAATGTGTAACAAAATTGCGCGGAAGGACATCCCAGCGTGAGCCTTCAAAATATTATACCGACAAATTAAAAAAAAATCGGCAAAGGCACCGTGACTACACAACATAACGTGTAATAACGTGTCGAGCCGAAAGCTGTGTTTCACGCATTTTATACGACATATACTGCCCAGTGTGACAAACCAGTAATTATTGCGGACAAAAATGTAAATATGATGTAAAAATTGCAGCGAAATTGTCACTGCGTATGATAATTTTATGGACCGAACGGTTGTACGTATGGATATTGTTACTCGTTACACCGTATCTTGGAGCTGAATCGTCGATTATGTAAACCGATATTGTAATTAAAAAGAGGATGCTTGTATGGTAGCGTTTATGGCTGTCAGCCGAATCAAAGCAGTTTACGCGGCAATAACATGCGGCGAAACGTTCCGAAACTAATTTAATTGATTTTGTAATCTTTTGGCTTTTATATTGAAGGGTTTAGTTTGTTTTACTTAGGGCTCCGTTGATGTATTTTGAGTGCGCGGAACTGCGGACGATTTGGCAGCAAATTATAATAAAATAATAATAAATATCTTGGGACAAATTACACCAATTGACCCAGCCCCAAACTAAGTGAAGCTTGTACTATGGGTACCAAGAAACGGATAAACATACTCTTATATAATGTAACTTAAATACATACAACATCCATGACTCAGGCACAAACATTCGTATTCATCATACAACTGTCTGCCCCTACCGGGATTCGAACCCAGGACCTCCAGCTTCATAGTCAGGGTCACTAACCACTAGGCTATCCGGTCATCAAATTAAATAAATTCGTTACGGTATGATTATGATAAACTCTAGTGTGGACGTGGCTTGGGAGCCTGCCGCGAGCGGACGCCACATCCATACTAGGGTTTTTGGTTACAGTAACGTGCAACAGTGCGCAGATGAGTATGTACCCGAATTTGCTTAGGATGGTGACAAAAAGTAATTAAAGGTTTTTTTTTTTTTAATTCTGTGGTTAAACAATTGAGGCTAGTGCCTAATTATTTGATTTTTATTATATATTTATGACAAGGACTCAATTGACTTTCGTTTAAAAATTTACTAAAGCTACCATTAATTCAAGTCGTTCAAGGAGGGCTTGAGGAAGATGGCTCGCACCATCTCCTTAAATGTATGTGTGTACTCATATTGTGTGTAGTGTGCATGTATGCATGTGTGTGATATTTAGTAGTTTATTTATGAATTGTTTGTTGTATTTTTAAATATTTTGGCTTTCACTATATGGATATTTTAAACTCACTCTATGACGGTCTCTCGCTTAATGCTTTACTCAAAGGTAGTAGAGATCCCTCATAGAGATAAGTTCACCTTTGTGCATATATTTAATGTCTTTTTTGTGATCTGTCTCTGTTTCTTTATATTTGTTCAATAAAACATTTACTTACTTACTTACATAATTTATGTGTACCAATTCGTAAATTACATTACACATGCGGACAAATTCATGAAAACTTTCATCACAAAAAGTTGCCAAGTAAATAACCCTTGTTAAACTCCAGCGGCGACAGCACTCAAAGGGGAAAGGAAGTGCATCGAATACCAATACCATTTACAATACTTGCACAATACTGACCGTATTCGCTTTCGGACATGAAGTATTTTTCATTTATATGGAGCGAGAAAGGTTCCGAATTATTTGAAAGTTAAAGGTTAAAAATTGTGATTTTTTGTCTAGGTTTTTATTTGTGAACCCACTGGGGAGCTTAGAAAAAGTTGATTTTTGCTACTCAAGCCAATTTCATTTTTTTAAATAGGCACAATAAGTTCAATTCTAATACTTATACCTCATTTGTTATAGAATAGAATTTCACCCCTCAAACCCACCAACTGCTCGATAAAAGCATTCTACATTTTTTTTTCTTTTTTTTTCTTAAACACAAAAAAATAGATCAGAACTGACACTAACAACGTAATCAGAGTATTTAGTACAGTCACGGAAGAAAGCGCTTAAAGTTCGTTGCTCCCGCCGCTGGCTGTCTATTTTTCAGACGTCTTAATAAATCAGCGCCATCTATGGTGATAATGACATGATTTTTTGAACGTCAGCGCGAAGGTGCAATCTCAATTAGGGCGATATATTTCCTCGTTAAATTCGGCAAACTGGAACTTTTCAATGGTACTGTTGCGGTCAAAATGTTTTAAGAGCTAGTAATTAAGGGCCCGTCATCATCAATGTTGGCGTCTCTGTCTATTTCGTAGTAATAAATAGAGACGGAATCATATACTGACACTTAAGTTAACAGAGAGTGGTGAAAAAGGCCCTAATAATAAATTGTGGCCTGATTTTCCACGCTTCAATAAGAGAGACATAAGACTTTCCTAATCAGCCTTAGCCTTTAGAAGTTAAGAGTCTTCGTCGTTAGAAGTCTTCTGTGTTCATTCTTGTCAAGTCAAGTCAGTTTAACTGTCAAAACAGATAATTACATTACATGTTGAGTTATCCTACGCGAATAGTTATTTTGTACTACTATATTGTACGATGGGTCATACAAATAGCTTGCACACAGTTTCTGCAGTATATGCTCACTTGCTGAGTCAGCGCACATTCTCGACATCATCGCACGGCACCTATAAATATAATGTAAGTGCATATTTTTAAATTAATATTTTTTTGTGTAATCTTTCCTCTGAATTTCAGCTGTATACGCTTTCAACATGAAACTACCGTGAGACTTAATCATAATTACACATAAACGTGAGTTATCCGTTTCCGTGTAATTATGTATACGCTTTTGTTGTGGATTTTTTTATCTATCTAAATTGTTCGAAACCTCTCGATCCTTACAGAACTTTGAACCACTTCTCTCCACGCCAGTACCGTCAATGCAAAACTCCCATTACTCTGTTAACGAGGTACATTTCTTTGCGTCCCAATCGGACGGCCATTCCAAAAAATAATGATTTGTTTGGTACCTACCTTTTGACGCCCGCTTTTAATTGAGTGACAAAAATTTTGTCGGAGCGCCTGTCAGTACAAGTGTGATTCGGGTTCGCTTCAGATTTGTTACGGTCTCAATAGTCTTTCCGTAAACACGCTTTTTCAGTTCTTTTGCCTCTGGGTACGTACAGAGTGCCTCTGGGGTATGGTAACGTGGGAAGGATAGTTTGAATATGATTACCAGCCTGATAGTATCCCATTTTTTAAGGGATGAAAATGAAAATAAAAATGAAAAATTTATTTTGCAAATTGGCCGCCAAGGGCTCTTTTACATGTCTTTTTGAAACTACCAGCGCATTCGGAAAGATCATCATTGCCAAGAAGAATGCGCCGCAAGAAACTTGGCAGAAAGTCATGAACTTGGCAGAAAATGATGAACTTGCACCGACGAGCATGTATGAAGAGATTAATGAATGTGGATGAAGCGAAGTATGTCAGGATCGTAGCAAGTGGAACAAAGTAGTCTCTGCCTACCCCTGTGGGAAAGAGGTGACGGTATGTATATGTCTGTATGTATATATGTATGAACTTGCAGCTGCTGGCTTTTCCGAGTTTTTGCGTTGCACACTTTTATTCAGTCTTGCACGCAAGTGTAAGTTATACGCATCTATATTTGCAAGGCATTTTTCTAGCACTTCTAGTGGTATTGACTTGAAATTTAGTATAATTATTCAAATTTCTAAACAGCACTGGAAATTAGAACACAGAAAAATTCGAAAATAATCCGAAAAGTAAAGCTGTGGCCGCTGACGCTTGGCGACAATAATTCGCATAGTAGCAAGGTCACGTGACAGCTAGTAACAGTCGAAGGCTTACCCACCTGCTATGGGTGGTGTAGGGGTATAGCACGCGTCACGAAATGGCGAAGACCCGGGTTCGATTCCCGACAAAAACTTTATGTAAGATAATTTTGTTTTTTTTTTGGTGTAAGCCGAGCAAGTAACTTGTTAAATCAGCGCTCTTTGGTGTCAGAATTGGA
Source organism: Pandemis corylana (assembly GCA_949127965.1). Lineage (NCBI taxonomy): Eukaryota > Metazoa > Arthropoda > Insecta > Lepidoptera > Tortricidae > Pandemis > Pandemis corylana. Next base: position 13,548,978 of record OX421863.1, read on the forward strand.
ACAGAAAGGATAATTATAACAATTAAATCTGTAAAGGTTTTATTGTTCCCCTATTAGGGGGAACAGTTATGTGGTCACCGGCGGAATGCCGACGCCATGTCCGAGGTATTTAAAAGATATAAACTGGAGTAGATTTTAATGATGGATCAAGTTTTTATTTTGAAGTGGCTTGTTCACACGAGACTGAGTCGTGATTGAAAGAATACGTAATACATAAATCACGTCTGTATCCCTTACAGGGTAGACAGACTAGGTAACAAGACCTAAAGACCACGTTTAGCGTGATCGTGGGCGTATGAATGGAAAGGGGAATCAAAATGGTGATGGGTTGCTAGCCACATCGCCTATGTAACACGATCCCTAAGATTTTTGCCCAATTCCTCGATGGGCTTTTACTATTTGCGCGGGAAGAGAAGCAACTGGTACGTTCTATGTTTCCCCCATCACTGTTTTGAGTCCCCTTTCCAACCATGCTAAACGCGGTCTTTAGCTCTTGTTACCTTAGGCTCTGTGTACCCCGTAAGGGATAAAGACGTGATTTATGTATGTATGTATTACTATGGGTCGAATGATGTTCAGTAACACAATGAAGCTGGAAATGAATTATTAATAATTCAAAAGAACGGGCACCAGGAGCCAGGAACAGACAAACAAAATTATAATCAGGAATATTAATTTGTTAAATAAGTTCACAGTAGCACCTATGAATAATACAGAAGTCAACCGTACAATTCGAAGTAAAACATATTCTAAATGTGTGTCTGAATGATGAGAATTGATCGCGTAATGGTCAGAAATGATTATGTCATTACCATCATGAAGTTTGTCATTATTTGAACAATGCGACATGATTTAATTAGTAACATTACATACATACATCACGTCTGTATCCCTTAGGGGTAGACAGGGCCTAAGGTAACGAGACCTAAAGACCACGTTCAGCATGATTGTGAGCGTTTGGATGGAAAGGGAAATTAACAGTGATGAGAACATGATCCTTAAGATCTTCGCCCATTTCGTTTAGTTACATGTATTTTAAATTTTGCCGTGTTATGTATGCGAGAGTCGCTTCCATGCCGGTCTGGGAGGAACAAATAAACATAGAAAGTATCATTCGCTTCTCGTCCCGCGCAGATTGTAAAAGCGAACGCGGGAAAGATGTTATAGTCGATGTGGCTAGCAGCCAGCCACTATTTTTATTCCTAAGACAGTCTTCATAAATATGTTTCCTTATTCAGATCTCTAATCGACGATCTCGAGTCAAGTCAACAAGTGTAAAAGTTAAGTAAATATTGCATGTGTGAGTAATGAGTGCGAATAGACAATACGACGTTCCAAATTAGAAAAATGACTTAAGTCCCATATCAGTACTGTACACTGCCACATACAACAGGTCGGTTACTTAAGTTTTTAACCTATAGTGACTTAAAAGAATGTATTTATCATTTTCATCACGTTTTTTATTTTTTATTCGTTTGAGTTCCGTACTGGTCTGGGAGCAAAGAAATAACATTGAATGTACCAGTTGCTTCTCTGCCCGCGGATGGTAAAAGCCTATCGAGGGGATTGGGCTAAAATCTTAGGAATCATGCTAACTGTGGCCTTTAGGTCTTGTTACCATAGGCTCTGTATATCCCGTAAGGGATATAGATGTGATATGTGAGTTTAATTTGCAGTCGTAGGATTGACTCTGGTGTCATTATATAAGCAGGATAGACGAAGAATTCGATATAAAACAAATGAAACAACAACGTATAAAGGCACTCACATTTATTTCCCTCCAATATATTAAGATTCATTTAAACATAAAAATGTAAACACATAAAAATATCGTATCACACAGCAACAATAACTTTATTTGAAACATTTATCAATGTCAGTACTGATTTTTCATTCATTTGAGCCTATTTAGCATTTTTAAAGGAATGTCAAGAGGTAACTTTTCAAAACCGTTTTTTGTTCTATTCTTAAATGGAACATTGTATTTCTTCACTGACATAATAATATACTATATAACCTTCAATCATTCGTAATACTAATTTTGCATGGCACCTTATGTAAATACTTAAAGGAAAAAAAGGAGAACCAGCCTCGGATGAGTACAATGAAATCGGAATTGCCCTACACAAAGGACAACCGACATGAGCGTATAAATGGAATGTTTAAAAGTAATTCAAAAATCTCTAACAATCGAAACAAACAACAAAAGTATCAAAAACACGAACTAACCTACCTACATAAATTACAAAAAGATATTATTACACTAAAATGACTCAATACAAACTGGCCTATGAGCTAATAAAATAAATATTATAAAAATCTTTTTATCCTAATTTCAATTATAATACAAGACTCATTTAATTTTATATTATTTGTACATTCTAATTTTGAGCTTTCAACTGGCCGCCATCCCAAAAATGTATTCACTAAGTAATGGTAAGACAACACTGGCATGAGGACAACACTGGGTTTTAAAAAGTAGGAAATTTTTGTGAGTGAGTGAAAAAGATAGAGTAATTTTGATAGCCTAGGTAAAAAAATAAAATAAAAATACAACTATGAAAATCAGAAAAGAAAAAGGTAAGACACATAGTTTCAAAAGTACAAAGATTTTATAATTTTGTCCGATTAAAAAAAAATGCCAGCGTTTGTCCTCTTTAATTCAAATATAAAATATCTACTACCTTAAACTACGTAAGAACTTTATAATTATGGTATTAGGTCAGGTAATCAAGAGGAAAGGAATGTACAGGACTTAATAAATACTGTATGGCAGAGTATTCGTATAATAAAACAATCTATCTAAAAAAACTTAAGTACCTACAATTTAAAAATACAGGAAATGAGCTAAATGGCCTTTTGACGAATAGTCTTAATACTTAACGATTCAGGCAACCGACAGATCTTTAAAATAATCTTCTACTAGTTAGTAAAAATTCAAATTCACAAAGCACAATCATTAACGTCAGTAAAAAACTGATTTTATATTTAGTTTGTGCTGCCTATTCATCACCTATTTCTTCATACGAAATCTAAATTGTCACGTCTGATGTTTCAATGACAATCACAAAATACACAATTTCTCAAGAGTATTCTCAATCAACCAGTCAACGGGACCTCTTCGGTTCTTTTCGGAACAAGTGACAAATCTAGCGGGTTCTTCATTATATCCTTTCCACTTTCTTCACTCATGTCAATACTCAACTCAGGTTCGGAGTCACTCAACTCTTCGTTCTTTGGACTGCGATATAGAACCGCCGTAGATTTGATGGACAAGTCTATGGGTTGGTCTTGTTCTATTGCCACTCCTGCGACAGCTGGAGAGTGGAGAATTAAATCACCACCATTGCAATTCTGCCACGTGGGTATACCAGTGGGCATTGACCGCAGATTCTGTACAGGTTGTAGGTAAGGCGTGGCTCTGGTAAAAGTGGATGCTGCCGTTCCAAAAGGCAACGCTGCTGGTTTCCGTTTTCTGACGTCTTTCGTTTGATTTCTAATGGCGTGGAGTCGTACGTCTTTTTCGCTGGAAGGAGACGACGCTGGTCTAAATATGCTAAGGCCGCTGGTGCTTCTAGAACTGTTGTCATCTTCAGGGTCGGCTGATGAGGCACCAGAATCTGATGGTGATATGCTTTGCCGCGTCACATCTTCTGTGAACGGGCTCTTATCAGAGTTCTTGTAGTATTCAGCTAAAGCGGCCGCTGGAAGGAGGTTTGTGGGAAGGAATGATGAGTTGATTGAAGAGTTGAAGGAGGGAGGAGATTTATTTGTGTACATGTGCTGAATATGCTGTTGCTGCTGTTCTTGCAGTAAGCAGTGGATCTTGAACCAGTTGGACCTTCTTCCATATCGGGAGCCAGACTTGGACATTCCTACTAGGCGGCATTTCCGAAGCCGGCACGCCTTGCAAGCCGTTCGGTTCTTCTTGTTAATGACGCACTCCCCGTTGTTCTTGCATTCTGATATCGACGACAGGTTGTTATAAGTCCGCCCGAAGAACGACTGTAACAAATGAGAAAATTGCAATTTTATAAATGGAAACGGAGAATCCAATTACGTTTAAGAAAACGCTGCTTTTAATAAGTTTAAAATATGGACTTCCGCCGGGGTCGCATAAGAAATAGCAATTTATAATCGATACAGTTAAAATAATCATCCGTGGGCCAATTCAATTCGTTCGGTCGCGGAATTAAAAATTACATTTTTCAAAAAGTCATCATAAAGAGTTCTGTGGGCCGTTAAAATCTGGGTCAACGCGAATAAGGCCGTATCTCGCACACTTAATATTACAGATGTGAGCTGGCTCGGTTACGTCCTTTGACGTAAGTAATGGGACGCTTATGCGAATTTTAAATAAATTTGGATGTTACCCCGCTGAGCCTCTTTCTCAATTAAACCCGTACAAAAGCGTAAAATATGTGATTGTGCTACAGTTTCGGCCGCGGCGGTACACTTTCCGACTAAATAATGGCCTGTCTAGTTATTTGAGATTAAAAAGATATTTATTTGCTTTTATTGCTTTGACTCCATGCTTTTGAGTCTTGATATTAGTTGTTTTGATTTCACGAAACAAAAATTACAGACTTAAAAAGTGTTATTGAATTTTTTGCCAATGTCAAACCGATGTTATAAAAATATCTGGTACTCTGCATCTGTACAAATTGTAACAGATAAATTGAAAATGGAACTGATATGACCATTAAAATGTTCCTTACAGGAGCACCATAGCGATTTATGGTAATGCTCAAATTGAGAGCAAATTGGCGAGACGATAGCGGCCGTTACGCGGGAGATAATATTTATAACACACTTGTTACTGGTCTTTACACGATAAGCGGCGCAAGCGCACGCTGTCACGGTTGAAACGTTAGTTAAACTGTTGACTATTTTGAGTTGAAGCTTTATGCAAATTGTGCGAGGGTTCCGTTGCAAGTTAAATTAATTCACAATTTGAAATATTTCAAAGGTTAATCGTTTCATTTAAATAAATATAATAACAGAATTTACATAGACATACTTAGTCCTAAACTTAGCTAAGCTAGTATTATGATTGCTAGAGAACAGATATCGTGTTTACACATAGAGTTCATGATTTTGATTAAAACATTTATGTTCATCATACAAAATGATTATGAGTGATTATTAGTGATTACTTTCCATCAGGTGACCCTCATGCTCGTTTGTCCCCTGTCACATTTATATGTGTATAGTACTATGGTTATACACCCACTGAACATAATTAGCTATTCGCTTGTCAATTGTTTGTAGCATATTCGAATAATTGATTCTTTTGATGTTTATAATAAAAAAGTCTATAGAATCACTGGCTGCAAATATTTTGTCCTTAATTAAAAAAAAAAAAGTATTAAACTCGCGCCGAGAAAATGAATCTAATGATACCTCTGTAGCAAGGTAACATAGCATGAATATTACATTTTGTAACAAGTAATGAAAAACTACCAAACCATGTTCAGATTACAAAGCCGTTACGAGAACAAAAAATATTCGGAAATTTGTTCAAAATTTTTACAGATTTTTTTTATTGATTTCGAATAAACATATACAAATAGCGCAGCTAGAATTCAACAATCCTTTAAGAATTTTGTCACGTATCTCTAAAACTTGCGTTTCGACATAATTTCGAGCACATGTCATATGAGTCACGCGATTAGAAATTTCAGATAAGTCCTTCTTCCTTATGGGCGCGGATCGAGCTATAGATTACGCTCTAATTGAGCGCTCGTTGTGCAGAATGCCGTACGTGACTCGGCCGTGGTTTGTAAAAATAATGCTAGGAAAATAAACTGAATTTAAATTTGGCATTAACTTAATGGTTAATAGGGCAGTAACAGTATAATGCGGCAAATAACTGTTCTTTTTAAACTAAGATATTTTTTGCTATATTGTAAGTATTTTTTATTTTTCAAAACGGTTACTCCAATTAGATGGGAATTTGCCCCATTTTTCAAACACTGAAAAAATATTAACTAATTGTACTTAGTTTGTCATTATATAGAAAATACTTCAAGTATTACTTTTAATATAAAAAGGGGTTTAGTGTTACATTTTGTTTTAACAAGAAATATATTATATTATATTAAATGCCCGCTACTTCGTCTGCGTAGAATTATACATATAAAGAACCTTCTTGAATCACTATCTATTAAAAAAACCGCATCAAAATTCACTGCGTAGTTTTAAAGATCTAAGCATACATAGGAACAGACAGCGGAAAGCGACTTTGTTTTATACTATTATGTATAATAACTAAAAGTGGGAAATAAAAATTAATAAAGTCAAATGAGAAATCAAGTATCTCTCAAATGTTTTTAAGGTTAGGTTAGGTATTACGATATCATCGAATAAAACTTTTTTCGGATATGAATGTTAATGATTCGAAGCAGTCACATATAAATATCCTTCACGTATTAATGGCTTGCAGAAGTCAAATTTGTTTTTAAACGCAGTTAAATCACCAAATTGGGTAATCTGTTGATTTATAGACCTTTAAACTGTTTTCAATGGCATGTAAATTTTGCGGGGCATACTCAGCGTTGCACGTCACGCGTTGAGCGAATTGATTCGTAAAATGCAGTTACAGCTTCATTACTTAAAACTGTCAAGTTGAAAACGTTCTATACTACTTAATATTATAAACGCGAAAGTTTGTAAGTATGGATGGATGGATTTCACGTAAAAACTACTGAATGGATTTGGATAGAATTGGGAACGGAGATAGCTGATACCCTAGATTAACACATAGGCTATTTTTATCCCGGAAAAATGAATAGTTCCCGCGGGATAGCGAAAAACTAATTGCAGACGAAGTCGCGGACAGCAGCTGGTAATGCTATATGAACTTAGACAACGATTTTGTTTTGACGCCGTGACATTCATTGCGCACTAACAAATTATTTGTGAACTACCAGTTAAAACCTTTTACATCTTACATATAACCTGGATACATCGAGTGACTAACGTTGAAGTACTACGCCGAGCTGGGAAGAAACGCCAACTTATGCAGACCATCAAAAAGCGTAAAGTTGCCTATCTGAGCCACGTGCTTAGGCACGCCAGATACGAACTCCTGCAACTAATAATGATGGGCAAAGTAGCAGGCAGAAGAGCCGTCGGCCGTAGGAAGAAGTCATGGTTGCGCAATATCCGGGAGTGGACCGGAGTCGCAAGTGCTGCCGAACTTTGCAACCTCGCGAAGGATCGGAGGAAATATGCGGAGCTGACTGCCAACCTCCACTAGTTGGAGAGGCACTATAAGAGAGAGTTAAAACCTTACAAGACATTTATAGGGGTATTAAATGGGTAGACAGGGCCTAAGGTTAAAATACCTTAAAGGCTACGTTTAGCATGATTGTGGTGTAGATGGAAAATGGAATCGAAATGTGGTTGTCAGCCGCATCGCCTATAACATGATTCTTACTGTATTTTATTTTGAAAAAACGACTTTCAGCCAAGTTTCTTGCGGCGCATTCATTGGCAATGATGGTCTTTCCGAATGCGCTGGTAGTTTAAAAAAAGACACGTAAAAGAGCCCTTTGCGGTCAATTTGCAAAAATAAAATTTAGATTTAGATTTTGATTTCCTCGATGATCTTTTACCATGTGCGCAGGAAGAGAAGCAACTCGTACGTTCTACGTTTTTTCTTCCGGGCCAGCATGGAAGAAAGTATCACTGAGGACTTTAAACTCAACTAACATTTTTCACTGACTATCTCAGCACAATATGACAAATGTTTATGGAATCCCGCGTGGGCGCAGCCCCGATTCCCACGACTGTGTAATAAACTAAATCTTTTCTTATAAATTAGTTACATGCTTTCTTAGAAATTACAAACTGGAAGGCCATAAGTTCTCTACTTAATAAATAAATAAATAAATATCTTGGGACAAGTGACACCTGGGGGCTATCGCGTGTAAATTTGCCACTAGAGGCGCTAGTGTCGCGTGAGGTCCAATAACATTCACTTTTCACTGGTTTTGGCGGGCTTCGTGACGTAAATTATAATTTCTTTTATTTACCTGTTGAAAAGTGATCTCCTTCGTGAAATTATCGCAAATATGGACTATTTAGCGATGAATGTGAACGCTTTGAAAGCGGATTTTTTTTCCGAACTAAACGGAACTGCACAACATTGCGGCATAGCTACTCGATAATATGATGATAGTTGTTTAATAAACATAAACTTATAATTAATAAACTAATAATTAATAAACTTAAAGACATTCAAGATTTGGAACTTTGTTTGGGCACCGATCTTATAAAGTCGCCTTTGACAGCTATAGCTCTGGACCTTAGTCAACAGTGGCGCCAACTGGTGAGAAAAGAAACGATAGTCCCCATTGCTCTAGTCCCAAACAGGCTCCACCTAATTTGGTCCACCCGTAAATACATACATACCTACACATACATACACAGATCACGTCTTTATCCCTTACGGGGTAGACAGAGCCTAAGGTAACAGGTACCTACAGGCCACATTTAGCAAGATTGTGGGCGTATAGGTGGAAAATGGAATCAAAATAGAGATCGGTTGCTAGCCTCATCGCCTAAAACATGTTTCCTATGATTTTCGCCCATTCCCTCGATGGGCTTTTACCACCCGTAAAAATGCTGCTATTTTCGAATCACTGATCTTTGATAGAATCTTTTTTTACTGTTGTTAATCAAAGTTTATTTAGAACCTGGGTCTTTTGGTGCTAGCAACCTTTGACGGAAACTAAAGTTGATATCATCAACAAAAGTTGCTCTCTCGCCATAGCTCCATTCTGTCGCCAAAAGTAAAAGTTTTCTTAGTTACAGATTGATGGATACAGTGAGATCTGACAAATTAAAGTATTACAGACAACCGGGTCTGAGGTCACCATTCACTTTCTATGTTATTGCCATGAGATGGGGACAGGCGGAGATGTTCTATGAAAGGTTTAATGAGGAAATATTTTTAACTTATCACTCCATAATACAGTAATAAAAATTATAAATAATGAAATTAAGCAAGATTTTAAAACAGACTAGAACTAAAACTGTAAAGTAAATACGTCGCCAAATATTCCGGCACATGCATCGACCACAAGACGCTGGCCGCATTGCCTCTCTGAACTGTCATTCCTAGCCTTTATATTACTAAATCGGGATGAGAACGGGATTGAAAAACCTGTCATTCTGTAAACTTACGTCAAAATATCTACCAGTCATAATGATTTTATAAAAAAAAAACATAGACAAAAAATGTTCCCACGTTTTTTTCTGTTTTAAGCTAAAGTTTTTACGAAATCCAAAAAGACAACAACCAAAATTCTTTCAAATGTCATCTCCGCCTGGTTCTCTCACACCCACTATTGCATATGTTATGCACAAAAACCTAACGTTAAATCCTCCGACAATACTCGCCGTTGCGACATGACCTCCGGTGACCCCTTGGGCAACTTGTGCCTTATGCCAGCCGGGTCCACACCAACTGCTAGCCTCTCTAAGGTACGAGGCGTATCTGTCACGCATGTACAAACGAGTCTGCATCTCACAAGCGTCAGAAAAAAGTCGACTAAATCGATTAATCGTTTACCATAATCAATCTATGTCAGTCCACTGCTAGACATATGCGTCGCTCAAAACAAGTTAGTTTACCGTGTCACACAGACTCTGCTACCTTTTACAAATCTTCACTCCATCTAGCCACGTCCTACGCTTGCCGAACCGCGGTCTCGCTCAAAAACATGTTTGTTTACTCAAGCGATTTGTTCTTAGACAGGATATCGCCAGCCCACTGTCACTTCAGTTTACATAAATGCTTAAATGTTAGGTTAGCGAAGAGTAATTAAATTTGTTTTTAGTTGTAGATACTATCTTATATCTGCTTATGACACAGCTCGACCAAATAAATACTATAACAAATAGTAGCACCAAATGTTACAGCTAAAAAAATACTTATGTATGTTTTATAACTTGCTACAATCTTACGACAAACAATTTTGTCTAATAATCGTAGTAAAAAAACGTTTATTTCAGACAACAGCGTTTGGTCCATATTTTTTTAGTTAAAATCGAATATTAAGTATGTTTATGTTAGTATGTCATGTTACAATAAGGGTAAGCAATTTAGCGTAAAAAGTATATAATAAGACTAATAAAATAATAATAATAACGATGAGTAAATGTTGTATATTATAAATTTGGGTTCCCATATATTATATTCTTTGATGGCATTTATTGATAATGCTTCTAATTCAGAATAGTCTTCACTAAATAAGCAAGCTTTGACTCGGGTCACCTGGACTCATTATGCACCTGTTCCATAAAGTTATACGGTTGGTGTGAATCCGTTAATTTTTGCAATCTATCTTATGATCAAAATAACATTAATTTAATTGCAGTTTGCGTGGTTTTATTGCCAGAAGTGTATTGCTGGATCACTTTATAGGCTTAATGTAAATTTTACATCAGATCATGTGTGTGTGTGTGTGTTATGGTTGTGTTTTAAAAACAAGTGAAGAAAATCGGGAGTCTGTTTGACACATTATAATCATGAAGTGCGGTTTCAAACCCCGTCGGTTTTTTGATAAACCGAATTCAAAATTCAAAATTGAAAACTTTATTTTACAAATAGGCCGCCAAGGGCTCTTTTACATGTAATTTTTGGAAACTACCAGCGCATTCGGAAAACCATCATTGCCAAAAAGAATGCGCCGCAAGAAACTTGGCAGAAAGTCATCAAAAAAATACATTCAGGTACAATAATGCTGCTTTTAAACAAATGCTTGGGTTAGGTAATTTGAACATTTTTACTATGGTTTTTCATTGTAATTTTCGATTCAAAATCTTGTTTATCCTTTGACGTACCCTGTACATCGATTAATGAGACAATTTTTCAACCAAAATAAATAAAGACGTTCTATATTTTTTCCTAACTTCTATGCCAGCATAGAAGAAAAACATACATAAACATGTATATTATTATGTACCTACGTACGCTATATCCTATAATTACGTCATGAACGTGGATTCGATTTGATCAGTGACTCATGACTATAAATCAGGACGAACAACAACAACTCTAGTACAGTCAGAATCAATATAATAATAGTAGATTAATGCCGAGGCCTGGGAAGTAGCCAATTGCTAGATGAGTTGCATCCAGCAATTGCTCTTCCAGCCGAGGCAGCTATAATGTTTTTCTCAAGCATTGAGAGGAAATGAAAATACATTTTGCACTAAACTTCCTTGCAACTTAGGTGGTTTTCACGTTCCCGCCTTTTTTAAGTTTTTTTTCATATCATCCGTCACCGTAATTTATTTGAGACATTGATAAAAACGTTAGACTGGAACAAAACGCGCACTCCTCGGCCATCGACTTGGCTGTATGGCATTGTTGTTCATTATTCCATAGTCTCTTTGACTTTTTAATAAGTTAAAAACAAATGAATAACCGTCCAGCAATCCGATTTATTGTCAGAAAATCGCGCCTGCGATGTAATTTGGCCGTCAACGAGGCCCTTCGTGTTCTGTTACTTAGAATACAATGACGACATTTACGACAATGTTTGAGAAATAGTATATTCTTTGTACGTTCACCGACATAGGTACGTAGCCAAGCGAATTAGCTCGTTGAAGTGGCAATGGGCAGGCCATATAGCACGAGGAACAGATGGTAGTTGGATGGATGGTGGTCGAGTGGAGACCGAAGCGTAGGACGTCCACCAACGAGGACGGATGACCAGTAGGCTTACCTAACTCGCTCGCAATCGCCATAGTATTCATTTTGACAGTTCTTGTATGGATGTGACAGCTAGCCGATTTCGATGCCAATTGTCAGCCCATACATGAACTGCCAAAATGAACACGATGGCGATTGCGAGCGAGTTAGATAATAAGCCTACTGGTTAAGGTCGCAGGTTCGCGGTGGATGCAAGCCGCTTCGAACCAAGGCAACTGGAGGTCTATGGGGGAGACCATTTCCAACAGTAGACGTCTTATAGCTGATATGAAGATGTTTCTTGCAAATTAAGTAAATTAATGAATAAAATAAATGGTAACTGGTATTTTATACTTTTCACCGCTAGCGACACCTAACGGCAACAAACTAATTTTATAGTATTTTAACTGCGGCCCCGGCCCTTTTATACTGAGAGAAGGCTTGTGTCCAGCAATGGGATCCGATACGTGCTCCGCAACTAAATATAGCTGAAAGAAACTTCAAGCATCGAGATACAGGATGTGCAAAAAAATGAGAATATTATTCTAATGTATTGTCAAGCAGTGTACAAATATTTTCGAGCACAGATAAGTTGAATGTACAGAACAAACAATAGTGCAGCATAATGGGCTGGCAAGTGCCACGGTCACTTGACGTTCTCACGCTACATCTATCGGTTGTAATACTGCGCCCACGCTGACAAGAGTAGCGGAAAGCTGCTCATTACTGGGTTGAAAATATTGAGATCACTTTCTAGTTTTTTTTTACATTTCATAGACTATGTACTGATTTACTATTGGCCTTAAAGTGAGAAAGCAAAGGTTTGTTAATTGTAAATTGAAAAGATTATATTTAGTATCGTTCCAGGGACTGTTTTAAGTCAAATCTTGAAACTAAAATTCGTCGCATTTTTATTGTTTAGATTTACTTGGAAGTTATTTTATATATTAACAATGAAAGTATATTCAACAAATTATTTTTTAAGGTATTTTTATTTAGATGTTCGTTTCAATTTAGTCGTTATAGTCTATTTGTTTTTATAATAAGCACAAATAGATGCCACAATTGTACTTAATGTTGAAAATATACTGTTTTTTAATGTATTTTGAATATAAGTTAAAATCATCATAAAATTACATTGTATGTGACCACGGTAGCGAATGCCGCTACAACCCTATTTCTCTATACCCGCCCCGCTACCCGCTCCGCTGCCCGCTCCGCTCGTCACCCATAGCGCTCGTAATCGCGGGTGCCCGAGGCGCTGCGTGCCGGTACTGGTAGCGGTGCATTATTCCCCTGATCACTATGACCCATATTATTCTTATTTATCTTAGTCGTTATTTTGAATTGTTTTGCGTTCAGTTTTTAGATAGACGAATGCTCTGTGGGTGTGTGAACAAGTTAGCCTGAACTGAAGCTAGCCCACGAACCTCCATTTAAGTGTGTATCTTTACGATAAAAAAATTCAATTGCGTCTTTATCCCTTACGGGGTAGACAGAGCCTTAAGTAACAAGACTTAAAGGCCACGTTCAGCATGATTGTGGGCGTATGGATGGAAAGGGGATACAACAGTGATGGGTTGCTAGCAACATCGCCTATATAACATGATCCCTAAGATTTTCGCCCAATCCCTCTATAGGCTTTTACCATCTGCGCGGGAAGAGAAGCAACTGGTACATTCTATGTTTTTTCTTTGCTCTCAGACCAGCATGGAAGAAAATGTAGTAGGATGCATTTTAGAAGGAAATTATATTATAATTATCTTTTTTTTAACCTCCTGTATTTGAATTTTTATTTGCTGCACTATTTTGTGGAGTAGTTAAGTGAAACTAGATAAATCAATAAATAAATATTTTAACTAAAACAACACAATATGTAGACAAATACTTTATTCATTTCAATGTTAAAGTGAAATTTTGGTGACAGTCAGGACTGTGTTCGGAGAAGGAAACTCTTTAGCGGTTTTTCTCATTGTCTTGCTATTTGGTATAAATAATGCAGGATAGACGACAATGCAAGTTCAGCAAACAAAGCTTCCATTAAAAATGTCATTGACCGGGAATCAAACTCAGGAGCTAAAGCTTCATGGACTCACGAACTACTAAACAATCCGTTTGTCCATTAAGGTATCAGGATCTTAACAAAAATCAGTAAAACAGACTCCATGCTATCCAATGTATACATACACACATACACAAATCACGTCTCTATCCCTTACGGGGTAGACAGAGCCTAAGGTAACAGGTACCTACAGGCCACATTTAGCAAGATTGTGGGCGTATAGGAGGAAAATGGAATCAAAATAGTGATGGGTTGCTAGCCTCCAATGTATTATTTTTTTTATTTCTGATCTTTTTTTTTAACATAATATACTCGTCAGAAAAACTTATAAATGATACTAAAAACTAGAACACTGTAAAATCCAAAAAGCAAAGTTAAAAATTAAGTTAAAAATTCGAAGGCTTACCCACCTGCTATGGGTGGTGTAGGGGTATAGCACGCATCATTGAATGTTGAGGATCCGGCTTCGAATCCCGACCATTGCTTTACTTTTCGGATTTTTCAGTGTTCTAGTTTTCAGTATAAGCCATTTGATAAATATTAAAATTCAAAAATGTATCACAAGATTTTTTCCACAGCCGACCTCCGCGTGTATATATGTTAATATGTATTTGTCAACCATGTTAGCTTATCATACGGATGTGTGTCTGTCTTTGCTCTCTAGTTTTCTGATTCCGTTAAGTATTCATAATGAAGCACTGTTTGTGTGCATAATTAGAGTTTTTTGGATTTTCTAAAAATTTTCTAAAAATTCTAAGACTTTAGTGATTGTGCAATGTGTAATGAGAGTGTTAGGATGCGTTTCTAATCGACACTCCTCATATACTTCACTTTCATGTTTGTTTGTCTGTACATCTGTCACTATTAAATTTTTTAATTTTCTCTGGTTACTTTGAAATTCGAAATTCAAAACTTTATGTTGCAAATAGGCCGCCAATGGCTCTTTTACATGTCTTTTTTTTTAAACTACCCGCGCATTCGGAAATTTATTTTAATTAATAGAATTTATTAAATGGATGTATAATATTTTCCCGAGCTTTAAATTATATTGGGCTATAGTAGAAATATATAAAGTCTCTACTAATCAAAGTAAAACGAAGAAGATATTAGAAAAAAAGAAGGAGAAAAAAAATTAAGTTCAGTGGAGGTGTAAAACGCCTCCACCGTCAAATAAATTAATTGGAGATGACTCCAATGTCGAAGAGAAAAAAAATGAAACATACCTACATTTCATGTCAAGTAATCAATAAGCTTTTGGATTCCGAAGGCAAGCTTACGTCTGGTAATAATAATTTTACCTGTTTGAAGCGTTATATACTATTTTAATGCTATTAACTATATCTCCATTCGCCGAACAGCCTGCTTATGACCATATATGACTCATTGGCTATTGACATCATATTCGCTTATTCACCGACACGTGTTGCTCCAAATTCTAAATTTGAATCCCACGGCGTTTTTCCTCATTTCACATAATATCATGATTCTGTGAATTTATGATAATCATCTGTACATTTTGGGAGTTTCTCTGTATTTTGTGGTTAGTAGGGGAGACCGAGGAGAGTTGAGACAGAAGGTGAGTTGATACAAAGCCGATTTATCTGAACTGTGACAGTTTATCGGGCTAGTAACTTCGCTAATTCGTTGCTCTTTCTACACTCCACAGTTTGTGTGAAGTTGTGACCTCGCTAACTGTCATAGGTGCTGAGAAAAAGGCTTTGTATCAACTCACCCCTGTCTCAACTTGCCTCGGTCTCCCCTACAACAATCGCTGGAAATGGAAGTAACTTTATGATGTAAATTAAATAACACGTGTTGAATGGTTCTTAGATTGCCAAATATGAAACTAACGTGAGACTCAATGATAATTACACAGAAACGGATAACTCACTTAAAAGTCGAGTGGTGCTCGACATGTGCGTGGCACAGGACTCATTTAAACGGTCGGTCTATAGTTCGTTATCTTTCCTCTAGGAGCGCTCGCCCCGGAAAGAGAAAGGATTAATTTCTTCTTCTTCTTCTTCTTCTTATTTGTGCCGTATCAAGTTGTTATAGCGACGACAACTTCGCCAATGTCAGAGTAACAAAAATATAATTAAAAAATCTTGTGACAAAATGTCGGCAACGTTGTACGGTAATGGTCAAAGACCCCGTCCCCCCTGTCGGGCTCTTAGCCTACGGTCAATGATATCCATCAGAAACTGCCAGGAAATCATTAGGCGATGCCCAGGGTGCGCCGGACCAAACACAGCTCTTCCTCCGGACGGATCCAAAAACGAACCGCAGCTCTTGACCACACGTGGAGGTAACCCGACTCACACCATAAAGTTTTTTTTTTTTTAGACAATCTTAATTACGCATGTCATGTGACATGACGCGGTCCCGCCCACTCAGAGCCAATCCCCGACGATGCGCGAGCGGCGGCTCAAGAAACAAATACCATATTCATTGCGCGTTTTCAACGCTCACTTCCCAACGGTTAACTGTCAAAACCCGCGACGTATTAGACCTTAGAAAATCACTCGCGTGTCGCAAGTTTTCGTGGTACCGTCGTCATTGTCGAATCGGCGCGTGCGCATATTAAGTTTACGGCTGTTTACGTCGCTTAATGCCGTAAAACCGACATGGTCATGATTATCGTCCAAATTGATTACAGAAACGAGCAGATGACCAAAATTTATTGTTTATTTTGTTTACGTCGGAATGGTGATTAACAGACGAACAAAATATTTAGGGCCAGTTTGTATAAAATCATTTAATAATTTATTATCATCAGGGTGTTCTCATTTCCGTGCACCATTTGCTTTTCTTCCCGCGCAGATGGTAAAAAAAGCCTATCGAAGGAACGGGCAAACATTTTAGGAATCATGTTATAGGCGATGCGGCTAGCAACCCATCACTACTTTGATTCCCCTTTCCACCTATACGTTTACAATCACGCTAAACGTGGCCTTTAGGTATTGTTACCATAGGCCCTGTCTACCCCTTACGGGATAAAGACGTGATTTATGTATGTATGTATGTCACCAAATAGGAAACGTTTTGGAAAAAGGTCAGGTCAGGAGTACCCGAAACCGACGAGCATGTATGAAGAGATTGATGAATGTGGATGAAGCGAAAGAAGTATGTCAGGATCGTAGCAAGTGGAACAAAGTAGTCTCTGCCTGTGGGAAAGAGGTGTGACGGTATGTATGTATGTATGTACGGTTGTATTTAAAACTATGAATGGCTGGTTCCGTTTCGCATAAAGCCATCGTCAAAGAATTCGTCGTACGTCATTCGAGTTCGCGACATCAAATTTTTGTTAATTAATTCAACTTTATACCTTTCTCTCTTATGTTTATTCACGTTTTATCTCAGTCGGGCACGGGTCGATAAAATACCAGTCGTGCACGCGTTTAAGGCATAGGCAACGAGCGAAATTACCATTTTTATCGATCTTGTTCGCGATAAAAAATTATGAGCTCTGGCAATAACTTTACTCCCTTGAACTCGGATCGTTTTTCTAAAAAAAAAATTCGTCTACTTACATTTAAAAATGTATAATATTAACAGATGTCATAGAATTTTTTCCGGAATATTCATTTCTTCTAGTTGTCAGATTTGTTTGATTGAGCGCCCCAACAAAGATTTTTCATTAAATTTTTGACGCAGTTCATTTTAAATTTTGAACTGTGAAACACCTAATATATACATACATACATATATCACGTTTTTATCCCTTACGCGGTAGACAGAGCCTAAGGTAGCAAAACCTTAAGGCCACGTTTAGCATGATTAAGGGCGTATAATAGGTGGAAAGGGGAATCAAAATAGTGATGGGTTGCTAAAAGCATCGCCTATAACATGATTCGTAAGACTTTCGCCCATTCCCTCGTTAGGCTTTTACCATCTGCGCGGGAAGAGAATTAACTGGTAAATTCTATGTTTTTTTTTTGGTAATACGGTCACGTGACAGCTAGTAACAGAGCAAAATTCGAAGGCTTACCTACCTGCTATGGGTGTTGTAGGGGTATAGCACGCGTCGGAATGACGAGGATCCGGGTTCGATTACCGGCCATAGCTTTACTTTTCGGATTTTTCTGTGTTCTAGTTCAGTGTCGTTTAGAAATTCAATGCTGTCTTGTTTAACATTAATAGATAACAACACTCAATCTACTAGGATATCAGGGAAGTGAGGTTCAAAAGTGTCTTAAATTGCTACAAATGCATTGTCTAAGATTTTCAAACTAGCTCAATGTTTTAATGTAGTTCGCCTATCGATTATAACTTGAGCGGCACTCGGCTTTCGTAACCAGGGCTTACGGTGACCATTTTTTATTGTTAGGGTCATCGGACACTGTCGGTGTCGTATTGTATTTTTTATACATATTGAGGAGATTTAGAGCCTCCCATGCAAGGTGATAAATTTATAGAGTCTTATCATCGAAAAGCGTAGCTGTATGGAACGGTTTAATAGTTTTATTTTGATCAATTGGAAGAGTCGGTCGTTGACATTCAAAGTACTTTTTGAATAATGGCTGCCATCCGGATTTGTCATTGTGATTAATTAATGATGACGTCTATCGATTAGTTATAAAAGTGTCGGGTGATGATGATTCGTTAACTTTTTACGAGGTGGTTTCGGAGGCTTATGTAAGTATTTCGTACGATTTAAAAGTTTCATTAAAAAACAATTTGGTAATGCATTTAATGGTTTACGATTTTGCCGCACTATATTTGTTGATTTGAAATGATTAGAAAGTTTGCAAACTGGATAAGGATTCAGTTAAAAAAATAAAGACTTCGAAAAAAACTATAACAAATAGCGTATATGTAAAAGCATACAAATAAGTCCGATTTTCTTCATTCACTTAAAAGTATATTAAAAAATTCCAAACTAAAAATTACAATAACAAGACAAATACTTTGACATTTTTATGCGCATTTCAAAAGTTAGTATCAAATTTAAAAAAATATATAAGAATTCGAACCAGACAAAACCGATTTGTATCTAAATAGAGATCCGTCAGCGATGGTTAACCTAAAAACAGCATCTGAAAGGTTGCCATTAGTAAGGTGTTATCTTAACGTTGCTCAAGTTGGAAAGGCGCAGGTCAGAGTGCATTAGAAACGCGGGCAGCAATAAATGACAGATGAAGAACCAGACAACTGTAGTTGTGGTCCATTAAAATTTGTGGGTTGACGATTTATGAATCTGCTTTTTTGTTTAAACTTAAGTATGTCACGCTTTGAAGAGCAGAGCTAATATTATAAAAAGATACAATGAACGAAAATGATGTTATTTTTTGCAAATTTTGTAGTTCAGTAGGCTTATTACCTAACTCGCTCGCAATCGCCATCGTGTTCATTTTGACAGTTCTTGTAAGAATGTGACAACTAGCTGATTCTGATGCCAATTGTCAGCCCATACATGAAATGTCAAAATGAACACGATGGCGATTGCGAGCGAGTTAGGTAATAAGTCTACAGATTGAAAGGAATTTATAAACAAAACCCATGTCTTAATCAGAGTAACATTCCTTTGTAAATAGCAAAAAAGAAGTTTGCATAAGAGCATTTTAACTGTAGCGAAGAAATGTAAGAAACAAGGCATGGCGAGGATATTTCTATAACCATGTAGAAATATTTACTCTAGACGATGATAGTACAATAATGATGTTTCCGACTGCTAATGTATATTCTTGTTCACTTACCTCTTGAACATTTACTACTTACTAAACTTACTAATACATGGCTTCTTTTCGCAGTCTCTGAAGTAAGTACATATAATAATTTACAGACTTTCCTTACCACCAATTTCCTAAATGCCTCTACTTCTTGAGCCAACTTTATGTCAGGTGCTCTTTTCTCGGTATCAGTAACACATATCTCCATTAATGATGCTGTTTAACGCTGTATCGACCACTATATTCCCAAGTTACCTTTGACCGTTCGTAGCGTGGCACTCTGTTTCGCAGTAATAGTCGATAGTCAAATAAAGATAAGAAAACTATATACTTCGCGTAGGTTTTTAATTAGATTACGCCTAGCGCCAACCGTTATAGATTTCGTGATTACATAAAACTTATGTTTATTTTTCTCTCTGTGCATAATATTCGTGTCAGTTTTTAAATTATGTAATGATGACCTTGAGTTAATTCCGTATTTTTATTCAGAAACTAATGGTTAGCTTCGTTAATAAACCAGTTCGATAATAATTTTATTTGGAGTAGTAAATTGTGTAACCTTTATTTTGGTCTAATAAATTCTGTAACAGACGATGTATCACCTATCAAGTATATAATTAAAGCTTTTTGATATAGTTCCGTGGAACTAAATTGATTTGATTTATCGTTGAAAAATAATAAGATCATAAGTTTTTTGAGTTACTACATCGAAATGTCAGCAATAGATCATTAGGCGCTTATCCGGTTGCTTGAAAAAATATGTATCAGAAAATCGATAGGTACAATACTAAAATTAGTGTCATTTCAAGTTAAATTTGCATATATATCAGAACTTAAAACTTTTTAGGGTAGCAAACCAAGATTATTAAATGTACACCAAACGAAACACATGACATTTTCATCCTTACATTTACACCGCACAAAAATTTGCACAATCCATCACCTACAAACAAACGTCGCTGAGCGGTACAACCGAACTGTCAAACAGGTGAACGGTCAAGGCAAAAAAACTAATACCCATTTATCGCCAAGAAAAAAAACAATTAAGCCTTCATCAACTTTTTAATTGCAGAATTAGCAGTATATTACATGCTTCTCATAATGCTCAAGGAAAGCTTCCGTTTGCAATAAACTTTCTGGACATAATTAATGTACGCCGTCAAATATCACTTTACGATTCGTCTCGAATCCGAAATCAATCATATGTGCCGGTGAAAAGAAGGTTTTTGCGGCACAATTTACAAGTTACAGCGGAATGCCTCTATTTAAAATAACATTCGCCATTGTGACCATGTTTAGTTTCTTTAGATTAATGGATATCGAGAGAGACTGCTAGTGCTGTAAGTTTCCCATAATATTTAAGGGTTCAAACATTTTGTGCCAAGTATTTGTGGAAATAACTGTATCACTACAATACCGCACCTGCACTGCATAGATGCGAGTGGGTATAAGTCAATTTTTTCTGCAACTGTGCTGTGTGTAAAATTTTTTGCTTTTTGCTTCGGTCAAATCGCAAGGATATCCAAAAGTATTTTTCTAAAAAGTAGGTTCTATTTCGTTCTTTAACTTAATGTGTAGGTACCTACATTTTAATATCTGTGTTCAGAACATGAAAAGTTATGAAAAAGTTTTGTGTGGAAAAGGTAAAACGTCAAAGTGACAGATGACGGATGGGATGACCACCGGTTTCTAAAGCTTCTAAGACTAAGATGGTAAGTTTAAAGACTTAGTAGTTTTCGCTGAATGCTCCTAACTTGAGACGCCCACCAAAAACAAGTAATTGTTTCCACCATTATAAAATATAAAACATTTATTATAATTTTTCGGCTTGTCAGTCAGTCTATTGAAAGTCGAGCGTAACTTATCGATAATTGGATATTTATCATTACATCGAATTACTGCTGCCGATCTGACTTAAATAATGGAGTGTGAAAGAAATACGAGTGTTGTAATTAACGGAGGTTTTCGTGCCACCACTTGGTCTGTGAGAAATTTTTGTTTACGTGCACTTTCGAAGCTGAATCATAAACTATCCTAGAACGTTTTAACACTTCATAGTAATTTTCCTTGTCAGCTGTTTCGATGTCTTTGTCAGATTTATCGTAAGAAGGTTAAACCGTAAAAGTAAACATAAAAAAGAAGTAAAAAATCTTGATTCATTTGATAGTACCTATCCCTGTGTCCCTGGTGAGCAGTAGATGTTCCGCGGGAGTTGGTAATTGTGTCGTACAGACACATCATTCAAACAGATGACGCTTGGCGACAAAAAATCGCATAGTAACAAGGTCACGTGACAGTAACAGATAGAAAAATTCGAAAGCTTACCCACCTGCTATGGGTGGTGTAGGG
The DNA here is from genome assembly GCA_949127965.1 of Pandemis corylana. Lineage (NCBI taxonomy): Eukaryota > Metazoa > Arthropoda > Insecta > Lepidoptera > Tortricidae > Pandemis > Pandemis corylana. The sequence continues at coordinate 13,570,765 of OX421863.1, forward strand.
GTATAGCACGCGTCACGGAATGACGAGGATTCGGGTACGATTCCCGGCCATAGCTTTACTTTTCCGATTTTTCTGTGTTCAAATTTTCAGTTCGTTTAGAAATTTAAGAAGGATTCACATTCACCATTCAGTTTGCTGTACATTATGGTGCATTTTGATGAGGGACTACCAGACTAGGAGCAGATCCTCCTCATCCAGTAGCAACATGTGGCCTGCTTAGAGTGATTTATGGGGAACCTAGCATAACCTGGAGTACAGCAAGAAGCTTTCTTCCGTGCTGGTCTGGTGGCAAAGAAAAAACATAGCCACCACTAACCAGTTACTTCTCGTCCCGCGCAGATAATAAAAGTGAATCGAGGGAATGGGCGAATATCTTAGGAATCATGTTACCACCCATCACTATTTTTTTTTTTTTTTTTTTTTTTTTTTTTTTTTAATTTATTAAGAAACAAACAGTTATACATAATCAAGTGATGGTAATTCAATAAATACAAATAGACCTATAGTTTCCTTAAAGTATAAGTCAAAGAAAACGTAGCCAATACACAAAGCATATTTTGATTCCCTTTTTCGCCTATACGTCTACAATGATGCTAAACGTGGCCGTTAGTTGTCGTACTTTAGGCTCAGTCTACTCCGAAAGGGATGTATGTAGAGGCTTATCGAGAAGTGCAAAAACCTATAGGATTGCCTCGCTCAAGCCTGGTACTTTTTTTAGTCTAATATTACCTCAGCGGGTTACAAAGGTAAGACTAGGAAAAGGTCTAGTCATCCTTTTAACCCGTCAAGCGTCCAAGCGACTACAGTAGTCCCTAACTTTTTCGGGCGGGATGCTTAAAGAGAGAGCGAGAAGCATATAGCGAGTTTTCGCTGGCTCTTCCGAGGGAAGAAGACCTGGCCAGTGGCGTGAATGCATAATGCAGTCCCTAGGACATTTCCCGCCCGAAAAAGTTAAGGACTACTGTAGTCGCATGGACGCTTGACGGGTTAATTCTCAGCATAGTTTTATGGTCAAAAGTAGGAATTTACTGTCGTCAAAGAAATTATGTAACAAGGAAATGATACTAATAAACTTATTTGTGTCTGACGCGAATCAATACTGCTTATAACTGTTGAAACCGTTCCCTTTCAATTCCCTCCCAATTTCCCTTAACTAGCACAAAAAATAATAACCCATCATCATAGAAATGATTAACACCGCGGACAATTACCATCAAGTTAAAAATGGGGCCTGTCTCATCCAAATTCTTAGGATCTATAGATCGTGAGGTATAATTTATCATTTGTATCTCGATTCGATTGTGATCTAAGTGTTCGGATAATAATATGAGGTAGCAGCTACTGATATAATTGTTAGCGCCTGGAGGCATGTTTCTTTTTTTTAATACCGACAGTGAGAGGTTTGGTTCTGATTAAAGCACAGATATCGATTTTACTAATGACTTCTAAATTTGAGCGGGTCGGTGTGAATTTTTTAGCAACCAAGCTGTTTTCTAAAACGGGTTCAACCAAGTAGAAAAATATTGTTCGAGTTAACATAACTTTTCGGTCTTATGTCATTTTTGGATTTTTCGTAATTTTCGAAGTTTTCGTATTATTCGAAAATTTCACAAGATATGAAGTCTGCAATAACGGCAACGCCATGGACGTAAGCTAGCACAACTGTTACAACTACTTTACTTTTTTTTATTGCTAGACATTCAATCACCGAACCGGATAGATCAAAGCTTTTTCAAAATACTAATATCGCACAAAAAGCAAAGGTCAAACTCATCTAAAAAAATACGGCCAAGTGCGAGTTGGACTTAAACAAATGAAGAGTTTCGCACCGTGCAAGTTATTGTTATAGTTAAATCATCAAAAGGCAAAAAGGCTGAACAAACATTTTTGTTGGGAAATCACATATTTAATTAAACTTACCTACATTTATTTCTAATTGGAATTTACTTTTTTATGTTATTCAAGCTCTGGCGAAACGATATATTCTCAAAATATATAAGGCTAACTCACGGTTGTAAGTCGAGGACGATCTAACTAGTTTTGGTCTGTTTGAAGTCCTTCCTCAGGGAGCACTTTAATTGTCTATGGAGGCGCACAAAGCACTACCTCTCCACTTGCGCAGAGAACGTCAGGAAAACAGAAACGGAAACTAGAAACGTCTAGTTCACCCTAATATACATTAATACGAGTGTGAGAAGGACGGTGCCATTTAAACTTGGGAGTACTCGTAGATGTAGACCTAAGGTAGCGTTGGCGATCATTCCCGACATATAGTCGTGCGTTAATGGCACCTTTTAAGTATGGAACCCTAAATAATGGTCCATACCGCAAGAATGTTCCGACCCATGTCGATCACTTAGTTTCAACAGCTTCATTACACAACTAAAACAAAAACGACGTAAGCGCACACACAAGATACAACCATACGACGTTGTTCCACTAAACTATCTATTAGAGTATCAAGCTAAATTACAAAGTATGGCATTAATGACCCTGTATCGTATAATTACAGCCGCCGACAATTATAAGAGATTATAGGATCGAAGGCTCTTCTTCTTTTTTAACATGGGCCCCATCGATCGATGCGATGATTTCTGCCAAAGTAATAAATGCAGTTCAAAAATCATGTGACAAAAATGTCGGCAACGTTGTACGGTAGAACACGGCCAAAAGACCCCTCCCCTGGGCTCTTAGCCAACGGATAACGATATCCCTCAGCATCTGCCAGGAAATCATTAAGCGATGCCCAGGGTGCACTGGCACTGCTTTTCCCCTCGGACGGCAAAAACGAACCGCAGCTCTTGACCACACGCGGAGGTAACCCCACGCGAAGGTTTATTTTGACGTTTTTGCGCGAAATCTATTTTTAACTTTGGTCTACTTTAGTATATTTGGATGGGCGTTGGGGCTGTAAGATAGAGTTGCGACCAGCTAGCGGAAGGCGAAAAGTTGGTAGGCAGGTGGATGGACGATCTGATAAAGTTTGATTCGTCGTGGAGGTCTTTGGGGTAGGCCTATGTCCAGCATTAGATGGTACCCTGGCTGATAATATGTTGATAATGATGATATTTATACTGAAAACATATCAAACAAAATAACGTAATTTTCTTCTTTTTCAAAAATGTTTTCTTCGGTTTTTCATAAGAGTTCTTTGCAACAAAAGCATTCTATAAGTAAAAAATTATATGACTACGTTTTGTTGCTGATATGTAGCGATACAGGTGCAGGAATTGTGTCAAATGCGTGGATCAAGTTTTTCTGGTCATCTACTAAGCATGTTAGTAATGACATAACATTCCTTCTAACAAACTGTACTACATTTTGTACCCTCGCTGATGAGACAGAAAAACAACAAGAAATAGTCGACCCACCCAAATGAAAGTACACGAGAAGCTCACAATATGACGAGCATAATCACACCGCGAATTAATTCAATTCCAAATCAACCTTTAATCGTTTCATCTGTATCAAATTGGTGCAATAAAATGCAATGATTTCAAAATGTACCGGATATTATTAAAAAAAAAACGATCACACGAAACTTGTCAAAAAAGTGAAAGTGAAGTAAATTCTGTGGGGCCGTTAGATACCGAACTGCTCGGGTTGCCAGTAAAATAATAACAGATCTCATGTTATTACGTTCTGCAATCATAGCTTTTGAACCTGTCGCAATGTTAGGCGGAGGCATAGTGTTGCCATCAGGTTTATCACAATTTATAGCCACTTTTTTGGAAAGATGAGATAAAAAATTCTAAACCACACTGAAAATTAGAACACACAGAGAAATCCGAAAAGTAAAGCTACACCACCCATAGCAGGTGCGTAAGCCTTCGAATTTCTCTATCTGTTACTAGCTGTCACGTGACATTGTTACTATGCCAATTTTTGTCGCTAAGCGTCATCTGTTTAAATGATGTATCTGTATGACACAATTAAAAACATGAGATGAAACACCAGACGTCTTACCATGACGTCTTAATGCAATTCAGTTCAGACTCAGTTCAGGTTTCAGCTGTCATTTCTGGCATGGATCTCGACAGCGAGCGAACATAAACTGAATCGGAATTGAATAGCATTAAGACGTCATGGTTACCCCCCAGTATGCCGTCCAGTGCAGTCCTACAAACGCGCACCAAAATATAACTTTAATAAGTACTAATGCAAAACACGCACACAATCAAAAAAAAATTTTGTAAAATTGCCAGTCCTATTTTTAACAGAGAGGCAAATGCCGTCAATGCATGGTTATAAGGTAACTAAGTGAAACCATGTATTTTTTACATTTTAGTAACTAGTAATGACGTTATATATTTCACCAAAATATATTTTCCATATGATTTATTTACATTTTGGCTGATCGACTGCAACGGACACCAAAGAGCTGGCAGCTTCCTCGCACAGCGAATTAGTATTGCAATACAGCGGGAAAATGCTGCCAGCATCTTTGGCTCAATGCCGCGGTCAGTAAGTTTTTAGATATATTTTAATTTTATTTTAATTAATTTATTTTGTAATACATTTATATTTTACATATTAAACATATTTTAGTAGTTAAATGTTAAAAACGACCAAAGTTGAAAATATTTTTCAAGTTCCAGTCCGCATTTTTTAAATGAACACAATTGGCATATTTTCGTCATACCACATGATAAATTAACAATAATCGTAATTAATATTTTAAAAGCTCATTGTGCACAAATCTTTAGAAGTGATCGTCTGCCTAGTACACGCCCGACGCACACATCCGCGCGGCCTATGGCGACGGAATGACCTCACGCACACACGCGCGCGTTCACCTGCCGCGATCCACTCGTGCGCACTGTCACATGTTAGGCCGGGGTCGCACAGGGCGGAATTTATAATGACTTTTATTTAATGAGAGTTAAAAACCTGTTAAATTATGCTATTGCAAATTACTTTTCCTTTTCTTCTCCGTATCTAAAAAGACTACTCCGAATACTTTTAAGGGTGAATTGTTATTTTTGCTAATTTGGAAATTATTTCAAATCCGTTTAAAAGTTCAGCATAATTGAAATACTGACTAGACTACTGTTAGACTTACTGAGATTATTAAAGGTAGCATCATTGGTTACCGATCATTGTTATTAACGATTCAAATTTACATACATACCGTCACGCCTCATTCCCATGGGGGTAGGCAGGGATTACTTTGCTTTGCTACGGTCCCTGTCTTACCTCTATCGCTTCATCCATAAATTTCCGATTCACATTAATTTAATCAGGTGCATCAATACTAACACATCAAATATATATTTTTTGACGTGATAACGTCTTATAAATCGATAAACGCCGGTTGCACTCACGAAAAAGCGTGACTCATTGCGTTACGTTCCGCATGACGTCAGTGTGCAAGCGAGAGCGCGGAACAAGAGATAGAGAGGCCCGATCTTATATTGTCAAAGAAAATTATCATCTATCAAAACAATATACGTAGCCTAATGTACCACCGTATTAAACAGTAAACTCTGACATTCCACGCACACACTCGCGGCATCGATAGAGCATCGCGCCTGCGTCACCTGTCGACTCGGCCGCGACCTCCCATCCAGCCACGTTATTAATACACTATTGGTCAATACACGCACACACACACACCCAGCCGCACCAAAAGCAACCTTACCCGACAGACTCTAGGCTTGAACTTGTAAAACTGCGTCTATTTTTAATCCATTGAAGAGCAAGCCGCACACGCGTGCATTACGAAGGTGTCCGCATGTGTGTAGCGACATCAGTTTTGAATGGTTATCGATACTGCTGGATTGAGTCTCGTTTCTATCATGTATGGGGAAGGCTCGGTTTCCTTTGAACTAGGAAGCGATATTGGATAGAGCACGGCGTAACGTACTGGGGTCGTGGGAAGCTAGAGCCGGCGATTCGGTTGGTTATACCGACTTAACGGTATGGTTTTCGGTAACATTCGTACTGGACGCAATCATCTTTGATTGTGTTTTAAACCGTTCTGTCACTTCGGCAACTCCTTTTAATTATTGTTGGATTGTTGCGTGCGGTTTGTGAATTGTTAAATCGTTTGATGTTGCGAGGGTTCGGGCGTTTCTCATACTTAGTTTGTTTTGTTGCTATGTTTTGATCGTTGGGCCTCTATTCGGCGCTGATACGCCTAAGCCAACCATTTGCAGAGCCTAACGTTTAATTTGCTGTTCGGCGTCGCCAAAATGTCAGTTTGCCGAACGCAATCTGATGAGAACGCGATGAGTTAAGTAAGCTATTTGGGGCGCTTCGTCATTTTTGTTGGGGATTTTCAACAGCTGTCGAAGTGTGACAGAAAAAAGAGGAGTTCTGACCGCATATCCTATCAAATCTATGTCAAGCTATCTAATAATTATTTATTCAGTGCGATCAGATCAAATTCATCAAAATGTAAGCCCTGTTGGATTGAGTCCTGTGTTGTTTATGATCGTGTTCATTTTGACAGTTCATGTATGGGCTGACAATTGGCATCGGAGTCAGCTAGCTGTCACATCCATACAAGATTTGTCAAAATGAACACGATGGCGATTGCGAGCGAGTTCGGTAATAAGCCTACTGGTTATCCCGCCTGATGATTTTTAAGGCGGCCGTTTGCTATATATTTTTGAAACATTATCATTGATATAAAATAGTTTTAGTTAGTTGTTGGTCTGGGAGCAAAGGAAAAACATAGAATGTACCAGTTGCTTCTCGTCCCGCGCAGATGGTAAAAGCCCATCGAAGGGCGAAATTCTTAGGAATCATGTTAGGAACCCATCACTATTTTGATTCCTTTTTCCATCTGTACGCCTACGGTCATGCTAAACGTGGCCTTTAGGTTTTGTTACCTCAGGCTCTGTCTACCCAAGGGATATAGACTTGATTTTTGTATGTGTATGTATGGAAAAAATTTTTTCACTGGTTATTAGATCGCATTGAGCCCTTTTGTGAATCCTCTACTAGTACCATGTAAGTCTATTTTATATTATTGTTAAGACCTCGTGTTAGGTCCGTCCAGATTGCTGCCACCGTGCACGCTAATCCTGCTGCCAAGCAGCAGTGCTTGCGTTGTGTTCCAGCGTGGAGAGTAAGACAGCCGGTGAAATCATTGGCACAAGAGGTATTCTATCCTAGCCCTCTTGGCTGGCAACGCATCTGGTAACTAACTTGTCTTATAAAAAAGCATCAAAACAAGGATATGACCTACTTAATATTCGTTATTAAGATTGATATTTCGCACGGCAAAGGTCAAAAATTAAATCGTACGCACAAAGATGTGTACAAAATAAATTAAGGCAGATTACTGTGTGATTTACGACTTTAATCAAAGAGAACGCGAGCAAATGTCAGTTTCATGCAATATGTCAATGATATGACGAAATGCATCATAACATATTATGAATAATTGAAGGCAGCAACATAGCATTTGAAGCTATAATTACGCTCCGAACAGAATATATCTCTAAATCAAATTTGTTCTTTTGGTTATTGATTGTATCAGGCGTTACTTTCCGAAGGTCTACATTAAGTAACGAAAACAGTGAATGATTCTTCGTCACACGTATAAACAGCTATGTTTTTGCGACACATATATCATCACTACATAGTATAAAACAAAGTCGCTTTCTCTGTCCCTATGTCCCTATGCATGCTTAGATCTTCAAAAGTACACAACGGATTTTGATGCGTTTTTTTTAATAGATAGAGTGATTCAAGAGGAAGGTTTTTATATATAATCCTACGCAGACGAAGTCGCGGGCAGAAGCTAGTTTATATTTTAAACGCTAAAGCTTGTGACGATTTGAGCGAGTGTGTGTGTATGTTTGTTCCTTCTTCACGCTAAAACTGCTTGGCGGATTTGGATCAAATTCGGAACGGACATACCTGTTAACTTAGGTTAAAATTTAAGCTACTTTTTATCCCGTCAAATTGTAAAGTTTCCGTGGAATAGCGATAAACATGTCAGCTTCTAATTCTACGCGACGAAGTTGCAGGCAGTAGCTTAAATCAATTATAACTATGTTAAACGCTGGGTTTTATTGGGTCAGAGCAAAAAAAAATTGAAATTTACCAATATTTTTTCTCGAGTCTTATAAAATATTAATTTATATCAATGTCTTTATCCTGTGCATGTTTGAGTTTGGGATCAATCATAGCAATACCCTCTTCACCATAAGGGCACACTTGGCCCGTGCCCAGAGCCCCCAGTCTCAGGGGGCCCCGAAAGACCGACAATTGCTCTCACACATTTATACTAAATTATTGTAATTCACTTTTTTTACTTTCCAAAAGGGCGTCAAATTCTTGTGTGCCCAAGGGCCCCCGCCTAGTTTAAGACGGCCCTGAATCAATAGTCGTATGATATTTATTCACTTTTCTTTATTAACCTAATTCATTATTTTCTTTGGCGTCCACTTTATTAACATAAGTACTTAAAACTTATTAATAAAAGCATTAAACCAAAACTCCGATACTTTTCATCCGATAGTCAACAAGTCAATCATATCTTCCACGAACTAACGGGTCGGCCCTTTTCTTAAATCATACATTTAATAGCTTCATTACAGAATGTTTTTCAATCGGCCATATTCGCAATATGAAAACCGCCTCAAATCCCGTGCGCTTAAGCACTTATATTAATTAAAGGTAATAATGCGTTTAATTAACAAAAGTGTTAAGTGTGCGTGGGGATTATTAACTCGGGTTCTGTGGCGTATTAAAAGTAATTACTATGTGTGATTAATAATGCATTAACCTAACGGTTATTGGTGTAATAAACTAAGCTTTTGAGAATAATGCTCTTTCTTGCATTATTTCCTCATTACTATGAAATTAAAAAAAAATAATGTACCAGTTGCTTCTTTTCTCGCGCAGATGCTAAAAGCCCATCAAAGGAAGGGGCAAAAATCATAGGTTTCCTGCTATAGGCAACGCGGCTAGCAACCTACAATCCTACAATCTTGCTAAACGTGTCCAGTAGGTCTTGTTACCTTTTTGGCTCTGTCTACCCCGTAAGGGATAAAGACGTGATTTTATGTGTGAGTGTGTGTGTGTGTGTGTGTGTTTGTGTGTGTGTGTGTGTCATTATAAGAATATGTTGTTACTCACAATTATAGATTTTTCTAAATAATTGAAATTCATGTTACATACTAAAGTACTACCAACAAGATTTTTCTTTATCTTAATATAAGTTTTTCGTCACTCGACCATAATGTTTTTTAGTTTACGAACAACGGCATCAAAAATAAAAATATAATTCAAAGTCCCAAACATCGTTCCTCGGAATCTCGACACGAGTGTGGATAAATACCATACGGAACTCCAAGAATTCGAAGCGGCGACATCAATTGGAAAAATGCGTTATAATTGGAACGAGATAGAACCGATATCGGTACGATATAGAGCCGATATTGGCCCGTAAAGTGTCTCATTAGGAAATTAACGGCTACGCACTAATTGCATAATTTATACATTAGTCGTAATTCTCATATCCGATGGGCTATACAAGAATTTCCTACATACATACAAACATATCACGTCTTTATCCCTCACGGGGTAGATGGAGCCTAAGGTTACAAAATGTTAAGGCCACGTTTAGCATTAAGGGCGTATAGGTGGAAAGGGAAATCGAAATAGTGATGGGTTGCTAGCCGCATCGCCTATAACATGATTCCTAAGACTTTCGCCCATTCCCTCGATGGGCTTTTACCACCTGCGCGGGAAGAGAAGCAACTGGTAAATTCTACGTTTTTTTTGATCTCAGACAAAAATAGTTTTCTGATGTTGATTTATAAATTCCAAAGTTGGTGACTTAGTGCCTACTGCGTCTACGTCTGCGGAGAATTCATTTATCTCGCGCCTGCGGGAACTATATAATTTTCCGGGATGAAAACTATTCTATGTCAGTCCCAGGGTCCCAAGCTATCTCCATTCCAAATTTAAACTCAATCGGCTGGGTAGTTCACGCGTAAAAGCGTAATAGACAAAGTCACATTCGCGCTCATAATTATGTAGTATTAGGGTTCGGATGTTTCGATGAAATATAATGCGTAGATAGCTGGATGTCCCCACGATCCTGTGTCCACGTTCCAGTACTGACCATGACGTTTTGTATTGATGATCGTCATGTCAACCAAATCAAAGTTCACGATTTTTGAAAATTCCTTCGGATGTTTGTAAACTTCTAAAGGAACTTCAATTGCCACATTACTCAAACTGAAACTCAAGTTTTATTGCATAAAAATGTTGTGACAAAGACGTTAATATGTATATAGATTCAAACATTTACCCTGTACTAATATTATAAATGCGAATGTAAGTTTGTTTGTTACGGTTTCACGCGAAAACTACTCACCTACTCAACCGATCATCATGAAATTTTGTACACATGTTCTTAAGAGGTATTAGAAGTAACATAGGAAATTTTATTAAAAAAATATATTTTTTTATGTCGTCACTCTGACGTTATCTGCGCGGACGAAATCGCGGGCAAAAGCTAGTTTATTATAAAATAATCTTAAAACTAAAACTTATTATTATTATTACAATAATAAATATATTATTACGGCACTCGCACTTAGTAACTAATTAGACGAGTACGAGCAACAATTACCTACTTTTATGTTGCAGGAGCATGACAAAAAAAATGTAATAAGTAAACAAAAACAAATTAGTAGCACAGAGAGCCGCAAGGTAGTCATAAGATGGCATATAAAAGGTTATCAGGCGAAGCGTGTAAAAGCTAGTTTTTTTTATGTTAGAGAGGCCAGACATACGAACTAGTGGGTCACCTGATGGTAACATGAAAAATAGTTTGTGTGGCGACCGGCCCCAATAGACTCCGTCTTAATGACGCAGCTAAGAAGGTTATTAAATCGAAATTATGTATCGATTTTTAATCGTGACTATATCGGAAGTCACCGAAAAATATGCTTGACTTTAAGCATAAGTTTTATAGTTTTAATCGATTGAGCTCTGTGGGAAATTGTTTGTTTTGTGTCGTTCATTGGTTTTTAATTAATACCTAAATATGTCGTTGATTTAGTGTCGAGTAGCTTCTACGCCGTTTTCTCGTTGATTTTGTGTCAAATTATGCTACTGATGTTTTTAATTAGTTTCCTTGGTAAGAGTTATTGACTGCGTCCGTTCGGTTGCTTTTTTTAATATTTACCTACATCATGCAATTTATCAATGTTTGGCTCCTGAATAAATAAAGTTTTTGCAATATTTTTATTTTTAGAAACAGATTGATGGATAGATTTTCTTGTGTCTTATCCTAATTATAACCGATTCTAGCCAAAACCAAATGAGAAAGTGTGTTTTCGTTTCGATGTGTCTATTTGACCCTTCGACATACATACATAAATCACGTCTTTATCCCTTACGGGGTAAACAGAGCCTTTTTTTAACGGAGAGGAGATCTTTATGGATGCCTTAGGCACGGGGATGCCTAGGGTTATGTGGAACTCCCCCCCCCCCCCCCCCCCGAAGGGGTTTACCCAAACTAAAAACTCTCCGGTGCTATAACAAGACCTGAAGGCCACGTTTAGCATGATTGAGATGGAAAAGGAAATCAAATCAGTGATGGGTTGCTAGCCACATCGCTTATATAACATGATCCCTAAGATTTTCACCCAATCCTTTGATGCTTTTACCATCTGCGCAGGAAGAAACTTGTTGATTTGATACACAATTTTATTACTCACTCTTCACTCTAGGGTAGAAAAGGTAAACAAAAAAGGCCGGTGTAACATCAACTCACGCGCAGCGGTAAACGGAATAAAACATGGTACCGATTACAACCTCTCAGAGAGTTAAACGGTCATTAGTTAAACACACAGTGGACGGTTATGTTAACAATGCTCGTGTTTGCGTGGTCCGTTAAGACGTAGATTGACCTGTTCTTGGATTTGATAAACGGTGAGAAAAAGCGCGACTGGTGCAGTTGTTTTAGGGTTCGTCACAAGGGCAACACAAACCTTTGCAATCACTTTGCTGTCACTGTCAGTCCGTCTGTCTGTCAAAACCGTGTCACGTTGTCAATTCAATTTTAGGGAATATAGCTCCATCAAAATGTTTGATGATACTGCCAATGTCGAGTTTGGATAAGACACGGCCGATAGACGGCCGATAGACATTGTCTAAGGGAAGACGGGCCCAGCGTACGGGCCCTCCCCTTCTTGGAGCGGTCCTGGCGAAAGCCGGGGCCACCGGGGGAGCGTTTATGGTGAAATCCTAGTGGCATCCCACTGCGTCCCCATCACACCGGATTGAGGCAACGCCGGGGAGTTTTTAGTTTGGGTATACCCCTCCAGGGGGTAGTCCCACATAACCCTAGGTATCCCCGTGCCTAGGGCATCCATAAAGATTTCCTCTCCGTTAAAAAAAAAGGGATAGTGACTAGGATAAAAAAGTATGCTTAGTTGGTTTGGTCACGTAGAGAGGAATGAAAGAAGATTAACTAAACAGGTATATATGGGTTAGTGGGTGCGTTGCGAGGAGAAGGTCTAGACGGACGTTTCGTGACCAAATTGGGTACGTTTTTGAAAAAGGTCAGGTCAAGAGTACCCGAAACCGACGAGCATGTATGAATGTGGATGAAAGAGGTCAGGATCGTAGCAAGCGGAACAAAGTAGTCTCTGCCTACCCCTGTGGGAAAGAGTCGTGACGGTATGTATGTGTGTACAGGCGGTCGATACACGCGGTTCTCATAATTTCACTTCACTTAAGTCATCCATTTTAATACAGGTCAGCGGTTATACCAGTTTAACATCTAACAAACAGTTCAGTAGAGAGTCTTCCTTACAGGTTGACTTCGCCGAGGTCATAGGTTCTCAGCCCAGCAAAAACACTCGTCACTTTCTATCGAAATCAACATGTAAGACTACTTGCCAAGAAAACGTCTCTACGTTAGTGATGCTCCGGTATCGATAGTTTAATTATACGTTTTTGTAACGCATAAAGCTTGCGTGTTTTTTCAATCATGTTTTGTTAAAAGTGTGTTCTAAGATAAAGCGCGCTTGTCACGCTTTGTTGGTTATTTTTAAATTATTCAAAAAGTAAAAATTCAGAGTTTTAAGATATACATTATCATCAACTTTTATTAAATTTAAACATCAAAAGATTTGAAGGTACCTATTTCTGGACAAAAACAACAAGATAATTCAAAACCATGATCAAAATTGTTTATATATCGTGTACCTAACTATTCTAGTTTGTTAAGATTATCACATCACGCTATTCATTTACACAAATTAAAAAACACAATTTTCACCGCAATATCGACAACTTATCGATACTAATATCGAGCAGCGGCACTGCACTTTTATAATACGAAGCTATTACAAAATTTATTTCTATCGGCTACTAAATAAGGTATAGTTTAGTTTGTTCACTGCTAACCAAGACAGGCAGTGCTGTGACAAATTTAATGGTAGCCAGCGATCGACCACTGAATGATTTGATTACCGATCGACGACCGTGGAATTTATAGAGCTGGTAATACCACAACTTACATACATACACACACAAATCACGTCTTTATCCCTTACGGGGTAGACAGAGCCTAAGGTAACAGGTACCTACATGCCACATTTAGCAAGATTGTGGGCGTATAGGTGGAAAATGGAATCAAAATAGTGATGGGTTGCTAGCCTCATCGCCTATAACATGATTCCTATTTTCGCCCATTCCCTCGATGTGCTTTTACCATCTGCGCGTGAAACGTATAATTAAGAACACGAACTCAGAAAGTGCACTTTTAATTACACTTATTCTGTATATCTGACATTTTTAGACCATAGACATGAATCTAATTTTTTAATTTTAAAAATAGAAACAAATAAATAAGTAAAAAAGGTTAATTGGTCGGTCGGAAACATAGAATGTACCCGTTGCTTCTCTTCCCGCGCAGATGGTAAAAGCCCATCGAGGGAATGGACAAAAATCTTAAGAATCATGTTATAGGCGATGCGGCTAGCAACCCATCACTATTTTGATTCCTCCTTTCCACCTATACAAACACAATCATGCTTGCTAAACGTGGCCTTTAGAAAACTACATAATCACTGAGTGACAGGCTACTTTTTACTGCGGGAAAATACCTATTCCCACGGGAAAATTAATTGATCGCGGGCGAAGCTGCGGACGGAAGGCTAGTCTTTTATAAAATCCTACTTTTCTCTTTAATATCGCACCAAAATTTAAGTTTAATTTGTTGTATCAACTCCAAATCAATCCAAAAGTCCTCGACAAGTGTCGTAAGCCAAGTACGCTCGTGAAATGCGAAATCAGATAGTTACACCTTTTTGCCGCGACATTACCTTTTGCTTTAGCTTTTTCCACGTGACTGTACCAGTGTCGTCTTGTCCTGTCGTTTTTAAGAGTGTGCACTTACCCCCTTATCCATAAACGCTCTGTAGGCTTCGGCTATCTTAGCAATCGTTTGTCCTTATCTGTCACTTTGACATTTACCTTTCACAGATAAGGACAAACGATTGCTAAGTTAGCAGAAGCTTATAGAGCGTTTAAGAATAAGGGGGCTGCTGTTTAGATTTTACGTCTTTTTTATCGTCCAGGCTTTCGTTTGTGATCTCCTTTTTGAGTTTGATGGAAATGAACAAAAAATTACCTTGCTACTCCGCTACTCACGTGCAAGATAACCAAGCCTGTGTGAAATATATATGTTTTTCATGCAATCCCTCCACGACTGCCAATAAAGCACACATAAATCCCACAAACTTAATTATCCCTTACACCACACAAACACTGCAACGACTACGACGTTGGTTTTTATCTGTAACAGTTGTGCTCATTAGACTTTGATAATGATCCCGTAGAGGTATCGAAACGCTTCAGTTCGCGAAAGCGTTATCTTGCACGTGAGTAGCGGAGTAGCAAGGTAATTTTTTGTTCATTGAAATGGACCTTCGCTAAGTAACGCCTGATTCAATAAAATATTTAGTTGATGCAATTTACAATCTGACTTTAGAGAAAAAAAGCGAAGTAAAATAAGGTAAATAGTTTCAAATTGAGGTTAAGAACGATTTAGATAAAAAAAAAACAAATTAAGATGATACTGGCACGTTAGAAAATAAGCTAAGCATGGCTTTATTCATTTAACTTTGATAAGAAAAATACTCATCATCTTCGTCTTCCTAGCGTTTCTCCTGGTATTTGCCACGGCTCAGTGACCTTGGGGTCCACTTTGACAAGATATCCCAAGATTTGGCGCACTAGTTTAACAGATGAGGTTTTGTTTTAATTTAGCTCTTCCATGCTGGTCTGGGAGCAAAGGAAAATAGAATGTGCCAGTTGCTTCTCGTCCCGCGCAGATAGTAAAAGTCCATCGAGGGTTTTTTTTTTATATATATAAGAGGGGGAAAACGGGCAGACGGGTCACCTGATGGAAAGCAATCACCGTCGCCCAGGGACACCTGCAAGACCTGGGGAATCACAAGTGCGTTGCCGGCGAGGAACAGGAAGGCTCGCTCTTTAAAGATCCCTAATCCCTAAATTGTACCGCTCAGGGAATGCTGCAGTAGGAAGTTGGTTCCAGATCTTTACCGTGCGAGGAAAGTAATTGCGTTTAAAACGCACAGTGCTTGACTGCCAACCATCAAGATGTTGAGGATGGAAGGACAGACGGTTCCGCAAAGTACGGTAGTGGAATTTAGCCGCAGGCAGCAATCCGAAGAGTTCATCGGAGCACTCCCCATGATGAATAGGCGAAATTCTTAGGAATCACGTTATAGGCGATGCGGCTAGCAACCCATCACTATTTTCCACACCTAGTCGCCTCCAATCATGCTAAACGTGGCCCTTAGGTCTTGTTACCTCAGGCCCTGTCTACCCCGTAAGGGATAAAGACGTGATATGTGCGTGTATTGTGTAGTTTAACAGAAGCGACTGTCATCTGAATTTCCAACCCAGAAGGGTAGCTAAGCCTTTTTGGGATTGGTCCAGTTTATACACACACACACACACACACACACACACACACACAAATCACGTCTTTATCCCTTACGGGGTAGACAGAGCCTAAGGTAACAAGACCTACAGGCCACGTTTAGCAAGACACTGAGGGCGTAGAGGTGGAAAGTGGAATCAAAATAGTGATGGGTTGCTAGCCGCACCGCCTATAACCTGACTCCTATGATTTTCGCCCATTCCCTCGATGGGTTTTTACCATTTGCGCGGGAAGAGAAGCAACTGGTACATTCTATGTTTTTTCTTTGCTCCCAGACCAGCATGGAAGTATACCCACGATTAATACTCTGGTGTGAGAGCGTATTGTATTTTTGATGCTTTCATACATATAAATACACTTGACTGTACCTTAAATAAACCAAACCACGCCCCTCAGTTGAAAAGTAAGCCGTTAAAAACGGAAATCCCGATCACTTTGTTTGATATCTTCATTCGATGCTAGCTAGCTTTTAACACAGCATCGATAAAGCCAGCATCTATAAAGCGATGTGTTAATTATCTACTTTCTGTTGTGTTAACAATGACATCCGCTACTTAGTTACAGCCTAAAGCTTGGACAACATTGAACTAAAAATTTAAATGTATCACATCATTCAAACAGATGACGCTTAGCGACAAAAATTCGCATAGTAACAAAAAAGGTCACGTGACAGTTAGTAACATGTAGAAAAACTCGGAGACTACCCACCTGCTATGGGTGGTGTAAAGGTACGCGTCACGGAATGACGAGGATCCGGGTTCGATTCCCGGCCATAGCTTTACTTTTCGGATTTTTCTGTGTTCTAATTTTCACTGACTTTTAGAAATTAATCGAGTAATCAAACGTAAATTTAAAAAAAACATGCCAAAAATGCCTTACATAATTTTGAAGAGCTGATACTCTTCCAAACTGCTGAACCATTTTTTACCAAACATGGCTAACACCACAAGGAAACTGTATTTCGAATGAAAAAAAACCGCAACGAAATCGGCCCATCCGTTTGAGAGCAACGAAGTCACAGACACACACACATCGACATCAAACTAATAACACCCGTCTTTACGTGGTGGTTTAAAAAGGCAGTCAAAGACCGTTTCATGATTATCAATACCAGCCTATCCCACTATTGGACACCTATGGCAAGCAGTGGGGGTCGCCAGGGACGGCGCGTACAAATTATGTTGCATCACCTTCCCGGTGCCTACCTCTGCCTAACTTAACAACCCTGCACGCCACTGTGGGGCTCAGGCTCCCTGAACAACAACTGTCTTTTTATAAGCACTTAGCTTAGCGGTGTAGCGGTATAGCACGCGTCACGGAATGACGAAGATCCGGGTTCGATTCCCGGCCATAGCTTTACTTTTCGGATTTTTTATGTCTTCTAATTTTCAGATAGAAATAGAAATTTACTTAGCTTATGCTAATGTTTAAAATGAAAGGCTAATAAATTCTAGAAAACAGTGCGCAAATCAGCCGTAAGAGCGCGTAGACTTGTGTAAAAATCAACCAATCAGATCGTCGGATTAAGCGAGTATGGATGAATTAAGCTCTATCATTGGTTAATTTCCTCTCTTCAACTACACTCAGTAGAAATCTACACAAGTTAAAAATAAACACAATTAGCATCAACTTCAAACTACCCGCATTCTACTAAAACGTACTAATTCGTAGAATCAAGTTACTTTAAACTGTTTACTCTGCCATTAACCATTGGTAGTGTGCGGGGTAATTTGGTTCACGGGCCGTGAGGAATAAGTGTTATTTTTCAATGACGAGTACGAATGATCCTTGTTTGTTGGACGCGAAATCAGCGCGTGAGTCGACTACGCAACGCGAGAAAGGCAGGGTTGTCACAATTTCCTAAACAAAACGGAATGTTATTGGCATGAATCAGATTAAACGATCAATATAGTCGTGATGTCGTGAGTTTTGCAGATGGTGAACAAAGAGGTAGAGATCTTGAAAACTTTTTTTTTTTATGTAAGAAGGGGCAAACGAGCAGACGTGTCACCTGATGGAAAGCAATCACCGTCCCCCAGGGACACCCGCAAGACCTGGGGAATCACAAGTGCGTTGCCGGCCCTTTGAGGAACAGAAAGACCCGCTTTTTAAAGATCCCCAAATTGTACCGCTCAGGGAATGTTGCAGCAGGAAGTTGGTTCCAGATCTTTACTGTACGAGGAAAGAAATTGCGTTTAAAACGCACGGTACTTGACTGCCAACCATCAAGATGTTGAGGATGGAAGGACACACGGTTCCGCGAAGTACGGTAGTGGAATTTAGCCGCAGGCAGCAATCCGAAGAGTTCATCGGAGCACTCCCCATGATAAATACGGTACAGTATGCAGAGGGATGCTACATCCCTCCGCACAGCCAGAGAGTCGAGCCGACCAGAAAGAATGAACTGGACTGAGATGAACTGTCAAGAAACGTGATAAATACGACCTGCTTCAACTCATAATGCAGGGGAAAATCCAGGGAAAGCGACCCGGAAGAAGGCGTGCTTCGTGGCTTAAGAATCTCCGGACATGGTTCAACCTTAGCACGAGCTCGCTGTTCCGAGCTGCTGTCGAAGTTAAAGATAGCACTGATGATAGCCGACCTCCTGTAGGAGATGGCACCTCAAAGAAGATGATCTTGATTCTGGTATGTCAATATATTAGAGGCTGTATAGCGCCTGATAATATACTGGCTGATAATGTAATTTATTTACATGTATGTTAGTGTTAATAAAAACAACACAATAACAACAAAAAAAAAAAATGAAATTGTAGCGAATTCGGAATAAAAAGGCTATAATATAATATAATATATATATATGTTAGTGTTTAGACGGTTTGTTGAATCTAACGGTGGCCATCAAGGCATTTCATTCATTTTCATTTTTATATTCTATTCTATTCTATTCTATTCTATTCTATTCATAATGTTATTTTCTATGAGAATAGCTGTTACTGTCTCTTCTGAGTTTTCTACATGAATACCTACGTTTTTTAATAAACCATTTTAAGCATTTAAGTATAATATTTTCAATACGGTCGTCTAAGCAACACAGAACGTTGTGCTTAGACATGACATGAACAATTGTGTTTGTTGATTCAGAGACTGGCGTGTGTACACACGTCGGGGGCTATTTTTATGTTTTTGCTTTAATATACATTATTTACTGTTAAATCTGGCTGCTCATTTCCACATAATCTCATTTCAATTCGCTATATACGTGGATCACACTTATATTGACAGTTTAAGCTATTCCATTAAGTAATTTACCAAGTTGCTTCTCTTCCCGCGCAGATGGTAAAAGCTCATCGAGGTAATGCGAAAGTCTTAGGAATCATGTTATAGGCGATGCGGTTAGCAACCCATCACTATTTCGATTTCCCTTTCCATCTATACCTACACCCTTAATAATGCTAATCGTGGCTTAAGGTTTTGTTAGCAATTAAACTAAAAAAAATTTTTTTTGACAATAGTTCGTTGGCAACCCTGACCGGTGCGCACGCGCGGCGCTAGGGATGAGGTTACTGTTTGGTTTGTTCATTTAAATGGTCTAAAGCTGCGAGTGAGAGGAGTAAAAGCTTATATAAATTAATTTATTTATAAGTTACGACAAAAATAAAATTGACACAAATACGCAGATGTCCTTTTCAAATGAGTACTATTAACGATAGATGATACTTCTCTAAAGAAAATAAGAGCATCAATCAATCAATAGTTAATTTGCACAAACATGGCACAATAGTATATTATGCAACAGTTACGTAATCCTTCCATGCTGGTCTGGGAGCAAAGAAAATACATATATAATGTACCAGTTACTTCTCTTCCTGCGCACATGGTAAAAGCCCTTTGAGGGGATTGGTATAGGAATCATGACTTTTATAGGCGATGCGGCTAGCAACCCATCACTATTTTGATTACCCTTTACGCCCACAGTCATGCTAAACGTGGCCGTTAGGTCTTGTTATTGTGGCTCTGTCTGTAAGGGTTAAAGACGTGATTTGTGTGTGTGTGTGTGTGTGTTATAATGAGTGTTTTAATACCTAATTATGTACAGTTGCATACATTAAGTACTTTATCTACACACATATCATAACTCTATGATGGTTTACATTATTACAACCAATTAAACTAGGTCCTGTCTACTTCGTAAGGGGTAAATACTTGATTTATGTAAGTACTTTCTTGTCTGTGGTAGTAGGTAAAATTTGTACTTTAATGTTATAGCAGTACAGATTTTTTAAGGAGTTATAATGCTGGTTATATCCTACGAACTAATGGTGTGTGCGTAGATAAAGATGTTTACAGACAGTTTTTAGTACCTAATACAAGTTTTGTTACAAGTATATGCAAATGTTTTACAGTTTTATTACAAACCAGCTTCTGCCTGCGACTTCTGCATAGAATTATACATAAAACCTTCCTCTTGAATCACTCTATAAATAAAAAAAACGCATCAAAGTTGCGTAGTTTTAATTATCTAAGACAGCGGAAAGTGACTTTGTTTTATACTATGCAGCGAAGCGAAAACATCTCAACACATACATACATACCGTCACGCCTCTTTCCCACAGGGGTAGGCAGAGACTACTTTGTTCCACTTGCTACGATCCTGACCTACTTCTTTCGCTTCATCCACATTCATCAATCACTTCATACATGCTCGTCGGTTTCGGGTACTCCTGACCTGACCTTTTTCCGAAACGTCTCCTATTTAGTCTCGGCACGTGTCCAGGCCTTCCCCTCCCAACGTAACCATTCACACTCCCCATATCAGACTACAAGCCCATGGAAAAAAAACATGTGAAATGAACCAGCGTGAATGAAGCTTAGAAGGCTGTTACTTTATCATAAAATAACTCCGAGCGCTATGCCGTCATTTCTGAGCGGTACATTTGTGGAATTTCTCAGGTACAAGTGAGGAATTACGACTAATTATTAATTTACGGCGTTTTTATAGCTTATAGATGATTAAAAATAAATGTCGAAAAACCTAGTGCCGCTTTAAAGTGGTGGTGCCGGAACTTAGTGCATTTTTTTTCAATGTATGAGAAAAAATCTGTGCCGCTCAGAAATGACGGCATAGCGCTCAGAGTTTTTTATGATATAGTGACAGCCTTCTAAGCTTCATTCACGCTGGTTCATTTCACATGTTTTTTTTGGCCATGGGCTTGTAGTCTATATTATATAGATCTGTTTAGTTAGTCTACTAACATCTCAACAATCTAGTAAACTCGCGCACAAAGTACCAGGATCCCATAACCCTGTAGAAGGATTTAACATCGTCCGAAAGACTTTCAACCGCGCCGACGTCACACTCGCCTCAGCCTCATTGTATTATAATTCCTGCCGTGTTAGGAATCAACAAATAACCTAACCTCACAATAAATCCAGGCACAAACGATGATAAACCCTAATAGGTTGACAATAAGAGCTTCGATTGATAGGATGCGTGGATAGAATGGATAAATAATCATCAATATTACATAGGGTGGATTGAGTTATTGCGATATCGATCGGCGGATTATTCGAGGCAATACGTCAGGTTTGTGCGTGCGTTTTATGCTTTTGAAACTGTACTGGTGATATAGGTGGCTATAGTGATGCGCCGCCAGTTTTTTCGTTGCTGGCAGTACTGGGATAATTTTTGGATATTTTCAATTGCTATTTTTATTTTTGTTTTTAAGTTTTTGTATAAATTTGGTGACAAGAAATATTTTTGAAAAAAAAGAAAACTAAATCTAAACGACACTGAAAATTAGAAAACATAGAAAAATCCTTTACCCGTCGGATTTTTCTATGTGTTCTAATTTTCTGTGCCGTTTATAAATTTAATTTCTAACATTAAAACCCTAAAAGTAAACAAAAAACCAGGAAATAAAAATTCTTGATTCATTTGATAGTAAATATTTTTGAGTTTCAATACCTATCTATTAAAAAATAAATTTTGGAACAACGTAAATTTAATACGTTTCAAATACTCATAATAGAATTCCATAATTTTATCGAATTTATCTATCTGCCACGCTCAAAGTACGATCTTAATTTTTATTGATCCAACCAATAAAAGCTGCCTACGATATTTGCTTCTTAAAACAGTTTGATGCAGCTATTATTGTTATAAAATACTAAAGTTATTATACGACCGTAATAAAACTTGTACGGTCAACAAAGTCAATAATTACCATAAATACTGGTCTAAGCCGAGATTAGGATGGTAATACCAATAACCATACAAATTTCGTAATGTAAATTAATATTTAGGTCGTGAACCACCTAAGCTAGTCATATAAAGGTCGTATAGTGAGGAATGTTATGGGAATGCAGTTTTGGTTATTAAATGTAACTGTTGGGTTAAGGTCCGGCCACACTAGAGCGTAAAAGACGTCGACGGTGCGTTTACGCAACAAAATGTATGAAGAAACGGTGAGAGAACGTGACGCATGCGACACGAGATGCGAGATGCGATTCAAAACGCGCAGGTCTTACCGCATAATAGTTTTAATTCGTAGGGATTTAGAGTCATTGTAGCTAGTACAAAAATTAGAAGAAAGCGTATACATGGGTCAAAAATCTAAGTGTGTGTGTGTGGTGTGAGTGTTTGTGTGGTGTAAGGGAGCAGTGGAGAGAGGGATTGCATGAAAAACATATATATTTCACACAGGCTTAGTTATCTTGCACGTGAGCAGCGGAATAGCAAGGTAAATTTTTTGTTCGTTGAAATGGACCTCCGCAAAGTAACGCCTGATTCAATTAAATATTCAAAATCGAATGGTCAAGTGATTTTACTGAATACATCGACTTTTAGGTTTTTTTTATTCTTTAGCCCATGTATACATATTTTTTTAATTATAGTCCAAACGCCGACGCGTATTTAGGCAGCCACGTTACAACCTTTTATCAAACTATCCTATTTTGGCACTGGCCACAAATAAACTGAATTGCACGCAGCGCTGAGAGAAATAAAAACAAAAGAAGTGAGTCGTGTCATTGCTCTTGTCAGCGCTGCGTGTTGAATTTTCAGTATAATTTAAATTGTTTTATTTTATTAGTTTCTACAGTCTACAAGACGTATGATATGCAATTAAATCTATTAGCTACTCGAATAAAATTCAAACTGTGACAGTCAAATTGTTCAACAGGTCACGTCATCGAAACCTATCTGACCTTAAACTGTTAAATAACTTGAAATTCCAATCACAAACAATCGAACGGACCAATTCGAACCATTATTCCATACGTCACTAGGAATCAAATTCTGTCTCTTACACACACATAGTAATATCTTTATGAAAAAGAGTGACAGAATCTAACTCCTCGTAAATACTTCGACGTTAGCAATCAGAGAGCGTCCAAATCATTCAAAATAACGTAAACGCCAGCCACCATAAAAAATCGAAATCAGTCGATTTAGAAACTCAAGGCGATTGCCATAGAGTTTATTTCAAAGTCATATAGCGAGGTGTTACCATTTGAAAACTGAGCGATTTATTTTTAAACTAAATGTGAATGAGGTAGAGTTGCTTTTGTGTTGAAGTTGTCGGTGTTATAATTAAAGACATCGATGACGGCAGAGCACGCGTTACAAATACGTATATCCGATTGATATTCCTTGAGTGATAGATTATGTAAGTTTAAGTGGATTAATAGGTCAATGTACTTGTTCGGTTTGGTTATTAGGGTTCCGTTGGCTAAATAAGTCATCTACTTTTCATCCGACTTCCTATCAAACGATTGTCGCTAAAGTTGAACTTGCGTAACAAAACTTTAAGGCCATGTTTAGCATGATTAAGGGCGTATAGGTGGAAAGGGAAGTCAAAATAGTGATAGGTTGCTGGCCGCATCGCCTATGACATGATTACTAAGACTTTCGCCCATTCCCTCGATGGGCTTTTACCATCTGCGCGGGAAGAGAAGCAACTGGTAAATTCTATGTTTTTTCTTTACTCCCAGACCAGCATGGAAGAAACGGCGAGCAAAAGATTTTTAACCTAAAAGCAGATCTTATATTTGGCTGACGGTACCATTTATTTAGTATTTGACGGTCAAAAGCTTTTTTTTTTGTTAACGTTCCAGTTATTTATGTGTACCAAATTTCAAGGCATACGACCACTGACAGTTGTCAAAAATTGTTTTTCATAGGGTGACTATAAACTTTAAGGGCGTATAAACCGTGGTGCGCCTGCCTCCCACTGCCTAACGGTACCTACTCTGATCACGATGCACGCTACTGTTTATACGGAACCTCCAGTAACTTGAGTCCGTCTCAAGCCTGCCAGGTGACCGTCCGTCTGTAATAGACTGTTAGTATTGCATTCACGTCAACTGTTGCAGCTTAGTGGACGACACTTTGATTGTAAACATCATAGAAAAATATACTCGGGTGCGTAGAGTTTCTAATTTGGTGGCCATTTTGAAAAACTTTAAAAACTAAATGAAAAAACAAACTAACTTCACAAAGCGTCTCGAAAATAAATTGAAAAATTCGACGTGTAGTTGAAAACATGCAGCCTGGCATACGAATACTTCTTGCTCAAGATGAAACGGAGTTTAATAATAATACATACATAAATCACGTCTTTATCCCTTACGGGGTAGACAGAGCCTAAGGTAACAAGACCTAAAGACGTGGGCGTATGGATGGAAAGGGGAATCAAAACAGTGATGGTTTGCTAGCCACATCGCCTATTTAACATGATCTCTAAGATTTTCGCCCAAGAGAAGCAACTGGTACATTCTAGTTTTTTCTTTGCTCCCAGACCAGTATGGAAGAATATATTAATAACTAGCTGACCCGACTAAATTTGAAAAATTCCTTTGTAAGTGCATCTTTATACTAATCAAGGAATAATGTGTAGGCATGCTAAATTTAATGACTGTAGCTTTATTAGTACAACATTTCGGAATTCCAATCCAGTGGGAAAATCGGGATAAAAAGTATCCTATGTCCGTCTCCTGGTTCTAAGCTACCTCCCTACCAATTTTCAGCCAAATCGGTTCAGCCGTTCTCGAGTTATAAAAAGTGTAACTAACACGGCTTTCTTTTATATATATATAGATAATTACTTACATAATTGATGAAATATTTCACGAACAAAATTATACACTATAGCCATGCCAAGGATACTTTTTATAATCAAAGCTGTTTAAACTACTCCTAGTTTTTTGTGACTCGATAAAAACGCCACCACCTTTTTTGACTTCAATGTAAATGCCGTACTTCTATCAAAATCTAGCAAACAGCGTGCATCATCCATGATAATTTACAGTCATAAACCTCAACACATTACCCACCTTTGCCATCGTAAAAAAGGTTAAAAGTGACGTTTATAAACGTCAAAACTACGAACAAATAGATTTCGTAACGTTCGATCGTTCAGGCGCGTGAGACCGTGAACTGTTAGGGATGGCAGGTTATAATTTTTTATCTATTAATAATTAAATTGAAAAAAAAATCAAAAAGCCTGGTCGCCATAGTACGAAAAGTATAATCTATACAAAAAATACTTTAGTACCGTGTAATTTTCTTTTTCTTTACGTATCTGTTTTCTGTATTGTTGTTTAGTAAAGAATCGTTGTATTGTATTGTAAGAGTATCTACTCCAAAGAGACTGTATCTTCTTTCTCAAATCTAATCAAAAGTGTGGGTACCGTATTTTCTTGTTATAAGTAACTTTAACTTTTGATACGTCTCATGAAAATATTGAGGACTTTCAAACTTTTCATAGTGGTGCGAGTCGGGTTACCTCCACGTGTAGTCAAGAGCTGCGGTTCTTTTTTGGATCCGTCCGGGAAGAGCAGTGCTTGGTCCGGTGCACCCTGGGCATCGGCTATTGATTTGCTTGCAGTTTCTAAGGGATATCATTGACCGTTGGCTAATAGCCCGACAGGGGGGAAGGGGTCTTTGACCGTGTTACCGTACAACGTTGCCGACATTGTGTCACAAGATTTTCGAATTATATTTTTATTACTTTGACATTGGCGAAGTTGTCGTCGCTATAACGACTTGATGCGCCATAAATAAGAAGAAGAACTTTGTCATAATAAATGATCCATAGTTCTTTTTACAGAAGGATGTTCATGTCATTTACTTTTAAATTGGTAATTTCATAAATAAATCCGTTTTTATTCCGGCAACCCTGAATCGATATAAGAATCGATTGAAGCGAGCTATCGAATGGGAATGATTAGGATAATGACAATTTATGCGCAAGTATAGTGGGATATGTAAACGAAACGTCGCAGGCGCATCTTGTTAACACTGCCGATGCTTTCGGGAAATAGTACCCCAATTTTTTATATTATGAAGTTTTTAAGGGGTTGAGCATGGGGGGGGGGGGGGGGGGGCTATCGCATTATAATTTCTTTTATTTACCTGTTGTAAAGTGATCTCCTTCGTGAAATTATCGCAAATATGGTTTATTAGGCGACGAATGTGAACGCTCTGAAAGCGATTTTTTTTCCCGAACAAAACGGAACTGCACAATATTGCGGCATTGCTCGATATGATGATAGTTATTTTATAATTAATAAACTTAATGAGTTTCGAGATTTAAAATTTTGTTTCGGCGCCGATCTTATAAAGTCACCTTTGACAGCTTGTCTGGACCTTAGTCAACAGTGGCGCCAACTGGTGAGCAAAGAAACGATAGCCCCCATTGCACTGTCTATTCTTGGATGAAACATTTTATAATGGGCCCTTCAGATTAATTGGCGATAATTAGCTAGTAGTGACGTTTGCCCGCAACTTTGTCTGCGTAGAATGCGATTATTTCTAAAGAAAAGTGCAGTCCGTGAACTCTAAAGAGTACCATTTGGGATTCAAGTATTAAACCTATAAGAGTGAGTGTGACAGCGAGACCTGTTGTTGAACAATTGACGTTCCAAATCAGAAAAATGACTTAAGCCCCGTATCAGTTCTGTACACTATGCATACAACAGGGCATTTACTTAAGTTTTTTCCCTATACTTAATGTGATAATATAGTTTGTGAATTATCTATGGCCCAAATGTCACCCAAATCCATTTTTGAAACGTGTTTGGAAACGAAAAAAAAAACATTCGAACGTGTATAAACTTTCACATTTGTAATATCAGAAAATCATTAATCTGGCAGCGTTGGAAGTGTTAACTGGCCACCCATGTGAACTATCTTGAAGTTGTCAATGCAATTGGTTTTCTTATCATAATTTTGTGACCAAATGGAGTGTTAGGGACTCTCATGTTACTCAACATAAACTCAAAAACACGATCTTTTTACAGATTCCTTATTCATTAAAATTTAAAAATACTTTTTTCATGTCCAGAAGTTTTTTTTACATTGCATGGTAGCAATTGCAAACGTATTTAATTTTAAGAAAATTAAAAGCATACATACCTAATTCACGTCTTTATCCCTTACGGGGTAGACAGAGCCTAAGGTAACAAGACCTAAAGGCCACGTGTAGCATGATGGGCGTATAGATGGCAAAGGGAATCAAAATAGTCACGGGTTGCGAGCCGCATCGCCTATAATAATGATTCCTAACATCTTTCACCCATTCCATCGATGGGCGGGAAGAGAAGCAACTGGTATATTCAACGGTTTTTCTAATCATAACCAAAACAAAATAGAAAACGTTTTTAAACAAACTCAACAAAATTACCTGTTCACACCGCCATTAATCTCAATTCAAAACGAAAACCATTAAAATCTTGTTTTTCACCAAATTAAATTAGGCACGATAAATAAAAATCACGTCAATTAATCAACATTAAACATTAACTAAGTTGTACTGTATCAATAACGAGTACAAGCTTAATTACAAACGTATAAAAATAATGCAAAACGCTTCTTAATGAGCTGTTGGGGGATAAATAAGTACTCTGACTTGACTAATAGCAACACATAAATCTAAGAGTGAACGAGGCATACCATTATAAATATACGGCAACTTTCGATTTCGTTGTGACGCAAGTTTAGTTACTGTACTTCTTCTTTTTAATATGGCCCCATCGATTTTCCCAATGTCAAAGTAATAAATACAGTATTCAAAAATCTTGTGACAAAAATGTCGGCAACGTTGTACGGTAGAACGCGGTTAAGACCCCTGTCGGGCTCTTAGCCAACGGATAATAACATCCCTCAGAATCTGCCAGGATATCATTAACCGATGCCCAGGGTGCACCGGACCAAGCATTGCTCTTCCCCTCGGACGGATCTAGTTACTGTACTCTTAACTGCACTTAGTCTTTATTTTTTATTAGTTGAGCGCGACTTGGTCTGCAAATAATTCGTATAGATCTACCCGCGGAAGCTATGCAGTTTTCCAGTATAATAACTTTAAATTCTAAAATTCCAACTACTTTTTAATTTTGCTAATTTTGCGAACGAATTGCTAATTCTACGCCGAAGAAGACACGGGCAGAAGCTAGTATATAGCAACCTTACTCTTTTATTATCATATTTTTAAATTTCATACATAAATCACGTCTTTATCCCGTACGGGGTAGACTGAGCCTAAGGTAACAAGGCCTAAAGACCACGTTTAGCATGATTGTGGGCGTATAGATGGAAAGAGGGAATCAAAACAGTAACGGGTTGCTAGCCACATCATCTATATAACATGATCCCTAAGATTTTCGCCCAATCCCTCGCCCAATTTCATATATCATTTCATTAAAATAACCAGTGTTCGTTTCGCTGCCACTGGGGCGAACGCTCCCGAGGAAGGACTACGAACTATTCCGAAACATGTCGAGCATCATTCGACTTTTATACATGAGTTATTAGTTTTTGTGTAACCAAACGCAATAAATTACTACAATTATTCAGACTATGGTAACTTGGCCATATAATTCACACAGCGATGCGCGTGCGCACCCATTTCACGCCCGTCAACTGACACAATGTTGAGGCGCCATTAGCACACACGATTAATATTTCGCTTGTCGAGTTATGTCAGAGTGAAATAGAAATAGTGTGAGAATGGCAATTGTGTAAAAAACCTGCCAAGTGCGAGTCGTACTCTTGAATAAGTTTGTGCTGTATATTAGAAAGTAATAGTTGTTTTGAGTAGCGATTTTTTTAGTTCATTTATTCTGCAGCTGCTGGGTGAACAATGTAGCCCGAGCCCTCTTATCGTGAGAGGAGGCTTGTGTTGCTGTGGGACGTGGGGCGGTGAAGATGATGATGATAATGATTTATTTATATTGTGAGGCGTTTCACGCGGTTTTCATTATGATGTTTCACTTTGAAAAACTTTTTTTGAAATAATGACCGCGTTTGTACATAGGTACATACATTCATACATTTATGAATCACGTTATTATCCTTTACGGGTTAGATACAGCCTAAGACGTGGCCACGTTTAGCATGATTGTGGGCGTATAGGTGGAAAGGGGGATAAAATAGTGATGGGTTGCTAGACACATCACCTATAACATGAGTCCTAAGATTTTCAATCATTCCCTCGATGGACTTTTACCATCTGCGCGGGAAGAGAAGCAACTGGTACATTCTACGTTTTTATAAGCGAAATATAAGCATTTGTATTCCAACTGAAAAAGACTAATAGATAGAGACCGGATTATATGCAACATAAAAAGCTCGTTATATGCATGCAAATATGCATGAAAAATGCTTGAAATATGCACGAAAATTGGCAAAATATGCAAAATATGCAAAATGAAATGATAAATTTTAGGAACCCAAAAAAAGAGAAAAGCAAGCTTTAATTTTTTTAATTTAAAATTTTGACAGTTACAGAGCCACAGAGTCAGTAGTCTTCGTTCAGAAGTGTAGTAGAAGGGATAATGTCACGTATCCGGCCAAAGTCATAATTTTGTTATTACTCAATAGCACTTATATGTTTTGTGACGATTAAATTTGGTCGAATTCGCGATATTATCACTTTAATCGCATTTTGAAACGCAGGGTGAGTGCTCGCACTCGGAAAAATATTGTAAATGTACCGATAATATGCATCATAACTAGATTTTGGGTAAAATATGCAATTACCGCTGAGAATGCCTTAAATATGCAAATGCATATGCAAATATGCAAATGCATATAATCCGGTCTCTACTAATAGATCTCATGATCTTGGACAATCTATTTTAGAAAAAAAAAGACAGCTAAACAACCATTCAAACTTACAGTTCAACCTTTTTGGAAAGTTACGACCAATCTACTCCCAAATCCGAAATTCGTAGTTCGTACCACCGTCTATTTCACACTAGTGTAAAAAACATGCGTGCGAGCGAGATGGCACCATTCGAATTTCGAATTTGTAAAAGGCCAGTTCAGTAAAGTCGAGCTGGCAACCACTTTCGATTATCAAAAGCACTCGAAGCTGTCCTCTTGAGCTTTTTGCTGGCGTAGAATTTGTTTGCGGTTTTTCCATGAACTTGCATCTTTCCTTATTCGGCGACTAGTGAATTCCTGCGACTTTACATAATGACGTAAGCGGAGCCGCGGGCAAAAGCTAGTAAGTTAGTGCATATTTTTCCCTGGAAAGCAAGATATCGCTTGTTAATGGTGCTCAACAAAACGGTCTAGTTGAAGGGAAAATTATTTATGATCAAATAATAAAAATATCTAATTTGTTTATCTTAAACACATACATACAAACATACATAGTATTACGACGCCTGAAGGCCACGCTTAGCATGAACGTGGACATATAATGGGAAAGGGAAAAACAACCTGGATTAAAACAAAAAATCTTTTTTTTTATGCGAGTTAAGAAAAAACATAATATTTACCAGTTGCTTCTCTTCCCGCGCAGAATGGTAAATGCCCATCGAGGGAAAGGGCGAAATTCTTAGCAATCATGTTATAGGCGATGCGGCTAGCAACCCATCACTATTTTGATTTCCCTCTCCACCTATACGCCCTTAATCATTAACGTGGCCTTGAGGTTTAGTTACCTTAGGCTCTATCTACCCCGTAAGGGATAAATACGTGATTTATGTATGTATGCATTTTACATAGAAGTTGGCACCCCTACCCATCGGGGTTGCCAGCACAAACCTATTTGTTCCCAGGCAACAACCGCAGTACATCAACGGCCGCGTGTCACTGCGCAGCTTGTTTATACCGGGCGACAGCGTGCGGCCTGACATCACTATGCTAGTCCAGGCGGCAAAAGACTAAATAATAACTCTTAAGTTTAAGAGAGTGTTTTTGTTATGTTCACTTTTCTGTAATTTTGATTCATTTATAATCGATTTGAGTAAAATTTTGGCAATGTATATCGATGACATGGCAATAATGTAGCTACCACCTAAAACGACGTGGATTAAAGCCAAAATATAATATACAATAAATTGTTTGAAAAAAACAATTGAATGAGTAAAATAAAAAGCTTGGTGGTTAGCAATCCTGACTGAAGCAAAAAGTTTCAGGTTTGAATCCCGATAGGGTCAATATGGTGGATGGAAATGTCATGAATGTTACTATCCATTTTTCTTGTACGTCTTATCTGTTGTCTAGTGTACATATAATTCGCTTTTTGTATTTATCTTACACCGTGGATATGCGGTGTGTCACAAGAGAGAGATCACTCTTTGCACATGTTATGTAAGTAAGTAACTACGTAAATGCTTTATTGTAATATAAAGAAACAGATACAATTCACAAAAAAATAAAAATAACATTAATATGCACAAAGGCGAACTTATCTCTATAAGGGATCGCTATACCCTTGGAGTAGATGAGAGGTTATGACTAGAGACCGAAGTCCAAATATTTATTGTTATAGTATTTCATCCATATAGATGCTGGACTGTAATGCAGGGCGCGGTGCGCCCGCGCAAGTGGCAATCCCATCACCTGCTGCGTCGACGCGATAAATTCGACGCACAAACGTTGCAAAACTTACCGTAAATGCTACATTTGATTTGTATGGCTTGGACGAGTAAAGGCAATAATTTTACGACAAAAAAGAAGTACACTGTAGTACTGAATTTATTGCCGGTTTATTTTAAAAGGGTGACTTTTAACCCGATTTTTTTCACATACACACACACACACATACACGCATATTAAAGCCTAAGGTAACAAGGCTTAGGCCACGTTAAGCTGTGTGGGTACAGATGGAAAATGGGAATCAAAATAGTAACGGGTTGTTAGCCGCATCGCCTGTAACTGATACCTCAGATTGTCGCCCATTGGGCTTTTACCATCTGCGGAGGAAGAGTAAAAACTGGTGCATTCTGTTTTTTTTGCTCCCAGACCAGCATGGAAGTAAATTTTTACTCAATAAAATGTAGGTATTTAAAGAAATTATTTCACGTCAGCTAATTCATTAGCTTTTCAAGAGTTGCACAACGTTGGTTTTCGTGTATAACAGTTGTGTTCAGTAAACTTTGATAATGATCCCGTAGAGCGATCGAAACGCGTCAGTTTTTGTGTGGTGTAATGGATAATTAAGTTTGTGGGATATATATGTGTTTTATGTGGCAGTAGTGGAGGGAGGGATTGCATGAAAAACATTATATATTTCACACAGGCTTGGTTATCTTGCACGTGAGTAGCGGAGTAGCAAGGTAAATATTTTTTGTTAACTTAACTATCCCTTAGACCACACAAACACAAGGGATGGCATGAAAAACATTATTTATTTCGCAAAGGCTCGGTTACCTCAATGAAATGAAATGAAATAATATGTTTTGCTTTAGACATGTTAAAAAAGTGATCTAGTATTTAGTGTTGATCTCCAGCGACACGTCTAACCAAACAATTGACACGTTAATAGCGGAGTAGCAAGGTAAATATGTTTTGTTAATTAAAACCACAAGCTATGACAACAGTAACCCGCATTTAGGCACAATCCAAAACGCGTCAGTAATTAAATTTTCCACAAATTGAAACGTGTAATAGTTTCCAAAGCAACGGCAATATCAACACCATTCCGCATTCACAAATCCACCAAAAGCATTCCAGATTAAAACCAATCGACTCGGTGCCATAACTTATCGTGGAAGTAATCGATTTCATTACCTCATGGGCGTTTCATTCGATGAATCGAGAATCGAGCGGAAAGTGCTAACTCGGACCACCTCCGTCGAATTCGGACAAACTCCGATATAATTTAGCCCACGTATGATTGCCGGATTGCCACAATTTGATACAATTGCCGGTGTATTCTCGATTATTTTTGTTTCGTGGAAGCTTTGAAATTGCTCCAAATGTCACGTTGTCTGTTATTTTCGCATGTTGCTTTTGGGTGTGGGTAGCCAGTATTCTTTTATAATACAAGATATTATCTTGTGGATTAATAGCTACCTATATCTACCATATCATGAGAATAATAGTTTTACATACATATATCACGTCTTTATCCCTAACGGGGTAGACAGAGCCTAAGGTAACAAAAGCTTGAGACCACGTTTAGCATGATCGGGCGTATAGCTAGAAAGAGAAATCAAAATAGTGGTGAGTTGCTAGCCGCATCGCCTATAACATGATTCCTTAGACGGTCGCCCATTCCCTCGATGGGCTTTTACCATCTGCGCGGGAAGAGAATCAACTGGTAAATTCTATGTTTTTTCTTTGCTCCCAGACCAGCATGGAAGAATTCAAAGTTTGTATTTTATACTTGAACTTTTTTTATGTCATTCGATTAGGCATCGTTGAAATTACGAACATGGGGTGCGAGTCGGGTTGCCTCCGAGGGGAAGAGCAGTGCTTGATCCGGCGCACCCTGGGCATCGGTTAATGATTTCCAAATTCTGAGGGATATCATTATCCGTTGGCTAAGAGCCCGACAGCCCCACACCCCCCCCCCCCCCCCCCCACATTTTTGTCACAACATTTTTGAATACTGTATTTATTAGTTTGACATTAGCGAAATCATCGCATCGATCGATGGGGCCATTTTAAAAAAGAAGAATTACCAACATGTTGACACAGGAATGACACAGTGAAACAATTACCATGATCCGCGAACTCGAGGCGACTTTGTAAATAATCTTTGCGGGTGGTAGGGCCTTGTGCAAGGTCCGTCCGGATCGCTACCACCATCTTACTCGCTAATCCTGCCGCTAAGTAGCAGTGCACTGCTGTGTTCCGGTGCGGAGAGTAAGACAGCCGGGGAAATTACGGGCACAAGAGGCCATTCATCTTAGTCCTCTAGGTTGGCAACGCATCTGCAACCCCGGAGGTGGGTGGTGATCACTTACCATCAGGTGACCCACCTGCTCGTTTGCCTTCCTATTCATATTAAAAAAAAAATCGAATCACCCACATTACATAACATCTCGCATTTCGTCCGATCACAACTCGATCATCAATCACACCTAAAAAGACTAACCGAACCAAAAAATCGTACATTAAATCTGCTTACTGTACAAAAAGTACTCCACATTCGTTCGAAACCGCGACTGTAATGAACTATCCAAAATCTAACAATAAGCCTAATCAGCGTTCGAATTCGAAAATCACTACCGTTACGTTCGAAATAATCACGCTCGATTCATATATAGAATCGACCATCGACAACTATGTCTGCGATCGACATTGTGACTCTGGCTGTCTGTGATACAATAGAAAAGAAAGTGTTAAAACCGTTAACGATGTTTGAATTTGGTATCGCCGTTCCACTTGACCGTTGCGCTTGTCATATGCGCCTGCGTCGCCAAATTATAGAGGTGACAAGTAAAAGCTCGGAGTCGCGCATAATGTACTATGTAAAAGGCGATCGACGCCCAGCTCAAATCATTGAACGGATTGCGCAAAAATTTGGCATTCAGACAGTAAACTACACTAATAGGGGAGACCGAGGTAAGTTGATACAAAGCCTTTTTCTCTGCAACTATGACAGTTAGCGAGGTCACAACTTCACACAAACTGTGGAGTGTAGAAAGAGCAACGAATTAGCGAAGTTACCAGCCCGATAAACTGTCACAGTTCAGAGAAATCGGCTTTGTATCAACTCACCTCTGTCTCAACTTGCCTCGGTCTCCCCTACCAACTATAAAAGACCCCTTCCATGCTGATCTGGGAGCAAAGTAAAAACATAGAATGTACCAGTTGCTTCTCTTCCCGGGCAGGTGAAAGCTCATCGAGGGAATCATGTTATAGGCGATGCGGCTATCAGCCCATCAATATTTCGGGCCCCCTATACGCCCACAATCATGCTAAATACGGCCTTTAGGTCTTGTTACCTTAGGCTCTGTCTAATCCGTAAGCGATAGTGACGTGATTTATGTATTTATGTGTGTATGTATGTTCCTATGTTTTTTTTTGTGGCGATAAACATTTTTTCTTTCTTTTCGTATCTTTTTATCTTCAATCATGCTAAACGTGACCTTTAAGTCTTGTTACCTGAGGCTCTGTCTACCCCGTAAGCGATAAAGACGTGATTCATGTGTGTAATTAGTCTGTAAATCTAAAAAAGATCACAGCCTTGTCATGTTATTATAAAATACCGCGGCAATAAAAACTTCAATCCAAATCTTGTTTCCCACTTTTTGGGCCAAAATGTCCCTTACTTAAGGAAACTGTTAACCTTAATGTCGGCTGATTACCGGTTAAAAAATCTCAAAAGCCGCCTTAAATTTGCAAGAGCTGGTTAACTTGTAATTTTTAAGATCTGCCCAACTTGAACTGTATCTCTAAGTATGATTACATTCACTTCAATTATTTTATTCTATTTTGTTCTAGTAATCCTGCATAAGGATTTATTTACACAGACACACAGAGGTTTTATAATTAAAAACATTTACATACATACATACACAAATCACGTCTATTTCCCTTACGGGGTAGACAGATCCTAGGTAACATAACCTAAAAGAAAGAAAGAAATTTACATCAAAAGATATACATAAAAAAATAACATTTATGTTGCAAATAAGCCGCCAAGGGCTCTTTTACAGTATTTTTTGAAACTACCAGCGCATTCGGAAAGACCATCATTGCCAAAAAGAATGCGCCGCAAGAAACTTGGAAGAAAGTCATTTTTTCAAAATAAGATACATTAAGCTACTATAATACTTAAATTCAATACTTTTATAAAAGGGATGTTTAAGGTCCCCGAGCCTTAAATTATATTAGTCTATAGTAGAGATGTATAAAGTATGTAGTTGTTCTTCGTAATTATATATTTGAAATAAGTGTATTATTATCGATCAATGTTAAAAACAAGAATATAATTCTTTTATAATTTCTCGACACACAATTAAAAAGTACTTAGATTGCTTACAAACCATTATGAGAGTCGTATTCTGCCTACACCTTTAAAAAAAGGCTTGACGCACCGTGTATTTCTCCTACTGACTCGTAGTCCCATTTAAGTTTTTAAGTCCATTCAACCAACCTACCAATGGACGTATTCCGAGCAAAAATATATTACCTCTTTTTCACAATACAAATCTGTACATGTATAAAATGTCAGCGTTTTCCGTGTACATAACCCCGGTTGGAAACATAACGGTGTATTTTATTTACGCTGCCCGCCTGAACTGCGGCGCAGCTTCGACATACAGCGGGGTCACTAGCTTTTAATAAATAATTGTATGATTAAACGAACCTACCTGAACTGAAGTTCTATCATAATTATACGTAGCTCCTTGTCCGAGACGACACTCCCAACCCTTCCCACTAATACTAAAGCATTACCCCAATTATAGGGTTGTTCATACCATCTTTAAACGAAACGACATTGTCAACATCCGTCAAAACGAGAGGTTGCTTTTTCTTTTTTTTTTTAGCTTTAAAAACAGTGACCTGGGCGCTGTACAATTAGCGCTACTACTTGTAAATCGTCTCGGACATGTAGAAGAGTATAATAATAAAAATACTAGTTCAAGTCAATGGTTCAATAGTTCTTCCGTGCTGGCCTGGGAGTAAAGAAAATACATAGAATTAACCAGTTGCTTCTCTTCCGGCGCAGATGGTAAAAAACAATCGAGGGAATGGGCAAAAGTCTTAAGAATCATGTTATAGTTGATAGCCGATGAGGCTAGCAACCCATCACTATTTTGATTTCCCTTTCCAGCTATACGCCCTTAATCGTCCTAAACGTGGCCTTAAGGTTTTGTACCTTATTAAGCTCTGTCTACCCCGTAAGGGCACCACCTGCTCAGATATGTTTTACAAGATTGTGGGCTTGGTGATAAAAATGAAAATATTTTATATATTTATTTTATACCTATGATCCATTATCGTGCTAGTAACAATTTACTTTAAAAGAAGTTAGTGAAAAATAAAATAAAATTTGAACCTAGGTACCTCATTTTAAGTACTGAAATTACATACATACATAAACCACGTCTTTATTCCTTACGGGGTAGACAGAGCCTAAGGTAACAATACCTAAAAGGCCACGTTTAGCATGATTATGGCCGTATAGGTGGAAAGGGGAATCATAATAGTGATGGGTTGCTAGCCGCATCGCCTATAACATGATCCCTAAGATTTTCGCCCATTCGATGGGCTTTTACAGCATGGAACATTGAAACTACAAAGACTTGAAATAACTTATACGTGTGTAATACCTATCATAATAATGATAGTAAATTGAATAATAAAATTACTTTACTTCCATGCTGGTCTGGGAGCAAAGAAAAAACATAGAATGTACCAGTTGCTTCTCTTCCCGCGCATATGGTAAAAACCCATCAAGGAAATGGGCGAAAATCATAGGAATCATATTATAGGCGATGTGGCTAGCAACCCATCACTATTTTGATTCCACTTTCCACCTCTACGCCCTCAGTGTCTTGCTAAACGTGGCCTGTAGGTTTTGTTACCTTAGGCTCTGTCTACCCCGTAAGGGATAAATACGTGATTTGTGTGTGTATGTATGTATAATAAAATTGCGCTAGTAGTTTTCGGTAGTTGCAAATACACAAGCGTTTTTTACAACCAAGCGCTGCATCTGTTCCTTGAATAAGGTACGGTTACACCGAAAATGTTAATACATAATTCATACCGCGTCGCCGTATTATACTTCATTATGATATCGTATGCGTCGTCCATCTTTAATTTCAATTTCTTACCGGTACCCGATCGATTGTGAAATGAAGATTCCACGGCTTTTTGAGAAAAAAAAAACAAATCCGTTGATGTTGGTGAACTAAACAACAATTAGATAAACTTCTATAGTTTAAGACATGATAAATGTAAAGAGTCACTCAACGCATGGCTAAGTAAAATTAATTACACTGAAACTGAAGACCTGCTGATTATAGGCTCCTAGATCCTAGATATAAGATAGTATATAATAATTATATTAAATAAAGAGACATAAAGCTGTCAGAAACCCCGTACCTCACACACACACACACACACACGCACACACACACACACACACACACACACACACACACACACACACACACACACACACACACACACGCGCGCTTTGCATGTTAGTAACTAATAAGCTTGTTTTTAAGCTAGTATAATTTCATTTATAAACTTTTATTTTCTAAACTGTGGACCTACTGTTAAAATGTGCTATATTTGGAAGAGCGAGACTTCTCAATTCAGGTACATATATGCCTACTGAGAAGCCTCAACCTTGGCTTGTTTGTAACCACTTTGTTGAAACGAATAAATGAATTTTGATTTTTGGTTACTTTGAACTTCTACTCAAATCATAGGAATTACCTTTTTGATTGACATAGCACGGAGGACGGATGACCGAGGGTCGAAAGGTCCAAGTGGAGACCACGTACCAGCAAGCGCAGCGTGGGACGTCCACCCACAAGGTGGACCGATGACCTCATTAAGATTGGAGGATCGCGCTGGATGCAAGCCGCTTCCAACCGGTCTTATTGGAGGTCTAAAGGAGAGGCCTAAGTCCAGCAGTGGACTTGTAATGGCTGAAATGATGATGATTATGACTTTTTTGATTCCCCTCTCCTATAATCATGCTAAACGTGGCCTTTAGGTCTTGTTGCCTACTACACAATTTTTTAAAGTACTCTCAAACAGCGAACGCAAAGTACATACATATATCACGTGTTTATCCCTTACGGGTTAGACAGAGCCTAAGGTAACAAAACCTTAAGGCCACGTTTAGCATGCTTAAGGGCGTATAGGTGGAAAGGTAATCAAAATAGTGATGGGTTGCTAGCCGCATCGCCTATAACATGATTCCTAAAACTTTCGCCCATTCTCTCGATGGGCTTTTATCATCTGCGCAGGACAAGAAGCAACTGGTAAATTCTATGTTTTTGACTAGTAAAGGCTGCACTAACTGTTAAAGTTCAAAACAAAACGGAATCAGTTCTAATTCCAAATTTAAAAATCAAACGGCCAGCAATAAATTCCGGCCGTGAAAAAAAAATCGACACAAAAAATAATCGTATCACATCGATTATTGAAAAGTGTGCAAATTACAGGCTCTTTGATAACATTCGATCGTAATAGCACCGATTACCGTCGGTGTAATTTCACTTAAATTTCGGTATAACTTTAATGTTCCACATACGGGCTACTCGTCTCTTTAATATCGCGGTAATAATATTAATTTTATACGTTTTGTGAGATTTAGAACGGTGTTTTGGTGGCGACTTTAAGTGGGTATTTTATTGTTGTAAAATCTCGAATACTATACTTAGACGCTTTTTATTTTTAAAATTAATTTGATTGGATGACAATCAGGTGCAGTTTAGACATTCAAATTAAAGTTTTAGCGAAAAAAAACAAAATATCGAGTCAAGATATACCGAAAGATAAAAATAATCATAAATTTAAATGTCGCTCTAATATAATCAAAATAAACTTGTTAATTTAAAAACGTAAAAGTTACAGATCGTGATCTTAATTGGGTAGAATTAATTCTAGACTTTCAAACGTGCTGCAATGAATTCTCTATATATACAAAATATATGCAAAGGATCTTACAAATGTCAATGACCTTAAACAATCGAAACAAAATAACACAATCACACATTTTTACGTATCTGCAGTCCGATTAAATTTACAAAACGGACCTAACTTCCAAATTAAAATAGAACTATTAA
The DNA here is from genome assembly GCA_949127965.1 of Pandemis corylana. Taxonomy (NCBI): domain Eukaryota; kingdom Metazoa; phylum Arthropoda; class Insecta; order Lepidoptera; family Tortricidae; genus Pandemis; species Pandemis corylana. The sequence continues at coordinate 13,610,681 of OX421863.1, forward strand.
ACTAGTTAAGTAAAATACGGTGGTATAGTCGTTCCAATAAATTAACCAACCAATTTAATCAAAATCAAACCAAGCAATTCGAATTTCCGCCCCGCCCAAACTAGAAAGAGATCGGTCTCATTAATTTTTATCACTAAATCAACAATAATGCGAAAAACTACCGAATATTAAATCGCCGACATAAAGAAATTAACTCGATGCCGTAATAAATTTAATAAAAACGTTAGATGGATGTTAGTTAGGTATTTTATTAGAGATCCGCTAGCTATTTACTTGGATATCACTTTGAATTACAATAGGGAAAACTGATCTAAAGTTAATGTAGTTATTACAATATTCAATCAAACGAAATTTTTAAATTATTGCCATGACAGTACTAGAAGTTTTAAAAGTTTTAGACAGCTGCCAAACAAGAGGATCTTAGTTCTTAGGACATCACTGTCTACATCACTATCACTACATAGTATAAAACAAAGTCGCTTTCTCTGTCCCTATATCCCTATGTATGCTTAAATCTTTAAAACTACGCAACGGATTTTGATGCGGTTTTTTTTAATAGATAGAGTGATTTGAGAGGAAGGTTTATATGCATAATACGCAGACGAAGTCGCGGCCAGAAGCTAGTTACGTTATAAACCATCATGATAAGAATCATGTATGTATTTATAACTGTTTATTGTAGGTACATAAAACACATGAAAAAGATGAATACAGGACAACACAAATGCTCAAAGGCAAACTATCTCTTAAAGAGATTTATTCCACTTAACCTCATCATCCTCATCATCATATCTGCCGGGAGACTACGCTGGTGCACAAAGGTCTTCGCCAAGAATCTCCTCGACCATCGGGTTTATGCTACCCACAGCCAATGACCGCAATCTGTACCAGATCGTCCATCAACCTTTGATAAGAAAACAAATTTAAAAATGAACGTTGAAATGATTTCAAAACTCAATTTAAAATCAACAGTACTAGTGAAATTTTAACCCAAGAACGCCCCAAAAAAATACGGAACCGACAACTTAAAAACACCCATATAGGATAAAGAAATATGACACCAGCCCGCATTAAGGGCACTCGCATAAAGCTGCGCCCACGCAGACCCGTGTTTGTTTTACGCATTTGAATAAATACCTAATTATGTTAAATCTCTAATCAGTGGAATTCTTATAGATTCTGTTAAACCTAATGATGGGATAAAATGTGTAGAATAAATTGTTCGTCACGGACGTGGATAGTGGTTTTCGTGTAATTAAAATATAGATAAAGCCGAAACCGGATCGGTTTCAATTGACATATTTTTAATTAGAATTATAGTTTTAACGTTAATTAAATGGCGGACATTTTCTCTGTAGATCGGTTGAAAGTGGAACATGATATTTCTAAGTAGCTAAAGTTATAGTTTGACGGAACAGAAATGTTTATCCAAAATTTGTTTTCATGCTAAACGTGGCCTATAGGTCTGGTTACCATAGGCTCTGTCTACCTCGTAAGGGATAAAGACGTGATTTATGTATGTATGTATGTTGTTTTTATAATGAAAATATGAAATTAACTTCTTTTTACTTCTGTTTTTTAAAATAAGATATTTATTACATCTAACTTCTCCAATTATCATTTAGTGTCTAATTTTAGCAATTAATGCCATGTATTTTCAGTCAGTCATGATTCTCTTATCCAGGTAGACGGTACAGGTTTTTTTTCAAATGCTATTGGCAGTTTCAAATAATTTTGAATTGACATCTTTTCTGGATGCATTTGCAATTAAACTAAATCATAATGTACATAGCTGATATTGTGCATTTCTTAGCACAGTCTTTCTTCTTTTTAGGTTTGTAGGTTTCATACATTTTTTATATTAGTAGGTAATCATACCCGGCGGGCCTACTATATCATTCTCACGAAACTATATCTTAATTTCTAAATGTCTGTGAAAATCAGAACACATAGAAAAATCCGAAAAGTAAAGCTATGGCCGGGAATCGAACCCGGATCCTCGTCATTCCGTGACGCGTGCTATACCACTACACCACCCATAGCAGGTGGGTAGTCTCCGAATTTTTCTACCTGTTACCGACCGTCACGTGACCTTTGTTACTATGCGAATTTTTTTGTCGCTAAGCGTCATCTGTTTGAATGATGTGTCTGTACGACACAATTACAAACTCCCGTGGAACATCTACTGCTCACCAGGGACGAGAGAAGGCGCTGTTTTTCAAATGATAGGTACTATCAAATGAATCAAGAAATTTTTATTTCTTGATTTTTATGTTTTACTTTTACGGTTTTACCGTTAGAAATTTAATTTAATTTATATCTTGTATGTTGCGCAAACCACTGTTTAACTTAGAACTGTGACAATTAATTAGTTTTTGATTTATAACAACTTCATTAATTACGATTTACGACAATTCTATTTATGAGTCGAATTTGAATACATTTATTATCTCCATTTAAGCTATATCTTTTGTCGTACTGATCGATTGGCCAATTTTTTCAACATTTTATTAATGAAAACTTATTTCATATTAACAATGACATATTATCATAGTTACCTTGGAAACAACGGGTGGTCCTTAATTGGGAATGAATCAGATATATGGGCGAGGCGTGTTTTTTGGTCATATAATTGTTGTTTTCACGCCATCAATAAATAATGTCTTATAATATGTAGTACAAGAGATATGCTAGTAAAAACTGACTCATGCATATTTAACCTTTGGTGACAGCGAAAAAGTCATGCAACGAGATGTTATTGATTGCAACGGTCGGTAGTTGTAAGTGTGTCAATAATTTGATGAATTCGTGTTTATTTTTATTGTGGCGATGAGAAGTGGACACACTAGTTGAAATCTATACGTCATTCGAACGCTCGAAATTTTGTGAAGCGTACCTTTATACTCTCAATCCATTTTATATTTAGGATCAATGAAACGCAATGTGACGCCCGCGCCTCATTTCATTGAGAAGTCATCAGATGAGTACTCATTGACACCTATCAATGGAATGTCACGTTTTGGTGACACTAAATAAAAGAGTTCCGTTAACACCCTTTAGAAACACAAAACGGCTATTTAAAATGGTGAAAATCTTTTGAGAAAATGTCAGGTCAGGAATATCCTAAACCGACGAGCATGTATGAAGAGATTGATATACCTATTATTGATCCTTTTGATGTTTATAATAAAAAGTCTAGAGAATTACTGGCTGCAAATATTTTATCCTTAGTTTAAAAAAAAACTATTAAACTCGCGCCGAGAAAATGAATCTAATTATACCTCTGTAGCAAGGTAACAAGGTAATGAAAAACGACCAAACCACGTTCAGGTTTCAAAGCCGTTACGAAAGCAAAAATTATTCGGAAATTCGTTCAAAATTTTTACAGAATTTTATTTATTGATTTCGAATAAACATAATATACAAATAGCGCAGCTAGAATTCAACAATCCTTTAAAAATTTTGTCACGTATCTCTAAAACTTGCGTTTCGACATAATTTCGAGCACATGTCATATTAGTCACGCGATTAGAAATTTCAGATAAGTCCTTCTTCCTTATGGGCGCGGATCGAGCTATAGATTACGCTCTAATTGAGCGCTCGTTGTGCAGAATGCCGTACGTGACTCGGCCGTGGTTTGTAAAAATAATGCTAGGAAAATAAACTGAATTTAAATTTGGCATTAACTTAATGGTTAATAGGGCAGTAACAGTATAATGCGGCAAATAACTGTTCTTTTTAAACTAAGATATTTTTTGTTATATTGTCAGTATTTTTTATTTTTCAAAACGGTTGCTCCAATTAAATTGCAATTTGCCCCATTTTTCAAACACTGAAAAAATATTGACTAATTGTACTTAGTTTGTCATTATAAATAGACAAAACTTCAAGTATTACTTTTAATATAAAAAGGGGTTTATTTGCGGATTGCGAATTTGGGATTGCGTAGTTTTAAAGATCTAAGCATACGTAGGAACAGACAGCGGAAAGCGACTTTGTTTTATACTGTTATATTAATTAAAAGTGGGAAATAAAAATTTATAAAGTCAAATGAGAAATCAAGTATCTCTCAAATGTTTTTAAGGTTAGGTTAAGTATTACGATATCATCGAATAAAACTTTTTTCGGATATGAATGTTAATGATTCGAAGCAGTCACATATAAATATCCTTCACGTATTAATGGCTTGCAGAAGTCAAATTTGTTTTTAAACGCAGTTAAATCACCAAATTGAGTAATCTGTTGATTTATAGACCTTTAAACTGTTTTCAATGGCATGTAAATTTTGCGGGGCATACTCAGCGTTGCACGTCACGCGTTGAGCGAATTGATTCGTAAAATGCAGTTACAGCTTCATTACTTAAAACTGTCAAGTTGAAAACGTTCTATACTACTTAATATATAAACGCGAAAGTTTGTAAGTATGGATGGATGGATGTTTGTTACTCTTTCACGTAAAAAATACTGAATGGATTTGGATAAAATTCGGAACTGAGATAGCTGATACCCTAGATTAACATATAGGCTATTTTTATCCCGAAAAATTGAATAGTTCCCGCGGGATAGCGAAAAACTAATTGCAGACGAAGTCGCGGGCAGCAGCTGGTAATGCTATATGAACTTAGATAACGATTTTGTTTTGACGCCGTGACAGTCAATGCGCACTAACAAATTATTTGTGAACTACCAGTTAAAACCTTTTACATCTTACATCCTTTTACATCTTACATAATATAACCTGGATACATCGAGTGACTAACGTTGAAGTACTACGCCGAGCTGGGAAGAAACGCCAACTTATGCAGACCATCAAAAAGCGTAAAGTTGCCTATCTGGGCCACGTGCTTAGGCACGCCAGATACGAACTCCTGCAACTAATAATGATGGGCAAAGTAGCAGGCAGAAGAGCCGTCGGCCGTAGGAAGAAGTCGTGGTTGCGTAATATCCGGGAGTGGACCGGAGTCGCAAGTGCTGCCGAACTTTTCAACCTCGTGAAGGATCGGAGGAAATATGCGGAGCTGACTGCCAACCTCCACTAGTTGGAGAGGCACTATAAGAGAGAGTTAAAACCTTACAAGACATTTACAGGGGTATTAAATGGGTAGACAGGGCCTAAGTTTAAAAGATCTTAAAGGCTACGTTTAGCATGATTGTGGTATAGATGGAAAATGGAATCGAAATCTGGTTGTCAGCTGCATCGCCTATAACATGATCCTTACTGTATTTTATTTTGAAAAAACGACTTTCTGTCAAGTTTCTTGCGGCGCATTCATTGGCAATGATGGTCTTTCCGGATGCGCTGGTTGTTTCAAAAAAGACACGTAAAAGAGCCCTTTGCGGTCAATTTGCAAAAATAAAATTTAGATTTAGATTTTGATTTCCTCGATGACCTTTTACCATGTGCGCAGGAAGAGAAGCAACTCGTACGTTCTACGTTTTTTCTTTCGGACCAGCATGGAAGAAAGTATCACTGAGGACTTTAAACTCAACTAACATTTTTCACTGACTATCTCAGCACAATATGACAAATGTTTATGGAATCCCGCGTGGGCGCAGCCCCGATTCCCACGACTGCGTAATAAACTAAATCTTTTCTTATAAATTAGTTACATGCTTTATTCTAAATTACAAACTGGAAGGCCATAAGTTTTCAACTTAATAAATAAATAAATAATTGTCTTGGGAGTGACACCTGGGGGCTATCGCGTGTAAATTTGCCACTAGAGGCGCTAGTGTCGCGTGAGGTCCAATAACATTCACTTTTCACTGGTTTTGGCGGGCTTCGTGACGTAAATTATAAGTTCTTTTTTGTTTTTGAGGTGTCTAACACCTCAGCGTAATGCTGAGCCAGCGACCGTTTCACTTTTGCGAAGACACACAACGCTGATGATTTATTTATCATGTCTATGTTTTTTTTGTTATACCTTGTTTATTTTATATAAAATTGTGTATATTATCTTATATTTGTGTGTCTTGCAAAAAGGAATAAATGTCTTCTTTCTTTCTTTCTTTCTTTCTTACCTGTTGAAAAGTGATCTCCTTCGTGAAATTATCGCAAATATGGACTATTTGGCGATGAATGTGAACGGATTTTTTTTTCCGAACTAAACGGAACTGCACAACATTGCGGCATAGCTACTCGATAATATGATGATAGTTGTTTATATTTAATAAACTTAAAGACATTCAAGATTTGGAACTTTGTTTGGGCACCGATCTTATAAAGTCGCCTTTGACAGCTATAGCTCTGGACCTTAGTCAACAGTGGCGCCAACTGGTGAGAAAAGAAACGATAAGTCCCCATTGCTCTAGTCCCAAACAGGCTATAGGTTGTGCTCCACCTAATTTGGTCCACCCGTAAAAATGCTGCTATTTTCGAATCACTGATCTTCTTTGATAGAATCTTTTTTTACTGTTGTTAATCAAAGTTTATTTAGAACCTGGGTCTTTTGGTGCTGGCAACCTTTGACGGAACCTAAAGTTGATATCACCAACAAAAGTTGCTCTCTCACCATAGCTCCATTCTGTCGCCAAAAGTAAAAGTTTTCTTAGTTACAGATTGATGGATACAGTGAGATCTGACAAATTAAAGTATTACAGACAACCGGGTCTGAGGTCACCATTCACTTTCTATGTTATTGCCATGAGATGGGGACAGGCGGAGATGTTCTATGAAAGGTTTAATGAGGAAATATTTGATACTTATCACTCCATAATACAGTAATAAAAATTACAAATAATGAAATAAAGCAAGATTTTAAAACAGACTAAAACTATAAAGTAAATATTATGTCGTCAAAATATTCCACCAAATGCATCAACCCCAAGACGCTGGCCGCATTGCCTCTCTGGACTGCCATTCCTAGCCTTTATATTACTAAATCGGGATGAGAAAGGGATTGAAAAATCTGTCATTCTATACAAACTTACGTCAAAATATCTGCCAGTCATATGATTTTATTAAAAAAATCATAGGCAAAAAATGTTCCCACGTTTTTTTCTGTTTTAAGCTAAAGTTTTTACGAAATCCAAAAAAGACCAAACCAAAATTCTTTCAAATGTCATCTCCGCCCGGTTCTCTCACACCCACTATTGCATATCGCCGGCCCCGGAGAACAAAATGATAACCGCCATTATCTTAGTTTTATTTTTATGTCATATTTGGAATCCGTAGGTGCCATTGCACCAGCTCAATTTTTTTCGCATTTTTTGTACGGTAAATGACAAAATTAAAAAAGAATACAATAGTTTTGAATGTTTTTATTTATAGCTCATCGCATGACAAATATCCATATTATTATGTTCTCGTCAAAATTAGATCGCTAAGTAATGATATGCGCAGTTATCTTTGTATTCTCGTCGCAATCCGCTAGATACTGTTCGTGCAATGGCGCTCACCAAAACTACACATTTGAAAAGGAACGATAAAAAGTATTGCCATATCCTTTTGTCACATGCACGGGTCGAATGTAAATTACAATGGCTTAAATATCGACATGTCATATATTTTAGTGTTCGATTTCGATTGATTAATTCAAAAATTATATAATTATTGCTGTGATTGGAGTATAACTGAAGTGCAATATCATTTTATTCCCGTAATTATTAGATAAGATTATTTTTTTTACTAAGGGTTTTTATGAGACTTTTATAATTAAACAATAATATATGATATTCAACATTGCAATTATATTACGAACGATTCACAGTCATAATAAAAACAGTCATTAATTGCTTAAAATCAAAGTTTTCCATTATAAAACGTGCAACAATACCACTAAAATTTAAGTACCTATGTCTTAATCATTATAGCTTAATCAAAAATCAAAATAGCAATACATGCCAGTTTCATAAAGTAACTAAAAACAAAAGATTTATTTTCAAGTTTGAAGCATAAAATCAAACCAAATAATCTACGCATTTGTTATTATTTTTCATCAGTCTAATATAATAATAATTATATTATAATTAGTTCTTTCATTGAGCACTAACCTGGGGGACTATTAAACATGAAATCAGGTAAATCAATTGTCATCATCTTCCTCTTGGTTTTCATTAATTGCAGAACTAGTATTAACGCCCAGGGAGTCATAAAAGCCATGGCAATGGGCTGGGATGTCTCCTGACTTGCAAAGACTGATAAGGTCGTTATGTAAAGGCTTACTTATAGGCAAGGGCTCTGTACATAGCACTTGCAGTTCAAAATCGTAGGCAGGATTTGAGTTGACTAAAGGAGCTGCGGTTTGTCTTGTTCCCCGCTTGCTTCATGTTTTTGGACAGATTCTATGTTCATTTAAGAATATCCAGAATCCAGACTCAAAATCATGTTTATACTGTAAAATTGAGGGCTGTGAGCAAGCGACTCTCACTTCCATTATCTGTGTCCATAATACTTTTTGCCCTACCTCATATTGGACCCATTTCTTATTATTTATTAGTGCTTTTATGTTATAAAACTCCTTTTGAAGCATTTCTTTAACGTTGTAACTATGAATCGGTTTTTATTTTGGCCACAGCAACCGTCGAAGTAAAATGATACATTTTTGATACCTCTTTGTTTTTCATTAAGTAGGAATTGCCATATACAGCTACCGATTTCATTAGCTCCTCGTTTTGCAACCTGAGCATCTGCCAATTTCTTGTCCTCTTTTTTAATTTGGCGTACACCTTCCTTATTTCTCTGATGCTTGTCGTATTTTTCTTTCAGTGTCTTTTGAGTTCCGGGGTCTGCCTACGCTAACATTTATCGGCAATCCTTTATTCCGGCATTATGATTCCATTCGAAGTAAAGGCTATTGCTATGTATGGCATGCTCAGGTTGCAAAACGAGGAGCTAATGAAATCGGTAGCAGTATATGGCAATTCCTACTTAATGAAAAACAAAGAGGTATCAAAAATACATCATTTTACTTCGAGGGTTGCTGGGGCCAAAATAAAAACCGAACCGAACCTGTCCAAAAACATGAAGCAAGCGGGGAACAAGATAAACCGCAGCTCCTTTAGTCAACTCAAATCCTGGCTACGATTTTGAACTGCAAGTGCTATGTACAGAGCCCTTGCCTATAAGTAAGCCTTTACATGACGACCTTATCAGTCTTTGCAAGTCAGGAGACATCCCAGCCCATTGCCATGGCTTTTATGACTCCCTGGGCGTTAATACTAGTTCTGCAATTAATGAAAACCAAGACGAAGATGATGGCAATTGATTTACCTGATTTCATGTTTAATAGTCCCCCGGGTTAGTGCTCAATGAAAGAACTAATTATAATATAATTATTATTATATTAGACTGATGAAAAATAATACCAAATGCGTAGATTATTTGGTTTGATTTTATGCTTCAAACTTAAAGTTATTAGTCTGAAAAAATAACTTTTGATTTTAGTTACTTTATGAAACTGGCATTTATTGCTATTTGATTGAGACATACTTAAATTTTAGTGGTATTGTTGCACGTTTTATAATGGAAAACTTTGATTTTAAGAAATTAATGACTGTTTTTACTATGTGAATCGTTCGTAATATAATTGCAATGTTGAATATCATATTATTGTTTAATTATAAAAGTCTCCTAAAAACCCTTAGTAAAAAAAATAATCTTAATAATTACGGGAATAAAATGATATTGCACTATTATCTTGCACGGCAATCACATTAAAAAGTAGTCGAATAAAATGGTACACCAATGGTACAATATTAGCGTTTGACCCCGATAAACACCGAATAAAATGATATACGTCTTAACGCGTAATAGTGAATGATATATTTTGACTAAGTTACTATTTCTTAAATATCTTTCTTTTGAGACATTTCTCGTGTGCCACAGTAACATATTGAACGTAATGAAAAATTAACTTTGCATAAAGCTAACTACCAACCGTTTACGTTCAATATACAAGTCACAATTGAGCGAAACATCTATTTTATTTTTCCTGAAAAATTTGGTTTTTGCAGTTATCTTTTTGTTCCCCGGGACCGGCGCTATGCGCATGACGCGAAAGAGGTATGTCAGGATCATAGCAAGTGGAACAAAGTAGTCTCTGCCTACCGCTATGGGAAATAGGCCTGTCATTATGTATGTATTGGGTTGTACTTTTCTCTTATTTTCCGGTGACGTGCTTTCAATAATGGGATCCCAAATTTTATAAATGAAAAACTAATTTAAGACGTAAGCGTCAATTTCTTCTTTTTAAAAAATCTAAATAAATACACAATCCACTATCTTGCTAAATGTGGCCTGTAAGTATCTGTTACCTAAGGCTCTGTCTACCCCGTAAGGGATAAAGACGTGATTTGTGTATGTATGTCTGTGTATGTAAATAAATACTCGTTTGCCTGCGTTTCAGCTACAAAACCCAAAGCACGTTATGAAATAAAATCAGAACTACAATTATTGCATAGCTGCAAAACAACGTATAACGGATAATGCAACTGTAGCATTACTCCAGTATCTTATTCCAAGGATATAAAGTCTCGAGTTAAATCCAAAAGATGTTGAGAAAATTGAATCGACGTCAACGCAGATGACAAAAAGTTCGCAAATTGATTTGGAGTAGCAAATTGCTTGCGGTGCCTTGGCCTTTATTACGTAATATTAAGCAAAGGGAATTTACTGAGACAAAAACTCTTTGCAGTCATGACAGATATTTTGACGTCTCGAGGTCATTAAATATTTTTTCTCGAATGGTTATATAAAATAATATTAGCCGCAGACGCGGGATAATTATGTAATTAGTCAAAAGTATTCAACTAAGTATACAAACGATATCTGAACAAGCGGTTAAACATCTTTAGATGCTGCTTTGATTAAAAAAACTAGTAGCTCAGCAAACAACATAATTAAGTTTATTATTTGTTTTCTGACTTATATAACGCATTAATAACATAATATTAAACGTCGGTATGTTAACATAATTTTTAAAGCCTGGTTTATACTTTTAATATGTATGAGATGGAATGGACATTGAAGTTGAAACAGACCGAAAAGAAGATGGCGGAACGACGGACGCATTGTATCAACTAGAATGACTTTCTGCCAAGTTTCTTGGGGCGCATTCTTCTTGGCAATGATGGTCTTTCCGAATGCGCTGGTAGTTTCAAAAAGACATTTAAAAGAGCCCTTAGCGGCCAATTTGAAAAAAAAAATTGCAAAATTTGCAAAATTTGCAAATAGCAGGAGTAAAATTTAACAGGCTAAAAAAATATATTATAATCTGGTTATTCCAGTAAGTCTTCTCCCATTTCAGCATGGTAATAACGATACATTGCAACCGAGCAATAGTTCACAGATTGCCTGCTTGTAATACTTTTCACATATCGTAACGTTTAAAAGAAAATACCTTCATCATTAGATACCTATAAATGTTCGCTCTTTAGCGCGTTTGTTCTTGATTTTAAGGTTATGGCTGTCGGTTGAGAACTCTTAGATTTATCCGCCTTGAACTCCGAATTTGATTTTCGAAGTTCGTTTGGAACGTCATTAATTTGAGAGTGAAAGGGACGGGTAAATTCGACCTTCGAAAATCAAATTTTGGAGTAGCGCCTTTGCTGAATAAAAAAGTTGCTGTACGAAATGTGGAAAATACAGGTAACTAGGTGTTTCCGTTTGCGCAGAAGTTGCTTATTGCCATCCCGGAACTCAAACTACATATCTGTATACCAAATTTCAACCAAATCGGTCCAGCGGTTTAAGCGTGAAAAAGTAACAGACAGACAGAGTTTTGCATTAAATTTATTAATATTATTATTATAGTAGGGATTAGGGTTTTTTTTTAATAATTAATTTAAAACCGAGACGTAGCGTAGCTTTCGGAGTAACGAAAATTCGGAGTTGAGTTAGTTTCAACTTCTTTATTCTTTATTTCATAAATTTTTAAATAACCTCATACGAGCTGAAAAATAATTTAAGCGCTGTTAATGTCAATTGCTATAGCATGTTAAAATAATAGCATTCAATCGCTATGGACAACTGACACGTAATAATTCCGCTCAATTGTGTAAGTACCATTAATCATTGGACGTAATTTAGCTTTGGTAATAATGATTTAATATTAATTTAATAATAATGTCCAGGAGCCCTCTAGCTCTAGAGATCATTAGGTCAGCCATCGTGCAGTGCATTAGAGATTATTTTGCTTTTATTAAGCTTTAAGTTAATTGATTTAAGGTTTACATTAATCACGTTAATCTATACTGATATTATAAAGGTGGTTTGTGTAGTTGTAGTAATCGTTGGATCTACTGAACAGATTTTGGAAATTAAAAAAACCGAGTTGTTTGTGAGTGTTAATCTGCTTTTCAGTCCCTCTACAAATAATATTCATATAAAGTCTTGTTTTTAATTATGCAGTTGTTATTTTTCATTTTTGCGATTGGCCAACGAATGATTAAAAAAATTAAAAAATGTATGTTTGACCTTAGTCATTCACAAAATGTTAAACAAGTTGTATTTGCTGAGGACATAAGTCAACATTGCAGTTTAACTTTTATGGTGCAAAAACAAGGTTTTAAAAATTGAAAAAAAAAAATGTTTTTTGCTAAAGCGACAAGCCCAAAGAAAACGCGAACAAAACTAAGCATAAGTGACATTTTTTTGTAAAACTGCGGCACATCCGGGTTCGATACGTCAACATAACCTCAAAATTTTCACGTACAATAAGTATGTCGCTTAACGAGATATAAATAAATATTTACCTTGCATCCCTCACAGGTGAAAGCGCCAAAATGGAAGCCTGCGGCCGGCTCTCCGCACACCTTACATTGCTGGTTCATCTGCAAAAAATGCACATTTTACAAAAGCGCCGGGACTTTAGCGTGGTGGCGGACTGAGGTTCTGTATCTTATTCTCATTGGTAAAACTACACAGGCTATAGTTCTATTGATCTTACTATATTTTAAAAATAGGAATAGTGTTGTTCTTTTTTTAAACTTATGTTTTTGTTTTTTTTTTAAACTGCTTTTTACTCATCAAATTTTGTAGATTTTTTTTTAAAAAAAGCAGTCATAGTCTTATTTCTCTGAGATTTTAATATAGTATTATTTTTGTTTTAATTTAAATGCATCGTGCATACAAGACTAACCAGAAAGGCGTTCTAAAAGCTCACAATCTGTAGGAAAAATCACTTTAGAGTAAATTTTACGAACTCAGCATTACACTGCAAATGCCGATTCTAGTAATAAAAAAAATTAGATCGTCGGACTAATTATTATGAATATTATAGTTTTGTAAGATCAAAATACATACATATATCACGTCTTTATCCCTTACAGGGTAGACAGAGCCTAAGGTTACAAAACCTTGCGGCCACGTTTAGCATGACTAAGGACTAGGGTTGCCATCCGTCCGGGTTTCCACGGATTTGTCCTAGTTTAGAGGGCATCCGGGGAGCGTCCGGGGAAGGTTTCATTTGTAGACCGGGTTTAAAAAAAAAAAAAAAAAAAATTGGGCCGCCCGCGAGACACGCACTATTTCACCGTTCCCCCACCCCTCCCGTCACGATCTTGTTGACATGTCCGGCTTTCGGACTCTAAAATCCGGGGTTTTCACGCGTCTTGTCCTGTTTTCCAAATTTTAGAGATGGCAACCCTATTACTAAGGACGTACAGCTGGAAATGGAAATCAAAACAGTGATAGGTTGCTAGCCGCAACTGAACTGTACTCTGATGTAAACTATTTTGAAAGTCTCATAAACGTGTTTTTCGCAATAATTTATCAAAGTAGATTAAATATTCTATCATAAAAACTGGAGCAATTAAAATTACAAATCGCTCAAACCCATCTTATATTTATTATAGTAATAAACAAACTCAATGAATCTACCCGAGTAATACGATACGACATTTGCGGTACCCTAAAATGTCACTCTGGCAATAAGATATACTTTTCGATGTATATTACAGTCGTAAAGATGTAAGCCAATTTGGTTTTTGCTTAAATTATTTACTGATATTGATTTCACGTTTAAATATTGATGTCAATTTTGCGAACGTCCCAACATATTTAGTACCAAAGATATTTTAATTTACGAATATTATTTAGTAATATTTTACGTCGTAAGTAGCATTTTACAGCCCGCTAGAGCGGAAATTTGGGGAAGACGTTAAATTGTGTACACACTTCGGGCGGTGATAAAGAAAGCCTCACGTCGCTTGCTTATTGCCCTCGCCTTTGGCTCGTGCAACAAGTTCCTGCGTTCTGAGACATTTATTTCACCACTCTCGGATGTTCAAACAAGACACGGTAAGGCCGAATTGGTAATATTATGATTTTTTCATGGCTTTCGTTAAAAAGTGGATTTCTTGACCAATATTACTTTTTGTAATTTTTTACGATTTCATATTTTGTAAAGAAATGTGATAATTTTTTAAAGCATATTCCCTACTGAAGTAACTCCTAAACGCATTATTGTCAGAATGACCAACGGCAGTGGAAATCTTTTAGCTAATCGACGGGGAAGAACCAAGATGTCCTATCTTACAAATTTTAATTATTGTAGTTTGAATTCTAAGAAGAGAACCAATAGCTCCTATCTTACATAAGATAGGAGAACTTAGTTCTTTACCGTCATAATGCTTATGATAAATATAAAACGGACGCATTCCAAATTCATTCGCCATCGCATCTAAAAACAAAAGTCGGTCGTTATAAGGTTTCAAATGTAACAGTGTCCGATTTTGAAATGTGTCACTTTTGTATTTAATCAGTTGATGATGAAATCCTTCGCTTCGATCCATGATACAAACCAAGTCCTTACACGCGTTCGCATTTTTTACACACTCCCTATATTTATCGACCATTGTCGCATCACACACTCAGGCCTGACAGCACTTCCTACTCAAGACCAGCTTTCAAGTGTTATCGCACTTGAGGACCGATGAGCTCGAAAAATTGGGTGCTGCCTAAAAAATTAAAGCAAACATGGTAGTCACGATTGTAAAGTCGAGAGCCATCGAGCTCGAAGGTCGTTTAAATGTACAAAATGTCAATGGGTTTGAATTTTTCTAGTTACAGTGTAGATTGCTGTAAGTGGAGATACGCCGTTGTACGCGGGGCTCGTACAAAAAATGGTTTCAAAGTTTGTTAAATTTCTAAATGTCACCAAATTAGAACACATAGAAAAATCCGATGGCCGGGAATCGTGACGTGTGCTACCCCTACACCATCCATAGCAGGTGGGTAGTCTTCGAATTTTTCTACCTGTTACTAGCTGTCACGTGACCTTGTTACTATGCGATTTTTTGTCACTAAGCGTTATCTGATTGAATGATGTGTCTGTACGACACAATTACAAACTCCCGTGGAACATCTACTGCTCACCAGGGACGAGAGACGCTTTTCAAATGATAGGTACTATGAAATGAATCAAGAATTTTTATTTCTTGATTTTTATGTTTACTTTTACGGTTTTACGGTTGTAGCTTTAGTTTGTCCACTCACGATTTTTGGCGTAATTAATGAACGTAAAAAGTTGAAAGCAACACAGATTATTCTTTTTTGTATGTCCGAGTCGGACTCGCTTGCACACGAATAAAATTATTTGTTGATATGAACAATGACGTGACATACATCACGTAAAAAATTCAAGTGTCTACTTGTTGAAGTTAAATAGATATAGCTCTGTCACATAAAGATGACACATGCTTCCTCTTAGACCATTTTCGCTTACTATCTTTTTTTTTTTTTTTTTTTATGTGAATAGGAAGGCAAACGAGCAAGTGGGTCACCTGATGGTAAATGATCACCACGGCCCATAGACACCCGCAACCCCGGAGGGATTGCAGATGCGTTGCCAACCTAGAGGACTAAGATGAAATGCCTCTTGTGCCCGTAATTTCCCCGGCTGTCTTACTCTCCACACCGGAACACAGCAGTGCAAGCACTGCTATTTAGCGGCAGGATTAGCGAGTAAGATGGTGGTAGCGATCCGAACGGACCTTGCACAAGGCCCTACCACCCGCAAAAATCTGGCTTGGTTTTGTTAAAACTAATGCCTTCATCTTCTTTTTCAACATGACCCCATCGATCGATGCGATGATTTCGCCAATGTCAAAGTAATAATACATTCAAAAATCTTCTGACAAAGAGCCCCCCCCCCCCCTGTTAGACTCTTAGCCAACGGATAACGATGTCCCTCAGAATCTGCCAGGAAATCATTAACCGATGCCCAGGGTGCACCGGACCAAGCTGCTCTTCCCCTCGGACGGATGCTAAAACGAACCGCAGCTCTTGACCTCACGCGGAGGTAAATCGACTCGCACCCAAACTAATGCCTAATATGTTTAGAAAAGGATAGACAGGCGACAAAGGTTTAGCAAACATGGTCCCGTTGGTAACTACTTGGGTACGGAACCCTAAATATTAATAAATATTAAGATCACTTGTGAACTAGAATAAATATCAATGATCTAATACATTTTTTTCTCACGCGTTCTGCTTGTAAAGTGACACAGCATTATTTGGTTACGTTGAGCAAATAATTACGCGGTAATTTTGTCATTACCTAAACTTTGAGAGTCTTGAACTGAACCAACATTAAATATCTTGCCAGTGCAATTTCGTGGGTAAATAATAAACATAATTAGAGTATTCACGTGTAAATAACAAAAGAAATATGACAAGAGCACAGCTGACGCGATTTAGCAGAATTCATACGTACACACAGCAATATAATCAGGTAAGCACCTACGCACGCTCGCGCCGTATCTATCCTGCTTACCGAATAGCTTTGCTGCGTGTACATACATAAATGACGTTTTTATCCCTCACGGGGTAAACAGAGCCTAAGTTAACAAGATTTAGAGGCCACAGAGGCGTATTCTCAGTTGGAATTTAACAAATACCTGCGTAGTACTTACTGAAAACGGGAATTATCCGCTTGTTCCCCGTACATAACTAATTTACATAACCAAGACATTCTAAAATAAAAATAAAACTATTTCTTAACTAAAACAAACATGTTCGCGGCTTAAGGGTGCCCCAAGGGTCACCCCCGCCGCACCTAAACCTAAATTAATCCAAATGAATCATCCTACATTGGTTTTAAAGGTGCCAGTTATGTAACTTGGTTATGTACGGGAACCAGCTGAATTACCATGTATATATCTACAAGACCTTATTCTGAGCCTCTGGTGTTACTTTTTAGCACAAAAAACGACTCGTACGCGTTTGCGTATACATCTAAAATACTATAGAAAAGTTAGCAATGCTACTAGCGCCACAAAATGGCAACAAACGATCCCATAGTATTTCGCACTTCACCGCGAACGCGTTAAAGGCGCTATTGCATTTTGTGCAACGAAAAACTTACACAAGTGCCCTGATATTGTTACGTTATCAAAAATTCTGTAACTGTAATTTGAAAACTACTCAAAAAACCAACAGATCGTGATCGCGTGTGAACAATGTGTATTTAACTAAACTGATTTCCTCGTCTTCAGAAACGAGTTAA
The DNA here is from genome assembly GCA_949127965.1 of Pandemis corylana. Taxonomy (NCBI): domain Eukaryota; kingdom Metazoa; phylum Arthropoda; class Insecta; order Lepidoptera; family Tortricidae; genus Pandemis; species Pandemis corylana. The sequence continues at coordinate 13,628,128 of OX421863.1, forward strand.
CATATCGCATTTCGTGGAAGAAAGACGTAAGTTCTACTGAGACAATATGACATACGCCCTTGTTCTACAAGGGGTACAAGAAAATAAAATAAAATGTGTTGCTACAATAATAATACGTTCGGGACTAACAAGATGGCGTGACTGGGCACTGTTAACATATCCGAGTTTTTTCTTTTTTTTTTCCTTTGTGATAATTCGCTCAAAGAGCGCGATGACGGATTGAGTGCAACCTGCGCGCGCAACACGACAGCCTGTGGACCGTTTAATGGGTTTCGTCGGAAATTGCCGATGAAAAATTTAAGTTTCTCGCTGAACCGTGTTGGCTATGTAGGTTTCTTTTGACAGATGGAGTTTTTTTTTTTTTTTTTTTTGTTAACACAAGGCAACGGGCGAACGGGACTTTTGTTTGTATACTTGCCTGCATGATGTTATGCGATTACAGAATATGCCGTTTTTGTGTTGTTTTTTTTTAATGAAACTTAAATAAGTCAAAGGGTGTTCCAAAATACCGACGGGATAGGAAGTTCTTTTCTACGGGGACCAATTCGCGGACAGATAACTTAAGGAATTGTTAATGCCGTCATTTTGAAGGTATCGTCTACTTCAATTTGGACGTCCTTTCTCACAATATTTATTGTGACTTTAACTCCATACTCACTTCCAAATACATGCATACATACATACATAATATTACGTCTTTATTCCTTACGGGGTAGACAGAGCCTAAGGTAACAAAACCTTAAAACCGCGGTTAGCATGATTAAGGGCGTATAGCGGGAAAGGGAAATCATAATAGTGATGGGTTGCTAGCCGCATCGCCTATAACATGATTCCTAAGACTTTCGCCCATTCCCTCGACGGGCTTTTACCATCTGCGCGGGAAGAAAAGCAACTGGCAAATTATTATTTTTTCTTTATTCCCAGACCAGCGTGAAAGAAATTTATTTTAAATACGTCTTAAAACATACCAGTCGCATTTAAATTTATGTCATCATTATACCAAGTACACTCAGCGTCCAAAAAACATACCAGCTTAGTCCGTGTCGTTCCGCAACCATATTTATACGAACCGATAACTCAACGTCCTTAATTTGTTCAGGGATCGATATACGACGTCAAACTCGCCTTTTATAAATTAACCCGATATTATCACAACAACCATCTCGGAAAAGGCTGTATGAATGATATATCAAAGTCCAAAATTTAGGTTGCAATCTTAATAATTTTATCTGATCATTACCATGCGTGATACGTCACTTTAATTAAGTAATTCTTACTTGAAGTTAAATCATTGTTGATTGTATCGTTCGTACATAAATGTGCGTTTTTGGTTAAACAAATGTATGGTATTTATCATGCGGTAACTATACTGTAATTATTGTTTTGATTGCGACGAGCGAGTGCGCGGGCGCATATTTTACTTCACGCTGTTCACTTATTTAAATATACATTGTATTGTAAAGACTAATTTGTTTGGGAAATGTTTTACAAGCGGCCAAAAGAAGTTTTTACAGTTAAAAATGAGTACCCAAAGCCTGAAGCGTTTTCATAACTTTAGGCCATGATGAGCGAAGAACATGCTCAATGCGAGAACATCTTACTAATATTATAAACTGCTGCCCGCGGCTTCGCTCCCGTTTTTTTTCTTCTAAATTTCAATATTTTTTCACCGCTAAACCTTTCCTGGGCTTCCACGAATATTTCAAGACTAAAATTAGACAAATCGGTTCAGCCGTTCTCGAGTTTTAGCGAGACTAACGAACAGCAATTCATTTTTATCTAGTTTCTTGCGGCGCATTCTTCTTGGCAATGGTTTTTCCGAATGCGCTGGTAGTTTCAAAAAAACATGTAAAAGAGACATTGGCGGCCAATTTGCTAAAATAAATTTTGAATTTTTGTTTTTTTTTAATTTGATAGCCATTGGATTCTCATTAACACTGATCAACACACGGTAAAAATAAGAAACTTTACTAAACAAAAGTGACACTTTTTGAAATAAGTCCCGAAATACGCACGACTTCACGTGTTATATCCAAAAATAAATATGACTAAGACCTGAAAGGACTATGCCGCTGAATGTCATGTCGACTGTCAAAATAGTTTGACGTTTGAAGACCTGCAAATGACAATGAACGTCATGGCAATAAAGACAGTTTGGCCGACTACAACAAATGGAAGCCAAATAAAAGCTAGCGCAAAACCCCACAATACAATACCATAAAGAGCTTAAGAACAATAGGTGCAATATTTAATTCGATTGAAGTTAAACAGAAAACCAGAAGTTGTTAAGCGCATACGCCGGAGGCTAATCGGGAACGTTGATTGACGAAAACAATATGCAATTTGCAAGATGCGAAAGATGTAGAACTGACACGTGCAATAAAACATGCCTGTGTGTGTGGTCCAAAATTATGACAATAATATATTTTTTTCAAATATTCTTCCTGGTCTGGGAGTAAAGGAAAAACATAGAATTTACCAGTCGCTTATCCCGCGCAGATGGTAAAAGCCCATCGAGGGATTAGGCTAAAGTCTCAGAAATCATGTTATAGGCGATGCGGCAACCCATCACTATTTTGATTTCCCTTTCCATCTAATACGCCCTTAATGCTAAACGTGGCCTTAAGGTTTTGTTACCTTAGGCTTTGTCTACCCCGTAAGGGAAAAAGAAAGAAGAATTGGAAGCCTTTTTGAAGGACTTGCCCAACGCAGCAGACCGAGAGCAGTGGAAGCGTTGGGGGGAGGCCTTTGCTCAGCAGTGGGGTACAATAGGCTTATAATAATAATACTTTTTATACATGGTTTTTTAGCTGACTGTACTTGCATTTCCATTTGATCCGTTGTGTTTTAAAATCAATCTGACGTTTCAACTGTATTTAAAATTCCGCTTTCGCCTGTGACTCGAGCCCCATGCTGCAAGAAACGTCCAAAACGGCATCGATTGGCAACTTAAACCAATACACGTCATTGCAAGAAAGGGAATACATCGAAAAAGGCATTTCTAAACTTGGCCAGACTGATCCCGTGGCGATTTGCATGTCGCAGACTGATTTACAGTGGAAGGTGTTATGCAGCATGAAGAAAAAACGCAATGCTCTAAAAAATATTGTTTATTTTTAATCACTGATTACGTCATGTATATAATAGTAAAAAATGTTACAGTGTATTCAGGTCGGTCCATGACGCCCTGTTAGGCGACACACGAAATTTCAGTTAGTAAAAGTTCTGACTGATTGACTCACCTGCGGTCTTTTATGGTGCAGATTAAGGACGTATCTTACTAATATTATAAACGCGAAAGTTTGTAAGTATGGATGGATGGATGTTTGTTACTCTTTCACGTAAAAACTACAGAATGGATTTGGATAAAAATTGGAACGGAGATAGCTGATACCCTAGATTAACACATATGCTATTTTTTATTTCGGATAATTGCATAGTTCCCGCGGGATAGCGAAAAACTATTTTTTTTCAGACGAAGTCGCGGGTAGCAGCCAGTAGCCAATAAATTTACCATAGTACAGAGCTTAGCGAAGGGGGCGAAGCCATAATCAATTATGGACAAATTACATTGTTTGAGAGACATTTTATCCGATAGTTGAATTTGGAATATTCTGTACTCTTATATCGTTAAAAAAATGGTTACAAAATATACCTTTAATTGGTAAGATGAAAAAGTTTTCATGTATTTTGTTTTTCAATTTTGAAATATCTAAATGTTTTGTCATAAATTCTTAATTGTCCGATACACTGTACTTTTTATGTACCCATCAATCCGAAATCACGACCAGAAGAAAATACAATGACATTATTCATCAGCTCATTTTCCTTTTACAATATTGCTTAAGTTTTTTTACAATTAAGAGTAAAAATTCTATGCTGCTATAAGTCCGTGTTGTATCTAATTTACTTTTACACGAGATTAAGTTTGAATTTATTTGATGGCTGCCTTCTTCCGCATAACACCGTCCAATTGGGCCGCGTCAAAAATGGCGAGCAGGGAAATTGTCTCACGTAGTGACGAACTGATGGTGCTTTTCCTTAGAAAGGCTTAGCTTTAGTTGTAAAAGTGTTGGGACCTGTCACGACTTGTATGGCAAGGAGCAACGCCATGCAAGAGACACGGAGTTTGTGCATAATTCAAGTATTAAATGGACTGAGGTAAGGATCTTCATAGAATTTTTGTTTGGACGTAAAAACTGTAATTTTTTTGCGGTTTCGTACCTCAAAAAGTATGTCAACAAATGTTTGCGCCGGGTCTATACAGGATGCTAGAAAATCAGATGCAGACATTTTGAGGATAGATTATTTGCATCGTTGCTAATTAGTTTATAGCATACTTAGTTAATTGCAGTATCTAAGGCTACATAAAAAAAAAACAAAAAAAAATTGATCGGTTTTTTTAAAGGGTTTCATCCATAGCCCTACCATTTGTCCCTAACTCGACCCAATTTCACCGTGAGCTCATTACTTTTCGGGCAGGCGTGGCCGATGCACCGATACAGCGCTACCACGGATACACGAAACATCATTACAAGCTAAATGGCGATTTGCGATAGCGAAGTGTTATTAAGAAATGTATTTTGCTGTGACTAACTGGCTGGGTGAGATAAGGAAATTAATGTGTTAAAAATAAAAGGGTTTTCCGAGAAAGTATAATTAAAAAAAGATTTTTCGATACGCAGTAGCAGTCTGCGTTGGTGAAGATTAATTTTAAACGGTTAACTGTACTAGTTAAAAGTAAAATACAACATAAGGTAACTAAATATATTCCTTTCTTTCCTTCTTTTTAATACCTTTATTTTCTATGATTAGAGTGTAATTTTGCGATGGTCTTTTATTATTATGGTGACAAGGTGATCTTTACTGTATCTTAAAAAATATTCAGACTTTAGCAGATGGTTTTAGTTAATACCTATCACTGTAAATGTTTTTCAGTTTTTTTTAATTATAGTTGAGAAAATGTTTTGTTAAAAATTTATTTGAAACTACCAGCGCATTCGGAAATACCATCATTGCCAAGAAGAATGCACCGCAAGAAGCATGGCAGAAAGTCACTTTTTCAAAATAAAATACATAAAGCTACTATAATACTTAAATTCTACTTAAAATTAAATACATTTATAAAAGGGATGTATAAGGTCCCCGAGCCTTGAATTATATTAGTCTATAGTTGAGATGTATAAAGTCTCTACTAGTCAAAGTAACCTAATTATTAAATTACTCTAACGCAACCAGCTGCTAAAATATCCGATTAGTTTATCGACAACTTGGACACATCTTTCGACTTTTTTCATAAATTTATCTTTTGCTTTTTTTTACTTCCATGCTGGTCTGGGAGCAAAGGAAAAACAGAATGTACTAGTTGCCTCTCGTCCCGCGCAGATGGTAAGAGCCCATCGAGAGAATGGGCGAGTCTTAGGAATCATGTTATAGGCGATGCGGCTAGCAACCCATCACTATTTTGATTCCATTTTCCACCTATACGCCTACAATCATTGCTGAACGTGGCCTTTGGGTCTTGTTACCTCGGGCTCTGTCTACCCCGTAAGGGATATAGACGTGATTTGTGTGTGTGTATGTATGTTTTATCTTTTGAAATTTAGTTTACGTTAGATAGTATACTTGTCAAAGACACCGTCTCTAACCGACGCTTACCTTTTATCGACTTCTTTGTGTATTCAATTAGTTTGAAGTCATTTTCCATTTAGGGTAGTACCGTAAGACATACCATCCATTGCACATTTGTCGCTGCCTCGAGACTGATTAATATTATACGACTAGCTTTTTGCACTAATAATAACTGTCAAGAAAAACCGCATGTGTATTTATGACGTTCTTATGTCGAATGACCGATAATGGCGCAGCTACACTATTTATAGGTGAGTAATGGCGCAGCGACACATAAGTAGGAATATTTTGTGAATTATTTTGTTGTGGTCCGGTGCAGCAATTACTGATACTAACCACTTGAGACATTTGAATTAACGCATGAACATTTTAGTGTTTCACAAAAAAAAACACACCCTAGTCACACATTTTATTTAATATTAGGAGAATAGTTTGTTGCCGTATCCTGTTGCTAGCGGCGCTGCCATTTTGCCCATAGTAATAGCAAAACTTATGCGCGAATGTGTTAAAAACAGTTGAAACCGAGTACTCATCTGAGAGCTGCAACTCTAAATTGCACGTTTTGGAAACAATATGGGATTTTTTTGTTACGGCTTCAGCTTGCACCTTTGTCATTTACAATGTTTTTCATGTTAACAATAGTTGAATTGAGAGTAACAACGGCGTAACTACACTTACGTAATTTTACAGCAAGCAAGATGTGCAAGTAAAAAATATGACGCTGTAATTTTTGTTATAATTGGAACGAAATAAGTATTGTGATTGTTGTTAAAATTCCTCTACAATTACAACGTCAAACAAAAAACTGAGTCGCAATGGTAAAACGAGGTAAGTGCAAAATATGAAACTTGTTATGACGCGCAGTAAATAATGAATCAATTTAAATGTTTCGAATAGCGTCAACGCATTGTTATAATTCCTCAGTCTTGTGACAGCTTAATCAACCAGTTTAAAACTAAAAAAACAGTCAAGTGTGAGTTGGACTCGCGTTCCGAGGGCTCCGTACAATTCAAAAAATTTCAATGAGACTAATTTTTAAACTCGAATTAGAAATAAATATTTAAGTTTCGGATTTTCCTTTTTAAGTACTGTGAGGTCTAGCTTCCTTCAAAAAAAAATTTTTAATCGCTTGAACATAACTTAGATACGTCATTTCCTACGGTAGCAAAAGACAACAATTACATACAAGGGACAGGTAGCAATTGTTTTGTTTATTGTACTTAGATATGTACGCTCTAGTGGCTTTCACTATCTGGAATTTTAAACTTACACTTTGTCGGTCCCTCGTTTAATGCTCCTCTCATCTACTCAAAGGTTAATTGGTAGAGTTCCCTTATAGGGATAAGTTCGTCTTTGTGCATATATTAATGTTATCTTTTTTGTGAATTGTATCTGTTTCTTTATATTTGTACAATAAAGCATTTACTTACTTAAAATTTACCTCATTTACCACTTAGTATTTCATTTATTTATTTATTGAAAACAAATTAATAATATACAATTTAAAAGCTTTATAACAGCGGGGGAAGACTCGGCAGAGTTTATCTGCCGCTGCTGTTTACTCAAATTAATTCCTTAAACTAAACAGACGAGGTATTGTGCTGCGTTACAGTTTAGGTAAAATGCTTTGACAATTCTCTTGCATCTATTGGGGTTGGTACACACTTCATTATGAATTTTCGATGGTAACTCATTTCGAATACTTGGTAACATACACTGCCATGCGTTTGCCGTATACATCGGAAAATATTTCGACAAGAATCAAATAATGCAGAAAAAGGATCTCAACGGACAACAAAGTGGTCTCAAGTTCCATTTTCAAATCTTTTTCTTCTTCTAGTGCCTCTTCAATCCTGAACGTTGGCTGTCAGCTTCCTATATTCGTCCGTATTAGCAGCCAGTCGGAACAGCTCACTCCCGGATATTCCGGAGCCACGATTTCTTCCTTCGCCCAGCGAGTCTCTTTCCCTCCACTTTGCCCATTTTCAAATAGGGGACCCTAAAAATAATAGGGATCCAATTTAACACGTTACGTTGATCAGCTTTTTCAACTTTCGTCGTCGTTCAAGGATTTTAATAACGAGAAATCGTATTTTAGATAAATTAAGACGTAATTTGGCTGTCAGCCTTTAAAAGTTCGGTTAAATTGCTAATTAGTGATCGCTATCGTAATTGAGGGAACTTCGTCAATGTAGATATTAACGCGGAAGAAGAACGGTACAAGAGACGCCAGGGGTCGTCAACACTCGGCTTTAAAAAAAACTTTTATTTGACTTGCTATGTTTGTATACGTAAATAGGTTATTTTGGTTATTTATACTAAGGGGTAGACAGAGCCTAAGGTAACAAAATCTTAAGGCTAAATTTAGCATGATTAAGGGCGTATAGCTGGAAAGGGAAATCAAAATAGTGATGGGTTGCTAGCCGCATCGCCTATAACATGATTCCTAAGACTTTCGCCCATTCTCTCGATGGGCTTTTACCATATGCGCGGGAAGAGAAGCAACTGGTAAATTCTATGTTTTTTTCTTTACTCCCAGACCAGCATGGTAGATATACATTTATCAAATAATAAAATTTCACTGGACTGTACTGAAGATTTGGATTTCGAATATGTACTTAAATGTACGTTAGGCCAAATTGGAATTAATACATATTTTATGATAAACTAACCGTAACAAATATTTTATGATAAACTAGCTGCCCGCGACTTCGTCTGCGTAGAATTATACATATAAACCTTTATCTTGAATTACTCTATCTATTTAAAAAAATCGCATCAGAATCCGTTGCGTACTTGTAAAGATCTGATCACAAGCTTTGCTTAGTTTGGGGCTGGGTCAATTGGTGTAATTTGTCCCAAGATATTTATTTATTTATTTATACATAGGGACAGACCGACCGATAGCGGAAAGCGACTTTGTATGCTATGTAGTGATAACTTTACATTTACGAATAAAATCAGTTTATTGGGTTACTTGTTGCCAAAATTATAAACAAATGTCTTAAGGTTGCTGACCTCTGCTTTATACGAACTTTGCAGCTTCAATATTGCTTTAGTATCATTTCTATCACACTCAATTTTATGAAAATTTACCTTATTTAAACAAGGCAACATAGTGGTTTTCAAAACTGTTCTATTTATTCCTCAAGTACTTACACAAAAACTTTGCTATTTTTTTAGTTACATCAAACTTTAAAATGACAAAACAAACCCAAAATTCAAGTAACGTCAAACGAACACTTAGCAGAATATAAAAGAAAAAAAAACGTTTACCTACATGCGCAGGAGTGCTGACAGCCCGCCATTATCCCGTATCAAAACTTTAACAACGAAAAATCCGCGCGAAATCAATGGAACCACTGCCTTTAACTTTTGTTTAATTTTAAAATTAATTTATGCCCACGTCACTTTTTTGGGCTCTCACTACAAATTTACCAAGCTACGTCTGCGGTTGGGTACCTTACGGGCGGTACGTTCCAGCTGCATTAACAACTTGGTTGATCTTTTGAAGGATGTGGGGCGTCCTGAGACAAGTCGGATGATGTGATAGCTGTTGACTTTAAATAAATGATACGGTTAACAAGTTTAAAGGCTTGAACGGCTCTAAATTAAGTCCATTTTAATGTTAACCAGAGGCCTTGCAGTTTTTTAACTTGTCATCTTGAAATGAGATACTTTGAGATGATAAAATTGAAAGAGCTTTGCCATCAGAAGTTGTAATTTGCTGAAGTAACAATGTTAAAGCATTTTTTCTTCGCATTCTGTTGCTATTTTTGTTTGGAATAATAAAATGAAGTCGGGAATTTTGTAACCCACATTATTCCGCAAAATACCAAAATTTTTTTTTTAATTTTTTTTTCTTCCATGCTAGTCTGGGAGTTAAAAAAGCATAGAATGCACCAGTTGCTTCTCTTCCCGCGAAAATGGGCGTAAATCTTAGAAATCATATTACAGGTTATTTAACTATTTTGATTCCCCTTTCCATCTATACGCCCACAGTCATGCTAAAGTGGCTTTTAGGTCTTGTTACCATAGGCTCTGTCTACCCCGTAAAGGATACAGACGTGATTTGCGTAAGTATTTCGTTTTATTAGCCCGTAATAGTGTCCCATCCAACACTTGCTGATGGATTTTTTTATAAGATCCTTTTTCTACGTAACTGTCATTTATAGGTGGCCAGTTACCGGCAATTGCCCAAGCAGTGTGTCAGCTTCCAGCACAGTACCAACATAACTATACTAAAATCTGTTACACTTTTTTACGCTCGCGAGCGATTTTCCGCTTCACGGCGCACTGTCACGGCTACTACGTACCGAGAATGCGGACCATGTAACACGTCCTTTGTACATCTATTACGGTATGGCCACAACACTGTACGCCACAACACTGAAACAATTGAATATGTGGAATTCGAAATTTGAAATTCTTTTGGACAAAACACAAATGGACCGTCCAAATCGTCCAGGGTTGTTGAACTAGGAGAATGTGCTGAATTTTATGCACCAGTTTCTTGAGTCGAATTTGTATTCATAGGAAATTTCTAGCTGGAGCAATAGATATTAATGGAAAAGAAAAACTATGTATACATATAAAAATAATGGAGAGAATAAATATTTTTAGGATAAAAAAGTATGCTGAAAATTTAATGTTTTTTTTAAATGTTGTGAAACCAATATAATGGAGGAAAATCTAAGGAATCATGGTTATTGGCGATGCGGCTAGCAACCTATTACTATTTTGATTCCCGTTTCCACTTGTGCGTCACGCAAAAAATGGCCTTTAGATCGTGCTGCCCTAGGCTTTCTCTACCCCGTATAGGATTGAGACATGATTAATAAATGTGTGTGTGATAAACACGTTTCAACATGAATATGTTTGTTAAACGCCTGCAAAAGTACATGCAACCCTAAACGTCATTTGCCAAAGCAAGTTAGGTATATACTCAGATGTTTATTTTGCTATAAGCGAAACGTTTAAGAATTGTTAGTTTTAAATAAAAAAAACTTTTGCAAAGTGACGCTTTGTGCAACCATTGTCACACAAGCTGTCAATATCTGTCAATAGGTACTATAAATATCCTAAACAAAAAAACACATAGAAAAATCCGAAAAGTAAAGCTATGGCCGGGAATCTAATCCGGATCCTCGTCATTCCGTGACGCGTGGTATACCCCTACACCACCCATAGCAGTGACCTTGTTATGTGAGATTTTTGTCGCCAAACGTCATCTGTTTGAATGATGTGTCTGTACGACACAATCACAAACTCCCGTGGAACATCTACTGCTCACCAGGGACGAGACGAGGCGCTGTTTTTCAAACGATAGGTACTATCAAATGAATCAAGAATTCTTACTTCTTGATTTTTTTATGTTTACTTTTACGGTTTTACCGTTAGAAATTACATTTCTAGACGACACTGAAAATGTCTAAATGTCAGTGAAAATTAGAATACATAGAAAAATCCGAAAAGTAAAGCTATGGCCGGGAATTGACCCCGGATCCTATTATAAAAAGCTTCCTCTTGAACTACTCTATCTATTAAAAAAACTGCATTAAAATCCGTTGAGTAGTTTTGAAGATATAAGCATACATAGGGACATAGGGACAGAGAAAGCAACTTTGTTTTATACTATGTAGTGATGATAGTGATTAGTGATGGTAGTTTTGTGCGTTTTATTAAAATTTTAAAATGTAATATTTTTTAAATTTCATGACTTGTTCTTGACATGAAATGACATAAAATAATGATAAAAATGTAATAACTATAATTATTACGAATAAATGAGTATGAGTATGAGTATGAGTATTAACGAGTGATTGTGTGGGAAAATATGATAAAATTGGTTTGTTTAAATTCGTTAAAATGGATTGGGACTATATTTATAGCCAAAGTACAATGAACTCCTTGTTTACACTAGCAGTAAAAGCAGGTTTATATTTGATGAAAACATCACCATATTAGTAAGACGATAATCAGCAGCGTAGGGGATTTAGCACGGCTGTTACTTCTAAAATACATAAACATACGTACACATATCACGTCTATATCCCTTACGGGGTAGACAGAGCCTATGGTAACAAGACCTAAAGGCCACGGTTAGCATAATTGTGGGCATATAGGTGGAAAGGGGAATCATAAATAGTGATGGGTTGCTAGCATCGCCTATAATATGATTCCTAAGAGTTTAGCCCAATCCCCTCGATGGGCTTTTACCATCTGCGCGGGCAGAGAAGCAACTGGCACATTCTATGTTATTTCTTTGCTCCCAGACCAGCATGGAAGCTTCTTAAACAGATAATAGAATAATCGAGAGACACACACACACACACGTACATATGGTAAGGTTTGTACAGTTGTATTTTTTTGTCTTTTTTCATTTTTTTTTTGTATTAGTTACGGCTGCCCTTGCCAAAGGGACCGCGCTGAAAACCAGCGCTGGAAACTTAAACCAGCATTTGCTGAGAACGGTACCCATTGTCAAAGTGTACTTACTAGTCCTAATTTTATTATTATTATTATTTTAATTCTATTATGGATGCGTCTGGAATAAAAACATTTCATTTCATTTTCATTTCGTTTCATTTCATTTCATTTCATTTCATTTTCATTTTCATTTTCATTTTCATTTCATTTTCATTTCATTTCATTATTTTGTTAACGTTTTTAAATGTCACACCTATACTATAACAATAAAGAGTTTTTTTTTTTTAAATGGGTTAAGTACTTTGTACCGTTGTCATATCTTACAACATTGTCATGACTAACTAACAGTTAGAATTGGTGAAGAAAAACAATGTTAGCAAATCAGCACACATCTGCGAAGCAATTCCAATACGCACTGGGCCCGAGTGGGAACTATAGCCTATAGCCTAAGCCCTCTCATTCTGAGAGGAGGCCTGTGCCCAGAAGTGGGACGTATAAAGGCTGGAAATGATGAATGATGATGGTAGTAAAATTATGCAAAATTTCATCACGCATTTACGGAGGTCATAAATCAGTTACGTCATGCAGTTCCAAAGATAAATATTTATTTTTATTTACATAATTATGCAGACGAACAATATATGGATAAGCTCAGAGACATATTGATTGACAGGTTCTAAAGGCTGACATATTTATGGATTTATGAGTGGCATTGTGTATGGCAACGTTTTATGCGCGTGCGATTCTAAACGAAATCATGCGCCCACATAAATATATGGCATAAATTAGGATAATTTTTTTTAGTGTTATTTTGGCAACGAAAAAAGAAGAATGTGCATTTGCTACTACTTTTCGCGTAGATATGTTAATTAAATTTAAATTAAAGTGTTATTTTCTGAGTTTTTATCACTAGGTACATAGTATAAAACAAAGGCGCTTTCCACTGTCTATCTGTCCCTATGTATTCTTAGATCTTTAAAACTACGTAACGGAAGGGAATGGATGAAAATAGGAATCATGTTATAAGCGATGCGAGCAACCCATCACTATTTTGATTCCCCTTTCCACCTTTATGCCAATAATAACGCTAAAAGTGGCCTTTAGGTCTTGTTACCCTACGCTCGTCTACCCCGTAGGGATAAAGGCGTGATTAATTTGTAGGTATGTATGTTTTTCCCATGATGGTCTGGGAGTAAAGAAAAACATAGAATTTACCAGTTGCTTCTATTACCGCGCAGATAGTAAAAGCCCAACGAGACGATGGGCGAAAGTCTTAGGAATCAATGCGGCTACCAACCCATCATTTTTTTGATTTCCCTTTCCTCCTATACGCCCTTAATCATGCAAAACGTGGCCTTTAGGTCTTGATATCCTACGCTCAGTCTACCCAGTACATATGGGGTAAAGAGTTGATTAATTTGTATGTATGTATGTATGTGTATAATTGTTTTGGTTCCAGGAAAACTCTATTAAGTACCACTTACTCCAAACAAGTCACATTTATGGTAAAACGCTTAAACTCGTTTCGCTTGAAAATCAGTCCATCCTAAGAACAACGCTTGGGGGTTAAAAAATACTTTAAAATTATTTTTGTGTACAAAAATTCATTAATCAATTTCATATTCGTTGCATCGCCCGGAGGCGGCCGAAGTGCCGCGGAAACGCCCGACTATTTACGACCATACCCGATTGGTCACGACTGAACCAAATTTAATGAGTTGAAATTCGACTTTTAATTTATAGATCACCTTGCTTTGTTCTTTCAAAATTAAGATGAAACGGGGAAAACTGGAACGGGTGAAGCCGCGGGGAACAGCTAGTTAATTCAAAACAAGGAAAGTCTTAGCTGACTGAATGTCTTATTAACATCTACCGTAGCATAATGAAATGAAATGAAATTAAATTAAATTAATGAAATGAAATGAAATGAAATGAAATGAAATGAAATGAAATAATTTTATTCCAGATTTACATCCATATTAGAATTTACAAATAATAATATACTCATACACAAGACGATAAATAATGCGACACAACAAGAGATGGATCCTTTCCTAATATAGGTACCATATGAAATTATATAATTGTTATCAAAATTCTCATCTTCAAATTGTATCCAATAACCTTCATGTTATAATTATAAAGCTCAGGCATTAATAAACAATTATGCATCTTTCTGCTTAAGATTTGATGCCAATTAAAATTAAATAATGCAATTAAACCTTGCATTTTGACCTTTTCGTGCCAATTATAATTAATTAAGCCGTCAATTTGATCGGGCATTATTTAATCTGTGGCACATTGAAATCGATTTTGAAAAAAGAACGTTTTGAAATTCCAAAGTTCAAATCTTGATTTGTACGGTTGTTATAGTATGTCAAACAACCTTCGCTGACATTACGATCTCATTTCTAAGCACACATGGCTGTTGCTCCCATTGTAAGGTGACCTCCCTCGCCCCTTTCACCGTGTACTACTTAAGGTAGGTGAAGTGGTTTTGCATTAATTGTCGGAGGTCTAACGTCGGTGGTCGTCGGCTTGTCAACACTGGCAGACCAGAAATAAGCAATGTTTGTAGAAGCGCGTTCTTTATTCAAAATGTATAAGAACAGACTGGCTGTTTTTTTAGGAATAAACAGTAAAAAAAAGGTTATGCTCTAGATTAGAAAATGACATTGATACCGTGAAATAGGTTACGTTTACGTAACAAACAAATTGATTTAATTTATAACTTTGCATTAATTATGTATTATGACGAAATGTTGCGATCAAAATACCGGCATATAATTAAGTCGTTCGTATTACATTAGGGACCTACCTTAACTTTAAATTCATATGAGTTTATGCGTGACGGAATATAAAGTTTTATGATTTTCATTAACATCTGCGTTGAAATAATTTAGTAAAAACTGGTTAGTTCATCAATACATAACTTAACATTTTATTTTACCTTATAAATATTCCATTTAAGCAAAAAATATGCCAAATCAATGAAAAGGAACCAAAAACAATACAATTTCAGTTATTTAAAAACGCAGCGTTTTTTAATTCGCAGCGTTCACCCCGCCCGTATGCATCGTACTAAAGCTCGCGCCACTCAGCTGTGTGAAAAGCCAACAATGCACACATACGCTACAAACGGACGGCAAATTTGCCGATACGCAATTTGTACAACAAACAGCGTCTAGAGTTCCGGTGAAATCGCTGTTATTCTGTAAGCTGGGTTATTGATGTGCTACATCCAGGCCCCTGTTGAAACAATACGACAAATTGTCGGTAACACGTGACAATTGTGTCACATTACAAACTCGATGAGAATCTACGCCGATTTTTTTTTTATATGAATAGGAAGGCAAACGAGCAGGTGGGTCAACTGATGGTAAGTGATCACCACTGCCCATAGACACCCACAACCCCGGAGGGATTGCAGATGCATTGCCAACCTAGAGGACTGAGATGAATGGCCTCTTGTGCCCGTAATTTCCCCGGCTGTCTTACTCTCCACACCGGAACACAGCAAGCACTGCTACTTAGCGGCAGGATTAGCGAGTAAGATGGTGGTAGCGATCCGGACGGACCTTGCACAAAGCCCTACCACCAGCAAATATATCATATATCCATATTATATTCATATTGACTACAGATTGCAATTCGCATGGTCACTTGTCACTGATAATTGTCGAATTGGTGATATAGGGGGGGTCTGTATTTTGTTCCATTAAATTCAAGTTCCGATTGTACGGTTTGTCCCATAATTTTACATACATACACATACATACATAAATCACATATTTATCCCTTATGGGGTAGACAGTCTAAGGTAACAGGACCTTAAGACCACGTTTAGCATGATTGTGGGCGTATGGATGGAAAGGGGAATCAAAACAGTGATGGGTTGCTAGCCACATCGCAGTGCACTGCTGTTTTGGCGTAGGGAGTATGAGTATTTTATCTTAGCTTTTTGGGTGGTAACTCACACATGCGTGGTGTAGGGGTATAGCACAAGGATCGGGGTTCGATTCCCGGCCATAGATTTTGCTGTGTTCTAATTTTCAGTGTCGTTTAGATTTTATAACACCATCTTTTTGCGTCAAGAGTTAAAAAAGAAAATTTCAACAAAAAATAAAGTCACGTGGCAATTTAAAAGACAAAATTACCTCGATCGATACCGCGCGAAATTAAAGCAACACGCATTTAAAGTGTTATTAAATTTTAATTACAGTGTACCAAAATTTAAATGAATCATAAGAAGCAATGACGGCGCGCGCGATCCATCAAAGTGTATCCGTACCGAATCGTCGATTCACGGCAGATCGATTTTTTTCAGTCGGTGAAGCGCAAGCGGTATTACTAGCAGGGTTCCTAAAGAAATATAGAATAAGAATATGAGATTTTTATTACGCTGAATCTCACCTTATACGTTAACTAGCTTAAGCCCGCGACTTCGTCTGCGTAGAATTATACATAAAAACCTTCCTCTTGAATCACTCTATCTATTAAAAAAAACCGCATCAAAATCCGTTGTGTAGTTTTGAAGATATAAGCATACATAGGGACATAGGGACAGAGAAAGTGACTTTGTTTTATACTATGTAGTGATGATGATAGTGATGGTCATGTTAAAAATAATGCAAAAAAGAAGTCAAAATAAAAAGTATTAATCTGACTCATTGCCATTATTGCAGTAAAAAAAATCCTTCTATAAAAGTAATTAAAAGAAATACCAATTGGTGCGGCTAATGTTTGGTAAAAGATCATCGAGGGAATGGGCGAAGCTTATAGGAATCATGTTATAGGCGATGAGGCTAGCAACCCATCACTATTTTGATTCCATTTTCCACCTATACGCCCTCAATCTTGCTAATTGTGGCCTGTAGGTACCTGTTACCTTAGGCTCTGTCTACCCCGTAAGGGATAAAGACGTGATTTGTGTATGTATGTATGTAATGTTTAGTAGTATATTAATGCCGAGGCCTGGGAAGTAGCCAATTGCCGGATGAGTAATTTGTTTAAAAACAAAAACTGCTGGTGAGTGTTTTTTAAAGTAACGAATCCGCAAACAAAAACAAAGCAATTGCTCTTCCAGCTGAGGCAGAATAATGTTGTCTACATTGAGAGGAAATGATTTTTTTTTTTATGTCATCTGTCACTATTTGAGACATTGATAAAAACGTTAGACTCGAATAAAATGCGCACTCCTCGGCCATTGACTTGGCTGTGTGACATGGTTGTTCATTATTCCATAGTCTCTTTGACTTTAAAAAAAGTTAAAAACAAATGAAAAACAGTCTAGCAATCCGATTTATGGTCAGAAAATCGCGCCTGCAATGTAATTCGGCCATCAACAAGGGCCTTCGTGTTCTGTTACTTAGAATACATGACGTTTACGACAATGCTGTTATTTAAAAAAGTGTCAATTTACTGTGTATTTCATTCTAATTGGTATAACAATGGTAGTGTTTTGGAATTGAATATCGACGAGTATAAAATAAGGTCTGTACACCGTGGGACCCTATTCTCGACCACCTGCATTCTGCAAGTAACGGGTCGGACATCTCTCAGCGTCGACACCTTGTCGATATTCGGTTATTACGAACAATTACTCGATATCGATTCAAGAATCGATACGAGTATCGATTATGCATCAGTGACAGTTGTAAATGCATCACCGTTAGCTGGAGTCTTTTCGACTTTGTATTACAATTTATTAAAAGAATTATTTATATTTATTTAGATTAGCTGAACCGGCAAGCTTGGTATCGCCTTAGAATTAGTTTCGGCCGTGTCATCAGAGATGGCGTTGCATAAAAATATTTCATTATTTTTCGGGTTGGAGAAAAATCCAACAGATTAACGAACATAACTAGTGTAATATATTGTTCCACTTGTTTAATTCGCTGTTGCCCTATGGGCTAATGTGACAAAATGTACGAAGCCCGTCTAAAAAAAAAAAAAAAAAACAAAACAACCGCTGTAGCCTTTAGGTATAAATGGTGCAAATAATTCGACTTTGATGTTTAATTTATTCAGATATTTCACAGACATGACAGACCGTCTAAACATTACCCAAATTAATTACCTTTTAGCTTATTTTTCATTTTCATTATTTTTTGTCGTCTTTGAAAAAAAAACACCAAAATGACTTTGTTTAACACAATCTTTACCGCTCGTTCCCCGTACATAACTGTTTTACATTACCAGGACATTCTAAGGTGAAATAAAGACTATTTCTAAATTAAAACAAACATGTACGTAAACCTAAATTAATCCAAATTAATCATCCTACATTGGTTTTACCAGTGCCGGTTATGTACGGGGATGCTCTGAAACTCGAAAATAATCCTTCAAAATACGCTTTCATTCAAGGACGTCCCAAACTCTTGATAACTACAACGTATGGCCACCTCAAGATATATCGGTGAATGAACTGGTTTTCATTGTTTAGAATCCCATAATCACTGCCACGGACCAATTCGCATGCAAATTGCTTCAGCAATTTAAATCAATAATAGGAAGCATCAAAATTACACTTCACTAATCTACGCTTTGGCACTTTAATTTTTCTCAATCGACTCCTACCGCCGGCCTTGCAATACGGTGTTACGAATTCCAATGGTTCATTTAAATATTTTTATTGATATTATGGTTATTAGATTTGGATTTATTGATTGAACGAGAACTGAAAGTGGCGTACAAATTAATGTAACAACGTTTCTTATTGGATTTTGTAACGGCTTTGGTAGTGTCCGAAGAGCTGGCGCAAGTGGCTGTGAATCGGTTCGTTGCGCGTCCTTTTTTTCTTATTTGACTGGAAAAGGTAAAACAAAAAACAAAAATGCAACGTGCCAGTTATATTATAGATAATTTGGATAGAACGTTTGAACAAAACAAGTTTAATGACATTTTAGATTTGGAATGTTTCGTTACGACAATCTCAACTGAACGTATTCCAATTGGTATTAATTCTGTTTTTATATTTACTGAAATTGTAATACGACGATGCGTTGATGAAATTTTGCTAAAAGCCAAGATATGCAAAGAAACCTGCATAAGAATACGTTCTGCGCAGCTTTGAATTATGCCTCCCACATACCACCAAAACTTGGACGAATGAGCGATGAGTGCGCAATCAGCAAAGGAGGTGTGTTTTACAACAAATGGAAATCAGTAGTGCCACAAAAAGGTTCGCTGTATCGTTAAGAGCTACTCCGTTGCCAAAAAAAAGCACGTGTCATTATTCAAAAGGCCGTAAACGCGATTTTTAATACGGTGAGAGCCGAGTGATAAATTACGAGTAATTGTAACCGAGTATCGGTGTTTCGAGAAAAATCGACGTCGTGTGAGCGTTCGTATCGGACCAGAATCTAAGTTATTAATGCTGTGCGATGCAGAGGGCGAGGGAAGCGGCATCAAGGCGCCGCAGACCAAATTTACTTACCATTTAACCTAACAATGCATTAGAAAGAAAAAGGGAACAAACCAAATCCACGACGTAGGTTTTATTAAGCTACCTCATTGTGATGTTCTTTGCATTTACACATAGAAAACGAGTAAAGATTCGGCTACACTTAGCAGATAACTTTACGGACAATCTCATGTACGTTTTTTTGTTCTAATAGGAGATAATGCGATTGGAATGTTTAATGATGTAATGTTGTATCGTTATGTTGTGTAATATACGACATTTTGCCATTTTTTATTTTTATTTGGATTGTTATTCATTATGATGTGCTAAGGGGCTTCCCACCTTTGTTCAACAGTGGACTTCTTCCGGCTGATGATGAAAATGAAGATGACTTATTTAAAAAAAAAATATGATTCTTAAAAGTAGTAACAATTTAATTAGTCCAACGTCTCTTCTTCTTCTGCAAAAAATGTATGGGCAGATTCAAATGATTATTGATTAGGATTACCAGTCATTGTTTTGTTAGTACTGCCTTTTACGTAGTTAACAAGGTAGAATTTCATGTAACTTACTTTACTTTCTTGAAGGTCCAGTTCTTACCCAAAATCCGAACTAATGGGCACCAATATAAATGACCCTAAAATTATGTATCGCTTACTGAAGCATCTGCAGCTCTCGGCTGCGGCGGCCGGTTCAAATCCCTGGAGAGGTGCAATTAGCTTTTTATCTTTTTATTATGTATCCATTTGCGAAGTGTTGAATGCTATCTAATTATTAATTTAATAGCCCTTTTACAGATAAAGGGCAGGCTCTTGTCGAAGACGCCATTAAAGTAGATTTGGTTTTATGTCTCGAATTGTGAAGTTTGGATGGTTTACGATCGTATTAAAGTCAGTTTTGAAAAAAATATGGCGTGAAAATGAGATTACTGGTGGAAAGCGTATTATCCGGTACGATAAGAATCTGGTCTGAGAAATTTCTCATGTCAAATTAAGATATTAAAAAAAGAATACGAATAGAACAGACTACTGTGATGTTTTTTTGTTAATATTACAATAGCCTTAAACAAAACAATTGACATATTAACTAATAATAAATAAAACTAAACTAAAACTAGGTAAAAACAAAAAAAAAATGGATTCCAAAACCTCCGTGGAAGGCCTGGTTCCCAGAAGTTAGGCAGCGTTACCGCGTTGAATAGCCAGGTTCAGGCGCTGACCGAAATAGCTGCCTGCCTTCTGGTCACCGTTCGTTTGGATCAGGCGCGCAGAGATCTCTTTCAAAAGATCTTTTGCCCTGGACCCTGAGGACCTAGGAGATCCCAAATTTTCGCCACTTGAGGTCTTCGGCAGCAGTGACCGCCATACCTGGTTGGGCGGACGTCGTGGCAACATGGGATGGTGCGACGGTATCCACGCAGGTCGCATCCCAACTGAAAGACCTACCTTGCCTCCAGAGAATTAAAGACATTCCGTCGGGCCTCTTACAATCGTCACATGCGACACCATTTGGCTCGATAGCTGGTAAATTATTTAGTACATTTTACACGATGACAAGTAAGGAGTGCCTGATAGCTCCAATATAAAATTGAAATTAAAATTGGGGAATACTACGTATGTTCCCTGTGAACACAACATAATGTTTTTGACATGTGTACTATAAATGGTGCGACAGGCTTTCGCGCACCGTGGGAAATCAATGATAATGAGGATCTATATAGTTACATGAGGCAATAGTTTCGTTGTAACGTAACACCGTACCATATTTCTTAAATTTACCGCCCAGTCCTAACCTTACGGCTATAGATGCGTCTCAATTCCTATGCGAATGGTAAGGGAATAATGATATTATTCCTATTGCTCGTAACCTCCCACGAGGTTTGTGGTGCAAGTGAAAGCCTTTTCTCACTTAACATAAATAACCAACATGATTTTCTATTGAATTGGATACTCACCAGGGTAAATATGATGATGCCGTTATTTTTATCTAAATTTTAATGTATAGGATCTAAGACTGAACCTTGCGAGACTCTAGGAAATGTAGATCAAAATTCAGCCCAAAACTTTGCTAATGATTTATTTTGTTTGAAATCATGTTGAAAATACATACCTAGCTAGCTGTTTTATTTATAAGAATTGTAATAGAAATATCTGTATATAATGATCAAATTATGATACTGGCTTTTATTAACCACAATGTTTTTCAATTAACTCGTAACTCCAATGAATAATGAACTCTTTCATGCTGGTCTGGGAGGAAAGAAAAAAACATAGAATGTACAAGTTGGTTCTTTTCCCGCGCAAATTGCAAAAACCCATCGAGGGAACGGGCGAAAATCTTAGGAATCATGTTATAGGCGATGTGGCTAGCAACCCATCGCTATGCCCCTTTCTATCCATAATGCCCACAATCATGCTAAACGTGGCCTTAGGCTCGGTCTACCCCGTAAGGGTGACGTGATTTATGTATGTACATAGATATGTAACTCTTAAGTCGCTGTCTCCAATGCCCTGTACTGTATCCTAAAGGTGTTACGGTGACAATATTCACAGGTTAACATTTGCGCCTATTTGTCGCCGAGTGTAAAGTGTAAAAGCAAGTTTTAGAGGCATGCTCGCCCATACGGCTTGGACAATTTGTTTCTCGGTACAAAGAACTGTGGCTCAACTGTGTGCCATAAACTCTGTCAGTTTAACTGGTAAGCGATTGTGTACCAGCTTTTAGGGCCACGTTTGTAGATGTAACTGATACATGACTGTTAAGATAGCGTTTGCGAATTCAGTATGTGTTACGATGTGGGGCTATATCGTTAGTATTGTTATTGGTATAGTGTTTACTTTTATATTTATGTTGTTTTTCACACACATAAATCACGTCTTTCTTCCTTACGCGGTAGACAGAACCTAAAGTAACAAGACCTAAAGGCCACGTTTAGCATGGTTCTAGGCGTATAGGTAGAAAGGAGGATCAATATAGTGATGGGTTGCTAGCCGCATCGCCTATAACATTATTCCTATGCCCATTATTCCCTTGTTGTTTTTCAGGTACAAACTATTTGGCTATTTGATTATTTGTTGACGATTTCGTTTGTCGTCTAATATTGATTATTGATGACTATTGTGTTGTTGATGAAATAGAAATGTATGTATTGTATGTATGTAAACCTTTCATTGTATATAATAAAAATAAAGTAAATACAATTGAAAACACTGAGACACATGCACAAAGACGGACTTATCCTTTTGAAATGTTGCATGGTGAAGCATTGCTTGATACGTGGGTACGTTAATTTTAGTTGTTATAGGAAAGGTGAAAAAAAGATGATTTAGAAACAAGTTTGTTGACACTACTTAATAATATCATCTTTATCGAGGCGAGAAACCAAATTAGGCTACTTCAAATAAAGGTAACATAACTATTAATAACAACATGTCAATCCTAATTATGTTAGTTTCCGAAGCAATTATAACGACTAATGAGACGATTTAGAAACCAGAGCGCGCACAAAATCAGCTACTTTAATGTCCCAATAAAAATCTAAGTTGACTGATGCGTACACCCGTAACGTTTTGAATTTATCGCTGTCGTAAATAAAATGCGTAAAATTATATTTGTCTACCGGTACATAAAAACGTCAGTTGGTAAACTTGCTCCAGTTTTGATGAGAAGCAATATTGTAAGATGTCATCAGTGTAAATTTTGTTTTTATGCCGCGTGGGATTTTGTTACACCGTTTGCCCGACATTTAATATTATGACTATGAATAAATATCCACTTCGGGTGGATCCTAGTGATCGAATTGCCATTTGAGATTGAATTTGCCTATTAAATAATCAGTTTGTATAATGAGAAATGTTTCTGTTTCGTCTTCATTCTTGCATAATGTTTAACCTCTTCGCATACGTTTAAAGGCTTATGCCATAGTCTCATATGGTGACAAGCTTATAATAAAGTTCTCTTTTTCCATACTTCCACAACGATGTAAAACACCATTGTTTTTAATGCTTCATTAATAATTTAACTATCCACTAACATTACTTTGGAATACATCGCCGACACTTATTGTTACATCGTCAACACTTTTAACTTTACTAAAGTCTACTTCACCATCGACATAGCGGTTATCTCGGTGTGACAGCCAGTTTAGTGTCGCCCAACCGTAACAAGCTTTGACAGATTTTACGACTCTCTAATCTCGTGTTTAGGTATCGATTCTTTTAGCTCGCAACTAGGTGGTCTGAATCGATAATCGTAACGGGTCCGTTGCGCTCGTAAATGTTCCTGCATAAGTGTATTAGCACGGAGTGCGATCAGAGTCGTAAAGTGTATAGCTAAATGGGATTGCGAATTTGAGTTTAACTATGCTGATAAAAGTCAAATTATGTTACGTAGACGATTTTACTGTATTGAAAATTTGGTATCTACGGTAACAGGATCCGTCAAAAGGGAATAAAATCCTAAGGGATGGTGTTTGGAAACTCATTGTTGTTTCTTCTTTGAACAGCAAATAAATTTTTTCACACCCATTTAAACTTCAACATGATCATTAATAAGTATTTAAACCACATCTGTCCCTCGGTGACACGTCTATAATAAACAAAATCTCGTGCGACAATTGAGGGTTTGAAACCGAAGTTAAAAGTTACTTTAAATCTTAGCAATAAGTTTTAAAATGTATTAGAGGAACACCGAGGTTCAATATCTAATTTATGTCAAAGGAAAAGTAACACTGTATCTTGACAAAGAAGTTGGGATTCTTTTAAAAGTATGTGACGGTGTTCGTGTGTGGTAACTGTGGTAAGTTAGAACAGAAGTTATATTTTGATGAATGATACTATGTGACACTGGGAGCTATGGGAATTGTGTTGATTAAATTATTTAATTGAGCTGCTCCGCTTTATTTTTTTGCTGTTGGAAAATTCATTGGGCTTACAAAAAAAATTAGCCAGCTGCTAATACTACAATTTTACCAGTACTTTTTTTAACCTTATGTTACTTTGTATTCTGTTCTCCAGTCCATTATGGTTGCCTGGTAGAGATCGCTCTGTAACTCTTGTAATATTCTGTATACCTTTTTTTGTATTGGTTGTTATATGTGGTGTTCAATAAACAGTTATTGTATAGTATTGTATTGTACTCCTCTTATAAGTATTTATTCTTTTATCTTTGTCGTTTTCCTCTTGTGTCTTAAGTATTATGTTATTTTAATGATTACTGTAGGTATTAAACCTCACAACTGTTAACGGGTCATCAACTTTATTATTATGAGATCTCACACTAATCGCATCTTAGTCTCTATTACCTGGTGTCATAAACGGCAAAGTTTAAGGGTCTTCTGTAAAGGTTACCTATTGAATAAATTTCTCTTTCCCTAAGTTGCCTAACTATTCCGCTCTTACATACATACTTTATTGCAATTCCAAAGCTTACGAGATAACAATCTCACACTAAATTAGCATCTTACCGTGAGCTTTACAGCCTCGCCATTAAATTCTGTTAAATAGCACCTTCATGTAGCTAAGGTGTGACGTGCTGTAACATTATGGGCGAGACTACTTTTATCTTCGTCAACATCATCATCATCGTCATCATTACCAAAAACAATAGCATGATCATCAACTCCAACCTTTTTATGTCCCTCTGCTGAGCACAAGCTTCCTTTCAGAATGGAAGCGCTAAGCATTAGTTCTGTTTAAGAACATCACACTCATCATTGCAGTATTGTTTTGCTACAGCCAGTACATTGTTTTTTACAATACAATACAATACAAATACTCTTTATTGAACACCACAAATCAGTACAAAACAATACAGAAACAAAGAACAATGTAGACAATAGGCGGTCTTATCGCTTAATAGCGATCTCTTCCAGACAACCAAAAAGCTAAATAAGTTGGAGACAGTTTAAGTAGGTGGTGGTGGTAGGTGGTGGTGGTAGGTGGTTTACTTAACTTGTTTCACATTACAATAAAAAATCATTGTTTATCAAATTAATACAGGTAGTAAGAACATTGAAATGTTAAAAGCAAAACTAGATTTGAAGCATTCAGCTTAAACAAGCGAAACCACGAATATAAAATAGGCAGCTAACATAAACTTGGAACTAGCCTATTAAGCCTCGTTAAAACAATGTTTTTGTAATAAAACAGATATAAAATCACAATAAAATCTGGCATACGTACAAATGTGGAGAGGTCAAGATCTACAATCAAAGCAAACGCAACTCTATTGTGACGTTTATTAGAACTAATTTAGGTGCAAATATTACTCCAGACGCGATACTGATTGTAAACATCGAACGAGCAAAAGCAACGCTTTTCCTTTTGGATAGATCCTATTGAGTATCGTGGTTTAATATCATAAAGTTAACGAAAAATTGCCATAATAAAGTAAACTACGGAAATAAAATCTGAAACCCGGTTTTTTTTCAAATCGATTCTAAAAGCAGACGTAATAAATGTAAAGAGCGTTATTGGAAGTGAACACGAATCGATTTCTACCGGTTTAATTTATTATGGAGCAAAAGTAATTACAACTTAAAATACTGTTAAAATTGCAGTTGATTTCATAGATTGAGCTATTAATAACGCTACTACGTAATCAATTCAATAATTTAAAACTTTCCTCCCATGCTCGATAACTTAACATTCTAATCATTTTTAATATCTCACGATACCAAATTAATACGAGTAAAGTTCAGAAATTCATTAGAAAAAGTAAATTTCAATTCCAATCCTACACGTTTAGTAATTCCGTATTCAAATACGTTCACAAATGTTTGCTCACGTCGTTACGACGCCATGAATCAATTCCAATGTATCTTTTAATGAGGGGGGTAATTACGATCGGCTCATAAATAAAGGTGGGGTTTATTCTGTGCGTTATTTTCTACTTTTCGTGTGGGTCGCTAGATTGAGCAACGGTTAATACAAAGTTATCTTTACCGTTGCAACCGTCGCTAGCTTCTACCTCAACTTTATGTCACTGTATAATTCCGTCAGTAGTTCGGTTTTTGGTCATCTTTACGGGTAAGTTTGTATTCATTTTAATAAAATATCGAGTTCGAATTTGGAGCATGTGAACCGGTAAAGATGTGAATGGCGATGATTTTTGAAGATTGCGTTGGAATAAGTTATACTATGAAAACTAATAGAGATAGTATATTCAGGTGATTTAAGCATACAAAGTTGCAAGGTACTCAAACTGTAGATGATATCACGGTTCTAGTTACAAGTACGGATCGTAATCATGAACTTATTGCCAATCGTTGGATTATTATAGAGATGTTCCTCAATTTACATAATTTTATACGTTGAGACGTATGAATCTGCGAAAACATTAGGATTGATATACACATTACTATACCTAAACAATTTGTTTCTGGAAATAAACTCTGAATGACACGAAGGACAAAGAAATTCTAAAAAAAAAACGGAAACTTTTTTCTGATTCCCATTGTCATTTTATTCAAACTTTCAACTCTATTCGTTCAGGGAGAGTAACAGAGCTTAAAACTAGCCCTTCAACACGTACCTATCTCAACAATTGTTGATAGATGTTTTCGGTGAAAAATCTTACAAATTTATACGTAATAAAACCAACTCCGAGCATTCCAAACAGATGGCACGAAGCTCCACTTTCGTCCATTATATCAAGTAGTTCGTTAGGCGCGGGCGCAAGGTCGCGGTGCGATAAATACGGTGAACTCAGGACAAGATGGCGTGGAAACTGGGACGAGACTATGTGAAGTGTTAGGTGCAGTTAACAATATTATAAAGGTTGAGGTGATTTGAGTTATCAACGATGATAAATAAAGAAATATTATGGGACAATTTACACCAATTGACTAACTTATATACTTCATAGTCAAAGTCACTAAGCACTAGAGTATCCGGCCGTCAAATGATGTTTTAGAACACAGGATAAAAAATTAAAAAAAAATCAACGTCATTTTGTTTAAGAATGTGGAAGGGGTTGTATTAGTTTGGCCTAATTTTGCTAACTTTAATGCAAACTGTAATCAAAGACGTGGTTTATGTATTCGTGTATGTCTTTTTCCAAAAAACTACCTAAACGTTTATGCTAAAGTACTTAAGAAACCCCCAAAAAAGTACTTCCTCAGGGATGTAACAAAAAGTAAAGCGTGAATCCTAAACACAAAAGCAATAGCTGACATCATTAAACAGATGCTCAGTAAAAAGCGTTAAGTGGAACAAAATGCGTCACCTTCCCCAAAAAAAAGGATGAATATTATTTTGATCCCAAACCAGAATCATTAGTCAACTTTTTTACGCGCAACAATTTGCAACTTTTCATCTGCCGCGTTAGAATACAAAGCTCTTTGAAAATGGATCTTATCTGCAGGTGATACGAAACCGGTCGCTGTGAATTGCTCCAGTGTAGCAGCAGAAGTGTCTTTGCAATCTTTTTGGTCACAACCTGGTATTGTAGCAATTGTCCCTGCACTATCTTTTGATAATAGTTCAGGAGTAACATCATTAATCAAGGAACACATGCGGATCACTCTTTTGACTGCATAAAACGAAACTGCATTTTGATTGTAAGCTTTAATACCATCGCTAACGACATTATCTTCCTTTCAAACAGCTTTCGACTCTACTGATACAATGGTATAGTTAGAATTTGTTTCACGCGGCTAAAGATCATTTATAATCATACTTGATCCCATATTTACTTGTGGATTTTCACCTTCTTATGTGGGAATATTCAATTTGTTTACGTCGACTGTTTTTGTTCAATTGACGCTTAAATTCTTAGCGTGACTAATGATATCAATTTTTGACGGGAGCTTAACCAAACTTTGTTTTTTTAGCTTCTTTAATGGTAACGTATCCGGTGCTATCAGTTTCTTTTTAAAAAACCCTTTTTGTAAAATTATTTCGGAAAAAAAATGATTCACATAGAATTTTAGAAAGCGTGTAAAGTAACGTGAAACTGGTTCGACACCACTTTGTTTTTAGATAAAAGCTTGATTAAAAATACAATTCCATAACCAACGGGCGACGTTACAAATCCATATTAATTACTAGATTAAGAATAATTAATATTCATTCACATACATCCTGATCTTATCAACGACAGAAATTATAATGGAATCCAACTAATTAATACGATAAAACACTGTAAAATATAAAGAGCTTAGAAGCGAGAATAAATTAGACGGAAGAAAAAATCTGAAGGCATATATATTGGTAGATAAAAAGCCGGTGACGTTGATGGTCGCATATACGGCTGCTGAATCAATTGCTGCACAATTTCTTTCCCTTTATAAAACCAATGAATTGTATCAGATTTGAATCAGTCACGATCCTCATTGACGTATAACTCAATCCTTACCTTAAAGGGTCTCGGATCGGCAGATTCGTTCATACTACGTAATTTATGTTTATTTATGATTATTGCTTCATAGGTCTTCTTTGAAGAGATAGATTTATTCGATGCTCGTATTGTTTTGTAAGGAATGATGATAAATAAGTTCTGGTTTTGTGATGCTCTTTCTAGATGGCGCTCAGGGGTCCAATAGATAAACAACTGGCAATAGAATTCTTCTCACATAAGGAGGATAATTTCTAGAAGCTTGTATCGCATTTTAAAGAAAGTCGTAATTGATTCTTAATAATGATGGTCTTTTGGATAATAATACGAGTACTTGAATGTGGCATTCTATATCATTGAAGCTTTTTATCTCATTTCAAGTCGAGTCATCAGCGCGGGTAGACAAGCAACTGGTATATTCTGTTTTTCTTTGCTCCCAGACCAGCATGGAAGAAAAGAAAGAAGAAAGAAAAAAGTAATTTTAATAAGTAGGATAATAGTTAACATACTATACTGGAGGTAGATCAAAAGTTAAATGCAATATTTCAAACGAATAACTACCAAAAAAGAATTGTTTTTTTAAATAACACCTACATTTTAAATTGATCTTGAATGCTTAAGGTGCGATGTGTAAGCCATGCAATAGAATCACACAGCTATAAACATCTGTGATATTGACATCAGGAGCCTTAACAGCACGTCTTAATGCGATTCAATTCCGACTCAGTTCAGGTTTTAGCTGTCATTTTTAGTATGGATCTGACAGCGAGCAAATATTTTTTTGTTGAATTAAAATATTAATGTTTTCGTGATGTTCAGACACTGATGTTCCTTCAATAACATAACATGTCTTTAATTAAAATGTCAAAGTAAGCTTTTTATAGTCTGAATACTTAAAAGGCGCATTAAAATTTAACGACACTAATTAGAATTAGCTTGACCTTGCAACTTTGTAACATTATGTAGTTTTACTGGTCCACAATTTTAAAACGCCGATTTGACAAATTGTCAAACATTTTTGTATGGTCATGTATTGTTGCAATATTTTGAAAATTGCCTTATAAAAAAGTTCTATTGATACAGTCACAAAAGCCACTTAAATACAGAAAGGGAGCACTTACAGAACTTGTTGAATTAATCACGCATAGTATTGTCAGGCACGTTGTTGGTAAACTTATATTGTGTGACAATGCCATTGTGTTCCTTTGTCGCGTTAAAAAAGGTAACGCAGTCACTGTCATTTTTATTTCGAGGTTCTCAAATAAATTCGGTTTTAGCAATTACTTTCGTTGCGTCTTCATGCGGTTTAAGATTATCTGAACATTTTTTAATATTGAAAAGTATTTTCTCACATTGATCTATATTTCCTTTTGTATTTAAATATCTCATATCATCTATAAAATTTGCGTTATGTTTTCATTTAAAATCTTAATAAGCAACGGTGTTTATCGCATTAAAGTCACAACTTGTCACATCATCAATAAAATCATTAGAATTATCATCATTATTTCCATAGTGTAACGTAATGATAATTTTATCATTTCTACCGTCAACCGAATGTAATTTTATTGACCGTTACAAAATTTCTCTTGCCTTACCTAGTTTAATGTTAAACATTTTCCTGTTCAGTTAAATTCATTTGGTTTTATTAATATTATGATTACCGTCTATGAAAAGATTGAATTGGATGGTTTATTGCCACATTCAGCGAGATGTCATTAAATGTGAGTTTTCTATAGGACTAGATTAACTTTTACCTGTCCTGTAACGTTATGCTGAGAATATTGAATGATGAATAGTTTTAATACTGAGCACAGATCAAACGGAGCTGTCAGGTTGCTCAAAATACATACATACATTTATCACGTCTTTATCCCCTACGGGGTAGACAGAGGCTTAAGTTAACAAGACCTACAAGCCACGTTTAGCAAGATTGTGGGCGGAGGTGGAAAGGGAAATCAAAATAGTGATGGGTTGCTAGCCGCGTCGCCTTTAACATGATTCTTAAGACTTTTGCCCATTCCCCCGATAGACGGGGAAGCTGCGCGGGAAGAGAAGCAACTGGTAAATTCTATGTTTTTTCTTTACTCCCAGACCAGCAAGAAATATCAAGCTCAAAAACATCTGAATGTTTATTGTAATTTTTAACCACCGGCGCAAAAAGGGGGGGGGGGGGGGGGGGGGGTGTTAGTAGTGATCGGATCGAGGATGCAATTTGGGGTGAACGACCTCAAACGTTGACTCGGGCTTCCCGGGATTTTGGGAAATGGGTTTTTAATAATAGGTAATTAATGAAACCATATTATGAAAATGTTCGCTACATACAACACTTTTATGGCTTTACGGTAGTACAAGTGGGGTCTATATTTTGTACCTTAAAATTGAAGTTCCAAATGTACGGTTTGCCATATTTTTCGTTATGCATAAAGCGTTTTATTTATGGAACAGTAAGTATTTTTTTTGGAATTGATAGTAAACTAACCTAACCAACCTTCTGATGATTTTTCCAAAATTCCCGAAAATGCACGATTTCGCAAACATGTTATGACTAAAAATATTATGACTGACGATTATTATGACCAATAAAAATTATTGGACAAAAAGGGACGCGGTACAAGTGACATACGTGACGTGACATACAGTCTGCTTTTTTAAACGACCAAGAACATTTTTTTAACGCTTATTTTTTATTTCAAGAGAATTCATCAAAAACGAAAGAGATACGCATGTAAACAAAGAAATAAAATAATCGTAAAGCGCTAGGACGGACGTAGCCAGGGGGATGGTTTTGGGGTAACATTCATAGAATTCAATTAAATTTCTTTTAATGTATACTTTTGGCCGTTTTATTTTTTTGAAATCCCCCCCTCCCTCCGATACGTGAGCGCTAGTATTTATTTATTTATTGCTGAGTGTACCAGGGCTTCAGGTGATTACGGCTATTGGAGCAAATCATCTTAAATCATCAAGGGAGCATCATCACGTTCACTATTATAATAACATTACAGATTGCCCTGGTTTGTTTCACTTGGGTTCCTAATTCTTATTCAGGATTTTTTACTTACTATTTTGCAAGCGTTTATGAATAAGGGGGCTTTTATTTTTTTGACTTAGGTCTGCAATGAAATCGTTATTACATTTTCAACATATTCATACCTAAACTGCTAACGAGTGAAATACAAATAATCCACCCATTTTATTTCCCCGTTTTATTTTACAACTCGCCATACAACCAGCGGTTTCCTGCAACTTTCACGATGTCGTTGGTCCACCTAGTGGGAGGCCTGCCAGCACTGCGTCTTACTATTCCTGCTCTCCACTCGAGCGATGTTGACACATCTTATCCCTTGTTTTTTTATTTCGATTCCCTTTTCCATCTGCGCCCACGATCATGCCAAACGTGGCCTTTAGGTCTTGTTCCCTCAGGCTCTTTCTACCAAGCCTGCTGGCTAGCAATTAAAGGCCCACGAGTCTAGGGTGGGACCAAGTATTCCCACCCTCGCCCTTTTGGCGCAGGAGTCCCGGCACATAGGCTGGGGTGACCGGTGGGCATACTCGGTGACACCCTCATGCACCCGCGGCGCCCCCCAATGGCAGCGCGAGAATACCGGACAAAAGGGCTCTTTCTGTCAAGGGATGTGACGAATTGTTAACAGCCGGGATTTACGTAGGTATTTGTGTATGTTTGTGCGTTAGTTACAAGTAGAGCACACTCCTAACCGAGCTACCCATCCCGTTAATTCGCTGCTAATAGCATTTTTATATGTGGGAACAGGTCGGCAATCAGAGAGGTGTGATGTTACAAGCATTTTTATACTGAACTAGTTTGGAATAACCTTCGTTGGACAAATGACTGTTACCAAGGCCGTGGTTTAGCTGTCCCTTGTGCAGTAGGTCTAGCAATCAATCTCAGAGCCACAAATCTCGAGGAAGCCGGCTTCGACCAACGCTGTGTAGAGTCCGTGTGTAGAGTCTTTTAGCCACCGCCGCCGCTAAGTTAATGTCACCCGCAAAGAATATTCGTAATGTTATATACACTATTTACACTGTTACACCAAACACTATACAACATTAAGTATTTACTACAATTTTAAAATACCGACCGTGCACCGACAATTTAGAAAACAAGTGACAGCCGCCTTGTTGTTTTTATTCGTTGCCGCGGCGCGTGGCAATGGACTAGCGCCAGCCAGTCACCAACAGCCAAAAAGGTTATTAAAACGCTAAAATTGTCTATTTTCCAAAATACTTGCACATAGCTGTTGCCCGCGACTTCGCCCGCGTAGAATCAGATAGCTTATGTTCATCAGGAATAATGTAGGATTCTGTGAAAGTGATTTTTTAAAGACGTGGGACGCCGGGTACGAGAGGGTGGTCTGGACTCCCGTTCGGGATCATTCCTGGCAGAGAGAGGCAACGCAGCGAGCGTGATGCACCTTTGCGCTTGGAATGATGCGAGGCGGGTTGTTTAGTTAGTTAGTTAGATAATAACAAGTAGTTGATAGGTAATTTAGAATTTAAATTTGTCTGTTTATTATTTTATTTAAATAAATCTAGTGCATGTATTTCTATATTCAACGTGAAAGAATTTTTGGAATCGGTGCTGTTGTTTCGAGACAACCACTTTTTTGTCTTATTTGTTGTTGACAACACTGTCTTTTAAGGCTGATTGTACGTTTGCCATATTACTAAGAACCTAGTAGAAAAATAAAACTTATTTAATATACCTACATGCTGTATTACGAGTGATCGTGATCAGAAATCAACGTCTGATCGCACGTAACCTCTAGGTTAACAATATCCGATTTTTCGAGTATGTTTTAAGTGTATCATGCTAATAAAAAACTAGCACAATATTCTTTACAAAGAAACCATCGTATTCCATTGAAAGCCAAACGGCGTGACCAAACAAGAGACATCATTTTGACATGTTCTAAATCTACTAGTTCTTAACTCGTATATCGATGCTTCTATGACTTGAAACTTTGACTTTATTATTAAGCATGAACCGTTGCTTTTAGATTGCTGAGTTGTTTGACATGCGAGGTTGCGAAAGTGAACGTTTGTAAAGTTTTGTCCAATAATGTCGGTTATTGTGTATCGAATTTTGATCAGCGTTTGACGTTATTTTGCAACGGTTTTCAAAAATAGAAAGGTTTTTTGCTGAGGTAAATAATGAGAAAAAATATAAATACCTATTTAATATATCGAAATCAAAATATTTAATACATTTCGCACATTATGCTACAGGACAAGTAATAAAAAATTGTATAGTACATACATACACATACATAAATCACGCCTTTATCCCTTACGGGGTAGACAGAGCCTAAGGTGACAAGACCTACAGACCACGTACGTACAGCTCGTGGGCGTATAGATGGAAAGTGGATTTAAAATAGTGACGGTTTGCTAGCCGCATCGCCTATAACATGATTCCTATGATTTTCGCCCATTGCCTACATGGGGTGACATAAAAAATGAAAAAAAAAAAAAAAAAAAACAGACGAATTGAGAACCTCACACAAACACATACAAAAAGCCGTGGTAGCCTAGTGGTTTGACCTGTGGCCTCTCAAGCAGAGGTTCGTGGGTTCGAATCCCGGGCTCGCACTTCTGAGTTTCACGGAACTTATGTGCAAAATTACATTTGAAATTCACGTGATGCATGGTGTTCGTTTTACTACGAGACCGAAACATGCCGAGCATCACTTCTTGACGTTTATACGTGAGTAGTCCGTTTGTGTAATACTAATAATTTTTATACTATTATCAATAATCAAACCCTCTTCCAATGATAAAATACCAAACAATCTTTAATCCAATTTACCAAACTAACTGACATGTCACCCCAACAAAAGTATCAGCCAAACAATCCGGCACAATAGAGATGCAATCTCGAATCCGCAATTCTTTCTCGACAGCCCAATCTCGAACGGCTGCTGATCTAAATACGAGCGATTACCCTCTATTACAATGACAGTAATTTACTGTCAAAATTATTCATACGGAAGCTAACAATACACCTTTGAACCCGTAAACCGGTTCAAACAATGGTAGCACTTCATGTAACTACATTTATTTGGTCGCTACCAAAAAAATCGGTCAAGCACGAGTCGGGTTGGTACACGACGGGTTCCGTATACGGAGCTAAATGAGAAGTCAAGATGGGGTAAATAGTGCAAAAGGTACGAGACACGTAAAGTAAAGTAAAAGTACAACATGCATACATATACATACATAATTATATCACGTATTTATCCCTTACGTAGTAGAAAGAGTCTAAGGTAACAAAACCTTAAGGCCACGTATAGCAAGCTTGTAGGCGTTCAGGTGGAAAATGGAATCAAAATAGTAATGGGTAGCTAGCCTCATCGCCTATAACATGATTCCTAAGAATTTCACCCATTGCCTCGATGGGCTTTTACCATCTGCGCGGGAAGAGAAGCAACTGGTACATTCTATGTTTTCATAGTGTTATGTTCATGTGTATACATAAAATAAAATAATTTAAACATAAAATTCCATTAAAATCCAAACATTATGAAATAAATGAATGGCACGTATCATAATCGCTAACACAGCTCGACACGTTTCGGACTAATTCATAGTCCTTTTTTCAAAAGCGTTTACCTCAGCGGCACCCCCACAAATATGTACCTCTTTGACATCCGTTTATTCTTCAAAATTATAATCATTTCAAAGGGGGAACGGACAGTGGAAACTCTACAGGGTGTTCTTGCACCCTTTTAGTACGGGACCCTAAAAATGAACCCTTTATAGAGACAGTACCACAATAGTATTTTAATGCACCGGTGTAAAGTCGAAAGTGGTACTAACGTTTTTTTATAAAAGAAAGGTCTATTATTATAATATTACGCCACTTAGCTCACAAAGATGAACATACCAGAAGTCAATTTCGGACTGGTTTGTCTTAATGGTCAATGTTTAGGAGACAATACCTTTGATTTATTATTGTATGGTAATGTTATAGAGGGTGTTGTTTGGGAACTTTTTTTTTCAAGCGTCATGTTTTGTCAAACGAGTTTTTTTTGCGACGAAATTGTAACGTTTGTTTGATATAGCTCTTTATTTGTGGCGTGTGTTGACTTTGTAGCGGTAGTTTGATTATTCGATTGACATTTTCACGGGGTAGACAGAGCCTAAGTAACAAAACCATAAGGTCACGTAGCATGATTAAGAGCTTATAGGGGGAAAATATTTTTTTTTGCGAGTGGTAGGGCCTTGTGCAAGGTCCGTCCGGATCGCTATCACCATCTTACTCGCTAATCCTGCCGCTAAGTAGCAGTGCTTGCACTGCTGTGTTCCGGTGTGGAGAGTAAGACAGCCGGGGAAATTACGGGCACAAGAGGCATTGCATTTTAGTCCTCTAGGTTGGCAACGCATCTGCAATCCCTCCGGGGTTGCGGGTGTCTATGGGCAGTGGTGATCACTTACCATCAGGTGACCCACAAAAAAAAAAAAAAAACGGTGGTGGGTTGCTACCCGCATCGCCTATAACATGATTCCTAAGACAGCCCATTCCCTCGATGGGCTTTTACCATCTGCGTGGGAAGAGAAGCAACTGGTAAATTCAGCATGGAAAAATGAGATAGCGGTTTTAAGGAATTCCTACCGAGCATTTAAGACTGAAATTTCCGTTAGATTACTTTTACAATATCCATTTTTTCCTGCTATTTTTTGAAGCGCTGACGTGTACAATAGTACATTACTGTCTAGGCCAGGAAGTAGGCAATTGCTGGCTGAGTATTGGTTTGAACGGACGAGCTTGCGAGTCCGTTTAATAATACGAAGCCAGCAATGCCATTCTGGCCGAGGCAAGTATAGTGCTTTTCTCAAAAATCGAAAATATAACAACAACAAAAATAAATGAAAATAAAACAGTGAAAATGGTTTTGCTTTGCCGTCTTTTTCTATCAATGGCATTTGAAGAGTGTATTTTTCTACCCAGAACACCTAAAGCTATTTCAGACACAGATAAACACGTTGTCGTACTAGCTTTTTTTTTTAATTTGATGTTTTAAGTCTTGTGCCTTTCTTTTATAATGGTGATTTGCATTTTTAAAAAGTTAATAACTAGACAGTAATGGAATTTGTATGCAACATTACTGTCGAGTTTAGCGCGACAGTAATGTTTTTTTTTTTTAATTTTGGACTGACCGGCAAAAATTAACTTCCTGTTCTGATATGTAGTTAACAATGACGACTTTAACGGACATTTTTGAGAAAATGTTTTTTTCATCTTCTCAACTTTTATGACGACAGACCTTTCTATTATTTTCCAGAAGATAAAAGGTCATTGACACAAGAGTCGAGCATTGATCGTTAACTTCCTATCTGAACCGATACGGCGCGGCAGACACTCTTTATAAAAAGACTCATAAATACTAATAAAATTAACATGGAATGACAATTTACAAGTGCCCGCTCTAACGGACGGCGGTGAGTTTGAAGTATATGGACGGCCAACTCTCCAGGAGATGAATTACTCCTATTTTACTATGTAAAACGTTCCCTTTACCCGAAAATAGTATCCATTGTCAAGTATGAGAACATCAAAGCGCCCGTTGATGTCTTTTGTATAGAAATCGGCAATGTCAAGCGAAGGTTGAACTTGGATCGACCTTTTTTGTTTTATTATGTTTTATCTAGCTTGTTTAGCAATAAAGTTTTAATGAAATACAGAAAAATGACAGTTCATTGCACTTAATTTGATGGTAAGCTAGATTGTAGCCAGTTTTTAAATAAACATTAGCCGTTAGCCTGGAATGAACGGTTTCTTTTTTTATTATAATGCCACTTAGGCCACCCGTAAGCGTCTTAATGCTGCCTAAAAATTAAAATTAGAGTCCCACTAACTCAAAGCGGCCCGGCAGACCTAGACGGCGATGGCGGGACGAGCTGGACACCTTAAGGGACTGGACACGTACCGCAGCAGACCGGGAGCAGTGGAAGCGTTGGGGGGGGGGGAGGCTTTGGTCAGCAGTGGGACACAATAGGCTCATAATAATAATATAATGCAATAAATATTTCATACATACGTGCATACTGTCACGCCTCATTCCCATAGGGGTAGGTGGAGACTACTTTGTTCCGCTTGCTACGATCCTGACATACCTCTTTCGCTTCATCCACATTCATCAATCTCCTCATACATACTTATTGGTTTACGGAACGTCCGCCCAGACCTTTTAATTACTATAAAATTTTCAATCAAAAATTAACATGTAGAATCTTGAAGTCGCTTATCCACTACACGCAGAGGGTCGAGCGGCTGCCTCGAACCGAGGCCGCGCAAGTGGAGACGCCTCAACGCTGCCTTAACGTCTTAGACAGCGTTGACGTTGAGGCAGCGTTGAGGCGTCTCCACTTGCGCGGCCTCGGTTCGAGGCAGCCGCTCGACCCGAGGCTGCCTGTAGTGGATAAGCGACTTGAAGATTATACTCTTGTTTATTTTTGATTGAAAATTTTTTAATGCTTAAAAGGCCTGGCCGGACGTTCCGTAAAAATTTGGGGACGTTCTAAAAAAGGTCAGGTCAACAAGAGCACTGAAACGATGTGTATGTATGAAGGGATTAATGAATGCGGATGAAGAGAAAGAGGTATGTCAGGATCGTAGCAAGTGGAACAAAGTAGTCTCTGTCTACCCCTATGGCAAAGACGTCAACACCACTACGTCTTAGGTAGCGTCTCCACTTGCGTGGCCTCTGTTCGAGGCAGCCGCTCGACCCGAGGCTGCCTCTAGTGGATAAGCACCTTAAGGTGTTCAATCAAACTTAACCAACCAACTGCTGATATATTATGGAATCATTGAAGACAGCTTGTACTTCTTAAGTATAGCCTAGTGGTTAGTGACCCTGACTGTGAAGCTAGAGGTCCTGGGTTCGAATCCCAGTAGGGGCAGACAATTGTATGATGAATACGAATGTTTGTTCCCGAGTCATGGATGTTGTATGTATTTAATTATGTATTTATCTACATTATATAAGTATGTTTATCCGTTGCCTGATACCCATAGTACAAGCTTTGCTTAGTTTGGGACAAATTACACCAATGGACCGATCCATTGGTGTAATTTGTCCCAAAAAATTTTTTTTTAAAGTCTGCTTAAGATTTCATTCGTCTGCGCACAGCCTTAACTGGCTTATGTATATTTTATTACTTGACTGTCTTGAAAACTGCTCCATAAGTCACCGACCAATCAGAGAGCAGCATGACTCATCTCTAAAATTCGAACGCCAATTCCGTATTCAAATTTAAATTACGAATAAAAGAATGTCCATAATCGGATTTGCACTAATTTCGTGCCAAGTTTTATCGAACGCTAGTTTTTAAACGATGAGGCTTCAGGCGATTTAGTTTTTAATAATGTATGGTCGTTTTTTTTTTAATTTTATCTTATGCTCTGTTTGACAAACACTTTCTATTTCAATCAAGTTAGTTTTAGATAGTTCAAATAATTCTTGGCAATGACAAAATAGGAACTAAAGTTTTTTGTTGAAGACTTATAGCGCAAAAAATCTCATTTCACAGTATTAAACTGATTTAAAAAAGGACTAGATAATCATCATCTCCATCTGTATACGTCCCACTGCTGGGCACAGGCCTCGTCTTAGAACGCGAGGGCTTGGGCTATAATTCCCAACGCTCAGTGCGGATTGGGAACTTCACACACACCATTGAATTTGCCACTAGAGGCGCTAGTGTCGCGTGAGGTCCAATAACATTTGCTTGTCACTGGTTTTGGCGGGCTTCGTGACATAAATTATAATTTCTTTCATTTACCTGTTGAAAAGTGACTTCCGTGAAATTATCGCAAATCAGGATTATTTGGCGATTAATGTGAATGAATGAATGTTTATCCCTTACGGGGTAGACAAAGCCAAAGGTAACACTACCTTATGGCCATGTTTAGCTTGATTTAAGGGCGTATAGCTGGAAGGGGAAATCGAAATGGGTTGCTAGCCGCATCGCCTATAACATGATTCCTAAGTCTTTTGCCCATTCCCCCGCATTACCTAAGTAAATACTATATTAGCATCTTTAATATAATCTAAGACTGGTATCACAGCCTACTTATTTTAATTCGTATCGTTTAATTAATCTTTAAATCTCGCGCGGTTTTATTAGAATAAGTCCAAGCATTAACTGCATTATTAACTTTTATGACTTCATTGAAGTTCGAGATCTCAATGATAACGCACTGAGAATGCACTAGAAGACAGCGTCGTCTCTCTCTATTACTGCTTGTTGGAAAAGGACGAGTAGATGTTTCTTTAATAGAATTGCAGCTACATCTAGATAAACATATGAACCGTTTTAAAATGTTCTCAGGAAGCTACTGTTTGGATTTATGCGCTGTTGATGGTTTGCTTGAGCTTCGAAATATATACTTATGTATATAATTGTCAGCAGCTTTCTCTGTTTTTACAATCCAACCTCGCCTCGAATTACTTCCGTTTGTCATATAAAAGTATGTTTTGTATTTTACGATTACATGTAATTTAATTACGATTTTGTAGTTACATTTGTTGGGTTGGCTTTTTAATGGCATGGGAGCATAGAAAAACACAGAAAACACTTACATCTCTTCCTGCGTAGAACGTAAAAACACATCGAGGGAATATGCGAAAATCTTGGGAATCACTTATAGACGACGCAAGCAACCCATTTGTAGATATTTACAACAAGAGATCCCTTTTAGGGATAAGTTCGCCTTTGTGCATGTGTGTTGTCCTACAATCATCATTTTCTTGTGTTTTATGTACAATAAAGAGTTGTACATACATACATATATCTTTTTTTAATAGTTCATTGTTTCCTCTAATCAATTGTGCTTTTCATAAATAAACTTTTTTTTCTTTCTTTTTCTTTCTTTCTACAATCATACAGTCACGCTAAACGTGGCCTTTAGCTCTTGTTACCCTCGAATCTATCTACCCCATCACTATCACTACTTAGTATAAAACAAAGTCGCTTTCTCTGTCCCTATATCCCTATGTATGCTTATATCTTCACTACACAACGGATTTTGATGCGGTTTTTTTTTAATAGATAGAGTGATTCAAGAAAGGTTTTTATGTATAATTCTACGCAGACGAAGTCGCGGGCAGAAGCTAGTTAGGAATAAAGATGTGATCCCACCCTGTATCATGCTAAACGCGGCCTTTAGATAGATTAACACTTTATTTCTTCCATAACACACATTATGATACATACAGGGCAGAGGTACAATATCAAACACAGAACTTAAAAATAAACATAACAGATTCAATGTACCTAACTTAACTAAGTGGACAGTAGATACCATGTGCCATGGAAAAAGAAAGGCGCTGACTCAGCATAAAGCTGCGAAGACCGCAGCGCTGGTATTCTGCCAGAACCACTTAGGGAGGTCTGTGGAAATGGTATATGCATAATAAAATTAAAGAAAAGTTGGCAATCAGATAAATGATTAAAACTTGATGGATAGTTGTTTGTTACTCTTCCATGCAAACGAACTACTCAAAGAACATTGAAAGAAAAATGTGAAAATGGACACACATAGGTTTGGTGCAACCCGCAATTAATTTCCCATCCCGGAGACCGTACGGCACCCGCGAGACAGCGACAAATGATTATTTGCAGGCGAAAATGTGGACAAACAGCTGTTACCCATAGGTATACAATTTAGTATAGTAATTTTCTACATTTTACGGTTTTAAAATCTAGGAAAATTTTTAGTCTTGTCAACTCAGGCTCTGTCTACCCCGGGTCCTCGAGAAGAATGGCGTGTCATGTGTTCCTGACATGCCATTGCTGGGTAAAGATCAAGAATGTCCTTCCAGAAGATGAACCCGGACACGGATAACTGTCTTCTGGCGATGTAACCGGTTATACCGTTGAACCTTTTGTTTTGTTTAACTGGAAGAGATCCCTTTTAGGGATAAGTTCGCCTTGCATGTGTGTTGTCCTGTATTCATCTTTTTCTTGTGTTTTATGTACAATAAAGAGTTATTGTTTTATTGTTATTGTTGTTTATGTCATGTTTTTGATTTTGTCATTTTTGTAATATTCAATTGATTTTTATTATTTAATTTTATTTTATTTACTCTTGACGATTTCAATCTAAATTATACATACATACATACATACTTTTGTGTCGCCGGAACGGTGGCTTTAGTGGGTAAAAACCCCAACTAACCCTATTGCCTACCCGTGGTAATGGAGTACAGCAGATTTCCCCCGGGCAAAAAAAGAAGACTGTCTACCCTATAAGGGATAAAGACGTGATTTATGTATTTGCCAGTTAAGCTAAAGGTCGCGAAGCTGGGCCGTTCCAATATTGATATAGAAATGGTGTTTGCGCGTGCGCCGGCGACGCGACCAGTTCCGAGGATGCGCTGACCTGCGCTTTCTAATGGGTTAAAGTGACGTTCATTTGCGGGGAAAAGTGGAATTAAACAATTGACAACTGCAAGTGTTACAAATAGCAGACCTAAGACCTAGCAGGGGTTGCCAACCAAACTACCTCATGCAGCTACCTCAAGTTTACGCGAACTACGCCCCCCCCTTATTCCAACGCAACTGCGATGAAAATAAAATAAACGATGATTTTTTTTATATTATAATAATCAAATGACTGAAGTACAACACATTATTTTATTTACCAATTGATACATTCATACATACATACATACATACATACATACATACACCACGTCTTATCCCTTATGGGGTAGACAGAGCCTAAGGTAATAATACCTTAAGGCCACGTTTAGCATGATTGCAGACATATAGGCGTATAGGTGGAAAGGGGCATCAAAATAGTGATGGGTTGCTAGCCGCATCGCCTATAACATGATTCCTAAAATAGGGATAGCGATAAGCGAATTTTGCACAGACGGAGTCACGGGCTACCGCTAGCTTCATCTAAATCCCCACACAATCACTCATTGTACTTATATGCAATTATTATTACATCCACCGGAATGTTTAAGACTTACGACATTTTATAACAATCATAATGTAATTATTACACACACACACACAAATCACGTATTTATCCCTTACGGGGTAGACAGAGCCTAAGGTAACAGATACCTACAGGCCACATTTAGCAAGATTGTGGGCGTATAGGTGAAAAATGAAATCAAAATAGTGATGGGTTGCCAGCCTCATCGCCTATAACATGATTCCTATGATTTTCGCCCATTCCCTCGATGGGCTTTTACCATCTGCGCGGGTAGAGAAGCAACTGGTATATTCTATGTTTTTAATTAAAATTAATTTAATTATTACATATAATTTTTATATGAACTTGTTTGCTAGCGAAAGTGTTAAAATGTTGAAATGGACGGTACTCAGTAACATTTCAATTCCCACCAGGTTGCATGGAATCATCCCCTTTACATTCCAAGTTAAAAACCTAATTACGGAGCCCGGTGACACGAACCTTTGTAAACGAACCGCTGTAACCACAGATTAACGAGTTCCCAGGCCCAAGGTGCAGAGGTCCGGTGCTCCCGGTAGCACGCTAATTAACAGTTAATTGTTCTAAGGCCAGTTGTACGAAGCTGGCTGTCACGAGAAATAAAAGTTATAGTTTTCTAATTAGCTAGGCGTTAATTACGAGTTTAAATAATAGTTATTTAAGTGAGTTGTTTTTTTACATACGAGCATAACATTTTAACAACATCTGTAGATTCTCTTAATTTTTGAAGTGAAAACTTCTTTAGCGGCGTTGTGAACTTTTCTGGGATGGTTAAATAGTACATTACTGTCTAGGCCAGGAAGTAGGCAATTGCTGGCTGAGTATTGGTTTGAACGGACGAGCTCGCGAGTCCGTTTAATAATACGAAGCCAGCAATGCTATTCTGGCCGAGGCAAGTATAGTGCTTTTCTCAAAAATCGAAAATAAATAAATAAATAACTAGAAATCACCACAGGGATACAGTTTATAATAAATAAATAAATGAAAACAAAATAGTGAAAATTGTTTTGCTTTGCCGCCTTTTTCTATCAATGGCATTTGAAGAGAGTATTTTTCTACCCAGAACACCTGAAGCTATTTCAGACACAGATAAACACGTTGACGTATTAGCTTTTTTTTTTAATTTGGCGTTTTAAATCTTGTGCCTTTATTTTATAATGGTGATTTGCATTTTTAAAAGTGAATAACTAGACAGTAATGGAATTTGTATGCAACATTACTGGAGAGTTTAGCGCGACAGCAATGTTTTTTTTTTTTGGACTGACCGGCAACAGTTAACTACCTGTTCTGATATGTAGTTAACAATGACGACTTTACCGGACATTTTTGAGAAAAAAATGTTAAACTCGCGTCAGTCTGGCGTTAGGGTCACGTGACCATAAAACTAAGACGGAGGGAGAGTTGCTGGTGGATCGCTTAGCGGCGCTGGGCGCTTGCGCGAGTGTGCGTTGTGTAGTTTTGACTTCTGCCGGCACTCCCGTGCTACCCGTTGTTTTTTTTAATCTTAAAAAGGTTTTTTGACGCTCCAAAAATCCTTGCATTAGTCTTTCAGCACTTTGCACATTGATATGCCAGCCTGTTGTTTTTGAAAAATTTAGTTTTCCTTCTTTTTTACTTTTTGTTTATTGTAAACTATTTAATTAATTTATGTTTCTTTTAGTTACACATAAGTCGGGTTTTGTCTATTTATTACTATATTTACGTAAAAGTTTATGGATTATGTAGTATATTTTATCTGTGTATCGTTTCGTGAGCCACAGATGGTTCTGGCTGGAAATCAGCGCTGAGCCAGCGCCTGTTTCACTTTTGCGAAGACACACACATCGCTGACGATCTATTTTTCGTGTCTGTGTTTTTTTCTATAAAATTGTGTATATCTACTATATAAAAATAAGTCGGGTTTTCCTTCCT
This sequence comes from Pandemis corylana, assembly GCA_949127965.1. Lineage (NCBI taxonomy): Eukaryota > Metazoa > Arthropoda > Insecta > Lepidoptera > Tortricidae > Pandemis > Pandemis corylana. The sequence goes on from OX421863.1 coordinate 13,672,833, forward strand.
GACGCTATAACTCCAGAACGCACGAACCGATTTGTCTAATTTTAGTCTTGAAATATTCGTGGAAGCCCAGGGAAGGTTTAGACGGTGAGAAAATATTGAAATTTAGAAGAAAAAAAACGGGAGCGAAGCCGCGGGCAACAGCTAGTTCTCTATATTTGTTTGGCTTGCAAAAAGGAATAAATGTCTTCTTTTTTCTTTCCTTTACTTCGGGTTCCCACGGTCCCAGGGTATCCACAGCAAAAGCCCCAAATACGTAACTGTCAGCCAAATTAGCATGTTAAATTATTATCTTACGTACTATAAAGACAGGGCGCTCTGGCGCTCATTAGGGGAGGCCTATGTCCAGCAGTGGACTAACATAGGCTGATGATGATGATGATGTACTATTCTAGCCATTCTAACTCAAAATGCTACAATGGTTTCATAGGCTGCCAGTGAAATTGTCATGAATGGGCCGTCGTAAAACAGCTGTCACTTTCATGTACGCTCGTAAAATGGGCAGAAGCATTAAAGCTGTGTTCCGAGGAATGGGTTGGGTGGAGCCATGGAGCACTTACGACTGGAGTCACCTTTAGATACATAGATAAGGTAACAAGACCTAAAGGCCACGTTTAGCATGATATTAGCCCATTCCTTCGAGGGGCTTTTACCATCAGCGCGGGAAGGGAAAGCAACTGGTACGTTCTATGTTTTATCTTTGCTCCCAGACCAGCATGGAAGCAAACAGTCACTTTTAGCTGATTATCATTATGATGTAACTAATATTCGCATTCGAATTTGCAACATACACTTAGCGGCAAAAAATATGGTCCATGTGTGACATGCAATTGGAAAAATGCCACGGGGGCCCCTCCTTTTTTAATTATTTTACTTTAAGATTAGTTTTAGTTTAGTTTTTAATTCGTTTTTAATTTAATAGTTTAATTTGTATCAATTTCCATTTATGTAATTTTTATTGAATGAATAAAAATATTGGAAAAATCTTTAAAGTGAACCACATCAAAGTTGGTACTAAAATTCATTTAAAATTTGAAATGAAATTTTTATGTCAGGATAATTTATATGCACCTTTCGTTAAATTTATCGATAAAACTTACAGTTGAAAATCGCCAAAATGGTGATTCAGGTTCCTAAACAAAATTTACACTGTGTGTGAGATTAACGAAGGCTTTTCAAAAATATGGCGTACGTTTCTCTCGCCGCGGTTAAAAATAGTTTGATAAGCACATTCAAGCCTTTGGCTGCGAGGACGGAGCAGGGATTCTGTAAAGAATAGGCTAGTCAGCTACGGGGAACGTTGAAGAGTACATGCTATATTATGACATTAACACTTTGGTGCGGTCACCTTCTTCATCGGCATGTTATTCGGGTACATCTAGCATGTCTTCAGAGGAGAGAAGATTAAGTTGTCACAGTGGTCCGCTCAACTGGCTCCTCTCGCTACGGCTGTGGAAGTTCCTCACCCGCATCTCCTACGGGATCTTTCTTTTTCACATGACTATTCTTTTGGTTGCTATTATTCTTGTTCCTATTCTTGTATGTATTTTTATATTATTCACTTGTTTGATAAGCGTATTTGAGTCTATAAATTAATGAAAACCTTTTATTATTCTGTCAAACTGATTTAATCACTACCTGGTATTCCACAACAATTTTAAGAACTTATCTAACCGTCTCCGGTCATTAAGTGCTTGGTACGGCGACCCCACTTTAGGTTTTACCACAAAAGTGGAATTTTGCTTTGAAACGTGATTTCACATGTGAAACCACACAAGTACCTACGTTGTTTGTGAACTGAGTTACAATATTAGTTAAAACTGAACGAATATGTACAATTAGATCATCGACATAGATTTGCGCAGAAAACTACTGTTCCAGCAAACTTGGAATCACTATCTGTCATCACTTACCTGCTATGGGTGGTGGGTATAGCACGCGTCACGGAATGACGAAGATCTGGGTTCGATTCCCGGCCATAGCTTTAACTTTTCTGATTTTTCTGTGTTCTAATTTTCACTGACATTAAGATTTTTTTTTTTTACTTTCTGTCATGTTTACAATTTTTATTTTTATTTTATTCTACGGTTTTTACACACATTGTTTTACTTTTAACTACTGTGGCCGTACCAGTCTTTAGGTTCGGTATCTATCAGATCCATACTAAACATGACAGTTAAAACCTGAACTGAGTCGGTATTGAATCGCATCAAGACGTCATGGTAAGGCCTCTGAACTTTCTCGGAAAATTGCATCGAAAAAATGGGCATTTACATTATAATATAACAGACATTCATTAATCACGACTTAATCCTTTACGGAGTAAGCAGACCCAAGTGTCACAAGGATCAAGGCCACGTTTCAGCGGAAAATATCACCGACTCGAATAATTTAAAGTGGTGGCTGCCATATAAATAAATGCGTCTCGTTTTGTCAACGAGGTTGAAACGAGACGAAAAAAAACTAACTTATTAGTAGATACAGTAGTTTTACGCAGAATAATAACTCGAGTATAAAAGCCGAATGATGGTCGACATTTTCTGGACTAATCCGCAGTCCTTTCTCCTGGAGCGCTCGCCCCAGCGGCAGCGAAACGAACACTGCGCGCTAGCGTCTGCTCGCGCGGCTACTCGGCGCAACTGACAGCGGTGCACGACTACCCTCGTTTTCATCATAATTTTTATTATTGTCAAAAGCAGGGCAGCTCACAACACTGACACGTCACTTTGTAAAGGTTCGCTCACACTCAACGTTTGGGCAATATTTAACAGTTTTCCAACCCGGGGGCACCGACCCCGGGATACCAACTTATTTCAATGGCTTCATGTAATTTCTGCGGAATGAAAAACTTTTCGCTCGCCATTGAGTTGAAAGTAAATACAATAGTTTTGTAGGTACCTAGCCAATACTATAAACAATAAAACATTTCCATGCTGTTCTGGGAGCTAAGAAAAAACATAGAATGTACTGGTTGCTTCTCTACCCGCGCGGATGGTAAAAGCGCATCGAATGAATGGGCGAAAATCACAGTAATCATGATATAGGCGATGAGGCTAACTCATCACTATTTTGATTCCATTTTCCAACAATACGCCCACAATCTTGCTAAATTTGGCCTGTACATACCTGTTAACTTAGGCTCTGTGTATGTATGTAAACATGTTTGTATAACACGGACGTCAGAGAATGTAAAATGTAAACAAGAAGATGTATCTCACAAGAAATTAAGTCAGTCTTGAGCTATTTGTGGTCATTTTCCTGTTTTATCATACCCTATATCTAGTTTCGTGGCGCAATCTTGAATATGCAAAATGGCGTCATACTGTAGCTTTTGCGAACAACTTTAAGTAATCACATCTGAATAAAAACCTTATCTTCCATGCTGTTCTGGGAGTAAAGAAAAAACATAGAATGTACCAGTTGCTTCTCTTCCCGCGCATCGGTAAAAGCCCATCGAGGGAATGAGCGAGAATCTTAGGAACTATTTTGATTCCGCTTTCCACCTATACGCCCACCATAAAGCTAAAGTTGACTTTGAGTTCTTGTTATCTTAGGCTCTGTCTACCCCGTGAGGGATAAAGACGTGATTAACCATGCACAAAAAAAGTGATAAGAAACTAGCACCATTTAACTTTTCTTAACTATATTTAACTTAAAACGCGATGTCCAACTCGATTCCCAGCGATGAAACATACTAGATATCTCATTACAAAGATGCAAAGATATGCCTAGCTAGTTAACATATAGCCGTGATATATGAGTATGGAAGGTTACTATATGACTTCCTGCGGACTGCCGGAGAGCTATGACATATGTGGCTGAACCCGCTAGCCTGCGTCCGGGTTGCTATCTATTAATAGTACATAACATATACATAGATAAATCACGTCTTTATCCATTACGAGCTAGACAGAGTCTAAGGTAACAAGACCTCACGTTTAGCTTGATGGGCGTATAGGTGGAAATGGGTATCTAAATAGTGATGGGTTGCTAACGGCATCGCCTGTAACATTCCTAAGATTTTCGCTCATTCCCTCGATGAACGTTTACCATCTACGCGGGAAGACAAGTAACTGGTAAATCATATGTTCATCCGATGCTTTGCTGTGAGGGATAAAGACGTGATAGGGAAAATTTACAAGATATACAAACATACATACATACATACATACACAAATCACGTCTTTATCCCTAATGGGAATGGGGTAGACAGAGCCTAAGGTAACAAGGCCACGCTCAGCATGATTGAGGTCAGTCAGATGGAAAGGGGGAATCAAAATAGTGATGGGTTGCAAGCCGCATCGCCTATAGCATGATTCCTAAGATTTTCGCCATTTTATATACAAGATATATACTTTAAGCAATAGTGAAAAGGGGAGTCAATAATTTTTCTATTGACGTTTGTTATGCGCTTCTTCGTGTAGTAGCTAGCGATAAAATTGAACTCTAAAAATATTACCGAACTTTGATTTTTTTACAATCAGTCATAACTGCACAGTCATTCGATCCAAGGCAAAGAAACGTGTCAGATTGTAAATGAGGGCTCGTCAAACCTGAACGTTTCAATGATTCAAGTAATGATGTTTTTTTGACAGTCAATTGAAGAACTTAGCACAAATACTGTCACTTGACATGGCTTGACTCTAAGCAGTTCAATATCGTACTTATTCTTAAGGCTTGCACGGTTTATTTTCCGGTTATGAAGAGTTAATTTATTTTGAGTTAATGTGATTGCTACAAATTGGCAATGACGCAATGTAGAGAAGTAACGAGGCCCATGTGACCCTGTCGTCGTGAGTTTAATTTATTTATTTAATTTAAATGAGTCAAGCGTGAGCGGGGAAGAGCGAGAATTCCGTAAAGGGCAAGTGTGATAGCTTAGCAGACGCCATTTTGTAATAAAGTGTGTGTGAGAGAGAGAGAGAGAGAGATTTATTTACACACATTCGATACACGTAGATATATAATAGGAAGAAGAAATACAATATACTTAGCAATAGTACCGATATGGTGTAAAATGGGCCCCACTCAGCATAATATTGCGGCAAGCCGCAACGCTGTTTTTCAGTAGGACCCAGATAAAATTAAAAAACTAAACATATAAAATACACATACACTGTGGCGACGCGAGTAAGGGTTGCAGTGAGCATGCTCTTCCATGCTGGTCTGGGAGCAAAGAAAAAACATAGAATGTACCAATTGCTTCTCTACCCGCGCAGATGGTAAAAGCCCATCGAGGGAATGGGTGAAAATCATAGGAATCATGTTATAGGCGATGAGGCTAGCAACCCATCACTAGTTTGATTCCATTTTCCACCAATACGCCCACAATCTTGCTAAATGTGGCCTGCAGGTACCTGTTACCTTAAGCTCTGTCTACCCCGTTAGGGATAAAGACGTGATTTGTGTATGTATGTATGTATGCAGTGAGCAAGTGAGTCACCGTGAATATTACCACCCGCAACACTTGAGGATTGCAAATACGCCGCCAGCCTGAAAAGCTGAGTCAGAATTCATGTGCCAGTAATTTAACCAGGTGTCTCACTGTCCACGCCAGAACACAGCAGCGCAAGCTGCTTAGCAGCAGGATTAGCGACTAACTTTCTACCCCCACAAAGGATTAAGCGTTTTTCTAGCAACTACTCATCTTTCTTTTCGTGGTTCTTGAGTCGAAGTTAGGTAAGAGGCGACTGAAAACCAACATTCAGTTTACAAAGGAATTTCGATAGTTTGTGACTTATTATTACTATTGTAGCTTTGTATTCTGTGGCTATATTGGGACGTTTTGAAAAAAGGTCAAGACAAGTGTACCCGAAACCGACGAGCATAATATGAAGAGATTGGTGAATGATGATCAAGCGAAATAGGTGTGTCAGGATCGTAGCAAGTGGAACAAAGTAGCCTCTGCCTGCCCCCGTGGGAAAGCATAAAACGTTTTCAAACGACATTTAACTATTTTAGGATAACTAGGTACGGTCTGCGAGGAAGGGAAAACGGTAGAAATAGCAATTTAAATGTTTTGCCTGCTCAAAGTAAAAAAATGTTGGAAACTATTCGTGATTTTGCTAAAGAACCCTAAATGCTAAAGTGTCTGGAACGGTCAAATTAACTCGTCTGTCACTAGCGGGCATTTTGACATGTCATGTCAGAGCGTGCGTCAGGATGACAGTTAAAAAAGTTAACTTGTTTATGATTTGGACGGGCAGTGTGGGACACAATAAAATTATATCCGATTGTAATGAAACTTTAAGGTTTTAAATAACAACCGCGTATTTGTAAAGGAAGCTAAAAATATAGATGATTAGTTTGATTATTGAGGTATCGAATAGTGTTCATCTTTTTGATATTTGTATACCATGTTTGTTAATTCTAAATATTTCAAAATTTTACACGAAATAAATAAATTTGAGAATACGTTACCTAAATTTAACTCTTATTTTATAGGTGCTTAATGGTAAATTCAACAGAAAAAATATATAATATTATGTATTTTTGTCTGTCATTAAATTTAATTTGTTGAAAAACGTAATAAATAGTCACACACTCACCCTCTTCTCAAACCCTACCGACATTAACACAACACAAGTCGAAAACAAAACGCTCTTAATACTTTAATTAAGAAAAAAAAACCACACGATCTCTATGCTCGTGTCATGATCCGGGTCGCATCACTCGACCTCTGACAGATCACGTCATGCGTCATACGTCACTAGCAATTTGAATTTCGAATTGGAGCGTTCGAATTTCGGATCGCTTTAATTTTTTAATTGGCTTATTAGCGGTTTGTAATTGCTGGCTGGTTTTTTCGGGGTTTTGTTCGTTGGATTTTTAACTATTGGTTCGAAGTGGTTACTCTATTATTGTTAGCGTGGTTTTTGATAGATGGTGTAATAAGGCTTATGAATAGTTGTGCTATTTTTAGTTATCATTACGTAGTGTTGCTTACTTCAAAAAAACACGCGAGTACGAGTATGGTTTTAGTTTTGTTATTTGAAGTAGGTACGGATGATTGTGAGAAAGTATTTCGGCCTTTTTGAAACAAAATTTATATAATGACATTATAGTAAAAATTGAAATTAAAAAACTCGTAAAGATAAACAAACCTACACTGACGTTCCGAATGAAAATCGACATAAACATATAAAACATAAATGACGCAACGTAAAGATAATAAAACGACATATTAAATATGATTATTTGATATTTTTACGATTAGGCGGCGATTTTATTTGATAAACCGGTGGCATATTTACATTTTGAGTTTTAGCCGAAAGCTCGCGAGAGCTTGTTTGATGGAAGGTTGGCTAATAAAAAAAATTATAGGTTTTTTACTGGGGAAACAGCGTGGTTATCGTAAAGGTTGACATTAAAGATATGTTTCTCAGATATAGGCTTGCATGAGATCTCGACATAGTTAGCAGTTTAAAAATAAAGTTTTCATGCTTAAATGATATTTTTAAATCACCTCTCTTTTTTTCGTTTTGTTTGCGTCCGATAAAAAAAAACAATAAAAATAATTTAATATGCTATTTTAATGATAGTGATTTGAGCGCTGATAATTATTTATTTATAACATGACAATAGCCGTGGCCTTTAGGTCTTGTTACCATAGGATCTGTCTACCCCGAAGATATATCGACGCTTGAAAGGCAAAATGTCATAAGCGACAAAATTATAATTTTACAGGAGAGCCAAAACCTCGACGCAGACAAATCTGCTGATTTCAATGATATATATAACTCAATATCACAAAAAATGTCGCTTATCCCATTTCGCCTTTCAAGCGTCGATATAGACGTGATGTGTTTTTTTCTTTTTTTTTTTGTTCATTGAAATGGACCTCCGCAAAGTAACGCCTGATTCAATAAAAGCGTTGATTTAATGAAAAAAAGTTTCTACTGCTCGATATTTTTGCGAATAAATTCTTTATGTTTTTGCTGTGCCACAAAATAAAATACATAAGTGAAAATACTGGCCACTTGTGTTTCGACAACTGTGTAGCCTTTCCAAAAATTTTGACGCCTCTTTTTAAAAACTGATAAATGTTTTTTTCAAATGCATTTTTAAAGGTGTAAAATTTTAAGTGGTTGAAAATGTCAACACTGCTTTTATGATTATTACCTTAGTATTTCACAAACCTAGATGTTAAATTGACACTTGGGTGGTTTTAGCAAGTTTCCTTTTTATTACAGAATTAATACTGAATCGATAGCGATAAAATCTGATTAAGATTAGCTAATTTATTTATTCACATTTTTGATTGACTGGATGACATTTTGACTTGAATTCATATTTTTATTGACCATGGCCACCCAGACAGAAAAAAATAATTTTCGAGCATTATGTTCTTCCATGCTGGTCTGGGAGCAAAGAAAAAATAGAATATACCAGTTGCTTCTCTACCCGCGCAGATGGTAAAAGCCCATCGAGGGAATGGGCGAACATCTTAGGAATCATGTTATAGGCGATGCGGCTAGCAACCCATCACTATTTTGATTTCATTTTTCACCTATACGGCCACAATCTTGCTAAATGTGGCCTGTAGGTATCTGTTACCTTAGGCTTTGTCTACTCCGTAAGAGATAAAGACGTGATAATATGTATGTATATTTATCTATATAAGCATGTTTATCCGTTGTATTACAAGCTTTGCTTAGTTTAGGACTAGGTCAATTGGTGTCAATTGTCCCAAGATATTTATTTATTTATTTTTTAATGGAGACAACCAAATTATGTGCCGCGGAGCAATTCCTTCGTTAACTTAACCTCGTGAAAGTTCAAGTAACTTTAAAACCCTAGTGCGGTAACTTACGAAATGTACGACATATTCTTAGCCCGGTTTATTTTCTAGGAAACTCATAGTGCTTCGGATTACTTAACGCCGTGTGGTCATCGCGCGTAATTGCAAAACTGGGCTTGTTATGCCTCCTTTACATTTGCTTGTACTGGCACTTACTTAATACCTCCTACAGCAGGGATGGCGAACCAATGGCACGCGTGCCAGTGTTGGCACGCTTCAAAATGATTCGGGCACGCCAATAATGGCAATATGGTCGTATGATGGTAATATAACAACACACTCTTAATACAACAAGGTCTGATGATATTTCACAGCCAAATATTACATTATTTTGTGAAAAAATGGCACGTCCACCGAAAAAGGTTCGGACTACGAAATAGTCCGAAACATGTCGAGCATCACTTGACTTTTTATACGTGAGTTATCCGTTTATGTGTAATTATGATTGAGTCTCACGGTAGTTTCATGTTGAATTTATTTGTGATAATTTATTTTGTTTAATTTATTTTATTTGATGTTTTGTGATTGTCATAAATAAACTTTTTTCTTTCTTTCTTTCTTTCTTTCTTTCCTTACCTAGGTATAAAGTTTGTTTTAACCCAGTAACTCGCTCAAGTACTGTCTCGAATTCAAACATGGCTGCGAAATGAAAAGTCCTCATACAGAATATTATGTAGCGCTGCGTGTAGAGCGACGCGCCAACGATGCTCTTGCGCATAGTGTTTGCCGACCTCATAAGGGCCCGGGCACACTTAAGTGTTTTAGTTTTGAAATTATACTTCCACATTAGATCTATACTTCTATACTAATAAATAAAGAGTTAAAGTTTGTGAGTTTGGTTGTAGGGGGGTAAACTCTGGATCCACTGAACCGATTTTGATCAAAGTAGTGATGGGTTGCTAGCGGCATCGCCTATAACATGATTCTTAAGATTTTCGCCCATTCCCTCGATGGGCTTTTCTTAACTGCGCGGGAAGAAAATCAACTGGTAAATTCTATGTGTTTTCTTTACTCCCAGACCAGCATGGAAGTATGAGTCTATCATACCAAAAAAAAAAAAAAATAGGTAATAATTATTATGATACGTAAAGTAACTAAAAGTAGTGTTATTAAAGGACAAACTAAACGACTTGTGGCGACTGCTTTATTTTATTTTATGGACTCAGTCTGAAATAAATTATTATTATTATTATTATTATTATTCTGTATATTTATTTGTATCTCAAGTTAGGTTTTTACAATATTCATATAAAAAGTAATAAAACAATATTAATATAAAACATAAAGACATTATAAAAACCCAACCTAGGGTGCCGCCGGCAGCGAGGCGAGGCCTAAGCTACCGGTGGTCAGGGCGACAGAGAAAGGAACCTCCTGACTATCCGAGCCGAGTCCAGGAGTACCGCCTTCTGTATCTGGCACTTGACCCAACCACCTAGCGAGAGCCTTTTAAGGTGATGGTCAAGACTCTTTGCTATTAGACCGTTTGCCGAAACGACTATCGGGACAGTGATCGATTATTATTATTATTATTATTTATTTTTGTATATATTATAACATTGTAAATAGTCTTAAGTAAGTGTTTCGTTGATTTCCGATTCCGGCGTCAGTGCATCTGGGAGTTTGACAAAACTCGCGCATGCGCGGGTCTCCTCTAATTAGGCTTGCATGCATGTTGTTTTCCTGTGCCGCTCCGTGCCGCTCCGGGAATGGGTGAAAATCTTAGTAATCATGCTATAGGCGATGCGGCTAGCAACCTATCACTATTTTGATTCCCCTTTCCACCTATACGCCCACAAACACGCTAAACGTGGCCTTTGGGTCTTGTTACCTTAGGCTCTGTCTATCCCGTAAGGGATAAAGACGTGATATAATGTATGAATGTATCTATTTTTAGAAACGCTCGCTGTGTGTCCCAGCGCTATAAGTGCTCGGCTTTTATAACCATCATTATGTCGCTGTTTCTTTAATACGCATAATAGTACATTATTATCCTTCATCTATATATCTCACATAAATGGCTGCAAATTGAAAACGTCATTTAATTTCTGTTCTGGATTTCTAGTGGAAAGCTTAATTGGTCTCAACCCTCGATGCAAAGACGGGTGTTATATGTGTGTTTGTCTATGCCATCTCTCTCTAAAACAGATGGACCAATTTCGATGCGGAGTTTTCATTCGAAAGTTTTCTTGCGATGATTCGTAGCCGTGTTTGGTAAAAATCGATCCAGCAATTTAAAAAGTATTTGCTCTTTTCCAAAATAGTAAGTTTGGCTTTAAATTAAAACATATCTCATCTTTTGCGTGGGTTTTTTATTTTTTTAATACTTATTAGTTATTTAAATTCTTCCATGCTGGTCTGGGAGTAAAGAGAAAACATAGAATGTACCAGTTGCTTCTCTTCCCGTGCAGAATGGGCGAAAGTCATATTATAGGCCATGCAGCTACCTATAGCAACCCATTACTATTTTGATTCCCCTTCCCACCTATACGCCCACAATCATACCGAACGTGACTTGGTCTTGTTACCTTAGGCTCTGTCTACCCCGTAAGGAATAAAGACGTGATTAATACATGTATGTTTTTACGTGATGGTATTTAAAACATCTGCTATCTCTTTCGCTGGAATGTGACAAGAATTCACCAGGAAAAGTCGGAGCCTTACCTGTTTACAAGTTCACCTTGGTAGCTTGACTTGTAAATAAATAACCATCAAAATGTTAATAAAACAGTCACATTTAGTGCAAATGCGAAATAAAAAAAGGCGTTTATTATCTCACGTACTCGGAAAGCGTCATTATTATTAAAGAAGTGTCTTATTATAATGTGAGCTTTTCTGCCCTCGTTGAATAATCTACTATTAAATTAGTCCATCGCGGTAATATAAAAAAAAACTGTTCTGTATACAAAACAAACTGATTTTTGTGCGTATGAGATGAAAATTTGAAAAAAAAACTTCACACACACAACACAATCATATTTGCATGACTAAAGGTGACTTGACGAAAAAAAAATTTCTAGGTCATTATTAAAAAAAATACATTTCAAATATTTTATTGAACCTGGCGTTACTTTGCCGAGGTCCATTTCAATGAACAAAAAATATTTACCTTGCTACTCCGCTACTCACGTACAAGATAACCAAGCTTGAGCGAAATATATAGGTTTTTAATGCACAACGTATTGCATTCGAGTCTCTATCATTGTCTCAAATAACTTACGGTGACAGATGACATTAAAAAAACTAAAGAAAAAAGGCGGAAACGTAAAAAATAACGAGGAAGTTTAGTATAAAAATTATTTTCATTTCCTCTCAATGTTTGAGAAAAACATTATATCTGGCTCAGCTGGAAGAGCAATTGCTGGATTCGTAACTTGAAAAAACACTCACCTGCGGTTCGTGTTTTTAAGTAAGTTACTTATCCAGCAATTGGCTACTTCCCAGGCCTCGGCATTATTCTACTATTTATTCGTTACACACACACCGACGACCACCGACGATGACCGTTTGACGACCGGATAGCCTAGTGGTTAGTGACCCTGACTATGAAGCTAGAGGTCCCGGGTTCGAATCCCGGTAGGGGCAGACAGTTGTATGATGAATACGAATGTTTGTGGCCTGAGTCAGGGATGTTGTATGTATTTAAGTATGTATTTATCTACATTATATAAGTATGTTTATCCGTTGCCTGTTAGTTGCCCATAGTACAAGCTTTGCTTAGTTTGGGGCTAGGTCAATTGGTGTAATTTGTCCCAAGATATTTATTTATTTATTTATTTTATTTACATCTCAAATCTCAAACTATTAACTACGTTAAAAATCTTCTTAGCTTGGATCCCATATCGATCTCATTACTACCCGATCCCGTGTGATATATCACAACGGACAACCAGCATACAATTAATTACACCACAGTATCTGTGATCGGTGTCCGTGGTTTTCGCTTTTTTAAACAGCCACACGGCAGTGATAAATAACTGGTCACGTTTTTTTGGAATTCTAATGCAGTGCTTGCATTTTGGTTCTATCAAACGACATCCAACAAGCTCCCATGCTGGTCTAAAAGTAAAAAAAAAACATAGAATTTACCAGTCTCTCCCCCGCAGTTAAAAAAACCGATCGAGGGAATGGGCAAAAATTTTAGGAATCATGTTATAGCATGTATGAAGAGATTGATGACTGTGGATGAAGCAAAAGAAATATGTCAGGATCGTAGCAAGTAGAACAAAGTAGTCTCTGCCTACCCCTGTGGGGAAGAGGCGTGACGGTATGTATGTATGTATGTATGTTATAGGCGATGCGGCTAGCAGCCCATCACTATTTTAATTCCCCTTTCCACCTATACGCCCACAATTATGCTAAACGTGGCGGCCTTCAGGTCTTGTTAACTTAGGCTCTGTCTACCCTACGGTATATTTATCTAATTTTTTTATAAACAGAGTACTTTATATCCACGTCTTTAAACCTATAACCAGCGAACATTCAAGGCGCTTCTAACGATACCTCATTTGTCCAGTTCTGATAAGTAGTTTCGGAGCTATGAGGGAACAGATGAACATACATCCTTTGGCTTCGCCGTAGTCGGGTTAAAAAACATTAGCACTGTACTCCATTGTATAAATATCAAGTTTTATGTTACATACTTGCAAAGCCCAGACTTAACCAGTAAAAGTGCGGAACCTGCCAATCAGCAAAGTAACTTAACATCCTAGGCATTGTCAACAATATAATAAATAAAATAATAATAATAAATAACTTGGGACAAATTACACCAATTGACCCAGCCCCAAACTAAGCAAAGCTTGTGCTATGGGCACCAGACAACGGATAAACATACTTATATAATGTAGATAAATACATAATTAAATACATACAACATCCATGACGCAGGCACAAACATTCGTTTTCATCATACAACTGTCTGCCCCTACCGGGATTCGAAGCGAACCTCTAGCTTCATAGTCAGGGTCACTAACCACTAGGCTATCCGGTCGTATATCTAGCAGTGTTGCCAGGTCACTTCCCTTGAAAATTACATTTCCATCCCTAAAAAGTTCCATTTTCATTTAAATCTTGGGGCACGAGCTTGAATAATATTTGTGTTAATAACAGAAAAAATTGTCTGTATTTTTTAGTGTGTATTTAAAGTTTTTTACCAGGTATCCGGGACCTTAAAAGTTCCGAAAAATGTACCAAAATACAAAGTTCCTTCCAAGTTCCGCGGGGGTGTCAAAAGTTCCGCAAAACGGAAGAAACGGAACCAAACGGCAACACTGATATCTAGTTAACATACGTTACATACTTGCAAAGCTCAGGCTTAAACAGTAAAAATGCGTAACCTGCCCAGCAGCAAAATAACACCATCCTAGGCATTGTCAACAACATTAGACGATCCATAAATACCTCGCCTTTGTAACCGAGGTGAAAACACCACTGACCGCAGACACACCCCATTGTAAAAACCTTCGCTGTTTCGAAACTTTCTACAGTATGTGGTTTAAGTTAGGAAAGGCGAGCGATCAAGAGCGCGCGGGAGCAGTGTCCGACAGTTTACATACACAAATGTGTGAGAGAGAGAGAGAGAGAGAGAGAGAGAGATACATTTATTTACACACATTCGATACACGTAGATATATAATAGGAAGAAGAAATACAATATACTTAGCAACAGTACAAATATACATACAATATATACAAATCACGTATTTATCCCTTACGGGAATAGAGCCTAAGGTAACAAGAGCTACAGGTCACGTTTAGCAAGATTGTGAGCGTATAGGTGGAAAATGGAATCAAAATAGTGATGGATTTCTACGACTTCGCCCGTTCCCTCGGTGGGCTTATACCATCTGCGCGGGAAGAAGCAAGGTACATTCTATGTTTTTTCTTTGCTCCTAAACCAGCATGGAAGTTACCAGATAGTGAACAGTAAGAAAAAGAAGGGAGTATCCGTAAAATCGAGTGGCGAGTCAGGCTATTGATCATCGGAATCATGCTATCTCTTTCGCACCTGCACTGCCGGATCGGGCCGTGCAACAATAGTGGGGGGGGGGGGACTACACCCCCCGCTACGGTAACTGACGTTTATGCCTCACACGCCACTTGTTTTTGCGGATACTATGGCCAAAAAGGTTTAGTAGAACATATTTTCGAATCTGAATGCAGCAAATAAGTATTTACACATACATACACAAACCACGTATTTATCCCTTAGGGGGTAGACAGAGTCTAAGGTAACAAGAGCTAAAGGCCACGTTTAGCACGATTGTGGGCGTATAGGTGAAAGGGGAATCAAAATAGTTTTGGATTCCTATGATTTTCGCCCATTCCTTCGATGAGCTTTTACCCACGCGGGAAGAGAAACAACTGGTACATTCAATGTTTTTTCTTTGCTCCCAGACCAGCATGGAAGAAGAAAATTTATGACGTAATTTGATATTAAATGTACAAGTTACTACATTCACGTTGTTCCTGCATTCGAGAGCGATGAACTGGAGGAGGACGAGCTTGGAGACATCAAACTAAAAGAGGTCCTTATGTCCGGCAAGCAGACACGAAGATTCGAGGAGAGTTGCTGTGTGGGAGCGCTGCTGGGACAGTAACCGGCGGCTCCAACCAAGGGGAACTGGGCTGAATGATCGCCACAGCGGATCCACAGCCCTGATCCAGCTAGGCGTCCCCACAACAACATCATCATCATCAACACTTACGTTGAAAGAAAGTTATTTTATTCGCTATTTCCGCGACCTCCGTCAGTTCCTAACTTGACACATCCACATACTACATTATGACTTATGACACGCCGTGCGGTCTGCAGTTCCATACGTTTTGTGCTAAAACAGAAAAGGTCACCGCGAAGAAATTCCGCAACGATACACATTTTTAAAAATTTACGACTTACCACAATCTGACATAGATGACGCAATTATTACAGAACACGGCTTACAACCTTTTGTGTGCGTGCGGTAAATAGATTAGACGGTTGGACGAATTAACTAATGCTGGGAATTAGGACAGTTAAAACAATTTTTTCGGGTGATAGATTTCGTTCAAGGTCCATCCAAATCGCATCCAGCCGCCACGCAGCAGTGCTGGCTCTGCTGTGTTCCGGCATGAAGAGTAAGACAGGCTGTGAAATTATTACTGGCACAAGAGTCTACGCTGGCTGGCAACGCTGCAATCCTCTAGTGTTGTGGGTGTCAATGGGTGGTTCTCGCTTACCATCAGGTAACCCACTTGCTCGTTTGCCTTCTTTGTCGTATAAAAAATGTCATACTCAGTAAAGTATTTTTTTATTATGACGACCGGATGGCCTAGTGGTTAGAGAAGCTGACTATGAAGCTCGAGGTCCCGGGTTCGATTGGTTGGGGCAGATATTTGTATGAAAAATACGAGCGTTTGCTCTCGGGTCTTGGATGTTTTATATGTTTTTAAGTATGTATTTATCTATATAAGTATGTTTATCCGTTGTCCATCCGGGACTAGGTCTATTGGTGTTAATTTGTCCTAAAATATAAGTAAGTAAGTAAAATATAAGTAAGAGGGAAGAGAAGCAACTGGTGAATTCTATGTTTTTTCTTTGTTCAATGATCAGCATGTATATAAGTATGTTTATCCAATATATGATACGCGTGCTACAAGCTTTGCTTAGTTAGGGACTAATGAACAAAAAATGTTTTTACCTCGCTACTCCGCTACTCACGTGCAAGATAACTAAGCCTGTGTGAAATATAATATGTTTTTCATGCAATCCCTCTCCACTACTGCCAATAAAACACATATAAATCCCACAAACTTAATTATCCCTTACACCACACAAACACTGACGCGGTTCGATCTCTCCACTATCCTCTGATTCAATAAAATAGTTAGGCACTAGGTCAATAAAATGGGTGTTAACTTTCCCATCATACTTATAGACCGACCGTTTAAATGAGTCCTAGCTCGCGCGGCATCGGGGTGGGACGACCGCGGGGAGCTCTCTCGGTGGGGGCAGGTAGTGCGCCTGCCGCCCGCACCTCTCTCGGCCCCCGCGGTCGTCCCACCCCGCGCGTCTGTACCGCGCGGGCGAGGGCTCGGGCGGTCGGTCCATAAATATTGCATTTTTTTTGACGACCGGATAGCCTAGTGGTTAGTGACCCTGACTATGAAGCTAGAATTCCTGGGTTCGAATCCCGGTAGGGGCAGACAGTTGTATGATGAATACGAATGTTTGTGCCTGAGTCATGGATGTTGTATGTATTTATCTACATTATAATATACGAGTATGAGTATGTTTATCCGTTGCCTGGTACCCATAGTACAAGCTTTGCTTAGTTTGGGGCTGGGTCAATTGGTGTAATTTGTCCCAAGATATTTATTATTTATTATTTTGTACGGAGCCCTCAGCGCGTAAGTCTGGTACACATTGACTAGCATTTTGGATCCGGAGTCAGAACCGTGACCCGATGCGATCAAACGTAATAAATACAATGTTTGTGTGATCGCTCACATACGTCAGATGTATCACATTCGTGATTGATTAGGTATGCGTATTTCCTAATCAAATTATATATACCTATACTAGCTTCTGCGCGCGACTTCGTCTGCGTAGAATTATACATAAAAACCTCCCTCTTGAATCACTCTATCTATTAAAAAAAACCGCATCAAAATCCGTTGTGTCGTTTTGAAGATATAAGCATACATAGGGACATAGGGACAGAGAAAGCGACTTTGTTTTATACTATGTAGTGATGACTAGCTGTTGCCCGCTGCTTCGCTCCCGTTTTGTTTCTTCTAAATTTCAATATTTTCCCACCGTTTAAACCTTCCCTGGCTTTCCACGAATATTTCAAGACTAAAATTAGACAAATCGGTTCAGCCGTTCTCGAGTTTTAGCGAGACTAACGAACAGCAATTCATTTTTATTTATATAGATGTTACTAGAAAAACAAACGAAAACTTTACGCTGATAGATGATAGGCTACAAGTGAATTTGCTTAAGAAGATTCTTGATGAATTTATTATATGCCTTATTAAATAATATTAACATCACTACATAATATAAAACAAAGTCGCTTTCTCTGTCCATATGTCCCTATGTATGCTTATATCTTCAAAACTACCCAACGGATTTTGATACAGTTTTTTTAATAGATAGAGTGATTCAAGAGGAAGGTTTTTATGTATAATTCTACGCAGACGAAGTCGCGGGCAGAAGCTAGTACATTATAAAATGATCAGTTATCTCTTTAAAGGACCTCTTCCAGTCAAATTTCGAGTTAAGAGGAGCATAATTAAGTCCCAACAAAAAGTGAGACAACAATTTAAAATAATTATATCAATTTTGACGATCAGATAGCCTAGTTAGTGACCCTGGCTATGAAGCTAGAAGTCCTGGGTTCGAATCCCGGTAGGGGCAGACAGTGATATGATGAATACGAATGTTTGTGCCCGAGTCATGGATGTTGTATGTATTTTAGTATGTATTTATCTACATCATATAAGCAGCTTTACTTAGTTTGGGTCCGGGTCAATTGATGTCATTTGTCCTAAGATATATATTTATTGGGCTATAGTTCCCACGCGCGCCCAGTGCGGATTGGGAACTTAACACACACCATTGAATTTCTTCGCAGATGTGTGCAAGGTTTCCTCACGTTGTTTTCCTTCACCGAAAATCTCATGGCAAATTTCAAATGTAAT
This sequence comes from Pandemis corylana, assembly GCA_949127965.1. Lineage (NCBI taxonomy): Eukaryota > Metazoa > Arthropoda > Insecta > Lepidoptera > Tortricidae > Pandemis > Pandemis corylana. The sequence goes on from OX421863.1 coordinate 13,691,317, forward strand.
TGTAATGGCAAATTGTCACGGTGGAGGCCTATGCCATGAGGCACGCCGAATTACGCGACAATTTAATAATAATAAAAAAACAGCAACAACAACAACAAAAATGAAATTGTAGCCAATTCGGAACAAAAAGACTAATTATTATTTATTATTTATTTATTTATTTATTATTTTTGGTAACATACGATTGACTGTTGAATTGTCAATTTTATTTCACACTAGCTTCTGCCCGCGGCTTCGTCTGCGTAGAATTATACATAAAAACCTTCCTCTTGAATCAGTCTATCTAAAAACCGCATCAAAATCCGTTGTGTAGTTTTGAAAATATAAGCGTACATAGGGACATAGGGACAGAGAAAGCGACTTTGTTTTATACTAGGTAGTGATGATACGTTTCATCAGAAGCTGGATGACAGAAATATACAATTTCTGCAGTACCAACGGATAGTTAACTGTCTGTGCCTTTTAAGGGTACCAAATACAACAATTTACAAGTCAACTTGGCATATTAAAATAGCTAGAGTACCTACAGCGCCGTCGTAAGCCCACTGATAAACACAAACTTACCATATCTGCTACACACTGCATCGTAATAAGCTATTACAAGTAAATAAACAACAAAACACCCAAAATCCACATTTGACGACTGCAAATAACTTTGTCCGGATTGAAGATGCTCTTACACATATCCAAAAGGGCGGATGTGTCTTCGTGTTTGATGGCGCGTGCGTCGTTTCAACTTCGCGCATGATCAGACCTTGCTTCTTTAGGTCATTACAACGCAACTTTATATTGATGCCAATTAATTTTGGGATTCAATTTGAGTTAATTAGTTTGCGGTTTAAAATGACAGTGATTTGTAATAGATTGAAGAACAAGGATGTTTCATATTGAGATGACGAAAAAAAAAATGTTTTGTTGGAAACAGGAAAGACTTACATTTGCGCAGTTCAGTTTCTACATATGTACATACATACATACACAAATCACGTCTATATCCCTTTCGGTAGACAGAGCCTAAGGTAACAAGACCTAAAGGCCACGTAAAGCATGATTGGCGACTAGGTGGAAAAAGGAATCAAAATAGTGATGGGTTGCTAGCCGCATCGCCTATAACATGATTCCTAAGACTCGCCCATCTCGATGGGCTTTTACCATCTGCGCGGGACGAGAAGCAACTGGTGCATTCTATGCTTTTCCTTTGCTCCCAGACCAGCATGGAAGTCAGTTTCTATGATATATTTTTAGGAGTGTAAATTTCGTATCCCCCCGCCCGCACCTCTCTCGGCCCTGCACCGCGCGAGCGAGGACTCATATAAGCGGTCGGTCTTAAAGTATGATGGGACAGCTAACACCAATTTTATTGACCTAGTCCCTAACTATTTTATTGAATCAGAGGATCGTAGAGGGATCGAAACGCGTCAGTGTTTGTGTGGTGTAAGGGATAATTAAGTTTGTGGGATTTATATGTGTTTTATTGGCAGTAGTGGAAGAGGGATTGCATGAAAAACATGCATATTTCACGCAGGCTTAGTTATCTTGCACGTGAGTAGCGGAGTAGCAAGGTAAAAAATTGTTTTTGTTCATTAGTCCCTAACTAATTTACTAGTTGCTTCTCTTCCCGCGCAGATGGTAAAAGCCCATCGAGGGAATAGGCGAAAGTCTTAGGAATCATGTTATTTATAGGCGATGGGGCTAGGAACCATCAATAATTTTACGAGTATTTCCCTACGCCCACAATCATGCTAAACGTGGCCTTAAGGTTTTGCTACCTTAGTCTCTGTCTACCCCGTAAGGGATAAAGACATGATATGTGTATGTATGTGGGTATAAGTAAATAAATAGATTTGTTATAGAGATTGTACGACATTTCCTTAAAATTTGAATGTCAGTAACGAACGAATGCTAGCTCAATTCTATGATATTTTGCAGGAGATTACAGAAACTATAGGTCTCCTCCTGTACCTACTTCCTTATTTGTCACTACCTATTTTACAAAATACAACAAAATCTTTCCGCCTGTGCGAAGGAGATCCATGCTGATCTGGGAGCAAAGAAAAAACATAGAATGTACCAATTGCTTCTCTACCCGCGCAGATGGTAAAAGCCCGAGGGAGTGGGCGAAAATGATAGGAATCATGTTATAGACGATGAGGCTAGCAACCCATCACTATTTTGATTCCATTTTCCACCTATACGCCCACAATCACAATGTGGCCTGTATGTACCTGTTACTTTAGGCTCTGTCTACCCCGTAAGGGATAAAGACGTGATATATGTATGTATGTGTAAGGGCGTATAGCGGGAAAGGAAAATCGCAATAGTGGTGGGTTGCTAACATGTTTCCTAAGACTTTCGCCCATTCCCTCGATGAGCTATTACCATCTGCGCGGGAAGAAAAGCAACTGGTACATTCTATGTTTTTCCTTTGCTCCCAGACCGGCATAGAAGTAGGTACTTTAGTGTCAAATGATGAATTTGTAACAAGTTGTTTAGCAAATGATGGTACCAAAGAAAACATTAAACAATTACGAAATGTCAAGTTCTTTAACTCAAAAGTTGGCGTTGGGTAGTCTGGATTTTTCATCGTACATATCCGGAATTAGTGTCTTCACTTCACTACAATCTTGTGAACACGACACCGCTCTTCACTGTACATTTTGTTTGCACTCCTAGGGAATCTTACTTTGACGAGGAAGTGAAGAGTGCACGAAAAAGATAAATCATCCCCTTCACTTACATAAAACGTATGAATATAGATCACAAGCACCAAAGTTGTTTTTTTAACTTATGACACTTCAATATCCAGCCTTAAAGCAAAGGGTGTTAGAATAAGTTCAATCTTGTATATTATTTTCGTACACTTGGGATAGTCGTTATCTGGTAACATTAAATAAGCAATTAGTTACATTGTTTTTTGTGCAAAAATATACTGATCGCGAATTAATGACTTACACGTGTCGAGAAACGACTTAATTTTTTATTAAATGCTTAAGTGATAAAGAAATTGAATTAATAACCAGTTTAACTTAAATGAGCTTCTCATCTTACAGATTAGAAATTAATTCTTTAAAAAAAACTTAATGGGGTTGCCATGACATGAAAATTAAAAACACGTTAACACGTTATAGATGAGTAATCATTAGTAAATAATAAAAACACTTAAAAAAACTCACCTTGCTCCGCCAAAAATCAGCTGTTCGCACGAATATCCCTTATTTTTAAATATCATACGATAAAACAGTCCACTCAGCTACGAAACTCCTCCATCCTTACACTACACATTGACACTTAGCACAATTAAAAAAAAACAGTTCTTTTTTTAAAAGTTGCGAAGTTCGCAATATCGACGTGCGCGCGCGCCGACCGCGTTCCGTTTCCCTCGCCTCACTCGAAAGAGGTCCGTGTGTGACTGTAAACCCATCTTGCACTTCACGATCACCGAAGAAGATACATCTCGCGTCTCGCTCGCGCGCGCGCGCACCCAGTACCGCTGTGCTGCTCCCTCTTATTATCAGAGGTTAAACTCGGCTCATCTGTCAGTTGGCACGAGGCGACCGGGAGGGAAGGCCGCGTCCGTTACCGTTGCTTTCTCTATGCCAATAATGCACGTAGTCTATGGATAATATTGAGTTGGATATTTTATTACGATGCGCGCTCATGTGTATACGACTTTATAATGAAACTCTTTTGTTTATGCTTTGGAATTATGCTTGTTGGGGTGATGTATTTTTATGGAAAATTAGATGCCAATGTTTTTTATACGTCACGTTAAACCAATAAATTATCATAATAAAAAAAATCCCAGCTAAATTATGTAGGTCAAAGTTTAAACTGGCAATAAATTATTAAAATTTTATGATCTACATTTTATCGCTCCAAATTCGCCCGACCAATCGGGTGGTCGCGAAATGACAAGCGAGCTAGATCATTCGTTTAGATCATTGGCATGCGCGCGAGTTTCTACGCGATTGGCGTTTCACGCGGAGGCCACGCCTGGTACCGTTATAGGGGGGCATTGACTGCCCTAAAAGTGGGGGTTTTTAGATCAATCGTTAAGTGGTGGGGACATTGGTAATTGTTCTCGCGTTGATTGGACTTATTAGTGGTCACACTTTGACACATGCGCGTAGGTACTTTGTTATTTAGATACTGTGGTATATGCGCATGCGCAGTTATAATAGCTATAGAACGACCGCTTTAATGAGTCCTCGCCAGCACGGCACAGGGGTGCGGGGTAGGTGACAAAGAGGGCCGAGAGAGGTGCTGACGGCAGGCGTGCTACCCGTCCGCACCCGCTCTCCCTTTGTCCCCCCCCCCCCCTCCCGCGCCCCTGTACCCGCGCGGGCGAGGACTCATGTATGCGATCGGTCTATAGCTTTTTTTTTATTATGATTTAACTATAGTATATTATTTTGTAATAATATTTGAAGGCTTATTACACACGTAGAGGATTGCAAATTAGAAACAGGTAAATTTTGTCGTCAAAAAATATTGTCGTGACAATTAGAAGAATGTTGTCGAAATAATTTTATTTGTCGACAGAAAGAGAACATAAGCACAGATACAAGCCTAAATTTTATTTTGACACTTGTAATGATTTTCAAATTAACAGCAGATAAAAATTTTACGGTAGTAACTAATTCGAAACTTAAACTTCGTGGTCCAAAATACAGACCTTTGACACACACACACACACACACACATCACATATTTATCCCTTGCGGGATAGACAGAGCCTAAGGTAACAAGACCTAAAGGCCACGTTTAGCATGATTTTGGGCGTGTGGAAAAAGGAATCAAAAATAGTGACAGGTTGCTAGCCGCATCGGCTATAACATGATTCCTAACATTTACGTCCATTCCCTCGATGGGCTTTTACCATCTGCGCGGGAAGAGAAGCAACTGATACATTCTATGGATCTTTACTCCCAGACCAGCATGGAAGATCTTTGACATTATATAAAATTCATAGATGTAATAACAGTACCTAAGCATTATTATTTCGGTTAAGCAACATTGATCGTTTGAGAATAATGTATGTAAATATGACTATTTGTAAGACACTGGAGTTCAAGAAGTTATCTACACAAATGGAGTAAGAAGCTACAATCCGTAAAAGCATAATACATTGTATTTTTAGGGCCCTATAATGCTAGCCGTCTTCAGGCATCCCTATGAATTAAGAAAAATCTCAACAGCGCGATGCAGGATGGGGACTAAACTTGAGAGTGACATCTATCGTAAAACATCGGAACTAAAAAAAACATGTACAGCGCTATCTGTTGAGAGATTTCAAGTAACTCAAAGTAACAAAATAATAAGAAAATACTGATCTAAAGTTGAAATTTAATTGTTATAATACCTACCTGTAAAATTATAATGAAACTAGCTGTTGCCTGCGATTTTGTCTGTAAAAAAATAGCTTATGGCTATCCCGCGGGAACTACGCAATTTTTTCGAAGTCCAGACATCCAACCCATCCATCTATCTTCCAAATTTCATCCAGATCTGTTCAGCCGTCCTAGCGTGAAAAAGTAACAGCAAGAAAGGAAGAAAAAAAGTTTATTTACGGCAATCACAAAACAATAATAAATAAACATATTAAAATTCAGATAAATAAATTGTCACAAAATGATTCCAACTCAGCATTTTCTGGCCTTACAGCCAGTGCTGGTCTTCCGTTGGGACCAGTAACAAGCATCCATACACGATAGGATATGCGAATATGAGTTTGTTCGTTGGTAAGACACGCTTTTATGCGTTAACTACTCAACCGCTCGTGATATTTGGCCCTGGGAAGGACGTAATATTGTTTTTATCACAAAACATTGAAATTATACTAATATTATAAATGTTATTACTTCCATGCTGGTCTTGGAGCAAAGAAAAACATAGAATATACCAGTTGCATCTCTTACCGCGCAGATAGTAGAAGCCCATCGAGGGTATGGGCGAAAATCATAAAAAACATGTTATAGGCGATGCGGCTAGCAACCCATCACTATTTTGATTCTATTTTTGTCATCTATACGCCCACAATCTTGCTAATCGTGGCCTAGGTCTTGCCACCTTAGGCTCTGTCTACCCCGCAAGGGATAAAGATGTGATTTGTGTATGTATTATAAATGCGAAAGTAACTCTCGTCTGTCTGTCTGTTACCTTTTCGCGCCTAAACCGCAGGACCAATTTAGCTAAAATATGGTATATAGATAGTTTCAGTCCCGGGTAAGGACATAGGATAGTTTTATCCGGGAAAATTGCATAGTTCCCGCTGGATAGCGATAAGCGAATTCTGCGCAGACGAAGTCGCGCAAAAGCTAGTCGATAATAATATTAAGATTTAATCTAACAAAGAACATTGACAACTATGTCAGAGTGTAGCTTTTACGAAAGACGGGTCAATCGAGATTGTCGTATAAGTGAGTTTAAGTACCAATACTAATGTAAGTTCGTCTCGCAAGAGGTCGCTCGGGTCGCGGTTGCGAAAGCGTTTACTGTCTGAAGTCTAGACTTGGTAACCAGTTGTCAACAAGGGAGCGTCTGCGACGCGAAAAAAAAAACATTCATGCGCTGGCTGTTGTGGAGGTTGAGACGGGAGGCTCTTGCCCAGCAGTGGGATACCAGGCTAACTAAAAAAAAAACCGTTCAAGTGCGAGTCGGACTCGCGCACCGAGGGTTCCGTATATTATCTATAAATATCTAAAACCAGTGTAAGCAGAGCCCTGTTCCAAAGCAAAATGTACGCAGTGTGGGGTTACTTTATATTGGTCACTGCTATATACAGACATACATACACATTTACGGTTTTCGCAATTATTCTTTAATCTGTGCTATAAGACCTACCTTCATACCAAATTTCAAGATTCTGCGTTCACGGGAACTACCTTGTAGGTTTTGATTCCCTTGAGAGTTGAAAATTTGCGGAAATTTGCGGCATAAACGGCTGTATCTTTTGATTGCGTTGGCTTAGAAGTTTGATTTTTTCACAGCTTCAAGGGACAGTAGACCTGAGTAATTGATATAAATTTCAGCTTCATACCTCCACGCGTTACTGAGAAAAAGGGTCTTGACAGACGGACGGACGGACGGACAGACGGACAACAAAGTGATCCTATAAGGGTTCCGTTTTTTCCTTTTGAGGTACGGAACCCTAAAAACAACGGGTTGCACCCCAGGAGTGCCGGTAGAAGTGATAACACACACGCACACGCAAGCGCGGTAGAAAGAGAGGGGGATATTACTTCCTCTCCTACGCCGCGCCATAAAGCACATTGTGTGAAAATACCACTTGAAAGTGGTGAATAATTGTGCTGAATTTTAAATACGAGTAGCATAGAACATACTTACGGCTCTCATTAATCTTGTGAACTAGTCAAAAATTGGATTAGAGCTGAAGTTTTGAAGATTATAAACAGATTTATACCACTTTCAACATGAAGCAGAGCGCTGGCGCGCAGTGTTCGTGTCGCTGCAGTGGGCGAGCGCTCTTGGAAAAAGGACTACGAAATAGTCCGAAACATGTCGAGCATCACTCGACTTTTTATACGTGAGTTATCCATTTATGTGTAATGAAGATTTATACCACTTTCGAGTGGTATTTTCACACGTGTGCTTTCAAAACTCGAGCCGCTGGCCATTTTTGCATTCTATCGATTCCGATAAGATTATTTATCTTATTGGACACGATCTCAGCTTTGATCTCACTATCGTGATCATTTTGGAAGCTATCATGGGATTTACTCAACATAACAATACAAGATACAAATATTTTTTTATTCAGCAGCAAAACCCAGTAACACAGTCAGTTATTAAAAAAATAAAAAAAAACCGGTCAAGTGCGAGTCGGACTCGCGCACCGAGGGTTCCGTATCATTATCTATAAATATCTTTAAACCAGTGTAAGCAGAGCCCTGCTCCAAAGCAAAATGTACGCAGTGTGGGGTTACTTTATATTGGTCAGTGCTATATACAGACATACATACACATTTACGGTTTTCGCAATTATTCTTCAATCTGTGCTATAAGACCTACCTTCATACCAAATTTCAAGATTCTGCGTTCACGGGAAGTACCTTGTAGGTTTTGATTCCCTTGAGAGTTGAAAATTTGCGGAAATTTGCGGCATAAACGGCTGTATCTTTTGATTGCGTTGGCTTAGAAGTTTGATTTTTTCACAGCTTCAAGGGACAGTAGACCTGAGTAATTGATATAAATTTCAGCTTCATACCTCGACGCGTTCCTGAGAAAAAGGGTCTTGACAGACGGACAGACGGACAACAAAGTGATCCTATAAGGGTTCCGTTTTTTCCTTTTGAGGTACGGAACCCTAAAAATAAAGTAGGTATGTATGGTTTTATTTATCACCATACGTATACGTTTATCCTGAAATGGTCTGACTACACAAGTAGGTACAGTTAATCGTTCAAAAATATCTGATGTGCAAAAAATATCTTTGTATATCATAGAAATTCTATGAAGTACAAAGTTATTATTTGCTGGCCTTTTCCTGTATGACAATCGATAGGGTAAACGATTCCGAGTAAAAAAACCGAAAATATTTAAATTCTAAAAAAATACATGAAGACTTTTTTTTTTGAAAACGCTCTTATACCGCTCACTCGTCCATCCCTAAAATAATCTCCTTTTATCCACTCGAAGGTTGACTGGAAGAGATCTCTTAAAGGGATAAGTCTACCTTTGTGCATGCACCTCAGTATTTGTCAATTTGTATGTCTTATGTTTATTTTGCACAATAAAGAGTTTACATACATATATACAGCTAAAAGTTATAACTTTTTTCATTCAACTTTTCTGCCTTTTTAGTTATGCCTTAACACCAAAAGGTACGCATTGAAATCAAACTCAGATAATTCACACTCATAATCATTAATTAACGGCCTCATATACACAAACATAAATAACCATTTAAGCAAAACCGACTCTATAAACATTAAACCCTAACAAAAACTACTGTAGGAAAAACATTATGAAATGATTCCAAACACGGCGCTAGGGTTGACGTGCGTTCGAATATCAAATCGATTGTAGAAGGCGAGATAATCGATTTTCACAACACGAAAAATCGATTCGAAAACAATTGTTTTGACTTTGATCCACTGGTTCGATGACACTGAAGATCGGACGATCATTTTTTTTTCTGTACAATGGCATTACAAAATGACGTCTTCCCGATAAATGACGGTATTAGAAGTAACGATACGTAATACTATAATAAACACAAGTGTATCTAAAAACATAATCGATATCTCACAAAGTCGTTGCATCAGTCGATCTGAAAACCCTTTAAGTAAACGGGAAGCGAACCCGGATCCTCGTCATTCGTCGCGCGTGCTATACCCCTACACCACATAGCAGGTGGTAGTCTGTTAGTAGCTGTCACGTGATATTGTTACTATGCGATTTTTTGTCGACAAGCGTCATCTGTTTGAATGATGTGTCTGTACGACGCAATTACAAACTCCCGTGGAACATGTGCTGCTCACCAGGGACGAGAGAAGGCGCTGCTTTTTCAAATGGTAGGTTCTATCAAATTAATCAAGAATTCTTGATTTTTTATGTTTTACTTTTACGGTTTTACGGAAAAATCCGAAAAGTAATTAAACCCTAAAGTAACATTTTCTAATTGTACAGTCAAGTGTAATAATATGTATCTAGACAATGTTTCAAAAATAAGTACCATACGCTCTTACGCCAGCGTAATAAGGTTGTGGGACTTATTTTTGAGAAGTTCCTATCGATACTTATTTTTGCACTTGACCGTACATACACTGATAACATAGTAGGTACTAAAATGCATATATAAACATTCCTAAAGTCTATGGTATAAAAACTGGTAGATGCTTTAGACTATACTGACGAGAAAACACATAAAATGTCATTAACTTTTTCTGAAACTTGTTAATATTCTTTAATAAACTAATTATTATTCTCTATCTATTATTATAGCATTACTACTATTAATGATTTCATAAAAAATCGATCTAAATTCTCAATTAAATCTAGTATCAAAATACCATTTAAAATCTATTCGGAAATCGATTCTCGACTCGAATCGAATCTGCGGTCGATTTTTTACCAACCGACATCCCTAGATGGCGCGCAATCTGTCGCCGCATGTAAGGCTATATCGGCGCAGGCGCAGCTCAGCTACAAATTGCCGACAACTTGACGTTTTTTGTGCAGCCCGCTTTGGGTTAGCGGCGGTATTCTGAGAGTAGCTAGCGAGTGAAATACGATGTTGCAACATGTTTGGTAGATTTATTGATTTGCGAACAATATTTAAACAAGTCGTGCAACAAGTCGTCCTTGTTCGAGGTATCTATCGCCATGCATACAAACATACCGTCATGCCTCTTTCTCATTGGGGTAAGCAAAGACAACTTGAATCAATTGCTCCGATCCTGACATATCTCTTTCGCTTCATCCACATTCATCAATCACTTCAAGATGGAGGTAGACCAATTGAGCAAATGCATATTATGCTGCAGAATGTCGCCACTCTGCCAATTTATTGTGTCGAGCAAAAATAATGGATCGCTTTCATACAAATTGGTATGGAGAGTGACCCGTTATTTTTGCTGCATACATACATACCTACATACATAAATCACGTCTTTATCCCTTACGGGGTAGACAGAGCCTAAGGTGACAAGACCTAAAGACCACGTTTAGCATGTTTTTGCTGTACACAATAAAATTGATAGAATGAGCATATGCTCGTTTGGTCTAACTCCACCTTTACACCATGCTCGTTTAGGGTGGGGTTAGCCATCGCCATTATTTTTATTTATTTGAGTACATTTAATCGTCATCATCATCGACAGCCTATATACCAGCCTAACAGATAGACCTCGTCTCAGATCGAGAGGGCTTTGGCTGTAGTTTCCACGCAGTTTTAGTGCGGTTCAGGCACTTTACATGCTAATGTGTATTGTGTATCTTTATAAGATGCTGGTATAGGAGCAAAGGAAAAATATAGAATGTACAATGTAGTTACTTCTCTTCCCGCGCATATGGCAAAAACCCATCAAAGGAATAGGCAAATATCGTAGCAATCATGTCAAAGGCGAGGTGAACTCATCACTATTTTGACTCCACTTTCCACCTGCGCTCACAAAGACGTGTTTTATATAATGTATGTATGTATTTGCAGGTGTCTCACACATTAAGACCGTAATAATAAATTTCAATTAATAACTTGGACGTGTTTTTACCACTTTACTTTCTTATTGAAATTATGATAATTTCGACGTTATGCTGTTCAAAATAAATCACTTTCAAATTTACTTTCTACTAGCTTCTGCCCGCGACTTCGTCCGCGCAGATAACGTCTGAGTGACGACATAAAAAAAATTTTTTTTAGTAAAAAGTACCCTATGCTACTTCTAATACCTCCAAGAACATGTGTACAAAATTTCATGATGATCAATTGAGTAGTTTTCGCGTGAAATCGTAACAAACACACTTACATTCGCATTTATAATATTAGTAGGATGTTATTCCAATTCCACATCGCCAATTCCAATCAGAATACGGCTATTCAAATAAGTCCGACATGGTGTCAACTAATGGGATTTATTATGATAGCTTGGTCGTGCGACAGTTGCCAACTGAGAACCTAAAGCCGTAACGGAGCGAGAACTATTTTATATTTGCTTTTTATTGCGGGGTCGTTATGCTATGTATGTAAAAGTGATCGAGTTAATGCGGCAATGTATAGCGAATGCATGGTAGTTCTCTCAGTGTTGATAAGAACGTGTGAACATTAACTTTGATATAAGCAAGTTAGGAAAATTGTGAAAAAAGTGAATAGGGATGCTGTGTATGGGGTTTGCGTGTTGTTTTCTGTGTGGTGAAAAACATAGAATTTACCAGTTGCTTTTCTTCCCGCGCAGATGGTAAAAGCTTACCGAGGGTATGGGCGAAAGTCTTAGGAATCATGTCACGGCTAGCAACCCATCACTATTTTGATTTCCCTTTCCACCTATACGCCCTTAATCATGCTAAACGTGGCCTTAAGGTTTAGTTACCTTATGCTCTGTCTACCCCGTAAGGGATAAAGACGTGATATATGTATGTTTGTTAGTTATTTTATTAATGAACAACTTTATGAATTGCAATATTTTATTTAAAAACCATTATTTTTCATCCAATTACAAGTCCTATTTTTCCAAATTACCTTTACGAAAAAAAAAAGTTGAGACAGCATGCGCTGTTGAATTTATGTCAGCATGGTTGTTATGTTAAGTAGATCAAAATGCTTTATGAAACAACCATAAGTTCCTCAGTCTAATCTAGACTCTTCATCATAATTATTAAAAGTGTAAAATTCTCTTTTTACTATCACACTTTTTCAAACAATTATTTATTTATTTATTAATTTAAGGTTTACCAACAATTGTTAATACTAATACATCGATCTTGCTGCTTGCATATACATTTTGAAATAGAGTATCACAATCACTTATATAGGTAAACACCGCATGCGAAATAAAAGTGAAGCTTAGAAACTAAGTTTGTGAACTAATTAGGTATGTTCTCAAAACCAAATATATACAACCAAACAAACACAACTTATCACAAGAAAACTGTAAAACTTTATATTACCGCGTTATCAGTAGCGAGTGCAACTGCGCGGGAGCAGGCTGCTGCGGTCAGCTTGCAACCGCGCTTAGTAGTTCCGAAGTGTACCGATAGATGGCGTTGCCAGTGTGATTTAGTGAGATGCGGAAAATATTAACCGTAATTTTTTGATCACATTTGTTAGCAAAACATGAAAATAGCGTAAATGAGATGACAAAACGTGAAATTATAATGTTCAAGAAATATTGGAAATTACAATTTCAAACTACCAATTAGACAGGGATTGAAAAGATAGATTCGATATGTCACGCCAAAAAAAATGACGCCTACATTAAATTTCACAGTAATAATGATTATATTATGATTAAATTTCTGCCTCTAAACGTGTCAATGTTGTTCTCGGCATGTGTATATTAATTATGTAATGCTCTAGTGTTATTATTGTGGTGTTATGTTGTCGCTGTGGCAGCGCGACTACCGTAGTTTAGTTAAGTTAGTTTAGTTTGGTTGGAGACTGAAAAACAGCGACCCCGCTGAGTCTCCCTTCCATTTTACCTTCGCATCTAATTCTACTTTGTAATTTTTGAATTTTTGTGATTTTTTTTTGTGTTGGTGAATAAAAATTTCTTTTATTCTATTCTATTCTATTCTATTCTATTGCTCCATTTTTCACATATACGCCCACAATCATGCAAAATGTGGCCAGAAGATTTTTGAAAGCATATCACTAGAAAGTGATATAAATCAGCTTATATCTCCAAAACTACAGCTCTAATCAAAGTTTTGACCAGTTCACAAGATTAACGAGAGCTGTGATTGTCTTCTAAGCTACTCGTATTTCAAATCCAGCACAATTTTTCACCACTATCGAGTGGTATTTTCACACATGTGCTATCAAAAATCGGACCCCTGGTCTTGTTACTTTGGGCTCTGTCTACCCGTAAAGGATAAAGACGTGATTTATATATGTGTGTATGAAAGATTAAATACAATTATTAAATTATTCTTTGTCTTAAAACACGGGTATGACAATAAAACGAAAAATAAAATGTCATGACAGGTCATAATGTGAAGTTATCTTTCATCATTCGTTTACGTCTTTCCTCAGAAATATGTTAAAATTATATTTGCCAAGTTTATTGTGCTTTTATATCCCATTTGAGGTTTATACGACAACATACGTGACTGACTAACGTAAAGACCACAAATTTTCAACTTCTCAGATATTACTGCGGATGGGAGGACACCACGTTACTTGGTAATCCTGCCGCCAAGCAGCAGTGCTGGCGCTGCTGTATCCCTGGAGCATGATGTATTTCATCTTAGTCTTCTTGGCTGGCAACGTACGCGCAATATTTTGGTGTTGCAACTGTTCTTGATGTTTACTTACCGTCATGCGTCAGGTGAACCTATAGCTTATAAAAGCTTTTCTAAATACTAGATATAAATTACTAGCTCTTGCCCGCAACTCCGTCTGCGGTGAATCCGGTTGCCGCTATCCCGCAGGAACTATACGAACTCCTATCAAGACATACCTACATACACAAATCACGTCTTTATCCCTTACGGGGTAGACAGAGCCTAAAGTAACAGGTACCTCCAGGCCACATATAGCAAGATTGTGGGCGTATAGGTAGAAAATGGAATCAAAATAGTCATGGGTTGCTAGCCTCATCGCCTATGATATGATTGCTAACATTTTCGCCCATTCCCTCGATGGGCTTTTACCATCTGCGCGGGTAGAGAAGCAATTCGTTCATTCTACGATTTTCCGGGATGAAAATAATCCTGTGCTTCCCTGGGGCTGAAATTGTCTCTCGAAATTCACTATGTCTTTACATAATTTCGAGATTTTCCGATCCCGTGGGACAATCGAGAGTAGCCTATGTGTTATTCCAGACAACAACAGGGTATCTACCAGATGCGTGGCGTCCATAGAACTCGATTCCCACCGGCTTGCCTATTTTAAGGCAGTTGGACACTTTTAATGTGCAGAATTAGAGAAGAGGGCTAGTTAAATGCCCTTCGGCTTGCCTTCTGATATACTCGACGCCACGCCACTGCTATCCACATACCAAATTTCATCGAAATCTGTTTAGTCGTTTTAGCGTAAAGGAGTAACAAACACACAAACTTCCACATTTATAATATTAGTAGGAATAACAGAGATTGCAAGTAAAATAAAAATTAGTAAAAATCATTTCACTTCAAGTATTTAGTTATTCAAAACCTTTTACCACAACATTTTCTGTTTCTATTTTTATTTTATACTAGCTGTTGCCTGCGACTCCGTCCGCGCAGAATTCGCTTATCGCTATCCCGCGGGAACTATGCTGTTTTCTGGGATAAACACTATCCTATGTCCGTCTCTGGGACTAAAACTAACTGTATACCAAATTTCAACTAATTATGTATACTTATACTTAAGTAGATGCTGAAGTTGCTGTGTGCTAAGCTCCATAAGTAATAGTTTTTTAGCTATCCCACGGGAACTCTTTAATTTTCCAGGATAAAAGTCTCTCAAAATTTGACCATGGATATAAGGTACCACCACGCAAAATTTCATTAAAATCGGTCCGACAGTTTTGGAGATTAGCGAACTCAGACATAGGTATTCATACATACATACATATAAACAGACAAAAATGATAAAACTACCTTTTGTGTTTGTTCTTCCCTAATCGTTAGCACTCTATTATTGATGAATTTATTTAATGTACAGAAAGATACTCTTTTTCATGTGTTTTATGTACAAAAAAGAGTTATACCTACATTAATTTTAAACTATTTTTAGAACTTGATACGGAAGGTATCGATAACCCAAAAAACCTTAACAAAATAAATCAAACGCAGAACAAAGGGTGAATCAGATCGTTAATTCTACTGACAGATCGCGCTCCATATTTTTATTGTGGCCCAACAAAATACGGGTCGGAATTAAAAAACTTGTCACGAATATTTGGGGTTCCTTAGAACATTTTAGAAGGCAAACGAGCCAATGCTCTAGTTGGTGGTAAGAAAGTATCACTGCCCATGACCTATCAATTCTAATTCAGTTTAGGTTCGGTCGCTGTCAGATCCATACTTCTTCTTTTTCAATATGGCCCCATCGATCGATGTGATGATTTCGCCAATGTCAAAGTAATAAATACAGTATTCAAAAATCTTGTAACAACGTCGGCAACGTTGTACGGTTGAACACGGTCAAAAGACTCCCCCCTGACGGGCTCTTAGCCAACGGATGCCCAGGGTGCACCGGACCAAGCACTGCTCTTTACCTCGGATGGATCCAAAAACGAACCGCAGCTCTTGACCACACGCGGAGGTAACCAGACTCGCGCCCATACTAAAAATGACAGCTAAAACATGAACTGAGTCGGAATTGAATCGCATTAAGACGTTTTAAGGTCCCTTGTCTCTGTCTCCAATAGTTAAGACTGACCGACGTTGTCAGACTCTGTCAGTCAGTCATTTTATTACTTAACTAGCTTCTGTCCGCGACTTCATCTGCGTAGAATTATACATAAAAACCTTCCTTTTGAATCACTATATCTATTAAAAAAAACCGCATCAAAATCCGTTGTATAGTTTTGAAGATATAAGCATAGATAGGGACATAGGGACAGAAAAAGCGACTTTGTTTTATACTATGTAGTGATGCGAAAGTTACTCTGTGTCTTTCTGTATGTTACGCTTTCACGCTTAAACCAAAGAACCAATTTTAATGAGATTTGGTACAGAGATAATTTCAGTCCAGAGAAAGGACGTAGAATAGTTTTCATCCCGGAAAATTGCATAGTTCTCGCGAGATAGAGGTAAGGTAATTTTACGCAGATGAAGTCGCGAGCAAGAGCTAGTTTTTTTATAATCCTACTAATATTATAAAATGCAAAAGTTTGTGAGAGAGTGTGTATGTTTGTCCTTTCTTCACGCTGAAACGACTGGACGGATTAAAATCATTTTTGGTACAGAGATAGCTGGTACCCTAGATTAAAACATAAGCTACTTTTTATCCCGGAAAATTGTATATCCCGCGGGAAAGCGGTAAACATGTCAAAGGTCGTAGATGCCTAAAGTCGCGACGCTAATAATTATATAATGTTGGTTTCTTATTGACAATGAATTAAACAAAGTGTTGCTCTGTAAACAAAGTTTTATTTGCATGGGTTATATTCTATGAGAAACTTACATACTATTACGCTCTAAACTTAAGTAAAACTCACCTGTAAACAAAGAAACGACATTTTAACGTTTATTATTCACAGTGTCAATTTCTTTATTAATCTTTTTTTAATAATCTAAACAACTTAAATAAGAAAAGAAAGAAAGAAAGAAAAAAAGTTTATTTATGACAATCAACGACAATCAAAAAACATCAAATGTAATAAAATAAGCAAAATAAATAAATTGTCACAAAATGGTCCCAACTCAGCATTTGCTGGCCTTACAGCCAGGTTAATAATAAGGTTTAGTCTTAACCGCCGTATCATCTTTTTTCAATCTTTTTATAACCTCAAAGTATTCCGCATTGACAGCACTGCTTTACCGACAGTACGTACAACACCACGCTGCTTTACTGACAGAGCGAGTCGCGGCCAAATTCAAACTAAATAAATGTTTAATCTATTTCTTTACAATTATTAAAGAATATACTGTTAATATCAGTTATTAAGCATATTCTAAGTGGACAAAGTCGCGGGCAGAAGCAAGTTTCATAAATTAATTTGATTTGACCATAATAATATTATTCTACACAGTTTTAACATTTTCTTAAGTTTTATGCAACTCGCGCTTCGCCGATACGCTGTCCGCCCACGCGCATTTTTTGCAATCCACATTTTGATTAATACCTTCGACTGTATCTATTGAGTTTTATCGTTTTGGGATCATCCAGTCTTTTATTGGAGCGCGGAATATTTGGGATCGCTGCCAACGTTCCGAGTTTCTTGGTAGTGTTTTGGCATGCCATTTGTTATTTAGAATGTTTTGTATTTTTAATAAATTATGGGAGACATGAACAAGTTACCTGATGGTAAATAGATAGATAGATTAGACAGATTTTATTCATCACCTTTTTGAAAGTACAATTAAATGTCAAACATAAGTAATTCACAAAAGGATCGACAATTGTAATAAAATAAGAAAAACTGAAGTTAAATTAAAACAAAATAACAACAAACAAAAATAAAGCTAAATGAAATGTCAATGTAGATTCACAAAAAAAAGATCGAAAATGTATCTCAGTGTTTGTCAATTGTATTTGTCTTGTTTATTTTGCACAATAAAGAGTTAAAAAAAAAAAAGATCGTCATGAGTACATAAAAAGAGAAAATAATGATAATTGATATAAAACCAATTTTAAAAGCAATTTCAAATGTCAAATAATAAATATAAAACCACGAAATGTGAAAATATTGTCAGGGTATCTATGGACATCTGCAACATTGAGTATGACAGAGGCGTTGACAGCCTAAGGTCAAAGTAAAATACATAATATCGATGATTGTCCTCTTCTCCAAGATGGAACACCGCAGCGCAAAAACTGCTTAGCGGCAGGATTAGCGAGCAAGATGGTGATAGCGATCCGGATAGACTTTCACAAGGTTCAACCACCCGTACTAAGTTTTGATAAACACTAGCTATCGCCCGCGACTTCGTCTAGGCACCTTGACTTCTCTTGAAACCTTTATCCTTATAGGTACTTATATCATTTTGCACAAAACCTCTTCAAATAAGATATTAACCTTCCTAATTAATTATTATTAGGGTATGGGCGAAAATCATAGGAATCTTGTTCTAGGCGATGCGGCTAGCAACCCATTACTATTTTGATTTCATTTTCCATCTATACCTAGCCCTACAATCTTGCTAAACGTGGCCTGTAGCTATTGTCACCTTAGGCTTTGTCTACCCCGTAAAGGATATAGACGTGATTTATGTTATGTATGTACATAAATAGTTACGCTTTAAAATAATAGAAGTTACTATTAACTTCTATGACTTTGGCAATACATTATAAAAGGTTCTTGAAACCATACAAAAAAGAGTCGAGCCCATTCAAAGCTATTTAGAAACGCCCCGCGCACTTGAATCAGGACATAAATAATTGAAAGTAATACGTTACTGACAAGAAATATGTTTCGAGCACCTTGACGAATGCAAACGCAATGGCACAATAGCAATGCCAATGGCAAACTGATGGCAATGATAACAGATAATCAGTGACACGATCTTTCACAATATTTGGTGGTTGCTTTGTTGGGCCAAGGGATAAGCGGCAGCGGACGTATAACCAAACTGATTACTATACGCCGCTTAAATGATTCCTCGCCCGCGCGACACAGTTACGCGGGGTAGGACGACAAAGGGATAAAGACGTGATTTGTGTATGTGTATGTATGTAACTCTATAATGATGGCACCAGTTGGTTCATGGCAGCTGTCGTTGCGTGATTTATCGTACAGGAAAGCAGTTTGTGCCGCAGTTGTCAATGTTTGATGCTTTAAACGTGTGTTTACATCTTTATCTTGTATCTTTGGCCTTACTTTATAAGATATACAAAGATTTTGACAGGCACCTGAGACCTCAAGTGGCATAATCACGGTTCCAGATCTAAGCTATCCAGTCATCTATTTTTTTTGACATTAAAGAAGTACCTATATTTATTTTCAGGGCCACTGACTTCAAAGCTAGATTTTCGATAGTCTGTCTTTGTCTTTTTAAATTTCTAAACGACACAGAAGAATCCGAAAAGTAAAGCTATAGCCGGGAATCGAAACCGGATCCTCGTCATAGCGTGACGCGTGCTATACCCCTTCACCACCCATAGCAGGTGGGTAAGCCTTCGAACTTTTCTATCTGTTACTAGCTGTCACGTGACCTTGTTACTATGCGAAGTTTTGTCGCTAAGCGTCATCTGTTTGAATGTGTCTGTACGACACAATTACAAACTCCCGTGGAACATCTACTGCTCACCACCTTTGTCTTTTTGACAAAGAGTACAGAAAATACCATAAATAGAAAAGGATACTGATTATGTGGCCTTAAATCGCTCTCGGCTTTCACTTAACTCACCAAATGTCCTCGTTAGACGCAAAGTCAAGAGGGGTCTATTCGACCCCAAACATTGTCGACGTGTCAATACTTCGGACAATGTTTTCGTTACTATTGTGGTCGGCGAAGATAAATTGCTATTGCTTTTTGTACAAATGTATAATTTGTTGGATTAGTTCGGTAAATTAACTTAGCGTGGATATGATTTGGGATTTGAAAGGTAATGTTAGGCTCTAGCAGAAATGTAAGTACTTGTGAATTTATAGCCGCAGTTCTTCAACCCCCCAAAAAAAACAGGCGTAAAGAAGGTTAACTCATACATGTAAGCCTTTCGAATGATTCCTATAGAGACCATTCAAGATGGCGCCCATCGTGGTCCTTTACTATGTATGTAATTTATCCACGCGTCTTTGTTGACGGCGATACCTAAAAATATTTTTGTATTCAACTAGTAGAGACTATACATATCTACTATAGACTAATTTCTGTATTTTTTAAAAATTTTATGTGCAATAAAGAGTTTACATACATACATACATACTAATATAATTTAAGGCTCGGGGACCTTATACATCCCTTTTATAAACGTATTCAATTTAATTTAATCTATTTTGAAAAAAAATACTTTCTGCCAAGTTTCTTGCGGTGCATTTTTCTTGGCAATGATGGTCTTTCTGAATGCGCTGGTAGTTTCAAAAAAGACCTGCAAAAGAGCCCTTGACGGCCAAATTGCAAAAATAAATTTTGTTTTTTTTTTTGACTGAATAAACACACAAGTAAAACAATCATCCAACTTTTTTTAAAATTTAATTACTATGGTTCGATTTCGTTAATGACACGCCAAATCGTTTCTTTTATTGATAGGATCAGTCCTAACTTTTCTAAAAAATATTTCTTAAAGTCTTATCCACGTATTCCAAATTAGCTATTACAGAACCATGTCCACACTTAACCACTAACCGTTTACGAGTCACCGCCTACCGAATTTCCCTTTGTCACAAACCATCTGTTTATCCCATTTATGAGGGCCCAAACGACCAGGTGGAGATATTATCTCGCAGCATGCGGAGGGTTATGATTGGGAGACAGTTGCTATAAATATTTATCTGATTTTTAGACAAATCGATGACATTTACGATGTTTTTTTTTTTCGGACGTTTTTGTTGGTCTGAATTGTTTGGAGAAATAGTGCGGTTGAATGGTTAGCGTTAATTTCCAAAGTAAATTGATCGCCGTTATAAAAATGGACCATGCCACATGGCCTTTAAGTTTTGTTACCTTAGGCTCTGTGTACTCCGTAACGGATAAATGACGAATTCCAAACTAGGCTGAGCCTGTATCTTGCTGTCCCGGAGTGCAAATAGACGTGATTTATGTTATGTATACGAATGAAGAGAAGAAATTAACTTAATTTTGTGAGTTTCTGTCTCTCGTATTTACTTCAAAAGCGGCTTACAATATTAACTCTACGAATATTTAGGGCAAAAGTACCAGAAGTCAGCCAGAAACCAATAGTCAGCCTTTCAAGGAAAGTTTTAGTTCAAACTCCTAAAAAATTATCTTCCATGCTGGTCTGGGTACAAAGAAAAAACCTAGAATGTCGAAAACCACAGGAATCATGTTATAGACAATGCGGCTCGCAACCAATCCGCCCTTAATCTTGCTAAACGTGTAGGTAGGTCTTGTCACCTTAGGGTTTTCAATCCCGTTAAAGACGTGATTTGTGTATGAGTGTCCTATAAAAAAAATATTTGAGGATCTATTAACAAAAACAAACCCGAGGGATCAAGTATAAAGCCGTTTTTCACTTGTTACTGATTGAATTAAACACTCAAAAGGCTGAATAGGTCTCGGGCTGACTTCTAGTGCTATTACCCTACACGTGGATATATCCGAAGATATATCTTTGATATCCGCGTCAGAAATTCCTTCTCAGTCGTGCGTGTACGCTATAAACAAAGCCATCAAAGCTAAACGACTGAGCAGTGAAACACAGTGAAGGGCACGTAGGAGCCTAGCCATTGTTGTCGAGTCTGGAACTAGTTTTGGTGGCCCATTGCCATTGCCAAACAGAGCAATATTAGATGATAATATCACTATAACTCTGCTGAGACATGAACTAAAAGAACGGCTAAATTCACAAAGAAAAAGTGAAAGAGTGAAATGTTATGTCATCCACGTAGTGGAATAAAATTATGAGCCCTGAACTGAAACTGGCTTACATTTTTTTGGCTCATTTTACATACATACATACATAAAACATACAAATCAGGTCTATATCCGTTACGGGGTATACAGAGCCTAAGGTAACAAGATTGGCCACGTATAGCATGATTGTGGGCATATAGGTGGAAATGGGAATTCAAATAGTGATTGGATAGTTGCAAACTAAAATGCATTCAATGACTTTTATTTTCAGGAACGTGTTAATATATAAAGTTTAGGAGGGTTTGTGGTCTCTTGGAGCAGAGAAGAGTTATTAAGAAAGGTTTTAGTATAGAAATCGTCGTGCTACCGAGCTGTGAGCTTCTTGAAGTTGTCATAGTTTTTAAGTTAGTAAACATTTAAAAAGTGATAAAATCTATCATGATTATAGTTACACAAACTGATAACTCACGTGTCAAAGTCGCAGTTAGTTGGCACTCCAGGAGGATGGACTACGAATTAGTCTGAAACGTGTCGAGCATTGTTTGACTTTTATTAGTGAGTTATCCGTTTGCGTAACTAAGATTGAGTCTCACGGTAGTAAACAAAAAATCTAAACGACATAGAAAATTAGAACACAGAAAAATCCGAAAAGTAAAGCTATGGCCGGGAATTCGCATAGTAACAAGGTCACGTGACAGCTAGTAACAGATAGAAAAATTCGAAGGCTTACCCACCTGCTATGGGTGGTGTAGGGGTATAGCACGCGTCACGGAATAGCTTTACTTTTCGGATTTTCTATGTGTTTTGATTTTCAGTGTCTATTAGAAATTTACATAATTTAAATACATACATACATACATACCGTCACGCCTCTTTCCCACAGGGGTAGGCAGAGACTACTTTATTCCACTTGCTACGATCCTGACATATTTCTTTCGCTTCATCCACAGTCATCAATCTCTTCATACATGCTCGTCGGTTTCGGGTACTCCTAACCTGACCTTTTTCCAAAACGTCTCCTATTTGGTCTCGAAACGTCCGTCTAGGCCTTCCCCTCCCAACGCAACCATTCGTACTCCCCATATAGATCTGTTTAGTTAGTCTACTTTCATCCATCCGCTCTACATGCCCAAACCAACTAAGCATACTTTTTTCTATCCTAGTCACTATATCCTCTTTCACACCAGCACGTTCCCTTATCAGACTGTTCCTTATTCTATCTTTCAGTGATACACCTTCCATACTTCTTAACGCTCTCATTTCTACTGCATTTATTCTACTTTCATGCTTCTTTTGCCATACCCAAGTCTCGCTACCGTACATTAATGTTGGAACAAGCACCCCTCTGTGAACAGCCAGACGCGCCTTCTTCGACACCTTCTCACTGCTCACAAAGGCGCGCATAATTTAAATAAACACAAAAAATCAAGAAGTAAAAATTCTTGACTCATTTTGATAGTGCCTCTCATGATTTTCGAAATCGGATAGCTTGTGTTCTACTGGATAATTCCTCCATGTTTATAACATTGGTTGTCCGGTTTTTAAAGTCTGTAAAATATGGAAAGACATTTCTGACCCACGCTTCAGTTAATGGTGTATAAAGGGAAATATAATGCCTAGGCAAAAACCGTCGAGTAAAACTAAGTTCTAACGAAGCCACATTGTTGGATCCGCTTAAAATCGAACACACAGGCCTTTTGGGGTGTGGTTTAAAGAGAAGAGTGCAGCGGTTTTAAAAAAAAAATTCGTTCTGCCAACTTGAAATCGTCGAGACAGCTGTTAATGAGGATGTGTCACGCTTTCACTATGGCCGAGGCGAGCGCTCCACGAGGAAAGGCTACGAACTAGTCCGAAACATCTCTAACATCACTCGCTGTTTCTCTCTTGTGTTGTGTTCTCTATCTAGGTAGCTGTAAGGTCGGTTTGTTGTGAAGGAGAGTAACTTTGGCCTTTGGTATTAACCTGATCCTGGTTTTTATTACCAGCTTTATATTAACTTGCAACGTATGTATGTATGTTTGTCCGGGTGGAATTTTGCGACTCAATTTTGAAGCAGATATCTTCATTCCAATGAGCTGAAACTTTGCATACTTGTGTAAGTCAGATGACAATATAATAATCTTGTAGTAGAATTCTGGTGGTCCAGCCGGGACCGTCTCCGCAGGAGGGAACTTTTCAACAGTTAGTTCGATAGTCTTGAAATTTGGTTCACATATGTAGGACAGATGACAATGCAAGTACAGTCAACAAAAAGTACAGTCAGCAAAAAAGTTGTATCTAAAATGAAATTTTTAGGTTAGGTTATGTTACACCATTGGTTGTTACTAACTAAATCCTTCTATATGAGGTTTAATATTATGTACATAATTTACCCTCTATTAGGTCAAAGTAATCCACCTGATTCCATGTAATACCTGCTAGCAAACACATGTCATCAAGAAGACACAACAGTCTTCCAAGCGCAACTAACTTAAACGGCCGAGGTTTGCTTATATAATCATTCCACACAGCATACCTCACCCAGGGGGCTACCATGACGCCTTAATGCGATTAAATTCCGATTCAGTTTGGGTTCGCTCGCTGTCAGATCCGTACCAAAAATGACAGCTAAAATCAGAACTGAGTCGGAGTTGAATCTCGTTAAGACGTCATGGAAGTCGCAGCCACTCCTGGCTGCGAAATATCCAGGAATGGACTGGAACCACAAATGCAGCGAAGCTGTTCAACCTGTAAGCTTATCTAACTCGCTCGCAATCGCCATCGTGTTCATTTTGACAGTTCATGTTTGGCTGACAATTGACATCGGAATCAGCTAGCTGTCACATTCATACAAGAACTGTCAAAATGAACACGATGGCGATTGCGGGCGAGTTAGACAATAAGCCTACAGTTCTCATAGTGTTTGACATTTTAACGCGTTTGAGACGTATTTTGTGACCGAAAACCTACACTAACACCATGTCATTTAAACTGACATTGGCCCAAGCCTTACGGCCGCCACTAAGGGAGAATAGAATAGAATAGATTAAGAGCGAGCTAGACAATAAGCTTACTGGGTAAGACCGAGTGAAGTATGGGGAGCTGACTGCCGCCCTACACTAGTTTTTTTTTTTTTTTATGTGAATAGGAAGGCAAACGAGCAAGTGGGTCACCTGATGGTAAGTGATCACCACTGCCCATAGACACCCGCAACCCCGGGGGGATTGCAGATGCGTTGCCAACCTAGAGGATTAAGATGAAATGCCTCTTGTGCCCGTAATTTCCCCGGCTGTCTTACTCTCCACACCGGAACACAGCAGTGCAAGCACTGCTACTTAGCGGCAGGATAGCGAGTAAGATGGTGGTAGCGATCCGGACGGACCTTGCACAAGGCCCTACCACCCGCCAAACCTACCAAAGGTTGGGGAGGACAAGAAGACTTGGTAAGACCGCAGTTCCCGCTACCCGCTTGTAACTGACACAGCACGCCAACCAATCCGAACAGAATCGAACTGCCGCCAACAATAGGTCGTCCTCAATACAGAATTGACAATAGGGAGTGCAAGAACCGAAGAATTTATCACCTACTGTTTCATACAGCGCACCACTGTGACTAAATCGTTGTGCGCAAACGATCGTCGTATTGCCGGCGCATGAGTGTTTCTTGAGTGTCGAATTTGCTTTGAAGTTTTGAATGGGTATTCGTTTGTATGGCTGATACAGTTCATGAAGTTTAGCGCTGGTTTTGTATTTTTTGAAGGGCATTCAACTAGCTCCCTCTAATTCTGCACAATAAAAATGGCCGACTGCCTTAAAATAGGCAAGCCGATGGGAATCGAGTTCTATGGATGCCACGCCACTGATACGTCTTTATCCCTTACGGGGTAGACGGGCCTAAGGTAATACCTAAAGGTCACGTTTAACTTGATGACATGACTTGACAATATGAAATTTATATTTCATAATTTTGTTTTTTTTCTCATCGACATTGGAGACATCTTCAATTAATTTATTTGACGGTGGAGGCGTTTTACACGTCCACTGAACTTATTTTTTTCCATATCTACTTTGTTTTACACTGACTCGTAGAGACTTATACATCTCTACTATAGACTAATATAATGTAATGCTCGGGGACCTTATACATCCCTTTTATAAATGTATACAATTAAAGTTTTCTTCTTGTATTTTATTTTGAAAAAATTACTTTCTGATTCCAAAGATTTTCGCCTTCCCGCGATGGGCTTTTGCCGTATGCCCGGGAAGAGAAGCAACTGGTACATTCTATGTTTTTTCTATTTTGTCATCACTATTTTGATTCCATTTTACGCCCTCATTTTAAGTCCAACCCGTAAGGTATAAAGACGTGATTCATATATGTTATCTATGTTTACCAGTAATTTAGTAATAGAACTATGAATTCTGTGTAGAAGGCCACTCTCCCTGTGTAGGAGTTGTATTTAAGCCTGACGCGGCGCTGCGATTCTATATCTCAACCCAACATGAATAATTTCCGAGAGTTTGGATAATTATGAGGTAGCACCATATATTCGCACCAAGGCTTAAATTCCCAAATTAGAACAGACACAATTCACAAAAAAAGACATTAAAAAGGCGAACTTATCCTTATAACGGATCTCTACCAGTTTTTTAACCTTTCCAGTTTACTAATCGCGATTCTTCATAGTTTTCTCAGGATCTACTCAGGTACATCAGATATTTGGTCTCGGAACGTCCGTCTAGGCCTAACGTAACCATTCACACTCCCCATATATAGATCTGTTTAGTTAGTCTACTTTCATCCATCGACTCTACGTGACCAAACTAACTAAGCATACTTTTTCTATCCTAGTCACTATATCCTTTTTCACACCCGGACGTTCTCTTATCACGCTATTCCTTATTCTAACCCTTCAGTGACACACCTTCCTTACGCTCATTTCATGCTTCTTTTGCCATACTCGAGTTTCGCTACCGTACATTAATGTTGGAACAAGCACCCCTCTCATCAAACATCTCTCTCGGAGACTTATATCATAAAAACCACCATCTTAGAATCCTATCACTATCATACGTCTCTGGTTTATCGTAATATAATTCCTACACTCCGCTAACCTTGGTAGCCATGATTTACTTCTCGCACACCTCATTACCATGCTACGTTCGGATGACTAATGCTCTTGTAACAACACTAGGTAGTAACTAAGCGAGTAAGATTGTTTTAAACACAACGTGTACAATTAAGCATGTTTTACGAGGTAGACAGAGCCTAAGATAGCAAAACCTAAAAGCCATGGGCTGGAAAAGGAAATCAAAATGGTGATGGGTTTTTGTTCCCTCGATAACAGACACAGATTATCCGACATTGATAACAGAAAAAATTAAAAAATAAATGAAAGCGTGATAGCCTAGTGGTTTGACCTATGGCCTCTCAAGCAGAGGATAGTGGGTTCAAACCTGGGCTTGTACCTCTGATTTTTTCGGAATTTATTCCTACTTAAGCAAGTGCTAATTCGTTAACACAAGAGTTCGTATTTAAATCATTTTGGTTAATATTGTCGGGACCAGCAGTTATTGTCAAATAAATTAGTCTAGTTAAGATATTTTAATGTGACAACGAGAATTGCTTAATGTGAAATATGGTTTAGTAAGTAATCTGGGTATTAAATTAGTGACTTTGACTTGTTTTTGCAACGAAGTCAAATGAGATTAAGTTTGTTTTTACAATAGCAGACCGTATCCGTAACGCACGAAAATTTAGCTTGTTGCCCGAACGTAACCAAGTTACATAACCGGCACTAGTAAAACCAATGTAGGATGATTAATTTGGATTAATTTAGGTTTAGGTGCGGCAGGGTGCTAAGCTGCGAACATGCTTGTTTTAATTTCGAAATTGTATTTTTTTTTTACCTTAGAATGTCCTAGTTATGTAAAATAGTTATGTACGAGGAACAAGTGGAATATTTATCTTACTAAAAAAATTAATAATATTATTTAATTTTAAGTCACAAGGTATTGACCAATATATATGTCAATTATAATACGTCAGTGTCTTCATTATCAAATGTCTAAGTCTGACTTTAGTTGTAAACTGATTTATCAGATGTTCCACATTTAACAATAGCTTTATTCATATATTATATTGGTGTAAATATTAAATAAAAATTTTGCTAAATCTGGTTTCAAACTGGGTGATAGTTATTAGATGAGATGAGAGTGTAGTTTAAAAAACCGGCAAGTCGCAATACATTGCGGCACCTGGTCGACAACTTCTACCCGTTTGCATCACGGCCAGGCAATGTACAGCATGTTTTGCAAGTTTAAACTATGCCATACCTGCAGAAGCAAACAATTGTTACAGAAACCCACTCGACTTCTATCATATTGTAACTGAACTTCATAAATGTCAAACAGTTTATCAAAACCCTGTTAAAAGAGCGTTACAAATCGACGAACACCTTTGTCGCGCCCCTTAAAAAAATTGCTACACTTCTGTTCCATACATTATTTATGGGTGCTTAAAAGTCGAACATTGACTTAACTTTGAAATTTAAGCTTTATTTTGAATCCAGTATCATACACAATAGATTTGGGTGTTTTATTGAATAGTATTATATTGCAGTTAAATTCAAACATGGTTCATAAATAAAATTAGCAATGTCTGCTACCCTAGTTAACCCGTAAATGGTGGGGTGATGTTTTGACATTTATTTAGTTGTACACCAAAGAAACTCGCTACACTGGAAGAACTACAAGTTTGTGAGTCTTGCACGCTTCGATTTTTTTATACCATAAACACAAAAATAGCGAAAATTTTACCTTGCTACTCCGCTACTCACTTGCTACTCGCGTTGAGTAGCGGAGTAGCAAGGTAAAATTTTTTGTTCATTGAAATGCACCTCCGCAAAGTAACGCCTGATTCAATAAAATACAAAAATAGCTCAATTTTTTTTACAACCTTTTTTACAAAGTCCGGGTGGAATCTTGCGACTCAATTTTTTAGCAGATATCTTCAACCGATTGAGCTGAAGCTTTGCATGCTGGATAAGTCAGATGACAACACAATAATCTGGTAGTGGAGTTCTGGTGACCCAGCCAGGATCGTCGCAGGAGGGAACTCTTCAACGGTTGGTCAGATCGACTTGAAATTTGATACACATATGTAGGACGAATGACAATGCAAGTACAGTCAGCAAAAGAAGCTTACATTAAAAATGAATAATAATATTGTGTTTAGGCATGCAACAGCTCTCAAAGCAACTTTGAGAAATATTTTTTTGACACACTTACGAGCGGTTAATGTAATATCTTGATCACCCGATAATGATCGCAGCTTGAACGTAAAATTGTGGAGTGGTTTATTGTGAAATATTGTCAATTTTTTTAAACGCCATTTGCCAAAATTCCTATTCTTACTTGTAAATTATGTTTTTACAATTTAGCCCGCAACTTCGTCTGCATAGAATTCGTTTATCGCTATCCCGTAGGAATCATGCAATTATCCGAGATAAAAATTAGCCTATGTATTATTCCAGACTATAATCTATCTATGATTTCATCCAAATCTGTCCAGCGGTTCTAGCGTGAAAGAGTAACAAACATCCATCCATCGATACTTATAAACTTTCGCGTTTATAATATTAGTAGGAAGTAGCGGTATGAAAATGACACGTTTAAAACGAAGGAAACATTTAGGAAAATTTAGTTTTAGTACCAATTGAAACCATTAACTAAAACTACATACACCAATCACGTCTTTATTCCTTACGGGGTAGACAGAGCCTAAGGTAACAAGACCTACAGGCCACGTTTAGCAAGACACTGAGGGCGTAGAGGCGGAAAGTGGAATCAAAATAGTGATGGGTTGCTAGCCGCATCGCCTATAACATGATTCCTATGTATTCGTCCATTCCTTCGATGGGTTTTTACCATTTGCGCGGGAAGAGAAGCAACTGGTACAATCTATTTTTCTTTGCTCCCAGACCAGCATGGAAGTTATTAAGTAGACTAAAACTAAAAGAATAGATATATCCGTTAAGTTAAGGTCATTTCTAGTGCACCGTTTTACTTCGACAACATAAATTATCACACGTCGTCGCCTCTCAATAGCAAAGGTATGAAAGCGACGCACAAAGCTATGATTTGTAACAAGCCAGCCCCATAAATAACCTACGGAATGTAGATATTCTTGAGAAAAAAAATCTTTATTTATTACACGGATTTGGGGAGATAACATCTTGGATCGGTTATTTATTTTTGTCAACGCTCCTAAGTGCTGGGAGTTATGGAGTGATTATTATTGAATGCGAAGGGATTTTGGTTTGGAATAAGTTTTGAGGTTGTTCTCACGTTCCGTCGAACTCCATGTTTATGTCTTCGTGAAAATAGCGGTTTACAAGGTCCTACGACCTTGTGCAGGGTCCATCATACTTGCTAATCCGGTGGCCAGGCAGTGATTTCGCTGCTCTGTTGCAGCGTGGAGAGTATTACAGCCGGAGGAATTACATATGTCACGTCTTTATCCCTTACGGGGTAGACAGAGCCTAAGGTAACAAACCCTTTGGGCCACGTTTAGCATGATTAAGGGCGTATTGGAAAGGGAAATCAAAATAGTGATGGAGTAACATGATTCCTAAGACTTTCGTCCATTACCTCGATGGGCTTTTACCGTCTGCGCGGGAAGAGAAGCAACTGGTAAATTCTATGTTTTTTTCTTTACTTCCAGACCAGCATGGAATAAATTATTGGTGCATTAAGTAACGAAGAAATCTAAGTCCTTAGGCTGACAACTGTACCTGTTAGTTCTCTGGTATCGTTATTTAATGGAGCAACCACACCGCTGTGTCGTAGGCGTCACGATTTTTCACCGTTTTTTCGTCAGCATCTTTTACGCACCGATGTGGTCGGACCTTAAATGCTTAGATACTGTAAAGTGACTATTTACACGTTGGTCTTAGAGAGTGTTAACAAAACTTAGATAATAGGATCTTCTGTTCGGTTCTGATAATTGACTGGCAGACGTTAGACACAATTTAACTGGTTGACAATTTCGTTTGATAATGATCGCTGTATTTGCCAAATGAAACGAAACTAATTTTACTGTTATTAATATTTTGTCGAATGAAACTTTTGCCTATCGACGCATTTGGCCAGATAACTGGATTAGATACCGTGTTAATGGTCCCTTGATAGTGGTACGTTCCTTGTTCCATTAACATGTATTTTGTTTTGAAAAATAGGATAAATTTATTCGAAAAAAAAAACAAAATAAAGAACAAACAAAACTTAAAAATAACTTAAACCTAGCTAACTATTGTTAAAATGAAGATAAAAAAAACTCAAATCGCCGCCAATGAGGAGGGGTCCCAGAAGGCTGACAGCATTGCCACGTCGTATGGCAATGCTTATGAATTCGCTAATCGAAAAAATGTATTTCGGAACGCGCTGGTAGTTTCAAAAAAAGACACGTAAAAGAGCCCTTGGCAGCTTATCTGTAAGTTTCGAATTTCGAATTTTTTAAACGAAAAAAAATCACTTTAAAATTATCTTTTAGCTCACCAAGTTTACGCAACATCTCATTTAATTAAACATCAATAAGGCTTGTTCAACAAATCGCTCAGAAACTCTGCATAAATTACAGAACATATCCGATCAAGAGCCAGACATAAATCATGGATAGTACGTATAATAAATCAATCGATCTATCAATCGATTGAACCGATTCGATTCATCACGCGATTAGAGCAATTTGATGCGGTGCGAAACTATCGATATATGAACTTAGATCGATTGTTCTGATTTTCGAGGTCAGGGTCACTTTTTGTTGGTCGGAATAAATTGTTACTGATATGTTTTTGTCTACGCGCTGTATATCTAAATGCTATTTGGATGATTGAATAGGCGCCTCAGTACAGCGTTTTGAGATTAACATTTAAAAAAATATACTTAAACGTTTTTTGAACGTGTATGTTATGTAGTCACGCAGCCTTACAGGGCCTTTCGACCCAGTATGACGCACGATAGAACGATCAGCTGTCAGCCAGCCCATGTATGTATCTATAACTCCATATTATACAAAAAACACAAGAAAAAGATGAATACAGGACAACACAAATGCACAAAGGCGAACGTATGCTTAAAAGGGATCTCTTCCAGTCAACCTTTGAACGATTGACAGAACATATAAGCAAGAGTAGATACACAGAAAAAGTAAAAGAACCGATCGAAACCTAAAATAATCTTAAATGCCTGTGTCTTGTGGGCGAGAGTCTTAGGAATCATTTTATAGGCGATGCGGCTAGCAACCCATCACTTTTGATTTCCCTTTACCTATACGCCCTTAATCATGCTAAACGTCGCCTAAAGGATTAGTTGCCTTAGGCTCTGTCTACCCCGTAAGGGATAAAGACGTGATATATGTACGTATATATGCGTGTATTAAGTAACAGATACAATTCACAAAAAATGAAATTAACATTAATACTTGTATATGCACAAAGGTGAACTTATCCCTACGAAAATAAGAGGAGCATCAAATGAGGGACCGACAAAGTGTGAGTTTATATTTCTAGATAGTGGAAGCCACTATAGAGCGTACATATCTAAATACAATAAACCAATCATAAAATAAACTACTAAGTATAATATTACACACATGCACATCAAAGTACGTATATACCTGCCAATAAAGACCCCGCGTGATGACGTGTCCTCACACCGTTTCACATCGCACGGCTATGGTAGTCACGCAGCCTTACAGGGCCTTTCGACCCAGTATGACGCACGATAGAACGATCAACTGTCAGCCAGCCCATTAGTACTGACGAATGCCGCGCCGCGCAGGCGCATTACTAATAAAAATCAGTAACGGCCGCGCATTGTCTAGCCCACGCTGGCTCTGGATAAATTATTAATAGTGAATTTGAAATTCGGGCAAAGAGTAACCCCTTTTCGTAGACAGTTAAGACCATAGCTCGGTCAAGTCAATGCGTGACTATTAAAAAAAAACCTTCGCAAAAGAGCTTTATCATTAAAAAAAAGAACCCTTAAAAATGCCTTACATCATTTGGGAAAAGAGCTGATATTATTGAAACTCTTGCTCTTGCTTAATACTTATGTCCTGTCAGTCGTTCAAAGGTTAACTGGAAGAGATCTCTTTCAGGGATAAGTTCGCCTTTGTGCACGTGTGTTGTCCTGTATTCATCTTTTTCTTGTGTTTTATGTACAATAAAGAGTTATAGATACATACATACAACTGCTGGATTAATTTTTACATGATTACAAACCACCGCAAGGAAACTGGCTATCGAATGAAAAAAAAACTCCCATATCGCTCCATCCGCTTGCTACCTACAATTAATTTCACAGACACACAGCTAAACATTGGCGTTAAAGTTACACCAGACACCTCTTATTGCGTCATGGGTTAAAAATTATAAATAATAACTTCATATTTTGCCACAATCAAGTAATCTATTATTAGTTAATTCCAATATAGCCAGTAAGCTTATTACCTAACTCGCTCGCAATCGCCATCGTGTTCATTTTGATAGTTCTTGTATGTATGTGACAGCTAGCTGATTCCGATGCCAATTGTCAGCCCATACATGAACTGTCAAAATGAACACGATGGCGATTGCGAGCGAGTTAGGTAATAATTATCAAAATAATTATCAAAAGTAGAATCAAAATAAATCATTGTCATGTCACTCTGTGCTTTATTTATTCTTTGCCCAGAGTTTCGGCGAGTGCCGTATAAAGTAGTTAGTCACCGCACAATGTCGGCCTGTCTTACATTGCGTTACGTATCTATCGGCACAGATTTGCATAATTTGCTGGCGTCTACTCTATGTATAGCTACTTTTTGTACCTATAAGACTCGCAAGTTTAACATGTGGAGTGTGATTTTCCGTCATAACGTGACCTATTTGCAAGCAGACATTACATGGAGGCACGTGTCTCGCTCTCTGGACGACCGATGACCAGCGGAAGACACCTGACGCTGTGTAATGTCTTCGAGTGAAGGAGCCAAGTTATGATTGTCTGTCGAAGGAAAATAACTCCTTCTAGTATCACTTTGTTGCCCGTCCGTCAGGACCCTTATTCTCGGGAACGTGTAGTGAAAAAGTAAAGTTTAAATAAATACCAAAATATTTCTTTGCGGTTCCTTGGTGCTGTTAATAAAATAAATAAATACCTTAATGCAACTCGATCTAAATATCCGTGCTCCCAAAAAATATGCGTTACTTCCAATTTTAAACCTTTATTAACATACATAATATATACACATACACAAATCACGTCTATGTCCCTAACGGGGAGACAGAGCCTAAGGTAACAAGACCTAAAGGCCACGTTTAGCATGAATGTGGTCGTATAAATAGGTGGAAAGGAGAATCAAAATAGTGATGGGCTGCTGGCCGCATCGCTTAAAACATGATTCCTAAGATTTTCGCCCACTCCCTCGTTGGGCTTTTACCAGCGCGGGAAGAGAAGCAACTGGTACATTCTATGTTTTTTCGTTACTCCCAGACCAGCATGGAAGAAACATAACTAATAAAATAACTAAATTTATAACATAACTAGTGAAAATGTCTCAAATAAATTTTTTATATCTGTTATGTCTGTGTATTAACTAAAATAAAATGAGCCCGCACTGTCTACATTTTGCTTAGAAACAGGTATCAGCTTACAGGATTTTATATTCACTTGCCGATTTTTAACGGTTTTTTTATTTTATTTAGAGGGTACCTTACTAGTTGTTTTTACGCTATGCTCAACATTTGACCTTTGAAGTATCAGCTCTTCATTATCACGATAATCCTTTTAAATCCTTTTAAAGTGATCGTTTCGTGATTAAATAGTATTAGCGCATAATATGAGCTAATCTTTTTTGACCTTAAAAGTTATGAATCACGCTAGCCATTGATCTAGATGTGTCGTTATATACAAAAAAGTCATAAATACAGAATCGTAATAGTAAATTAAGCTTGTTACGTATTACGGTTTTTATTTTGGGGCAATTTTGTAAAAAAAAAACGTTTTTTATATCCATCATTCGAAGGGCTTCGAGGAAAGGATGGTACGGCCGAGCCTTTGTTTCGCTCGACTTGGCGGGAGCACTACCGTGCCCCCATGTAAATGACATCGGACCGAATAAAATTTAAGACAAATTTCTGTGAACCACAAAGTGAGGCTGGTTCAAACTACGCTTAGTTGTATGCAGTTGTACACACACAAATGCAAAACCGTTTTACCTAAACTGACAAGTTATTATTTAGCCAGCGTATAAAGCTTGAAAATGATAAAAAATAACGTTTTTTTATAACGAAAAGATGAACTGAAACTTCCATGCCGGTCTGGGAGCAAAAAAAAACATAGAATGTACCAGTTGCTTCTCGTCCCGCGCAGATGGTAAAAGCCCATCGAGGGAATGGTCGAAAAGCATAGGAATCATGTTATAGGATAGGCGATGCGGCTAGCAACCCATCACTATTTTTATTCCTCTTTCCACCTATACGCCTACAATGCTAAACGTGGCTTTTAGGTCTTGTTACCTCAGGCTCTGGCTACTCCGTAAGGGATATAGTGATTTGTGTGTGAAAAACCATTTCCAGTTACCGAGGCAGAAATTCATTTTTCGAAATTAATAACGGATTTTGTTAATTACCATAATCCCTACTTAACTATCATAAAAATATTATCAAGTCAAATATTACAACCTAATAAATTGCGTCATTAATTAGTTGATACGACTTCATTTGACCTTTTGTGTTTCTCTCATAATTTGATACATTAATTTGAGTTATGTTGTCGTTATAATTATGTCCCCGGTTTAAAAACTTGACCAAAAAAAGCGTGTCGACTTAAAATTCCTAATTATATTAGCCGTGAAATTTTGTGGACCAAACGAAAAAACCGCGATAAGCTATAATCAGAAAGATCTCATTAAATTAAATAAATAATTTTCAGATGATGCTGGCATCATCCTGTATATGGCACTATCAGAATGAAATATTGTATCACATTAGAACTTATTAGCACAACGGTCTGGAATACGAACAAACAGACACACGAACAATGGCCAGCTGCTGAGACAATGACACAAAAAAATCGTTTAATCCAATTATAATGATATACATGAGACCACAGGATAGGCTAAAGTGGACATGCCAACCGACAAAATTAATATAAGATTAAAGGTGAAACATACACTGTCGAACAGAATAGATATGCAATACAAACAGGCAATAGCGGTTTTCCATTTCTGGAATCTCCTGATTAAAATTACATAATACCAGCGTAGAAAATGAATCATTACTGTCTGTTAAACATGTTTACATGAACTAAAATAATATTATTTTCTTTATAATTTTTTTATCACAAAAGTACATTAAATATTGGTCATATGGTTTGTATTTAGCGATCCAGCTAGCAACCTGTAGGGACACACTTTGTGGCCTTTTGCCAGGTCAGCTCATATCCCAGTACATTCGCACTGGAATATGGGTTGACTAAGCAGTTTGTACTTGGACCAACGGGCCCACAGTATTCACTCGCGGAGCTTACTGGAGGACGTACATGCCCCAGCCTTAAGTTAGCGGTGCTCACTGTAAACCATGTAGTTTAGTTATACAAACTTACTTATTTAATACACAGTTAAGTAAATTAAGTATTTCATTTACCTCCACGCAACCACTTCCCTAAAAACCCATCACTATTTTGATTCCATTTTCCACCTATACGCTCACAATTTTGCTAAACGTGGCCTGCAGGTCTTGTCACCTTAGGCTCTGTCTACCCCGTAAGGGATAAGGACGTGATTTATGTATGTATGTATTGTTTTTATTTTAATGTCAGATTTTTTTATATATTGTCTCATCTTAAAAATGCCTCTTTAAAAATTGAATGTATATTGCTATTGCAGAAACTCACAGTGTGTTAAATGGTAAGATATTTTTTTAATTAAGGCATATCCACTGTATGCTGTCGTGGTCAAACCGAGAGTTATTACCGCAGCGCGTCGGCAAATGGGTGGTCTTGTTACCATTTTATCATCACGACTCGGTAAATCAGCTTTTAGAGTTCCATTCCATGGCTATTGGCCCCGTGCAGTTGGTGTGTACCTGAAAATATTTGTAATTAAAAATAACGGCACTTCAGGTGCTCTTTGAAAAATTAGAGAACAGAATAGTTTTAGTCACTTGGTTCAAATTTTCAAAAAAATGTGACGAATTTATTTAACAGAAACAAATTACAGACATTAAAAAAAAAACGTTTTTCATTCATCAATAATGTAATTAAAATCCCACCCCGCATCCTGTATTTTTATTTCGAACTTTGGCTGGACACACTGCCGCGTGTCTAATACTTGACCACACTTTTTTCGGATCGATAACTTATCGCAGCCTATAAATGTACATAAAAAACCGAATTTATAAGCCATAACCTATCGCTAAAACATTTAACATCGTGTCCACTTCCAACAATTACCGATTACTTATACAAACTGTGTATAAATAACCAAATATCGTCCCAGCGTCGTTACAAAACCACAATTTACATGCTAAAACGCATTAACTGATCAAAAACTGGATTTAGAATCTATAACAGACTATTTAGCTGATAAAGAGTCGACGCAACTGACAGCAGACACCTTCGAAACAAAAACGAATCAACGACAAAACAAATTCATTCCATTCCACATTTAAATCTAAGAATCTAAGTTACAATTCGAACTGGCCAGTTTGTTGTTCCACCGTTTCGCTTTTGTTTTTAGTGAGGTGACATTTTGTATTTGAATTTGTAGGTTGGCATGACCTGTTAGGTCACTCAAAGCGCACATAAAGCGTGAATGGTCTACTTTAGATAAAGCCGTGCATTAGCTGCTTGTCTAAATACGTGTGACACCTTCGATTGGAATGTGATCAGAGTATTATGCGGTACTGGTGTCTAAAACTGGTTAAACTTAAAATACGGTTAACCATATAATTATTTCTTCTGACGGTTCTGGCTGAAAATCAGTGCTGCAGGTGTCTAACACCTCAGCGTAATGCTGAGCCAGCGACCGTTTCACCTTTGCGAAGACACACAACGCTGAGCATCTATTTTTAATGTCTGTGTTTTTTTTGCTATAAGATTGTGTATATTCTCTTATATTTGTGTGTCTTGCAAAAAGGAATAAAGGTCGTCTTTCTTTCTTTCTTCCATGCTGGTATGGGAGAAAAAAACACAGAATTTAACAGTTGCTTCTCTTCCCGCGCAAATGGTAAAAGGCCATCGAGGGAATGGGCGAAAGTCTCAGGAATCGTGTTATAGGCGATGCGGCTAGCAACCCATCACTATTTTGACTCTCCCTTCCACCTGTACGCCCAAAATCTTGCTAAGTGTGGCCTTTAGCTCTTGTTTCCTTAGGCTCTGTCTACCCCGTGAGGGATAAAGACGTGACTTATATCGCTGCTTATAAACTGAAGGGCCACAAATCAAAATTGTCCAAAATCACTTTTATTTAAAAAATGTGGCCAAAATCAACCTTATTTTCATATGACACAAAGACACCGGTCAAAATCGGTCTCTAAATCGCAGTTTTATGCATGCGCCCTTTCGGCATTTTTACGCATTGATGGTTAAGTTCAGAGCAAAGCGGCCATTATTTGAGTTGCGACCCGACCAGTCGGCGCGAGCGCACCTCAGCTTGTGGATTTTATGGGTAACAGGGCCACATTTGGGAATGCAACCGTTTCGCCTATAAAGAACAAGTAAGTACTCAATTATTTATAAGACTAAGGTGCCACGTTTTGAAAAGTGTTTGTCTCGCTTATAAAAACAAAGAAGGACAGGATCATTTTTTAAGCAAAGGTGCCATGTTTCGGAAAGTGTCCGCTTAGTAATAAAAAAATCCAATAATATTATTATTGTTACAACTTTTTTTGTAAAATGTCTGTTTTGCTCAAAACATTGTTGTTTTTGCGATGTTTTCTTTCAAGACAAAAAAGGCTTTGATACAATTTTGAATTGCTGTTTGGCAGGAATCCTTTATTTTATGATATGGTATTTTATGTTGTGCAATAAAAATAGCACACATTTACTATTTATCTATATTTTAACTAACTATTCTTATAAGCGCAAATTTCTATTTCTTTTATACCATTCAAATGAAAGAGGTTTGTGACGCTCCTGAATCAACGGCACTATGCTACTCGCTTTATTATTAATTTCTGCTTTTTTCTTTCATCTTTCACCCTTTCTTCCATGTCAAAACCAACGCAACATACTTGTATCGATTCTTGCCTTGTCTTTTTCTGCCTACCTCTATCTATAGTTTGTGTAAGTATTTATTTTCACTTGCAGAATGAGTACCAGATCACACAGAATTTTGAACATGGTTCTACCTAAAACCAATAATTCCGTCCATCAACAAATACAAGAGCCCGATCAAGATTTACCTATACCAAAGAAAAGAAAAAAAACGCTCATCAATTTACAGAAGCATGATTCTCAGTCTTTACTTAGTTATCAAAGATTCTGATGATGACTCTAGCTCAAATTCTGATAGTGATTTTGGCAAATCTGCGAGCTCAGATGGTACAGAAGATTGTTAAATATATTAAAAATTAAAGATTTGATTGTTTCTTTGTTTGATAACGTTGAATATGCTCCGAAACTACTGGGCCGATTTGAAAAATTCTTTCACCTTAAGAATCCTACATTATCCCTGATGAACATAGGTTATATTTGATTCGTCCCAGCCGAAGTTGCGGGCAACAGCTAGTCTATATAAATAAAAATGAATCGTCGAAATGCACGTAGCTACCGCTTAACTTCCGGACAACTGCACCAAATTTAATAATTATTTTTTTGCTGTGTTCTTTATTGCCAGGACATGGTTTGTAGATAGTAAAATTATGAAAAAAAAATCTAGTGGGGACAAAGCCCCAGGCAATAGCTAGTAATAAATAATTGAGAAGTTATTTAGTAATTATTGCTTAGAAATCGCATAATTATAAAAATATATTATACAATAAGTGAAAATTTTGATCTCTTGTTAGAACTAGTAAGGTACGATATTATTACAAATTGCATAAGAAGCTATAATTATGGTTTTACCTATACTTATTTATGCCTGTTGAGGTTCTAGAAGCATTTATTGTTGTTAAATATTTATTTTGTACGGTGCCAAAACACTTTTTATATAATTAAAATTTAAGTTTTTGATTTATTTAAAAAATAGCAATTTGCAAAGATAAGTTTTTTTTCATGCTTTTTTTTAATTATAATATTGTGTTTATTCAGCTTGGTTGTGATAAAAAAATTAAAGAAAACATTTTTATTTTTTCGACTTGTGGCCTTTTATTCAAATTATTTATTTACTTGTGAAGAAAATTTTATATGCTAAACGGACTTATGTGCTGCTAGGCGTCTTTGGGTTATAGTTACCTCAACGTTAAAATAAACAAAAGGTAGAGAATTAAAATACGCATCGACGGTATTATGATTCAAAAGCATTGGACGTAGGAGTGCAAAAAAACAATTAAAAAATAAAATGAAAATTTTAATTGTGCTCTCCCCAAAAAAACTTGTTTTTGATTTGTGGCCCTTCTGTTTATAAGCAGCGATATGTATATATGTATTTCTTCCATGCTGGTCTGGGAGTAAAGAAAAAACATAGAATTTACCAGTTGCTTCTCTTCCCGCGCAAATGGTAAAAGGCCATCGAGGGAATGGGCGAAAGTCTAAGGAATCATGTTAGGCGATGCGGCTTGCAACCTATCACTATTTTGGTTCCCTTGGGCCCTGTCTACCCCGTAAAATAAAGACGTGATATATGTATGTATGTATAGTTTTTGATAGTCCAAATATGAAAGCATCTCAACAAACGAAATTAATCAAACGCAGTTGTATTTACAGCTTTCCAATTTATTAGATATATTTTGCCTCGTTCTTTGACTAAAGAAGTGCTAATTAAGTTACTACCTTAAAAGCTTCGATGCCCATTAATTTGATTAACAAGTCGACTTATTATCATAAATTTAACTTCGATTCTAATTTAGAAAATTGAACAAAATGTTTTATTATTATGCTAGGTATAATTATAACGGTAAACGTGCTAAATTTGTAGAATTTCTCTATTTTTCCACTTATAATTAAGCTAATGCCTGTGCTGAGCCAACCCACGTGTGTCTATATACATAAATAAATCACGTCTTTATCCTTTACGGGGTAGACAGAGCCTAAGGCAACAATATATAAACCCCACGTTTTGCATGATTGTTGGCCTGTAGGTGGAAAAGTGAATCGAAGTAGAGGTTGCTATCCTAGCCTATAACATGATTCCTAAGATTTTCGCCCATTGCCTCGATGGGCTTTTACCATCTGCACGGGAAGAGAAGCAACTGGTTCTGTTATCCTTCACCGAAAAGCTCATTGTTAAACTGTGATGCGAACCTGGGATACGAATCCACGACCCTCTGCTTGAGAAGCCACAGGTCAAACCACTAGGCTGCCATGGCTCAGTCCAGTGGTCAGTTGCTTGAAATATGGTATACATTTATGTTTAGCAAAATGTATGAGATTATCAGCGAAAAAAAACGTTTATCCAAAAACATGTTAACAATAAAAAAACAGTGGCTTTCATCGTTCATTTAAAATCCAATAGGCCACATTTTCCTATGGACAGCTATTTTAGAAAAAATAGCATTGCCAAGACAAATGTGCTACAAGAAAATTGACACAAAAAAGCCAAGCATAATTTAAACATTAAGCATTATTTATTTTTTATTTTTATTTTTGGGCGAAAATCATAAAAATCATGTTATAGTCGATGCGGCTAGCAACCCATCACTAGTTTGATTCCACTTTCCACCTCTACGCCCTCAGTGTCTTGCTAAACGTGGCCTGTAGGTCTTGTTATCTTAGGCTATGTCTACCCCGTAAGGGATAAAGACGTGAATTGTGTGTGTGTGTGTGTGTGTGTGTATAATTTAAAAATGTATTAAATTTTTCCTCAGGGGAAACGCTGGACAAAGCCAATAATAAATCATTATTTTGAATCATTTAGAACTTTGCGCAACTTATGTATACAGACGACACAAATAGGTCAAATGTATACAAGTTTTTGCTACATAGTAAGATGACGAGCCGGCATAATATTATATAAACACGGGCATTCACGTTGATGACCGGCCTTGCAGGTAAAGAGAACATTGGATCAATATATATAAGGCATTTATACACACTTTAACTTATACATAGAAGCTCCTTTTTTATCGCCAGATGACTTATATATGGAAGGAAAATATAGGTTGAGAACGGCTAAAGAAGAAGAAGAAGAAGAAGATATATTTTTTTCTTTCCTCCGACATTGGGACATCTCCAATTAGTTTATTTGACGGTGGAGGCGTTTACACCTCCACTGAACTTACTATTATTTTTTTTATTTTGTTTTTTATTTTGACTAGTAGAGACTTTATACATCTCTACTATTTATAGATTAATATAATTTAAGGCTCGGGGACCTTATACATCCCTTTTATAAATTTATTTA
Organism: Pandemis corylana; assembly: GCA_949127965.1. NCBI lineage: Eukaryota > Metazoa > Arthropoda > Insecta > Lepidoptera > Tortricidae > Pandemis > Pandemis corylana. The sequence goes on from OX421863.1 coordinate 13,733,642, forward strand.
ATTTAAGTAGAATTTAAGTATTCTTACTGTATTTTATTTTGAAAAAATGACTTTCTGCCAAGTTTCTTGCGGCGCATTCTTCTTGGCAATGATGGTCTTTCCGAATGTGCTGGTAGTTTCAAAAAGACATGTAAAAGAGCCCTTGGCGGCCAATTTGCAAAATAAAAAAAAAAACATTTTCATTTTCATTTTCATTTTCATTTTCAAAACACCAAGCCCTATGACCGAACCTTGGGGCATACTTCACACATAACCAAAAAATCTGACTTCACTACAAATTTCGGAATGTGCTTTGTTTTCTCAGTAGCCTTTTAATTTGCATGAAAGATTTACTTCTTACGACGGTATTTCCAAGAGCGCTGATAGTTTAAAAGAAGTCACGTAAAAGAGCCAATTATTGGCGAATAAACATTTTGATATTGACTTTTGATGCCGGAGCAATGAATGGAATGAGTGACCTTACAAAATGTAAGTATAAAAAGTTTTACTTGGTGGTTGGTTGGCCAAGGGACACGTGAAATTGTGTACGCACCTTGGGCGGTGATAAAGAAAGCCTCTCAGGTCGGATGTTTATTGCCCTCGCCTTTGGCTCCCGAAGTGTAATGTACTATTAAAGTACAGTTTTTTTTTGTGTTTATCTGAATCCTAAGCAGCATTCACCACGTTGTACATCATGCTTAAACCTAAAGCAACGGCGGTAATGATGCAGCTTGGATTATGTCAAATTATTTCATAGCGATCGAAAAGTCAAGGAGAATGATTGTGAACCGAGCGGTAATGGTTTTGCGACGCCGAGGTGGGAATGCTTTAATGCGGTAAAATATTGGACGGTAAGACAAAAACTTCGAAATTTGAATTATAGAGTGCCCTCCCCCCCCCCCTCCCCCCCCCAAAATGAGTAAAAAAAAATTTTTTTTTGCATAAAAAAAAAAAAAAAAAAAAAAACGGGCAGTAGCAAGTCGAACGCGCGCATCGAGAGCTTTCTTTCTTTACATGAGGTACCTTCATAGCTCTTATATGTCAAATCCCGACGACAACTGAAAGTAGCCCGTAGGTTTTGTTGCACGGCATCCATGGAAACACCTTTTATAATGATTAGGTATGTTTTGATTAAGTTATGAATTTAATGGACTGGTTCTTTGCCAATAAACAGGGTTATAAGCGCCTACCAAAATGGAAAGTTCTCTCAGAATTATTCCGGAAACATTTCACTTAACACCCAATTGTTTTTCAGAATTTTCAATTGTTTTCGACAAATCGTAGATGTGCCAAGTGTACGGTGTTAAAGGATGAATTAATTTTGAATCCAAAGGTACACTAAAAATGTAAACAGGAACGTTCAAATGTTGAATCACTTGTATTTAACTTTAATTCGAAATTCTAAATTAAAATTTTAAATTTTTTTTTCGCAATTCCTTTTTGAAACTGAAAATACCAGCGCATTCGGAATGACCATCATTGCCAAGAAGAATGCGCCGCAAATTTTAAATTAAATACATTTATAAAAGGGACGTAATTAAGGTCCTAGAGCCTTAAATTATATTAGTCTATAGTAGAGATGTATAAAGTCTCTAGTAGTCATAATTGTGTCAGTATAACTACCGTATCCAACGTGCATCAGTGGCTGGCACAAGGCTTAGTTTTAACCATTGAAATTAGTGACATAAAACGATCAGGTAACTGGATGTGTCCTTAATCTTAATGCTTTGACATTAGCTCGTGTCACTTGCTGCTGTTGGCCATGATTTGTGACAATCTGGGACAAGAAAATATTAGATGATAAATAAAAAAAAACGGAAGATATTTTTTTTTTGTCATAGAAGGAAAGTAGCAGGCGCTATCTGATGGAAGTCACCGTCGCACATGGATACTAACACAAGAGATATTACGGGTCTGACGACCCTTTGAGAATCTTCCTTTTCCGTTTATGTACCTACTTTTGGTTGATTTTTTTTTTAATTACCTAACCTAATTTTTATATAGGTAACAAAAAGTAATAATTATGATTAAAAAATAGCGTAACGTATTTTTACCGGATATGAATTGACTTTAGTCAAATTTTTGATTAGTGCATTTTCCAAAAAATCTTGTAAAGTCAGAATCATCGGCACTATTAATTTCTTTCTACATGAAACTACCGTGAGACTTAATCATCATTACACATAAACGGCTAACTCACGTATAAAAAGTCGAGTGATGCTCGACATGTTTCGGACTATTTCGTAGTTCTTTTTCCAAGAGCGCTCGCCCCGGCGACAGCGACACGAACACTGCGCTCTTGGAAAAAGGACTACGAAATAGTCCGAAACATGTCGAGCATCACTCGACTTTTAATACGTGAGTTATCCGTTTATGTGTAATGACTATTAATTTATGTAAAAAAAACACAATTTTTTTGTAAGTTTTATGTATTTTTTTCATATGGGTCGTCACAAAACTCACACGAAAAAAAATCTTGAAAAAAGGACAACGTTTATTTGAAAATACGAAAATTTAAAAAAATCCTGTTGTCAAGATTTAAAAATCATGGTGACCGCACGGTGAGTGATTGACGCGACCTCTGCCGACGTATTTGCGGTGGCATCATTATCCGCCATCGTGTTTTAACACCAACCAGTGTAATTTGTAGTGAGATAGTTTTTTACACGTACAGCCTTGAAGACATTGTTGTGGGTTGGGACCAATGTTTGGTGTATGCACCAATGTTTGTTGCTATTTTGTTACGTAACATATTTTTTCAAGGAAAAATTATTTTACACTAGCTGTTGCCCGCAACTTCGTCTGCATAGAATTCGTTTATCGCTATCCCGCAGGAATTGCGCAATTTTCCAGGATAAAAAGTAGCCTATGTGTTATTCCAGACTAATAATCTATCTATGTTCCAAATTTTATTTAAATCCATCCAGTAGTTTTTGCGTGAAAGAGTAACAAACATCCAAACATACTCACAAACTTTCACATTTATAATATTAGTAGGATTAGAAGAATTTTATTTGAATTGATAATAGTTATTTAAGGGAACCATTATTTGTTAACTTAATCTAAACTTTTTTATTTTTTTTATTTACTTACTAACGCCTGGCTTTAACCATTTTATTGTTCTTCCGACTTCCATGATGTCTGGGTGTAAAGAAAAAACATAGAATGTACCAGTTGCTTCTCTTCCCGCGCAGATGGTAAAAGCAGAGTAAATTGGCGAAAATCATAGGTATCATGTTATAGGCGATACGGCTAGCAACTCGTCACTATTTTGATTCCATTTTCCACCTATACGCTCACAATCTTGCTAAAAGAGGCCTGTGGGTCTTGTTACCCCGTATGTTACTATTCTAATTTACTAAAAGACTTGAAAATAACAATTTAACGTCACCTTTATGAATATTTTTTTTTACATCCCGTATATTTTTTATTGAAGCAATGTCAGTTACAGGTTGTTCAAAAATATTTAAAAATCTGAATGCAAGCTACAGGTTGAGTATAATATTATTCATACCGGCGATCACCTCCCGACTCCCACGACTCAGGGTTCACAGACAAATGAAATCAGATGTATCAATCACACAACAATCAGAGGTGGTTGTGTGTGTGTGAATTGGGTCGCGTATAATCGAGTGAATTGTTGGGGTTTCGATTGGTTGGTTCTCGGTTTGGCGTGGTCTTAGATGCGATTTTGTTTTTGGAGTAAGTTTTTTTTTAATATAGAATTGTTTCGATTGTGAATCAAATTAAAATTGAGTTAAATCTGATTTATTTTAACAGCCTAAGGTAACAAAACCTTAAGGGTACGTCTAGCATGATTCGTATAGAAAAGGGAATCAAAATAGTGATGTGATCCTTAAGACTTTCAACCATTCCCTCGAAAGGCTTATATCATCTAGGCGGGAAGACAAGCAACTGGTAAATTGTATGTTTTTTCTTTACTCCTAGAATTTTAGAAAATTTGAAGAACAAATATAAAAAAAAATGAAAAATAATATCTAAAATTTACTTAAAGAAGTGAAGTTAAAATAATTTTTTTATTACATAGAGCAGGGTTTCTTAAAGTGTGGTCCACGGACCCCTTAGGGGTCCGTGGCATGTCTATCAGGGGTCCGCAGTAGGTCAGTTAAATGTAATCATATTTATTAGGAAATTGTGTCGTAAACTTGACGAGACGCATCGTCGTCGTCGGGCGAATCGAATCGAATGTTAAACTAAATAGGTACATAAATAACAACAGAAAACAAAAAGGTAACTATATATATAAGCGAAACTAGCAATAAAAGATTTTTTTTATTTAAATAAGGTTTTTTATTATTTCCCTAAAATATTTTTTGAAAGGGGTCCGTGAAGTTGTTTAAATTGTGAAAGTGGTCCGTGACTGCAAAAAGTTTAAGAAACCCTGACATAGAGTGATATATTTTTCAAAAACACGTCGTATTTTTTTTAAATTCTAATTACCCATTCCCTCGTGTACAACGAAACGAACATCAAATTCCCTTTAACTTGGTTCATGCAGACGTATCAAGTTAGATCATATTTACGGCACGCCTGGACTTAGATCTCGAATAATATAACAAACCTCTAATAACAGTACTCGGGTGGTATCAGACAATTTTGTGCGCATACGTTCAGCTATCTAGACCCTTTCGATGTGTTCCAAGTTCGAAGGTGCCACTGAGTATGGAAAGTAGAGGAGAATGTTTTGAATAAATAAATAAAATTACTTAAGCAAAAATTTTGGTTCAAAATTATACGGAACTAACACGGTTATTGTAAATGGATTGAATTAAATTTCCTTTTTTTTTCTTTTTGATAGTCATGTAGTTTGAACTAGAAAGGCCTCCCGCTGTCCTTCGTCTACTGAGTGCCATGTATAGACAAAAATGGTGACTTTCCATTTCGTTATCATCAAGACTACAAATACGTCCGAGGACTTTTTAGCTGTAGGTAGCTACTTTTAAGGTCTATATATATGCATACATGCATAAATCACGTCCTTATCCCTTACGCGGTAGACAGAGCGGTAACAAGACCTAAAAGCCACGTATATCATGATTGTGGGCGTATAGCTATACGCCGCGGACGGGCGGAAAGCGGACTCAAAATAATTATGGTTGTGATATTATAATTCTGTAGAACGTTAATTAAATACCGGTAAAAGACCGACGTAGCTGCGACGTAGCGTAGTGATTGGCTGATAGCACATCGCACAGTGCAAGCCACTCAAGCCAGAAAGTAAAAAAATCAAAACACATCCTTGAGGATCACAGTAGCACACTAAAAATAGATTTTTTATTATTTTATTTTACACTAGCCTTTCTCATTGGACATCACGGGCATAACCTGTGACCTGAAACAAAAACAGTTTGAGTGCTTCTCCCCCTGCTGCTTTACTCCAGGGCCCGTGGCACAGCCGGCCTGCCCACGCGCACGAAAGGTCGGCGATGAGTCGCACGCTCCGTAATAACCTGCTAGTGTTCCAGCGAACAAAGTTCGAGCAGCATTATACGCGTGTCTCACTCCAGCAGCACGTCAGTTCAGTCTTTTAAAATTGTTCCAGAATATTCCATACATACATACATACATACCGTCACGCCTTTTTCCCACAGGAGTAGGCAGAGACTACATCGTTCCACTTACTAGAATATTTCATACACAGACAGAGCCTAAGGTAACAGATACCTACCGGCCACATATAGCAAGATTGTGGGCGTATAGGTGAAAAATGAAATCAAAATAGTGATGGGTTGCTAGCCTCGTCGCCTATGGCATGATTGCTATAATTTTCGCCCATTCCCTCGATGGGCTTTTACCATCTGCGCGGATAGAGAATCAACTGGTACATTCTATGTTTTTTCTTTGCTCCCAGACCAGCATGGAAGAATAAAATATTTCAGGCGGTGGTTAAGTTATTTGACTAAATAATAGCCCTGAGTTTTTGAAGTAAAAACTTCTTTAGCGTTGTGCACTTTTTGGGATAGGTAATAGTAGATTAATGCCGAGACCTGGAAAATAGGCAATTGCTGGATGAGTGACTTGTTTTAAAAACACGAAACGCAGGTGAGCGTTTTTTTGAAGTTACGAATCCAGCAATTGCTTTTCCAGCTGAGGCAGATGTAATGTTTTTCTCAAGCATTGAGAGGAAATTAAAATAATTTTTGCACTAAACTACAACAACTTTGGTGGTTTTCACGATCCCGCGTTTTTTCTAAAGTTTTTTTTTATTATCTGTCACCGTAAGCTATTTGAGACATTGATAAAAACGTTAGACTCGAACAAAACGCGCACTCCTCGGGGAGCATGGATGGATTTTATGTTCACAATGCCTAAAAAGCAAAATTAATTTGAAGGTTTATATCTAAAACGCAATAACACTAAGAATAAATATATAGCAAAATGTCTAAAATCAATACCTGAAGAACTGTTTTCCAAAACAGCATTTTGCCTTTACTACTTCAAAGGGAAAATTTTACTAACCTCACCTACAACTCGTTGTATAGAATTATCTGTCAGCTATCGGACCTAAGACTGTCAGATACCACGAACGCATATGCGCAATTAATTCCAAACACGACAGCGCCAATGGGTGAAAGACAAAAACGCATATATGCGTTCCCGGCATTGACCTTTCCCGCACCAATGTAACGGTCCCACACACTTTCGTACTCATTTGCCTAAACTGCGCATAAATTTTAGTTTTACTATCCCCGCAGCTAACACCCCCACTTAGGCGCACTAAAAAGCGAGACCATTTCATGTTACGAGCCCTCATTCTGAGATATATCGACTTTTGTCGTAGAATTTTAGTTGCTTGAAGTCATACAGCCTGAATAGAAAAGAAGGGGCATGTAATTGGCATTGTTCATTTCTAGCAACTAATTTGAATATTATGCTTTTACGTAGCTTTGTTAATTAATAATAAATATTTTTTCGCTGTTTGATAATTTGTGAATTTAGACAGAATCCCAATCGCCTTCGTTCGGCTGGCTATAAAAAAAACGGCTTTGTCTATGGTTTTGTTAGATTTGACAGTGACACGTGACAGTTGCCATAGCCAAACTTTTTTTTTCATTTTTGTGGCAAACATTCGATGCTGGATTCTGTCGTTCGGTCAAACAAAACAAAGGTTCAAAGTACTTTTACAAAAATATCTGCAATCATAAAGTATTTTTGAAATCGGACAAGATAAATCGGATAATTGATGGTTTTCCTCGAAATGGTTTTCGAATTGGAGCATACTAAAAAAAATGAACAATGCCAATTCATATCTCAGCATAAAAATGTGAAATGATAGCCAAGTTCAATAATTAAAATATGCATTGTTATTGACTTCGCCGACAAAAGAATTGACATGCTTTTTTTTATATAACAGGGGGCAAACGAGCAGACGGGTCACCTGATGGAAAGTAATCACCATCGCCCAGGGACACCTGCAAGACTCGGATTGCTGCCTGCGGCTTAATTCCACTACCGTACTTCGCGGAACCGTCTGCCCTTTCATTCTCAACATCTTGATGGTTGGTAGTCAAATACAGTGCGTTTTAAACGCAATTTCTTTCCTCATACGACAAATATCTGGAACCAACTTCCTGCTGCAACATTCCCTGAGCGGTACAATTTAGGGATCTTTAAAAAGCGAGCCTTTCTGTTCTTGAAATGGCCGGCAACGCACCTGTGATGTTTTAAGATATACGCTTCTTATCTAACTTTAACATAAATAATTATCAATTTTCTGTTTATTAAGATAATTTGAGCAAACCTAGCTGGATGCCAAATATCAAGTTCCTAGGTCGAGTTTTCTTGATAAATATTTTACTATAGTGCATTGGGGTAAACTCGAAATTGGGAGGATTTTGAAACTCGTGGATATTCCATGAAGGCAAACGAGCAAGTAGGTCACCTGATGGTAAGTGATCACCACTGCCCATAGACACCCGCAACCCCGGAGGGATTGCAGATGCGTTGCCAACCTAGAGGATTAAGATGAAATGCCTCTTGTGCCCGTAATTTCCCCGGCTGTCTTAATCTCCGCACCGGAACACAGCAGTGCAAGCACTGCTACTTAGCGGCAGGATTAGCGAGTAAGAACGGTAAGAACCATAAACGGGAAACAATTAGGTACGTAGTCTGGCAACGCTTACCTAGGAGCTCCAATGTCTTTGGCGTCTAGATAAGCATTGCCAGATTATGGAATTGTTTCCCGTTTAGTGGATATCCAGGATTATCGAAATTCCCCCAAATTCGATTTTACCCCGACACCTTAAATAAGTTGCAAGTTAAATATAAAAAGGCTTGTAAAAAACAAACACTTATAAATTTACTTCCATGCTGGTCTGGGAGCAAAGAAAAAACATAGAATGTACCAGTTGCTTCTTTTCCCGGGCAGATGGTAAAAGCCCATAATCATAAAATCATAGGAATCATATAATAGGCGATGCGGCTAGCAACCCATTACTATTTTGATTCCATATTCCATCTATACCTAGCCCCACAATCTTGCTAAACGTGGCCTGTAGGTCATGTCACCTTAGGCCCTGTCTATTCCGTAAGGGGTAAAGACGTATATTGTACAAATTTCGATGGATTGTTACGGACTAAACATATCAAAATCACAGGCATCCTGTTGGTAATCTTTAACCTTTTAAACACTAGATTGCGATCGCGCAACGTGGTAAATAATACTTATTCGCAAGTTGAATAGAAGGACGGGAATTCCTTCAAATGTTTGTATCAGTTATAAGGGTGTGGCACAAAATACAAGCGATAACGTGTGTTTTCTTTCAACATGAAACTACCGTGAGACTTAATCATCATTACACATAAACGGATAACTCACGTATAAAAAGTCGAGTGATGCAGTGTTCGTGTCGCTGCCGCCGGGGCGAGCGCTCTTGGAAAAAGGACTACGAAATAGTCCGAAACATGTCGAGCATCACTCGACTTTTTTTATACGTGAGTTATCCGTTTATGTGTAATGACGATGACGTGTGTGTTTGAATTATAATACAATTGAACTGATAATTTAATAAACTGGTAATTCATTAGCCATTTTACAAAATTACATTGTTACACACTTACGTACCTACACAAACCACATCTTTATCCCTTACGGGTAGACAGAGCCCAGGGAAACCAGACACAAAGGCCAATGTGTTGCTGGCCTCATCGCTTAAAACATGATTCCTAAGATTTTCACCCATACCCTCGATGGGCTTTTACTATCTGCGCGAGAAGAGAAGCACTGGTATGTTCTGTGTTTTTTCTTTCCTCGCTGACCAGCGTGGATGTTTTTAATTATTAGTTACTTAAAACAGACTAGTTACTTAAAACAGACTAAACATAACATTAATCTATATTTTACTGCGTACGAAACAGACGCATCTTTTTAAAAACTTCCGTATGAGATACAAATATAAGTCGTTTTTTTTTTAAATTTATTTAGGCAACAAACAGTCACATAGTTGAACATTGTATTAATACATAATAAGGTGTCGACCCGGAGTGCCATAACAATAATAACGTGAACGTCGGTAAACTGGAACGGTAGATGCAGTAGATGGCATTGCGCTTGAATCAGAAACAGGTACAATACTCAATAAATAATTAAACTTAAACATGGTTATACAAACAAAAAATGGAAAATTGTAAAGAAGTGCGTGCAATTTCTAAGCATTTAAGTGACAAATAACACGGTTCTTAAAACTAAGACAGTTTCTGTGAGCAAGAATATCAATGTGAGATAATTCTGTATTATAATACTTTAGACAACGGCTGAAATAAGACTTAGCATAGTACTTAGTGCAAGAGAAAGGAACTAAAAACATTTTTTCATGCCGTGCATTACATGACACTACGTGATATGGCATTACGTGATATCTACATTTACATATAGCGAGAATTTTGCTTTCCGATTTAAAAATATTTTAAGGTATTTCCATTCGAAATTGTTTCTTAATTTCTATTAAGACACAGCTAATAAAAGTGTACATTTGGAGCATAGCACCATATAGCTGCAAAACGTGAACTATGATGAAAGAGGATAGAAAACGTCTGGAAGCGTTTGTTGTGTTGGCGGCGGATATAGAGGATTACCTGAACGCAGAAAGTGACAAATGAAGTAGCGCTAGACCGAGTGAATGAAAAGCGGTGCCTGTCGAATGAGACGCTTGGCAGTTGTTTAATTTGAAGCGTCAATCGCTTTTAACTCTCTTCTTGGACCACAACCGGCGCATGAGCAAACAGACAAACAAAACAAAATGGCGTGCAGGGAACCGTGCGCGATGAATGGAACATCGCCCATTCACGGGAATCGAACCCTGATACCATCCTTACTAGGAGCTGGGACACGAAATGCCTATCTTTGAGGAGTTTTGTGTTTCATTGTTTCTCTTTTTTTCACTTCTCATGCTTAAAAGTTCGTATTTGTGGTGGATGTGGGCTGAAAAAAATCGTTTTATGCTCTAGGACGTAAAGTATTGTTTGTAGGTCCAAGGCAATCGATGCAAACAGCCACGTACAAAATAACCAGTGAAAAATATTCTTATAGTGTTGTTAAGCGTAAAAGCTGATAATTACTGAACCAATTCTGTTATTTTTTTTATAGTTGCTCCTAAAAAAAAAGAATAATTTTAATCCAAAATTAAAAAGCTAGTAAATAATCATTATCAGACACTAAAATACTTCAAGTTTATTTCGCAAATGAGCGTTGTCCAAAAAAAAAGTCTGCAAAATCATTTTTTCCGGAATTTATCAAGAAAAATGCGTCCCAAAACTTTCATTCCAGTTCGTCACTTTTTTGTTCAACGGTTTTTTTTTTGTATGGAACGTAACGTGCAGGAGAAAAAATTCCATAGTAAAATCAGGGAAGAGTTTGTATGAGAAACCCAAAATAGTAATTCTCGAAAAAAATATATACCTACACAAATCACGACTATATCCCTAACGGGGTAGACAGAGCCTGAGGTAACAAAACCTAAAGGCCACGTTAGCATGATTGTAGGCGAATAGGTGATAAAAGGAATCGATATAGTGATGGGTTGCTAGCCGCATCGCCTATAAATATAGATAGACTTTTTTATGGAAAACGCTCAAATAGGCCGCTAAAGGCTCTTTTTAAATCTTTTCAAAAACTACCAACGTTTTTGAATATACCATCATTCTAAAGAAGAAACTACTTTGCCCACTGCAACGCTAAAAACTTGTAGAGTCATCATTAAAAAGTGTACACAATTTTAAAAATTTTCCTTACACATTTCCAAAATGTATGTGTTTATACTGACTACACGGTCGTAGAACCTTGTAATCGTACGATATCGTTACGGATTGATCGCCTGTACATTGTTGTTGCGCACACGCAGAATTGATGGCGGCTCGGGCCACGCACTTTGTCGCACTCTAAGTCTGGTTACGCGGTTCTTATAAATAGGCTTAACAGAGCTACGGTCGGTTTATATGGAGCTTCATTTCATTATTTATTTTGTTAAGAAGTCACTTGTTACCATGACGTTTTGCGGGTGGTAGGGCCTTGTGCAAGGTCCGTCCAGATCGCTACCACCAATCGCTAATCCTGCCGCTAAGTAGCAGTGCTTGCACTGCTGTGTTCCGGTGTGGAGAGTAAGACAGCCGGGGAAATTACGGGCACAAGAGGCATTTCATCTTAGTTCTCTAGGTTGGCAACGCATCTGCAATCCCTCCGGAGTTGCGGGTGTCTATGGGCAGTAGTGGTGATCACTTACCATCAGGTGACCCACTTGCTCGTTGCCTTCCTATTCATATAAAAAAAAACGTCGTTTAGTTCATTCGCTGTGAGATCCATATTGACAGCTAAAACTGGAACTGTGTCGAATTTGAGTCGCATTAAGATTTCATGGTAAGGTCCCAGGTAAGTTGGGCCCTTAGAACCCATGGAGCCGTAGAAAGATAAGATAAAAAATATATCAGCGAATTTTTCCTCTATGCGGGTGGTAGGGCCTTGTGCAAGGTCCGTCCAGATCGCTACCACCATCTTACTCGCTAATCCTGCCGCTAAGTAGCAGTGCTTCCACTGCTGTGTTCCGGTACGGAGAGTAAGACAGCCGGGGAAATTACGCGCACAAGAGGCATTTCATCTTAATCCTCTAGGTTGGCAACGCATCTGCAATCCCTCCGGGGTTGCGGGTGTCTATGGGCAGTGGTGATCACTTACCATCAGGTGACCCACTTGCTCGTTTGCCTTCCTATTCACATAAAAAAAAAAAAAATGTAGAAACATAGCTAGAGCTCAAGCGCTGCTGCTTGGTAGGATTAGCTACTAAATTTACGCTACTCTTCTACTGGGGGTTAGTAGAAGTATAGCGTTTATCAGTAGCGCAAACAGCATGGCAGCCCAATGTAACGTTTCAAAAAAAGGCTGATTCTCTAGAGGGGCAGCAGTTTAACATTTTTTACCCATCCCAAAAAGTGCACAACACCACTAAAGAAGGTTTTTCACTTAAAAATCGCTGTCCAAAGAGAATGCTGCCAGCATCTATGGTACTATGCCACGGGGGCCCCTCCATTTTTAATTATTTTATTTTTGGATGAGTTTTTGTTTAGTTTTTAATTTAATCATAGTTTAATTTGTTTATAATTCCCCTTTTGTATTTTTTTCATTAATAAATCCTTCTTCAAAATACAACATACCTACGTACATAATATACCGTCACACTTCTTCCCAATAGGGGTAGGCAGAAACTACTTTATTCCACTTGTGACATACCACTTTCGCGTCCTCCACATTCATCAATCTCCTCATACATGCTCACCTGTTTTGAAAACGTCCCCATTTGGTCACGAAACGTCTAAACCTTCCTTACCCATTCACTCTCCATGTAAATCTAGTTTCATATAAAAACCAATCCGTACAAAATTTCTTCAGCAATAAAAATCACCTAAAGCAAGCTGAAGTGGCAGTGGGCCGGCCATATCTCGCGAAGAACCAACAACCGCTGGGGTAAACGTGTTCTTGAGTGGAGACCGCGACTCGGCAAACGTAGTGTAGGACGCCCTCCGGCCAGGTGGGATGACGATCTGCGAAAGACTGCAGGCTACTGGATGCGTCAAGCTGAAGACAGGGCGCTATGGCGCTCATTAGGAGAGGCCTATGTCCAGCAGTGGACTAACATAGGCTGATGATGATGGTGATGATGAATAAAAATCACCACTGTCCCATGTAACCGCTCGCTTGAGTGTAATAGCGCGCGATACGTCACCCGATGACGATAAGACCACCGCGTGCGCAGCGAGCGATAAACGTTGCGCGGGATATATCGCCGCCTGCGCAGGATCGTGCGATAACGCGTTTTTTGAAGTAAAAGATAAAGGATTGAATACTTTGAATGGAAAAAGACCAAAGACAAGTTGATGGGTCTTTACCAGCTAGAGGAAATTACGTACTGTGGAAATAATCATTGAATTTTCAGTAAAACAGAGTTTAATCCAATGAAAAAAAAACGGATAATTTTACGTGATAATGTCATAATCATAAAGAAACTCTCTATCTCTTGTTCCGCGCTCTCGCTTGCACACTGACGTCACGCGGAACGTAACGCAATGAGTCATGCTTTTTCGTGAGTGCAGCCGCCGTTCATCGATTTATTAGATTAGACAATATCACGTCAACAAGTTTGCCGAAAACGTTTTTTGGCTGTGGGAAGGCTTATTCATATTTAATAACCGATTAATGTTAAAATAAATTAAATCTAATCAAGTTTATAATGTAAACAAACACGATTCACAATCATTTATGGAAAAATTATAATAATTTTCTTCGCCTAAGTTTGTTTGAAACGCCATATTAAATTATTAGAATGTTCCGGATGGGTACCTACTTTAAATGTTTTCTTTGAAATTCTGTTGACACTTTTATCGAATTATGATAATTTTATGAAAATCCGAACGCGTTTATTTCCGTATTAGAAAATAATCTCGATCTATGTTATGTTTTTTCACACGTATACTAGCGGTATTAAGAATAACTGACATTTCATATATTTTTAAGGGCTTATAAAATATGAAAATGAGGTTATAAAAATGCGGTTTTTTTTCTCAGCTTCCAGTTTTTTTGGTTGTTTTTGCGTAAAATAAAAAAATACCGATTGTCATTTTTCATCTTGTGGCTTACATTAAGAAAGGTTTGGGAGCTATTATATTAAAAAAAAAAAGTTGATTTATATGGTGGTGAAGTTTTTAAAAAAAGTTTGTGATAATTGTGTATAATTTTCAAGGTTTTTTTTCTTACTTTTTTCTTCTTAATCTTTTGTTTCTGCAGCAATATTCAGAGGCAATATTTGCTAGCAATCGACACGCGCGTGTAATTGCGGCGCACGCGCACGGTTTCTGTGTTCCTATGAATGCTGCGGGACACGGCGCCGTGGGAACTTGCTGGCTCCGGACTTGTTCCAGGAACATGTTCAGTCAAAACTAATTCTACGATATGTTGTTCAAAAATCAAGTGTAGATTGATAAAAAGTAATATTTAAATATAAATTATTTTATTATTACACATAAACGGATAACTCACGTATAAAAAGTCGAGTGAAGTGAGTCGGTCGTGTGTGAAAGTTTTTCATTCCGCGGAAAGTACGTGAAGCCATTGAAATAAGTCGGTATCCCAATGTCAACCGGGATAGTGGATGGTCGGTGCCCCCGAGTTGGAAAACTGTTTTAAATATTGACCAAACGGTGAGTGTGAGCGAACCTTTACGGAGTGACGTGATCAGTGTTGTGTGCTGCCCTACATTTGACAGTAATAAAAATGACGGTGAAAACGAGGGTAGTTGTGCGCCGCTGTCAGTTGCGTCGAGCAGCCGCGCGAACAGAGCGCTGGCGCGCAGTGTTCGTTTCGCTGCCGCCGGGGCGAGCGCTCCAGGAAGAAGGACTACGGAATAGTCCGAAACATGTCGAGCATCACTCGACTTTTTATACGTGAGTTATCCGTTTATGTGTAATAATGATTAAGTCTCACGGTAGTTTCATGTATAAATTATTTTCTTTAAAAAAAATTAGGATTACATTCAATGTTAGTTGAAAAATCGTACCTACTAAAATAAAATTGTATGTCAAGAAAAAAAAATCTAAACAACACTCTAAATTAGAGCACCTAGAAAAATCCGAAAAGTAAAACTATGGCCTGGAATGACGAGGATCCGGGTTCGATTCCCGGCCATAGCTTTTCTTTTTCGGGTTTTTGTATGTCTTCTAATTTTCAGTGTCGCTTAGAAATTTAATTTCTAACGGTAAAATCGTAAAAGGAAACATAAAAATCAAGAAGTAGGTAAAATTGGTATTGGTATTGGTATTGGGTGGTAGGGCCTTGTGCAAGGTCCGTCCGGATCGCTACCACCATCTTACTCGCTAATCCTGCCGCTAAGTAGCAGTGCTTGCACTGCTGTGTTCCGGTGTGGAGAGTAAGACAGCCGGGGAAATTACGGGCACAAGAGGCATTTCATCTTAGTCCTCTAGGTTGGCAACGCATCTGCAATCCCTCCGGGGTTGCGGGTGTCTATAGGCAGTGGTTGTCACTTACCATCAGGTGACCCACTTGCTCGTTTGCCTTCCTATTCATATAAAAAAAAAAAAAAAATATCTTGATTCATTTCGAGATCAAGATAATTCTAATTTCGAAATTAAAAAGAGTAATCATAAAAGAAGTAGGTATTTTAAAGTGTCAATGAAAATGTAATAATGTTTTTTATACTAGTATGTGAGCTCAGCACATGCTCGTACTTATGTTGTTTTTTTTTTTTAAAAACGTTAGATTTAAATTTAGATATCATAATGTCTAAAGTGCCAAGTTTTAAGTTATGTTAGCGTTGATGTCTTTCATACTGCAATTTCGCTAGGTCAAATAAAGGTTGACTTGTTTCATACATTCTAAGATTTTTCTTTTGCTTCTTACGCTCTTTTTGGGGTTCGTAACTAAGCTTAGATTAACAGAAGTTCTTTTTTTATTGGGACAAGTTCGTATCTGAGCGCGTTGAAGTCTTTAATATGGGAATCCATCAAGGTCAAACGAAGGTCTTTTCATTTTTTTTTAAATACCATGCTGGTCTGGGAGTAAAGACAAAACAAAGAATGTACCAGTTTCTTCTCTTCCCGCGCAAATGGTAAAAACCCATTGAGGGAATGGGCGAAAATCATAGGAATCATGTTATAGGCGATGCGGCTAGCAACCCATCACTATTTTTATTCCACTTTCCACCTCTACGCCCTCAGTGTCTTGCTAAACGTGGCCTGTAGATCTTACCTAAGGCTCTGTCTACCCCGTAAGGGATAAAGACGTGATTTGTGTGTGTGTAATAAGATATTCTAAACCAATACATTGTTTTGCCAAACGTTGATACGGTAACACGCAATTATATCCACGCGAGTGCAGCCGCGCGGTTGCGCTAGTAAAATAATATGATATTGGTTTAATAGGGCGTCGTGAGTTGGTCCTGGGACTAGCACGACAGACAAGGACGGCTGCAGAGTGAGCGGCTTAACCGCTTTAAGAAATTACTTTGAAACCTACTTCCTACATAACATAAATAAATCACGTCTTTATCCCTTACTGGGTAGACAGAGCCTAAGGTAACAAGACCTAAACGCCACGTTTAGCATGACTGTGGGCGTATAGGTGGAAAGGGGAATCAAAATAGTGATGGGTTGCTAGCATCGCCTATAACATTATTCCTATGCCCATTATTACTCGATGGGCTTTTAGCATCTGCGCGGGTAGAGAAGCAACTGGTACATTCTATGTTTTCTACTTCTTACTAATATTGTAATTGTAAACGCGAAAGTTTGTAAGTATGGATGGATGGATGTTTGTTACTCTTTCACGTAAAAAGTACTAAATGGATTTGGATACATTTTGGAATAGATAGCTGATACCCTAGATTAACACATAGGCTATTCTTTATCCCAGAAAATTGAATAGTTCCTGCGGGATAGCGCGAAACAATTTTTTTGCAGACGAAGTCGCGTGCAGCAACTAGTTTAATAATAATGAAGTAGTATTTTTGGCTCTTAAAGCATAGAATGTACCAGCTGCTTCTCTTCCCGTGCAGATGGTAAAAGTGCATCGAGAGAAAATTGAGTGAGCGAAAATCTAAGGAATCATGTTACAGGCGATGCGGCTAGCAACCCATCATTGTTTTGATTCCGCTTTCCACCTATACGCCAAGAATCATGCTAAACTTGGCTTTTTGGTCTTGTTACCTTGGGCTCTGTCTACTCCGTAATAAAGAAATAAAGACGTGATATTTTATATGTATGTATGTTTATGTATGTAGATACTGGCTACTAGAAATGTACTGTTCCAGCTATTATACCCTTAGCTTGGCATTGGGGGCATATAGATGGCAAAAATGGAATCAAAATAGTGATGGGTTGCTAACCGCATCAACTATAATAATGTTTTTTTTTATATACAAGAGGGGGCAAACAATTCCTATAATTTTCGCCCATTCCCCGGGCTTTTGGTATCAGCGTGGGGAGAAGCGACTGGTACATTCTATGTTTTTTCTTTGCTCCCAGACCAGCATGGAAGTATCAATAAAATTTAAATTCGAGTTAGTCTAAGTTATTGGAAAACGCTCGTTTCAAACGCCGCGTTTGCGAGGCGCCTAACTCCATCAAACTTGCCATTCCCCGCGGTATCGGACGGAAATGCGACATGAACGCGGTTCGTGGAACTTCGCGTCTGGAACAAAGATTAGTTAAGTTGCAGAAGGGCCAAGCAACATAATGGATCGTTTAGTTTTACATTTTTGGCTAAATGCTGGCTAGAATTTAAAAAATAATACAATGATTCATGGATCTGCTAATAACCTTCAGAAAAATTATACCATGTCAGACATAAGCCAGTCAAATAATAAAAAATAGAAACAATAATTAAATGAAAAATAAATTAAAAAATATGGTTATTATGATCAATTTTGTCCTGTCGATATTTTCATGTATTTTATGTAGATATCATTAAATATACCTGCCTACATTTGCTTGTTAACTTACAAAAACATTTCATACATACAAAAATACAATGCCCACTACGAAGCCACTAGCCCAGTTAGTTGCTAACAGCATTCTGAGTTGTCTACTATATTATACTTAATACATGAAAATGTTCATATAGTTTTTAAGATTGTCATTGTACGAAATAAAAACAACTTATTGGGGTTGGCCAGCGCCAGCGTCTTGGGAAACTGCCGCAGCCAGTAGCGTCAGACGGGGTTTCTTTCTGTTTTTTTGTAATTTTTTATTTGTAAATATAAGTTTTACAGACAAACATGCCTAAATAAATCACATCTACATCCCTTACGGGGTAGACAGAGCCTTACAGAGAGCCTTAGAGAGTTTTCAGTTACCTAATAATTAGTTTTTAGTATAATATTAGGTTTTTGGATTAGATTGTTTAATTAACGTTCCTTGTAGTAAATAAATAACTGTCGAAACATGTAATTTAAAAATTATGATCAAACTGTGTAAGTAATGCTTGTATACAATAAGGAATAAATAATCGATGAAGAACGGAAACAGTTTCCAATATGTCCACTCTGCTCACAATTATTTGGCATAATCTTTGGCACAGACTCATGAATGTTTTAATGTGGCCAGCTTCACGCTGCCGGTGATAATTTATTTGGATGGCAGCAGAACGTGGATCGGATCTTATTTGAAATTTAAAAATGTTGCCAGTTCACGGGGTTGCGGTGGAGTTCGGATTTATTTCAAAATCCTACTACTTTTGTGCTAGCAAGTACACTCTCAACAAAGTATTCTCTGCGCACCCTTAGCGGGAAAGAGGCGTGACAATATGTATGTGTTCTAATTTACAGTGTTGTTTAAAAATTTAATTTCTAACCGTAAAAGTAAACATTCTTGATTCATTTTGATAGTACCTATTATTTGAAAAAAAGGCCGTGGCAGCCTAGTGGTTTGACCTGTGGCCTCTCAAGCAGAGCGTCGTGGGTTCAAATCCCGGGCGCGCTCCTCTGAGTTTTTCGGAATTTATGTGCGAAAATTACACTTGAAATTTGCCATGAGCTTTTCGGTGAAGGAAAACATCGTGAGGAAACCTTGCACACATCTGCGAGGAAATTCAATGGTGTGTGTTAAGTTCCCAATCCGCACTGGGCGCGCGTGGGAACTATAGCCCAAACCCTCCAATACACGGAGGAGGCCTATGCCATGAGGCACGCCGAATTACGCGACAATTTAATAATAAAACAACAACAACAAAAAAAAAATGAAATTGTAGCGAATTCGGAATAAAAAGGCTATATTATTATTATTATGTTATTTGAAAAACAGAAAGAAAGAAAATACATTTATTTGACGCATAAAACAACAACAGCCCCAACTAAAAATAAACAAAACAAAAAAAAGGAAAAATAACAATTAGTGTGTCGCTGTCCAACAACAAAAAGGTTGCAGCTCAGCATAATGCTGCGACGGGATAATGCTGGTGGGAACAGCGCCTTCTCTCGTCCCTGGTGAGCAGTAGATGTTCCACGGGAGTTTCTAATTGCGTCGTACAGACACATCATTCAAACAGATGACGCTTGGCGACAAAAAGATTCATAGTAACAAAGGTTACGTGACAGCGTATAGCACGCGTCACGGAATGGCGAGGATCCGGGTTCGATTCCCAGCCATAGATTACTTTTCGGATTTTTCTGTTCTAATTTTCAGTTTCGTTTAGAAATTTTGTATGTATGTATGTCAAATCACTGGGCTACTATATAAGTCATAAGTCATAAGTAACGTGACCATTTCTTTATTTTGTCAGACCGGGACACATCTGCGGAAATATATAATAAAAAAAAGTTTTTAGTGTTTTACAAGTTTAGTATTTTACTATAGAAGATAGAATAACACAAAATAATTAAAGCTCTAAACACAAAATAGTTAAGTTGGCACGACTTACTAACTAAGCTCCCAGTAGTGGCGTGACTTCTAAGTCGTATTTTTGTATTTGTCGACTGAACAATAAAATTTTTTTTTTAATATCGGGTCTTGTTTTTAGATACGTGTAAGTATAATTTCAAACCGTCGTTGGGTCTGCTTGCAAAACCGGGACGAAGTTGGCTTCGCTGGGGACACCGGGACAGACTGCCTGAAACCGGGACTGTCCCGCCCAAACCGGGACGTATGGTCACGTTAGTCATAAGTCATAAGTCATTTACCATTCATTCGTCATTTATTCGTCGCTTTCATGTGTGTAAGCGCATTGTGACTGCTTGTTTAAACTATAGCTTTGAAAAAACCATTCCTTCCATGTTGGTCTGGGAGCAAAGAAAAAAACATAGAATGTACCAGTTGCTTCTCTTCCCGCGCAGATGGTAAAAGGCCATCGAGGGTTTGGGCGAAAATCCTACATACACACATACACATACACAAATTACGTCTTTATCCCTTACGGGGTAGACAGAGCCTAAGGTAACAAACTACAGGCTACATATAGCAAGATTGTGGGCGTATAGGTGAAAAATTAAATCAAAATAGTGATGGGTTCCTAGAAATCATGTTATAGGCGATGCGGCTAACATCACTATTTTGATTCCATTTTCCATACGCCCATGATCTTGCTAAACGTGGCCCGTTGTCACCTTGGGCTCTGTCTACCCCGTGATAAAGAAGTGATTTGTGTATGTTGTTCGACAAAACCGTTAATGTGAAAAATCAAACGTTTGTCACTAATCGTGTGAACTTCCAATTTTTTTCTTTTTTTTAAATTAACCAGGTGTCAAAAAGGAAGTTGTGTGACCCGTTACCGGCTTCCGGCTGTTCACACCGTAGATTGTGATGGCTTTATAATATATAGTTTGACGTGATGATACCATTATATGTATCGAAATTGTGGGAGCGGGTTTGTTGTACTTTTTTTTTTGGTAAATTGGTCGATGGCCGTGGGATTGATTGTGGAAACGGTTTTTTAGCTTTTGCCTGTCTGTTTCGGATTAACGTTAGTCTTTGATGATTACGGATGGAGCTGCTTTTTGGTGGTGATTTTTGTATCAGTGCAGTGCTAGCGTAGCTTTTGGGTTTTGTTACCATGAGCTATGTCTACCACGTAAGGGATTAATACGTGATTTGTTTGTGTGTAGTGGTACTCTACATACTTACATATAGTTTACCTCTTTATAAAATTAGTGTAGAAGTTTAAGTGAAACTTTATTCTGAAATACATACATAAGTCAAATCACGTATTTATCCTTCACGAGGTAGACAGAGCAATTCTGAAATATCTTTGATAGATTAAAAAGTTCGTCACAGTAGAGCCTTTAAAAAAAAACTGTAACCCTTATACTTTCCAAAATAATTCAGTAATTTATTTTATTCTTGTACAAAAAAATGACTCCAAATTTAAATTTATTTTATTTTGCAAACTATAATTAAAAAAATATATTCAATACAATGTAGAGAAACTATACGTAAATCTGAACAGCCAGTGATCTAAGTATTAAAACTGCATGGATGCGCGCGCGCAGACGGCTGACATAGATCCGTATCCTGCGCACGAGGGGCATGCAGGACTTTGTGAGGATACGAGGTCTTGTAAAATCGGGAAAATATTATTTATTTTTTAATTTTTATTTTTTAAATTTTAAATTTGAAAAAAAGAACATTTTATATTTAGAAAAATACAGTTTTGTTCTATGCAAATTGGCTGCCATTGTCTCTATTTCTGGCCAGGATGCACTTGTTATAGTCAAAGATGAGAGTACCGGCTCTTTAAGACTACAATATACTCGTAGGTATCTTTACTGTATCAGCTAATTACAACTATTGGTTTCATCTGCTCTTTCCATCAGTTCCACTTGCGCCTCGTTTGTCCCCTTTTATATTTAAAAAAAAACAAAAAAAAAACGAAAAAAAAATACTTAACAAAAAAAAATTGAAAAACTGTTTTATTTTTTCATACAGATCCACATTAGTCTAGCAAGGGTTGCGTGGGCGGCGCGGGCGCATCGCCGCGATAGCATTGTCATGGGACAGTGGGCCATATCCGGTCGCTATCAGCTCTACTCATACGTTGAAGCTAGCTTCTGTGAAGCTACCTCGAAGAGTTTAAATTTAAAAAAAAATTAGAATTAACTTAGATTATACTTTTATTGATACTTTGAAACATCACAAATAATAGGATGGGGTGAATACGATCACCGTCCAAGATTGTCTGAGGCACGTCTCTTTGTTCTTAAAAAAAAAATTAACGTCAGATCGAACGTTCGTTCGATTTTTAAACCTCGAGACTAGCCTCTTACCAGCCAGCCAGATGAAATATCCTTCTTACTGTTTTTTTTTAATATTATCCAATTCGCAATTCAATTAGATTCAAAA
The DNA here is from genome assembly GCA_949127965.1 of Pandemis corylana. NCBI lineage: Eukaryota > Metazoa > Arthropoda > Insecta > Lepidoptera > Tortricidae > Pandemis > Pandemis corylana. The sequence continues at coordinate 13,755,968 of OX421863.1, forward strand.
AACTACAATTTACATGGAACCACTTTTACGCAACTAATAATAAGAGAAATAAAATAGGATATTAAAAAAAAATTGGATTGTCGTCATTAAAAAAAAAAACTAATCACAAATTTCCATACCTTCAGCGAACATACAAAAATACATACATGCATATATCACGTCTTTATCCCTTACGGAGTAGACAGAGCCTAAGGTAACAAAACCTTAAGGCCGCGTTCGGCATGATTAAGGGCGTATAGCTGGAAAGGGAAATCAAAATAGTGATGGGTTGCTAGCCGCATCGCCAATAACATGATTCCCTAAGACTTTCGACCATTCCCTCAATAGACTTTTACCATCTGTGCGGGAAGAGAAGCAACTGGTAAATTCTATGTTTTTTCTTTACTCCCAGAACAGCATGAAAAACACATACTCACTCACGTTAATAGAACCTCTTCGTTTGAAGTATGTTAAAACTAAGATATGTAGCTTACAGCCAGCGTGGGTGCTATACCGGCGCAAGCGCAGCCGTCGCTGTGAATCTGCGCCGATTGCTATCTTGAACAACGATATTACAACGTTTCAAGTAAACTAGTAAAGGCAAGTAGAAAAAATATTTGAACCAATACTTGCATTACTTTTTCAAGGTGTTACAGGAAAAATATTTGAATTGAATAATTACGAAAAACCACTACAGATGAACAAAAAAAATCATATAAATTTATAAAAGAACTATAATTTCTTCCATTTTGATCTGGGAGTATAGAAAAAACAGAATTTACCAGTTGCTTCTCTTGCTTCTTCCTTCTCTTTCTTCTTTTTTCTTCTTTTTGCGGGTGGTAAGGCCTTGTGCAAGGTCCGTCCGGATCGCTACCACCATCTTACTCCCTAATCCTGCCGCTAAGTAGCAGTGCTTGCACTGCTGTGTTCCGGTGTGGTGAGTAAGACAGCCGGGGAAATTACGGGCACACGAGGCATTGCATCTTAGTCCTCTAGGTTGGCAACGCATCTGCAATCCCTCCGGGGTTGCGGGTGTCTATGGGCAGTGGTGATCACTTACCATCAGGTGACCCACTTGCTCGTTTGCCTTCCTCTTCATATAAAAAAAAATTGTAAAAGCCCATCGAGGCAATGGGCGAAAGTCCTAGGAGTCATGTTATAGGCGATGCGGATAGCAACCTATCACTATTTTGATTTTGACGTGATATACATATGTATGTATAAAAGAACAAAAACGCTGGCAGCATTTCATTACTGTATCGAAATTCTTTTATTTAATGTGTGAAAAAGCTGCTAGCTATTGCCTCCAGTAGTAGTGACCTTTATTACAAGTCCTAAAAACCAAAATTACTTTGAAGAAGCACAATAAATTTTTATTCTATGTGACGTACTTCTAACCTAAGAACCTACTAAAGAATATACACACAGACACATCACGTCACACCTCTTTCCCATAAAGGTTCCCATTTCGGCTTTAGTGTACTCTTGATTTGACCTTTCGTCAAATCGTCCCCAATTTGGGCACGGAACTAGAACAGTGACACATAAAATAACAAAGAGTAAGTTTTACCTCTGTAACTAAGACATGAGCATTCGTAGTTGTCTTGCATAAGACTGAAATGCATTTAGATTATATCGTTATTATATCGTTTTAATATCGTTCCTTCTTAATATCCCTATAAACAAAGAAACATTCTTGATTGCGAATCGTCTAAACTCGTAATGAGATCGTGATTTCACTCAACCCGTTCAAGTTTGAGATGACATTTGACATTTCCTGTCAAATGTCAGATGTCACCATTTCGGGATTGTGAATTTAGTAATTTAGGACAGAATTACATTGTTATGAATAATATTCTCACAGTTGAAGTTTGAATTATGTATGTACTTTAAAGTTCAGGGTACAAATATGAGAAGTAATAGAAACACATTTCGTTAACTTACATACATACATATATATATCACATCTTTAATCCTTACGAGGTAGACAGCGCCTAAGGTAACAAAACCTTAAGGCCACGTTTAGCATGATTAAGGGCGTATAGCTGGAAAGGGAAATCAAAATAGTGACGGGTTGCTAGCCGCATCGCCTATAACATGATTCCTAAGACTGCTCCCATTCCCTCGATGGGCTTTTACCATCTGCGCGGGAAGAGAAGCAACTGGTAAATTTTATGTGTTTTCTCTACTCCTAGACCAGCATGAAAGAATAGTAAATAATAGTGTTATTACTATTTTTTGATTAGCAATCGCCAGGTTCAAGCGGCTTGGACGAATCAGTCCACTAAGTCATTTTTTTTAAATCGAGACACATTCATCACAAATTTACATGGAAATAATAAAATATGTATGAACACTTTATATAGCTAACGCGTTGATGTCTTTCATACTAAAATTTACCAAAGTCAAATAAAGGTCATCAAAATTTAATTTGAACTCATTAAAAAGTTACGATTGTTTCTTTATTTAAAAAAAACATACTACAGAGGGTATCGAAAAGGTATTTTTTCTAAAAATAAATATCTTCCAGCTAATCTAATATCTTAGGATCCATGTTATAGGCGATGCTAGCAACCCATCACTATTTTGATTCCCTTTTCCACTTATACGCCCACAATCATGCCAAACGAGGCCTTTAGCTCTTGTTACTTTAGGCTCTGTCTACCCCGTAAAGGAAAAAGACGTGATTTATGTATGCATATAAACTAGGTAACAAAAAGACTTTTAAATAATAATATATAATTATTATATTAATTAATTCTACTTATCAACTTGACTTAACGATGATTTATCCAAATCATTACATAACCGATGATTCACTGATTATCCTTTAACCTTGTTTGCTGGATTGGAAAGCAATTACTTTTGAGCCGTAAGGCCCACTTGACGCCCACGCTTGGAGATGGTTAAGTGCCTGGTCGTTTGAGTGCTCTTTATAAAGTAGGGGTTAACGGGAGCTTTCGACTAAATACGATTTTCGAAAAAGGCGATTGCATGTTTTTAACATTAGCGGTTTTTTGCTTATTGGTGCAGTTGGTTTTTGTTTTTAAGCGAAAAGGATTGATGTAAATTTGGCTGGTTATTTTTGTGGACTTTGTGATTTAATTGCAAAATAAAGTGATATTTCTTGACAACCACGCAGTAGCCACAAAATAATATATTGAAATTTCATTATGATATTCTGCTTTTCTTACAAATAACAGTAAACTTTAGCCTACCTTTTAAATATTTGTCTAATAAAAAAACTAAATGTCACTGAAAATTAGAACAGAAAAATTCGAAAAGTAAAGCTATGGCCGAGAATCGAACCCGGATCCTCGTCATTCTGTGACGCGTGCTATACCCCTACACCACCCATAGCCATTTATGTAATAGGTTGACCTATTTTTTTCATTAACGAATCCTTAATTTACTAATTATTTTTTATTTTCAAAGCCTGATGGTGATGTTGACTTTAACTGCCTTACCCAAAAACGGCAATTAGTATCAAAACCGATGTCATTTAAGACTGTATATAATACTCAAACCCTTTCGAAAACCGCTATCGAACAATTAACATTCCCCGTCTATCCCAAAATTTGTTCAATGAGAAGCGCATCTGACATGTGTTCTGTTATTGGATTAAAATCTTACCAACATACTAACCAATCCATTTGTAATACTATAGTTCTTGCGGCAAAGCTTTAAGGTTTAATTCAGTTTGTTTTTTGTTTTAGTAAAGGCAAAGTTTAGTTGGTCATTGGAGGTGTTTTTTAGTACAATAGAAATAATTAATCCAGTACAAACCAAGGCCGATCTTTAGATATTTAATTGGTACAAATGTTGAGTTAATGTGGGTGGTATTTAAGATTCGAGTAGGTTCTAGTAGTTGCATAAACGTGTTTGCATATACTTTATTTTTAACTAGCTTCTGCCCGCGACTTCGTCTGCGTAGAATTATACATAAAAACCTTCCTCTTGATACACTCTATCTATTAAAAAAAGCCGCATAAAAATCCGTTGTGTAGTTTTGAAGATATAAGCATACATAGGGACATAGGGATAGAGAAAGCGACTTTGTTTTATTCCATGTAGTGATACTTACATACAAACATTAACCAAACCTTTTTCCCTTACGGGTAAACAGGTAAAAGCCCATCGAGGGAATGGGCGAATTTACAGGATCATGTTATAGGCGATGAGGCTAGCAACCCATCACTATTTTGATTCCATTTTCCACCTATTTGCCCACAATCTTGCTAAATGTACCTACATACCTGTTACCTTAGGCTCTGTCTACCCCGTAAGGGATAAACACGTGATTTGTGTGTGTGTTCTTTATATTTGTACAATTAAGCATTTACCTACTTACTTACTTACTTGTTATCCCTTAAAATTGCATATATCCCGCGGGATAGAAACAAACGAATCCTGCGCAGACGCACTCACGGGTAACAGCTGGTTGAAAATTTACCTTCAAAATGATAATGAGCTCGGGAATTAAAATATTCTCTCAACCAACTGCAAGCAATTCCAAATTTAGTCCTCTTTTTGTTCCCAGCCGTTTAATTGTCTTATATTCTGCGCGTGCGCATATTGTCTACGCCTGCGTAACGTTTTGAACCCGCGTGATCTTATATAGAGCTGCTAAATACCCTCGAAATTTAATGTTTTTTCTAAAGTCGAAGTCACCTATCTTTTCAGTGCAGAGATTTCACAAAATCCGACAAGTCATAGTGTTAGTGGAAAACCACGTCTCGCCTTCTAGCTAATTTTATTGGTCGATTCCACAGCCTGTTTTTTTTTTGTACCTACTTGCATAAAATTTGCAATCTGCCAAATGCTTTTAGCTAAAAAAAATTGAGTAGCAGGTACATACATACGTACATATATCACATCTTTATCCCTTACGGGGTAGACAGAGCCTAAGGTAAGAAAACTTTAAGGCCACGTTTAGCATGATTAAAGGCGTATAGGTGGAAAGGGAAATCAAAATAGCAGCCGCATCACCTATAACGTGGTTCCTGAGATTTTCGCCCATTCCCTCGATGGTCTTTAACCATCTGCGCGGGAAGAGAAGCAACTGGTAAATTCTATGTTTTTTCTTTACTCTCAGACCAGCATGGAAGAAAAACTGTTACATCCTATAAAAATCACGTTAAAATAACACAATCACTTATAACAACAGCTCTAAGTAATTCTAACGTAGTTGACCTAACCGTCCTAACCACCATCTAGTACATTGCAATAACCAACCCTCCCACCCATCGATAGAGTTCACATCCCTTTACCCTTTTAACAATTTTATAACCTTTTTAAAAAAATTACAGAAACCCCTAGCTCTGCCTAGGCGCAGGACAAATCGCTAATTTACATATAACAAATTCTGGAGTCACGTTTTCTGAAAAATCTTTACTTTGCGCAATGCTCCTGCGCATGTCGTGGCTGCTGAGAAATAGTAAGTCTATTTTTGACACCTAATGCTAGCTTGAAAACGACACAATGCATACTCTGTTTCAAAATTATCTCGGACAGAATTCGCTTATCGCTATCCCGCGGGAATTATACAAATTTCCGGGATACAAAATATCCTGTGTCCTTCCTCGGGACAGAAACTACCTCAGTATCAAATTTCATTAAAATCGCTTCAGTGGTTTAGGCGTAAAGGCGTAAAAGACAGACAGACAGACCAACACCTTATCCCACGGGATTTTATTTGGTAAAAAATATTAAAAATATACAAAAATTACCGATACCAAATATAAAGTCTTTATTTCCTACTAGCTGTTGCCCGCGGCTTCGCTCCCGTTTTTTTTCTTCTAAATTTCAATATTTACTCACCGTTTAAACCTTTCCTGGTCTTCCACAAATATTTTAAGACTAAAATTAGACAAATCAGTTCAGCCGTTCTCGAGTTTTAGCGAGACTAACGAACAGCAATTCATTTTTATTTATATAGATTTTGTCATTCCCGTGGGAAATCAGAAAAGTTCGATATTATAATGATCGTCATTTAATATAATCTGCTAAAAATTAATCGCTTCCATGCTGGTCTGGGAGTAAAGAAAAACATAGAATGTACCAGTTGCTTCTCTTCACACGCAGATGGTAAAAGCCCATCTGGGGAATGGGCGTAGGAATCATGACTTTTATAGGCGATGCGGCTAGCAACCCATCACTATTTTGATTCTCTTTTCCACCTATACGCCCGCAATAATGCTAAACGTGGCTCGTAAGGGATAAAGACCTGATTTGTGTGTGTGTGTGTGTGTGTGTGCTAAAAATGAAGTCTACTTTTTATCCCATCCTTTATCCCATGGGATATTCGAAATAATTCATTTTTTAATAATTTAGTGTGGGAGCAAAGGAAAACATAGAATGTGCCAGTTGCTTCTCGTCCCGCGCAGATGGTAAAAGCCCATCGAGGAAATGGGCGAGTCTTAGGAATCATGTCATAGGCGATGCGGCTAGCAACCCATCACTATTTTGATTCTTTTCCACCTATACGACTACAATCATGCTAAACGTGGCCTTTAGGTCTTGTTACCTCAGGCTCTGTCTACCCCGTAAGGGATAAAGACTTGATTTGTATGTGTGTGTGTATGTTCGAAATATATCTGTGTAACCTTCCAAGAATGGTGTCACAGGTCATTACTGCATAATTCAAGTAACCCTTACCCTAACACACTTAGCCAAGTTATTCTGAATTAACAATGTGTTATTGTCCAAGAATTTTGATTAACAACTAAATAGCTGCGCGGGCGCTGATCGTCGGGTCAAGACGGGCATTCGATATTTCATACATGCCTCGCGCCACAATAGTTGCTCGCTACCCCGGCTAGAACATATTCTGATATAAACTTCTAACTCCGAACTAAAGTTATCACCTCGCTATTTTACAAACAGAAAAAAAAACATAAGTCATTTGCCATGCTGGTCTGGGAGTAAAGAAAAAACATAGAATGTACCCACTTCTCTTCCCGCGCAGATGGTAAAAGCCCATCGAGATCGAAAATCTTAGGAATCATGTTATAGGCGATGAAGCTAGCAACCCATCGCGATTCCGATTTCCACTTATTCTTTTCTTCCATGCTGGTCTGGGAGTAAAGAAAAAACATAGATACCCCACAATCTAAAATAGCCCACATTCTTGCTAAATGTGGCCTGAAGGTACCTGTTACCTTAGGCTCTGTCTACGCCGTAAGGGATAAGGACGTGATTTGTGTGTGTGTGTGTGTGTGTGTGTGTGAAAAAAAAACATAATTCACGTCGTTATCCCCTACGGGTTAAGCAGAGCCTAAGGTAACAAGCCAAGGCCACGTTTGGCATGATTGTGGGCGTATAGGATAAGGGAATTAAAATGGTGATGGGTTGCTAGCCACATCGCGTATAACATGATTTTTAAGATTTCCACTTATTCCCTCGAAGAGAAGCAACTGGTACATTCTATGTTTTTTCTTTGCTCCCAGACCAGCACGGAATAAAACGCATATAGGTGACAAAAGACGCTAACCGTGCTTCCATGGTAGTTAGGAAGCAAAAGAAAATATAGAATATACCCAGTTGCTTCTCTTCCCGCTCAGATGGTAAAAGCCCATCGAGATGGGCGAAAAATCTTAGGAATCATGTTATAGGCGATGCGACTAGCAACCCATCACTATTTTGATTCCATTTTCTACATATACGCTCTCAATCTTGCTAAACGTGACCTTTAGGTCTTGTTACCCCAGGTTCTGTCTACCCCGTAGAGTATAAAGAGGTGATTTATGTAGGCATGTACATAATGTATTTACAGATGTTTGTGGGTTTCTTTACGATGTATTCCTTGACCAAAAAGCTTATCGTAAAGATCAACCCATCACTATTTTGATTCCCCGTTTTCACCTGTACGCCCACAATGATGCTAAACGTGGCCTTCTATGCGATGCAGAAACTAGAAAATATGGGAAAATTTGAAAATAAAATATTGACATTAAAAAAAAAAGATTTTTTTAATTTAACTATAGTGAGGTTTTCAGTGTTGTTTACAAATCCTACTAATATTGTAAACGCGAAAGCTTGTAAGTATGGATGGATGGATGTTTGTTACTTTTTCACGCCAGAACGACTAGACAGATCGAGATGAAATTTGGCACATAGATAGATTATAGTCTGGAATAACATGTAGGCTACTTTTATTCCGGAAAATTTCGTAATTTACACGAATTCGATGCAGACGAAGTTGCAGCTACAGCTAGTTTTATATCGTTTCTAACTAAAATATTCAATTAAATGTTTACATAACATTTTGCCTAACGTATTACAAAGTCTGTATGTCCTACTAACATCAGAATACGGACACGCGGCTATATCAACTTCTCTCCGGGGTGCAATTAAAGTTTAAACCCATATGAACTATGGCTTTATTCGCGGACGTTAGCATTTGCATTACTATAAAGCGGTCACAACCCGGTTTAAGCGCCAACGTACAAATCTGGGGAATAACTGGAGTCATAACATACAGAAATTAAACAAAACCCGAGTCGATGTGAGATATACAATTTTATTCAGTAACATTTTACTTGTGTATGTAAACTTTTTATTGTGCAAAATTAACATAAAAAGAATACAATCGACAAACACTGAGATACATGCACAAAGGCGAACTTATTGCTTTAAGGGATCTCTTCCAGTCAACCTTTGAGCGGATGAGTGTTATAGTTTTCGGACGAATGAGTTTAAAAATTACAAATACTGAGAGCCGCAATACGTAACTTTACCGGATAATAGTACATTAGTAGATTAATGCCGAGGCCTGGGAAGTAGCCAATTGCTGCAGCTGGATGAATGACTTGTTTAAAAACACGAACCGCAGGTGAGTGTTTTTTGAAGTCACGAATTCGTGTTCTGTTAAATACGACAATGTTTGAGAAAAAAACTCATACCGCCTTATTCATAAACGCTTTGTAGGCTTCTGCTAAGTTAGCAATCGTTTGTCCTTATCTGTCACTTTAACATTTACCTTTCACAGATAAGGACAGACGATTGCTAAGTTAGCAGAAGCCTATAGAGCGTTTATGATAAGGGGTATAAAACCTACGTACAATAAACTACTGTATACTACCTATAATATATATTATAATCAATAAAATATAATCTTCCAAGCTGGTCTGGGAGTAAAGAAAAGACATAGAATGTACCAGTTGCTTCTCTTCCCGCGCAGGTGGTAAAATCTTAGCAATCATATGTTATAGGCGATGCGGCTAACAACCCATCACTATTTCGATTACCCTTTCCACCTATACGCCCACAATAATGTTAATGTTAAACGTGGCCTAGGTCGTGCTACCTTAGACTCTGTCTACCCCGTAAGGGTTAAAGACGTGATTTATTGTTTTCACAAAACGAAACTGGTACGTAATTCATGACCGGTTACAAAATTATTAATAATTAGCGGTTAACTGCGGTACCATTTTGAAAAGAGTTCATATTTATTTAATTTTAATAATAATCTTGTTGCTCTGCAATCTTGTATTGTGTTCGGATACTTACACCACGCTAAGTTTTAACTAAATATTATTTTTCGCTGCTGGTTTTTTAGAGGCTCAGAGCTACCCAACGAGTTTTTTTTTTTTATATGAATAGGAAGGCAAACGAGCAAGTGGGTCACCTGATGGTAAGTGATCACCACTGCCCATAGACACCCGTAACCCCGGAGGGATTGCAGATGCGTTGCCGACCTAGAGGACTAAGATGAAATGCCTCTTGTGCCCGTAATTTCCCCGGCTGTCTTACTCTCCACACCGGAACACAGCAGTGCAAGCACTGCTACTTAGCGGCAGGATTAGTTACGGAGAGAGCCATGAATACGTGATTTATCGACAAACTGGAGTTGATGTTGTTGTGGGGACGCCTAGCTGGACCACGCGGGCTGTCGATCCGCCGTGGCGATCATTCAGCCCAGTTCCCCTTGGTTGGAGCCGCCGGTAACTGTCCCAGCAGCGCTTCCACACGGCAACTCTCCTCGAATCTTCGTGCCTTCCTGCCGAACATAAGGACCTCTTTTAGTTTGATGACTCTAAGCTCGTCTTCCTCTAGTTCATTGCTCCTGAATGCTGCGCGCCGCGCTGCCGTGTACATGACGCACTCGGTGAGGACGTGCTTGCTTGGACAAACTAGAGTTATCTACGTAGTTTAAAAAATATATATATATGTAAGGCGTCGGTCGTTGTCATATGCCACTCTCGGCGGGCAGCATCCTGTCGCGTGAGGTTGTATGCTGTGTTTCTAAATGTTCGGAAGCTGTCGTTCTCACACGTTTTTCGACGCAAATGGGGGGCGCAAAAGACCGCTCTCGAACATTCACTAGCACAGCATAATATAGCAGCGGATAGCGGATCAGAACGACCGAGGCCGTAAAAGTGGTAGCAGGTGCAGGCCGCAGTTTGATTGAACGAAACTCACTTCGTATGTCATTTAGTAAGAATTTAGTCAGAATTCATACAAATAATTAAAATCTACGAATTCTGTGTATTTATTACGTTCATTTACAGAAGATAAGATAAGATAACGTTTATTGCCATTAAAAATAAAATTTACACTAACATTAGGTAGATTGTTTTGTTGACAAAAAAACTTGTTCATAATGGCAAAAGGAGCAGTTCCAGCTTACGCAGAAGCTACCAGCACTGGTTTTCAGCCTGCTCCTGAAGGAACTGAAGAAGGCTCTGTAGATGTTATAAAGCCTTTACCTTACCTTTTTTCTGTTTCGGTTGTCATATGTATTGTATTGTAAAGCTGGTACAAAGGTAACAGAATCTCGTTTGAAGTGCATTAGCGCAAGTTAATTGCGCGTCGCGTCGTCTATACGTAAAAATACACCCTGTGCATAGGCTCTTACTTATTTCCTGCATGTTATTAATAACCATTAAATTTGACACTGACTGAATGTCCTACCCAAAAAAAAAGCTGTAATGAAAGTATCCGAACGTAACAAAATGAGGAACGCTACAAAAATCATGTTCTCAAGTGCACATTTAACATTTCCACAAATATAAAAATTGAACGCACAGGGAAAGTTCAGTTTTCAAATTTTAATATTTATTTGAGTGGCAACACTGAAATTGCTATATCATTTACGTGTGCCAACACAACAAAAGTGATTCTCAGCTTTATTGTTTCCGAAGCTAGGTTGAGAACAAGATGCGCTCGCAGCTTTTTTAAACACGGCTTGTTTGGCTGCTAAGACGCCATATTTCCACGTCGTGCATAACTGTATCATTGGTTTGACGAAATTTCACTGATTACTTAATTATTGTTTCTGTGAAATTTATGAGTACCTATAATTTTTAAGGTCCGACACGAGAACTTGCCGAGCGGCCTGAACTTTAACAGCTTGTTAATTTGATGGATTGTGATGAACTCGAGCCTCGCGCGGAACAATGTTACCATTTAAATACGAGTGTAGATTTAAAAGTCAGCAACATTGTTATTTAAGACAACACGACTAAACACTTGTTCCGGTTACGAAATGGCCAGTTACAAAAAACCGTTCGAACGAATTTTTCAAAATTAGAACATCGTTTAAACTGTAATGCGCGTGTACATCACAGCACGCGACCCGCCCATTCCTTGTAACGGATTGTAGCAAAAAGTTAACTTTTTAATCTTTATACGAATGTTTAATGGCTTTGATTTATATTTAATACTGGCCGGAAACTTATAATTATAGTTTTTCGATTATTTCTCTGGCTGCCATTGAGAACTGCTTTCGTTTTATTAACTGCCAGTGCTTGTTGTGTGAGATGAATTGTAGTATTAATATTGCCAATTGAGGAGGTTATGCTATAAAAATGAGTTATTCGTGTCGTTTATGCGGTTCATACACAGGACGTAACGTCGTAAGAACCAGATCGCGCAATCGCACATACGTCATTTTGTTATAACATTATCGAATTTTAATCTTTTCAAGTGATATATTCGTGGTTTTAAAGGCTGCTGTTCGTTACAGGTAACATTGCAGCGGTCATGTACACTCATTGCCAAAAGTATGTCTCAATTTAAATGCAGTAGCAATTCAAAGGTAACTGTGGAGCAAGAGGATTACCATGAAAATGAGTTTATATCTTCAATGTTAAGGTTGATTAATACGTCTGGAGGTGTAAATCATGTTAATAGTGACTGGTTTCTTTTATAATGAGAGGGGTTAAGCTGTAGGGGGTATCCATTATTAAACGCTGTTTTTAAATTGTGCTATTTTTTTTAGTATGCTCCAATTCGAAAACCATTTGGAGGAATACCATCAGTTATCCTATTTATCTAGTCCGATTAAAAAAAAATGAAAATGTGTGAAAGTACTTATAACCTTTGTTTGACCTAACGACCCGGTTTTGGGCAGAATCGGGCATTAAATGCATGACACAAAAATGAAAAAAAGTTTAGATACGGTAAGTGTCAGGCTGTCACTGTCACATTTACATCTAAACATTACATTTTTACTTAATCTACAAACATTAGAAATAAAAGAAAATTCAAAGTATAAAACTGTAACACACCTTGGATATTTATAAAAAAACGTTTTGTGCCGGACAATGACTCGAACAATAGCCCCCGCAAAATCATTGTATAATTCAGAGAAGTTTTGCGGAAGAAATGGTGTACGCATGTGAAATATTTCATAGTTTACACGATGTATTGTTGTGAAGACCACTTGAATGTAAGTAGGAGTCAGGAAAGATGTACAGGGTCAAACGAAAAAAGCAAAAACAGTACGGAAAACAACAACAACACCAACGAACGGAAAGAATACGAACACGCAAATGTTGAGTTTGACGTTGACTTCACACACACATTCACAGATCTATGACGTTGACGTATAGACAAAACTTTTTTTTTCTGAACAAAGGCGATGATAGTAATTGTGCCAAAATTAACAAATATTAATTATTAATAAACTAACCTAATCTGTGTTCTTCTCAGGGACTGAAACTATTTCTGTACCAAATTAAAATCGATTCAGTGGTTTATGCGTGAAAACGAAACAGACAAACAGATAGAAAGAGTTACTTTCGCATTTACAATATTAGAAGGGATTTATTTTGAAACCCAATTTAAGATCACACACTAGGTCACACGACTTTATCTCAATCGATTCAGAACCGCTCCACAAAGACAACAAAATCGATTGTTAAATCGATTGTAGCCGTGAAGAAATGTAACAATATTTATGTGACTATGTAACCGATTCTCAACTCTGTTTGTACACGATTAGAATTTAAAATAAGCTTGCTTTTGAATTGTAACAAATATCATATTGGCCACACACTAATAAATCTCAACATATTTCACACGTAACGAGACCGCACTGGGTGGTCCCACAAAAATGATCGATTCATAAAATCGATTACCTCAATTAAAATGCGAATACGTACGGACAATAAATAATCGATTGGTATAAATCATCGGTAATTGGTCGATGTGCTCTGGTTCGTATCTATTATTAGCTGCGTGCGATGCTGTATGCTTTCTAAGCTTTTTAATTTGAAGTTCAATGATTTCTAACGAGAAATGGTGTTTCTTTTTTTTTTCGCACATTTTTTATGACTGATGGAAAGCAATCGTTTGCCGCCCGTGGGCATTAATAACAAAGGGTTTACGGTTGTGCTAGCTCTTTAAGAAAAAGTAGTTTTTTTTAAATCCCTAGGTTGTAACTGTCCGGTAAAAGTGGTGCCGCCAACTGATTCCAGAGTTTGAGTTTTAAGTTTTTTTTTATATATTTTTGCTTGTGGTAAACTGACTTGCACTTGACCACTTTTCATCTTTTTATACATACATACATACTTAAATCACGTCTATCCCTTAAGGGGTAGACAAAGCCTAAGGTAACAAGACCTAAAAGTCATGTTTAACATGATTGTGGGCGTATAGGTGGAAATAGGAATCAAAATAGTGATGGGTTGCCAGCCGCATTGCCTACAGCATCATTCCTAAGATTTTCGCCCATTCCCTCGATGGACTTTTACCATCTGCGCGGAAAGAGAAGCAGCTAGTACATTCTATGTTTTTCTTTACTCCCAGACCAGCATGGAAGCGATGAAAAGTAAAGGCACATCTAATTCCTTTATTTGTGCGACGCATTCTTCAGGGCAATTATTATCTTTCCGAAAGCAATAGTAGTTTAAAAACACACGTAAAAGAGCCCCTGGCGGCTTTTTGCAATTACCTTTTAATTTATCTTCTATAGATAAATTTCTAAACGACACTGATAATTAGAACGCATAGAAAAAACCGAAAAGTAAAGCTATGGCCGGCAATCGAACCCGGATCCTCGTCATTCCGTGACGCTATACCCCTACACCACCCATAGCAGGTGGGTAAGCCTTCGAATTTTTCTATCTGTTACTAGCTTGACCTTGTTACTATGCTAATTTTTGTCGCTAAGCGTCATCTGATCGAATGATTTTCTTCCATAGACCGACACATTTATCTCCTATATAGACCGACTGCCTTAAATGAGTCCCGCGCGGTGCAGGGGTGCGGGGTGGGACGACAAAAAGGGCCAAGAGAGGTGCGGGCGCAGGCGCACCACCCGCCCGCATCTCTCGGCCCCTTTATCGTCCCCCCCGCGCCCCTGCACCGCGCGGGCGAGGACTCATTTAAGAGGTAGGTCTATAGCTGTTCCGTAAGGGTGCGTATCGATGGCTATAAATTTTTTTGGTATAATATTAGTAGCAATAACGCTCATTTGATATAATTATTAAATCATATAACAACACTTAATATATTTACATATGACATAATTATCATTTCTTATAATGATCATTTGATATAATATCATTTAATATAACATTCTTTAAGTATAATGCTTATTTCCTATAATGAACTTATGGTATAACGTTATTTAATCACAAAACGAACTGCTATCAAAAAGTAGGTTAGGTTAGGTTTGAACTGCGTCCCCCAACAAAAACGAACTGCTATGAAAAAGTTGGTTTGGTTAGGTAAATAAAACACAATGTTCATTATATAAAATGAGCGTTATACCGAACGATAAATATACGAAATAAATGTGTATATTTTAAAATTATATCAAACGTTTATTATTCACAATGAGTGATTATACCCTTTGAAATTATATCAAATGTTGATATATCGATAGAAAATATATTAAATATTTTTATATCGATCATTACACACCCGTTCCGTAACACCAAAATCATGCATAAACAAAACATGCATTCCCTTGTTCAAATCATAAAAGCAATGGCACGTAATAATGCAACACTTCTTGCCCCATAACCGCGAATTAGATGTACACGGCACAGCAATGTTGCCAGCAACAAAAACACTGCAAAAACCGGTGTTACCATATTACAAAAACAAACGCAGTTAAGCGCGAGCTAACCTCGTAAACGCACCGATAGTGTTCGGACTGACAAAAAGGTTGGTATGGTGAGGAGTTACGAAACTTTACAAAAATATGCAAGGCGAGTCGGGTTACCTCCACGTGTGAACAAGAGCTGCGGTTCGTTTTCGGATCCGTCCGGGGGGAAGAGCAGTGCTTGGTCCGGTGCACCCTGGGCAACGGCTAATGATTTCCTGGCAGTATCTGAGGGATATCATTGTCCGTTGGCTAAGAGCCCGACAGGGGGGTAGGGGGGTCTTTGACCGTATTACTGTACAACGTTGCCGACATTTTGTCACAAGATTTTATAATTAATTTTTTTTACCGACATTGGCGAAGTTGTCGTCACTATAACGACTTGTAACGCCACAATCAAAAAAAGAAGAAGAAGAAGAAGAAAAATATGCAATGTCTTAATTTTTTTTTTTGGCCTGTAAAAGTATCTCTAAGTCTAGTATTTGGCATGGATTAAGGTCCGGGCACACAAGTGCCTAAAAGACGTCGACGGTGCGTTTGCGCAACGAAGAAACGGTGAGAGAACGTGACGCATGCGACAAAAAGCGAGCCTTCCTGTTCTTGAAAGGGCCGGCAACGCACTTGTGAGTCCCCAAGCCTTTCAGGTGTCTCTGGGCGATGGTGATTACTTTCCATCTGGTGACCCTTATGCTCGTTTGCCCCCTCTTATATTAAAAAAATAAAGACGTCAATTGGAAGCAGTAAACGCAAATAAAAATTAAAGATTTTTTCATCATTAATTTTACAGTTCCCAATCCGCACTGAGTCCACGTAGTCTAATTCTGAGGCTCAGCGAGCTAGGCTAGTGATGAAATATGCTCAACCAACGTATTTGTGGTATCCAAGCTATTCTTAGCTCCTTATTCCAAAGACATGAGCTCTGTGGCGGCATAACTCACATTTCGAACCGATGCGCTTGCGCCGACCGCACAGCAAAGCACTATAATAACACAGTGTCGTAAACAAAGTTAATGTGCACCCATACATGTACAGTTATGGCATACACACATACACAAATCACGTCTATATCCCTTGCGGGGTGGACAGAGCCTGAGGTAACAAGACCTAAAGGCCACGTTTAGCATGATTGTAGGCTTATAGGTGGAAAGGGGAATCAGTGATGGGATGCTAGCCGCATCGCCTATAACATGATTCCTAAGAATTACTCTCTTATTAGTTACTAGCTTCTGCCCGCGACTTCGTTTGCGTAGAATTATACATAAAAACCTTCCTCTTGAATCACTCTATCTATTAAAAAAACCGCATCAAAATCCGTTGTGTAGTATTGAAGATATAAGCATAATTACATAGGGACATAGGGAAATAGTGACATAGGGACAGAGAAAGCGAGTTTGTTTTATACTATGTAGTGATGATGGCATACATGTATATAAGATGTTTTTGAAGGTGTTTTTGCGGGTAGGACCTAGGGCGTCCACGCTATCACTGTCTTACCCGCTAATCCTGCCGCCAAGCAGCAGTGCTTCCTTAGTTTCCCCACTGATATTTTCATTGGCAATCTCATGGAACATGGATCTCATATTTACTCTATTAGTCAATTCCTCTATGCTTCAAATGTGATCTAGAGTTGCTGAAAACGAATCTCCAAATACACGGACCTACGGTTACTTTCTCCTTAAATGTATGTAGTGTGTGTATGCATGTGTGTAATTATATTTAGTAGTTTATTTATGAATTGTTTTTTGTATTTTGAAATGTACGCTCTATTGTGGCTTTCACTATATGGATATTTTGAGCTCACTCTTTTTCGGTCTCTCGCTTAACGCTCCACTCATTTACTCAAAGGTTAACTGGTAGAGATCCCTTATAGGGATGAGTTCGCCTTTGTGAATATATTTAAAGCTTACTTACTTACTTACTTTATTTAATGCGACGTACCGTTCTTAATAGACCGTTTAAGGTTCTCTCTATAATGTACTAAATAACATATTATTTTTAATCCGTTGAACATATGGTTGCGGCGAGCGTAACAAATAATGCTAATTCGATATAATGATTATATTTATACAGCGTCGGAAGCGACCGAGGGCAGTGGTCGAAGGGTCAGGAGATAGGAGGCGGTCATAATGGAAAAATATCATAAAAGATAACACTTTTTTTTTAAAACACCGTGCATTGCTTCCATACTGGAAGTAAAGATATAACATAGAATGTACCAGTTGCTTCTCTTCCCGCGCAGCTGGTAAAAGCCTATCGAGGGAATGGACGAAAATCTTAGGAATGCTTCCCTTTTCCACCTATATGCCTACAATTATGCTAACCGTGGCCTTAAGGTTTTGTTACCTTAGGCTCTGTCTACCTCGCAAGGGATATAAACGTGATATGTGCATGTATGTACTCATGCATTAATTGAGTAATCATACTTACCTTTACTGATAGACTGGTTTTTACCCAACATGGCTAAGAACCACCGTAAGAAAACTGGCTTTGGAATATAAAAACCTCATCGAAATCGGGCTATCCGTTTAAGAGCTACGATGCCACAGATACACACAGACGTCGACGCCAAACTTATACCATCCCTCTTTTGCGTCAGGGGTAAAAAAAAAAGTTAAGTGTAAAGGAAGTAGTAGCCTAGTGGTTTGACCTGAGGCTTCAAGCAGAGGGTCTTGGGTTCGAATCCCAGACTCGCACCTCTGACGTTTACGAAATTTACCATGACACATACATATATATATCACGTCTTTATCCCTTACGGGGTAGACAGAGCCTAAGGTAACAAAACCTTAAGGCCACGTATTTAGCATGATTAAGGGCGTATAATGTGGAAAAGGAAATCAAAATAGTGATGGGATACTAGCCGCATGGCCTATAACGATTCCTATGATTTTCGCCCATTCCCTCGATGGGATTTTACCATCTGCGCGGGAAGAGAAGCAACTGGTACATTCTATGTTTTTTCATTTATCATGAGCTCTTAGGCTCTGTCTACTCGGTTTTCAGATAAACTGGTCCAACCCGCAGAAACACGCCGGATTTATTTTAAGACTGTGTAGACTATTTGACACCCTTCTGCACTCGCCCTAACTAACAAATGGCCTGTGAAATCTGAAATCAATTTGAGCACAGTTATTACACGAGGTTATTGTTTTTAATGGGGCGCTCTCGACCTACACTCGCCAAGAACATTATAGTGTGAGCGCTCTTTAATAATGTTGGACTTCGTTTAACTTTACGAAAATTGTTATGTTCAGAAATTTAGTACACCTTTGTCCGGGTAGGATTTGGTGGGAGCTATCCCGCGGGATATGAGACTTTTTTATACATACATACATACACACGTCTTTATCCCTTACGGGGTTGACAGAGCCTAAGGTGACAAGACCTAAAGACCACGTTTAGCATGATTGTGGGCGTATGGATGGAAAGGGGACTTTTTTATTATTATTATTATAGCCTTTTTTATTCCGAATTCGCTACAATTTAATTTTTGTTGTTGTTATTGTGTTGTTTTTTTTATTATTAATTTGTCGCGTAATTCGGCGTGCCTCATGGCATAGGCCTCCTTCGTGTATTGGAGGGTTTGGGCTATAGTTCCCACGCGCGCCCAGTGCGGATTGGGAACTCAACACACACCATTGAATTTCTTCGCAGATGTGTGCAAGGTTTCCTCACGATGTTTTCCTTCACCAAAAAGCTCATGGCAAATTTCGAATGTAATTTTCTCACATAAATTCCGAAAAACTCAGAAGTGCGCGCCCGGGAATTGAACCCACGACGCTCTGCTTCAGAGGGCACAGGTCAAACCACTAGGCTACCACGGCATATGAGACTTACCGGGATAAAAACCTTTTGTCCTTTTCTGATCTACACACTAAAAATCATCAGTGGTTTAAAAGTGAAACATTACAGATAGACAGACCTACTTTCACATGCCATAATATTTAATTTTAAAAATAACCACATTTTTAGCATACTAAAAATAATATACCTGTTACCTCCATGTTGGTCTGGGAGCAAAGAAAAAACATAGAATGTACCAGTTGCTTCTCTTCCCGCGCAGATGGTAATTGCCCATGGAGGGAACGGGCGAAAATCATAGGAATCATGTTATAGGCGATGCGGCTAGCAACCCGTCACTATTTTGATTCCATTTTTTGCTATCGTGGCCTAGGTCTTGTCACTTTAGGCTTTGTCTACCCCGTAAGGAATAAAAACGTGATTCGTATAATGTGTATGTGTGTATTACTTTAAGAAATTAGAGACTAATCAAATATAATATTTTCATTAATAGTTATTGCATTATAACAACTAAAACATAACACATAAAAAAAACTTAAGCTAAAAATTAAACATAGTGATACATACACAAATCACACCAATATCCCTAACGGGGTAGACGGAGCCTGAGGTAACAAAACCTGAAGGCCAGGTATAGGTGGAAAAAGGAATCAAAATAGTGATGGGTTGCTAGCCGCATCGCCTATAACGTGATTCCTAAGAATTTCACCTATTCCCTCGACGGGCTTTTACCATCTGCGCGTGAAGAGAAGCAACTGGTACATTCTATGTTTTTTCCTTACTCCCAGGCCAGCATTTAAGTAAAATTAAAAATTGAAATAAATTTGGACCCTTAGGAAGGGATCCCATCACACATAAGTTGTATCACAACAGGCGTTTATATTTTAACTAAGACATTTATTTATCTGCTAACTCTCAAGTTACAAGTAGGTAATTTAAAAATTGAAAATATAATCACGCAATTCCCACACCATAGTCTACATCTTACGAAAACTAACATATCGACACCTCCTAAGTATACTGAGGCAACTGCAAAATCTTGATTTTACAGGAGAGCCGTGCAAAGGTAAAATCATTTGTAACTTTTTAATCTGTAAAGTCAATTCCATAAAACTTTGGATTCGCTGGAACAAAAGTACCTCTTTTCAGACTACATATATGGAATTCTGAAATTAATGTTAGTTTTTGAGAAAATGGTAGATACACTAGTGTACGCGTATTTTACGTGTTCTGATTTGTGGTATATGAGGCAACTACCCCTTGATCCAGTATACACCGTACTAAGTTAATTGTTATTTTTTTCTATTTTTCATTTAATAATTAGATAAATATGTTACATAAATCCATACTGTTTAAAAATAAATACTTAGCTCATGCTCAAATGCCCTTTATCATTATTTGGTCGACATATTAGTCACTTGCACCAGTGTACGCTTAAATTAAGGTCGCTTACACCTGTATACTGTTAAACATATTTAATGTTTTGCTGATTAAAACGGGAAATTATATATATATTTTTATTAATGATAATAGAAAAAAGTTTTTTTTAAATGAACAAACGTAAATTTCAAATAAAATCTGTTTCTATTATGTTCTTTAATCTTTTAATCATAGTTCCATCATTCCTAAAAGTAACTTATTCAACAACCACAGTTTGAGCAATATTCGTTTTAGTTTAAAAATCAACATAAATCTATCCAAAATAGTCTTCTTTTCTTAATTATTGAGACTGTACTATTAAGTACTTATAAAAACTTAACTCGCTTCTTCTAAAGGTTCGATTTATCATTAGCAAGGATTCATTCCTTATTTTTAACGCCTTAGTAGGATTTATCATTGCACCTTTATTCATAACTTCTAAAATTAAAAAAATATTTATTTAAAAATTACAATATGAGGGATTAGTAATGTTTGGCAAAGAATGTTCCCCAAAGCATCACATCGCAAATTTTGTTTCCCAAATTTTTATTTGGCAAAAATTCAATTGTCGAAACTACTTATCGCAATATTACAGTTATTATCGCAGAATATTTATAATTTAATATCAAAATCACAATTACGAGTAAGTGCCTTTATTCCGAATTGACAAGGTACTATTTCCTTTAGTCATCGTTTTTTGTGATCAATCTGTTGTAAAATTCAGTGTGTTGCGATGGTATTATATTATACCACAATTGTGGAGGGCAAAACCGTAACCGGATTGTATTTCTTATGTACATGTATGTACGCTTGTTGGAAATGACCTCATAATTGGTTTAAGAAACATTAAAGTAGCGTACCACGAACGTTTGCCAATTGACAAATAAAAATTTAAAGATCTTAAGATCATTAATGATAACTATAATAGATAACTAGAATAGAATAACATTAATGAATTTGATAATATCAATGTATAGCTTTAATGTACTTAATTAATTTGAAGGCATGTTTTGACGTTATATTACAATCCTAGATTTAGATATTAACTACTATTGTGTGCCCTTGCAGGGCGTCATGGACTGACTTAGAACAACGTTACCATCTTCATATGTATGTACATGACTTGACAATGAATAAATAAATAAATAAATAAATCTTTGTCGAAGTGGTATTTTATACCATCTCAACACTGAATTTTACAACAGGTTGGTCACAAAAAACGATGACTAAAGAAAAATAATAGTACCTTGTCAATTTGGAATAAAGGCTTTTACTCATAATTGTGATTTTGATATAAAATGATAAAAATTCTAGTGCCATTATAATTAAGAGAGAAACGATTAAGACAGTTTTTTTTAATTTGTATCAATTTGTTAAGGTCAGTTGAATAACTTGTCAAGAAAAGCTTCATTTTGCAAGGTTACAAGTATAATAATCATTAATTTTACGGAAATCACAGTGCATTAGAAAATAAGTGGTTGTATCTTAGACAAAATAATTTAATTTCTATCGTAAAAGGTATATTTGACGTACGCCGCGTCGTTGGTCTCTCGCGCATACTGAGACAAAGTCAGGTTACACCACGCTTGTGCCACCCCTCCACAATATCTGTACCGCGTACAGTGGTGCAAGCGACTTGCCTCAGTATACAACGTACTGATTTACAAAATTGTGTTGTATACATTTATATACGTCACTTTATTTTCGAAACAAACAGGAATTTTACCATGAAATTTTTGTGGCAAGTAGATATTAGTATTTTAGTCAAAATTATGTAAAAAACCGAAAATGTCAAAATGGTCACTTGCCTCAGTATACTTAGGAGGTGTCGATATGAGATACTAGATGTGGCTCGCACCATCTTCTTAAATTAATGGTAAATACTCCTTTGTTTATTGCGCTCTTTATTTATTTATTTACTTTATGTAGTATATTTTAATGATATATATTATAGGTAGTATAAGTAGTTTATTGACTGGTAGGTTTTAGTAGTTTATGTATTATATTCGGTAAAGTTATGTATTGTGGCTCTCAGTGTTTGTAATTTTTAAACTCACTCGTCCATCCCTAATATAATACTCCTTTCATCCACTCAAAGGTTGACTGGAAGGGATCCCTTCAAGGGATAAGTCCGCCGTTGTGCATGTATCTCAGTGTTTGTAAATTGTATTTCTCCTGTTTATTTTGCACAATAAAGAGTTAACATACATACATACTACCTAGTGCGTCATTACATCACTCAATGAAATAATAGCACATTATATCAAATGAATGAAATAATCGTCGTGCGCGTGCGTCACAGTATCGTAAGAAGTCGCGGGTAGTCGGAACGAAGTCGTGCGAAGATGCGCCCGTATGGTTCCCATTCGGTAATAACGACTTTAAGGCTCATACAGCATTTAAATAAATAAATATGTCTGTCTTCTATGCTAGTCTGGAAGCAAAGAAAAAACATAGAATGTACCAGTTGCTTCTCTACCCGCGCAGATGGTAAAAGCCCAGGGAATGGGGGAAAATAATAGGAATCATGTTATAGGCGATGAGAGCAACCCATCACTATTTTGATTCCATTTTCCACCTATACGCCCACAATCTTGCTAAATGTGGCCTGTAGGTACCTGTTACCTTGGGTTCTGTCTACCCCGTAAGGGATAAAGACGTGATTTGTGTATGTATGTAATAAATATGTTCGGACTATAGACACCAATTAGCCTAGTCCCAAATTAAGCAAAGCTATACTTATAAAGATAAACTAGCAACCCGTCCCGGCTTCGCACGGGTACAATCAGCATTTCTCTACTATATTATGCATGTATTATACATTATAAACTTCCTCTTGAATCACTCTATCTATTAAAAAAACCGCATCAAAATCCGTTGCGTAGTTTTAAAGATTTAAGCATACATAGGGATATAGAGACAGAGAAAGCGACTTTGTTTTATACTATGTAGTGATAGTGATACATAAATCAATATATGTATATTAAACATCCAAAACTCGAGAGCAAACATTCACATTTTCCGGGATCGAACCCGGGACCTCTAGCTTCATAGTCAGGGTCACTAACCATTGGGCTATCTGATCGTCATTTGTAATAATAAATGCTGATTTTACGCTCTAGGGATATAAGTACCTTTCTGGTTTTACTAATATCTTACGCCTGAGTTAACAGTTAGTACGGAGTTATAATAGTCAATCAGCATTAGTCAGTTTGTTGTTTTATGTAGACGACTGGTTTAGTGGCTAGAGAAGCTGACTGCGAGTGGAGGTCCCGGGTTCGATTCCCGGTCAGTAGGTAAGGATTTGTGCTGTTCCTTGTTTTTTATCGTGATGTCCTCCAAAATATCATATATATATACATATATATATTCATCTTTTTCTTGCGTTTTATGTGCAATAAAGAGTTATACATACATACATACATACAATATCACCAGACGCGATGAGTCTTTCAGTCAGCTAGGACTTATTTCTGCAGAAAATAAAGTAAGTAAGTAAGTAAATGCTTTATTGTACAAATATAAAGAAACAGATACAATTCACAAAAAAATAAGAATAACATTAATATATGCACAAAGGCGAACTTATCCCTATAGGGATCTCTACCAGTATAAGTTTGCTTTTTCATCTATAAAATAGTGAGCGCGTTGATGTCTTTTGTATTAAAGCTGATCAAAGTCAAATCAAGGTCGTTAGTTAAACTTATTTCGTTCTCATAAAAAACTAAAGCAAAATATTAACACATAATCAAAGACTACAAAAAATTAGACGTTTAGGACTATTTTAGGTTTCGATCGATTCTTTTAATTTTTCTGTGTGTCTACTCTTGCTTGATACTTATATCCTGTCAATCGTTCAAAGGTTAACTGGAAGAGATACCTTTTAGGGATAAGTTCGCCTTTGTGTATATGTGTTGTCCTAAATTCATCTTTTTGTATTTTATGTACAATTAAAGTGTTATACATACATACATACATACAAAAATATTAGTTAATTATAGAAGTAACCTTGGCCTTAACAACGATGATTCGAATAAGCCCAGAGCTCGTAGTTAGAACAGAAGCCGAACCAACCTTCAATTTATTCCGCCATTATTAAATAATAATAAAAAATAATATAATTCAGTTTAGTCAAGTAGACAAATGATTACTTTGCCCGGGAGCCGACTAGGGAGGGGAAGAATTTGAAATATCGATAAAATGCAAACGTGCTTCCGTTATAACATATTTTAATTTTCAAAATTATGTTTAAAATTAGATACGTAAGTCACGTTTTAATTAAGCATTTAATATTTTATTAAAAATTGGGGTTTATGTGACAGTAAATCAATATTATTAATTAAATGATTGAAGAAGGTATTATTTTGATTGGTAGGCGTGACAGACAGTCGTACATTAGGTGTTATTATAACGAACAATTTTGTCGTTAAAAACATAACTTGGTTTCGCTTAAACAGGCGTACAGATATATAAACAAACTAGCTGTTTCCTGGGACTTCGTCTGCAAAAAAATAGTTTTTCGCTTCCCGCGGGGAATGCAATTTTCCGGGATAAAAAATAGCTTAATGTGTTAATTTAGGGTATCAGCTATCTCCGTTCCAAATTTTATCCAAATTCATTTAGTAGTTTTTACGTGAAATAGTAACAAACATCCATCCATCCATACTCACAAACTTTCGCGTTTATAATATTAGTAGGATGATATTTAAAAACCGGTCAAGTGCGAGTCGGACTCGCGCACCGAGGGTTCCGTATCATTATCTATAAATATCTAAAACCAGTGTAAGCAGAGCCCTGTTCCAAAGCAAAATGTACGCAGTGTGGGGTTACTTTATATTGGTCACTGCTATATACAGACATACATACACATTTACGGTTTTCGCAATTATTCTTTAATCTGTGCTATAAGACCTACCTTCATACCAAATTTCAAGATTCTGCGTTCACGGGAACTACCTTGTAGGTTTTGATTCCCTTGAGAGTTGAAAATTTGCGGAAATTTGCGGCATAAACGGCTGTATCTTTTGATTGCGTTGGCTTAGAAGTTTGATTTTTTCACAGCTTCAAGGGACAGTAGACCTGAGTAATTGATATAAATTTCAGCTTCATACCTCCACGCGTTACTGAGAAAAAGGGTCTTGACAGACGGACGGACGGACAGACGGACAACAAAGTGATCCTATAAGGGTTCCGTTTTTTCCTTTTGAGGTACGGAACCCTAAAAACTGGTTCACGGTGTACACAACAAAGCTTTGACAATGAACTCGTAGAGATTTGTGACATTGGTGATAACCACACAGTGTTACATTAATGAGCTACAAATAATAAGTATGTAAATATAAGTGTCCCACATACATAGCTATCCATTATTTGAGCAATATTTAGAACGTGTGCTGAACTGAGTGTGAGCTGGGGGGACGCTCCAAGAGGAACGACTACAAATTAGTCTCAAAAACATCGAGAATTACTCGACTTTTAAAAATGATTTGAAACTCTTTTATCGCAAATTTACATTGAGAAATTTAATTTCTAACGGTAAAACCGAAAAAGTAAAACATAAAAATCAAGAAATAAAATTTCTTGATTCATTTGATAGCTCTTTTATCGCATCAAACTATCGATACATTACGGTAGCGCAGCACTATCTCATTACCTCGGCGCCGTCTGTAATCCGGTCTCGTTTTATTTTCGCAAATCAGTGTTGCGGTCGAGGTTAGATTGTGCTCCCGCGCACAGCTTCTACACAGTAAACACAGAGAACAGTAATGTAACTTCTTACGTGCTGTATTGTTTGTATTTGTAATTGTGTCGTACAGACACATCATTCAAACAGATGACGCTTAGCGACAAAAAATTCGCATAGTAACAAAGGTCACGTGACGGTCGGTAACAGGTAGAAAAATTCGGAGACTACCCACCTGCTATGGGTGGTGTAGTGGTATAGCACGCGTCACGGAATGACGAGGATCCGGGTTCGATTCCCGGCCATAGCTTTACTTTTCGGATTTTTCTATGTGTTCTGATTTTCACAGACATTTAGAAATTAAATTTCTAACGGTAAAACCGTAAAAGTAAAACATAAAAATCAAGAAATAAAAATTTCTTGATTCATTTGATAGTACCTATCATTTGAAAAACAGCGCCTTCTCTCGTCCCTGGTGAGCAGTAGATGTTCCACGGGAGTTTGTAATTGTGTCGTACAGACACATCATTCAAACAGATGACGCTTAGCGACAAAAATTCGCATAGTAACAAAAAGGTCACGTGACAGTTAGTAACAGGTAGAAAAATTCGGAGACTACCCACCTGCTATGGGTGGTGTAGGGGTATAGCACGCGTCACGGAATGACGAGGACCCGGGTTCGATTCCCGGCCATAGCTTTACTTTTCGGATTTTTCTTTGTTCTAATTTTCACTGACATTTAGAAATTTGCTGTATTCTAATCTTGAGTCATAGTTTTAGGTTCTACTTATTATCCCCAGATATGAACCTACTTTACTTTCTTCCATGCTGGTTTGGGAGCAAAGAAAAAACATAGAATGTACCAATTGTTTCTCTACCCGCGCAGATGGTAAAAGCCCATCGAGGGAACAGGCGAAAATCTTAGGAATCATGTTATAGGCGATGCGGCTAGCAATCAATCACTATTTTTGATTCTACTGTCCACCTATACGCCCACAATCTTGCTAAATGTGGCCTGTAGGTACCTGCTACCTTAGGCTCTGTCTACCCCGTAAGGGATAAAGACGTGATTTGTGTATGTATGTATGAACTTACGTGACAACTTTCTTAGAAAATATAGTGGGGATACCATTTTGTCTGGTTTTCCACACCACAGTGCTGGAGTTAAGTACAACATGGGAAGAAATATCTTCCATGCTGGTCTGGGAGTAAAGAAAACAAAATGTACCAGTTGATTTCTTCCCGCGCAGATGGTAAAAGCCCATCGAGGGAACAGGCGAAAATCTTAGGAATCATGTTATAGGCGATGCCCACACATACACAAATCACGTCTTTATCCCTTACGGGATAGACGGAGCCTAAGGTAACAAGATCCCACGGCCACGTTTAGCATGATTGTGGGTGTATATGTGGAAAGGGGAATCAAAACAGTGGTGGGTTGCTAGCCACATCGCCTATAACATGATTCCTATTTTCGTCCATTTCCTAGATGGGCTTTTATCATCTGCGCGGGAAGAGAAGCCACTGGTACATTCTATGGTTTTTCTTTGCTCCCAGACCAGCATGAAATACATTGTATAAATTTATTTGTGAGATATGTTAAGATCCTAATGGCTGACAATGGATCGTTACATACATACATACTTACATAAATATATCACGTCTTTATCCCTTACGGGGTAGACCGAGCCTACGGTAACAATTCCTTAAAGCCACGTTTAGCATTAAGGGCGTATAGGTGGAAAAGGGAATCAAAATCGGGGTATTGATCGTTACGCTACTGTAAAACTGTGTACTGTGGCGTAGCGTGCGCGGGAGTTTCCATCGGGCGTCTGTAATCTTCCGAGTGACTCAGGACATTTCGTCCATATTGCGATGTAGTATTGTACATTCGATGTAATGAAAGACATTTGACAAGTGAAAGTTTAAAGGTGTTTCTGTGCGGCGTGTTTGTGGTTATTTTCCGGGGGAAGGGTGAGGTGAGGTGCGGGGGCAGGAAGGTTATTCCGTGGCCATTTTTGTGTATAACAATTAAAGTGTTTATCCTAGGATTTAGAATCAGTAGGTGACTCAATTCCTCCGCACGTATATTATGTACCTACCTAGCTGCTACTTCGTCTGCAAAAATATAGATTTTGACGCCCACAATCATGCTAAACGTAGCCTTTGAGTCTTATTACTTTAAGCTAGCTGTCTGTCCCGTAAGGGATTAAGACGTTATGAATGTCTTCAATTAGTCATACATAGATAGTGCATACGTAGCTCAAATCCCATTCCTAATTAGCCTATTACTTGTAACCAAAACATGCGCAAGCGCACCCATGAATCAGCCACACTTGTTAAGTGCGCCACATAAATCGCGGGGTCAGGGGGTGCAATTAATAAATTTAGCCTGCGCCAAGTATAGTACGTTAACAGTGGAATATTCATGGCATAATGCATGAATAATAGTAGGAAATATGCATGGTCACAGCGCTGGATAGAACACAATGCGCTTGAGTGGATGGGCTAGTAGTCTAGCAGCCATAGGTGGGGTATTATCGTGTGAAGTTTTTTAGTTAAATAAACGGATTTTAGCTTTCAAACTTCTGAACTGATTTTATGAAAACTATCGCTTAAAACTTGCTTTCACATAAAAAGTCACATCCAACTCGGTTCACCTAACAGCTACGTTGCCACACTGGCGAACTGGTAATAATCTGCATTGGAGATTTTTTTTTAAATAAGTAACGCAAACAAGCAAGTGAGTCACTTAATAATAAGCACCACCCAAAGACACCCACGACACTAGAGACTAATTAAAAATAAAATAAATAAAATAAAAAAACATTTATTACCAAATTATAAGCAGATAGAAGTTAAGTTGACAACAGATTCAAGACTAAAGAAGAAAGAAAAAAAACAAGAGACACACTGGGCGGGCTATGTTCCGGCAACGGGTACCAGTCTCAGCGTGTGCTGGGTTACATGAACCCAGCGCTGGTTTTCAGTCTGGTCCCTTTATCGGAGGCTAGTTGTAACAGATAGGATAGATGATTACTGAGCAGAGGTGTGGTATATGCAAGTATGTACTTGTGTGCGTGTGTTTGTGTGTTTGTGTGTGTGTGTGTGTGTGTGTGTGTGTGTGTGTGTGTGTGTGTGTGTGTGTGTGTGTGTGTGTGTGTGTGTGTGTGGGTGGGTGTGTTTGTTTGTGTGTGTGTTTGTGTGTGTGTGTGGGTGTGTATCTGGGTGTGTGGGTGTGTATCTGTGTGTGTGGGTGCGTCTTTGCGGGTGTTTTCATATTTGCATTTGTTTCTCTAAAAGGTGATTTTTTATATATATATATATATATATATATTTTTTTTATTATAAATATTAATTACTGTTTATTCGAGTGTGACGAACTGTATGATATGAATTTCGAATTTCAGAGCTCCCCTATGTCGTTGAAAATTTTGTAAGAGCCAATTTACTATTGCGTTCTTTTGTTATCTTAAGTTTGATAACAACATTTTTTTTTCTTGTTTTGTTTTATTATCGAGGGAATGATTGAAAATAATAGAAATCATGTTATAGGCGATGAGGCTAGTGACCCACCTTTACGCCCACAATGTTGCTTAATATAGCCTGCAGGTACCTGTTACCTTGGACTCTACCCCGGATAAAGACGTGATTTGTGTATGTGTATGTATGAAATTTAATATATTTATGTATTTGTAGCCAAAATTATATTCTTTCTAGAGTCCAGAATCGTTGGTTTTTTATTAAAATTTACCCTTTATGGACAAAATAATTACCTTCAAAACTTAACACACTTTCATAGCATGTTTTTGTTCGTAATAATGACCATCATTTAATCAAGTGTAAAAATCAAGCTAGTATTATGTCTAGTGGATGCAGCACTAGCCTGCGCTTGCGGCCAGCGTCCGCTATTGTCTTCATTTTTACCCGCGAACAATAAGAGATCATTCGACGAAAGATACGTACTGAATGGTCCAGGGAAATTCCTTGGGTAGCTCCGCGCCTCGTACTTTCTCTTGTAGATAATATACACTGTATTTTCAAATTAATCTGTAATATTACAAAAGGTGGTTAAATTAGTATAACTTAACAACCATGTGAATGTTTTTCCAAAATTTTCATACATACATACATAAATCACGTCTTTATCCCTTACGGGGTATACACCTAAGGTAACTAGACTCAAAGACCACGTTTAGCATGATTGGGGGCGTATGGGTGGAAAAGGGAATCGAAATGGTGATGGGTTGCTAGCCGCATCACCTATAACATGATTCCTAAGACTTTTGCCCATGTCTCGATGGGCTTTTACCCGCGCGGGTAGAGAAGTAACTGGTAAATTCTATGTTTTTTCTTTACTCCCAGACCAGCATGGAAGAAATCTGATTAGATTTGCTTTTATGATAACCCTTTAAAAAAAAACATTGTTATTTTACTGAAATAAATTTAAATAATGTGTCGTAATTTTTCTCAGTCACCCTTGGAAAAAGCGTATTTCGCCCTATTACTGCAAATACCAGTTAAGTGACGATATGTCAAAAATGATTTTATTACACCATTAGAATGTACTCTTCAAGCTCTACAAACTGGTAAAACCCGTTTTTCGATAGCTCATTCCGTTGCGAAGATAGCTAAGCCACGCTAAATGCTTAAAGTCCCTTAACAGTCGTTTAACAGCAAAACAGTAGGGAAGAAACTGTAATGTGTATGTTAATATAACGATTTTTGTTTACGTGTACAGGTAAAACAATGTATTGTTATTTAATGCTTTTTTGCATTCCAATTTTCCAAGCCAAAACCAGTTAAGTGTCGAGGAATTTCTGAACTAAACTGAAAACATGAAACGAAAAATTCAAAAAGTGAAGCTATAAGCGGGATTTGAACTCAAATTATCATTGATCCATGATACTGCCGTACCCCTGGACAGACCATACGATTTGTTACTAACAATCTATACATAATAATAATACTGAAGAGGTTCAAAAGTCTGTACATGACAGATAATTTAAAAAAAAATGTCTGGGGGATACTTAGAATCGATAACAGAACACACTTCTGTATATTTGCGATCGAATCACGTGAAAACAGCTGAACGAATTGAAGCAAACTTTACTAATCTGTTGAGAAAACCACCGACTAGGTTATAGCCACTTTTCATCCCAAAAAATTGCATAATTCCCGCGTGATAGGTGTTAATTAAACAGATAAACATGTCAATTGGGAATTCTACGTTGACGACGTGGTGGTCAGAAGCTGGTTACTATTTTTTTTTTTATATGAATAGGAAGGCAAACGAGCAAGTGGGTCACCTGATGGTAAGTGATCACCACTGCCCATAGACACCCGCAACCCCGGAGGCATTGCAGATGCGTTGCCAACCTAGAGGACTAAGATGAAATGCCTCTTGTGCCCGTAATTTCCCCGGCTGTCTTACTCTCCACACCGGAACACAGCAGTGCAAGCACTGCTACTTAGCGGCAGGATTAGCGAGTAAGATGGTGGTAGCGATCCTGACGGACCTTGCACAAGGCCCTACCACCCGCAAAAATTTCAATATATTATGTCGTGTACATCTTAATAGCCTAGTGTGAGACGCCCTGCGACGCGTTGGACGGATGACCTTAGGACAGCTGGCAGTGGCTGGATGAGGGAAGCCCAGGATCGCGAAAGTTGGCGCAATATGAAGGAGGCCTACGTCCAGCAGTGGACGGACAATGGCTGTACAATATAATACAATACAAATACTCTTTATTGAACACAACAAATCAGTACAAAACAATACAGAAACAAAGAACAAAGTAAACAACAGACGGTCTTATCGCTTAATAGCGATCTCTTCCAGACAACCAATAAGCTAAATAAGTTGGAGACAGTTTAAGTAGGTGGCGGAAACAAATAGACAGGATAAACGCAGGGATAATAAAAACAACAATACCAACATAAATATAATACAAAGCTAAATAAATAAAATAAAATAATACATACATTATACACATAACATTACTGTATAATACTTACTTAAGATAAAATAAATGTGAGAATGTAACAATGAAAAATAAGAAGGCCATACAACAGATAAGGATTTGATCAGAAGCAAAAAGAGAAGATAAAGGTACTAAAGACAGGGAGTGGATTAAATTAGTGATAAATAGTGAGATTTAAGTTGGTTTTTAAAAATAATTAGAGTTTAGATAGATAGATAGGTAGACGTCTTAATATACTTCCACTCGCCCACGCCCGGGCAAACACGAGAGCAATGGCAATTCAAGTGTTTTTCGAGATTATTCTTAGGAAATGAAGCGCTCAGTCCAGTTTAGGCGAGGCTTCGAGTGGCCCTGCCCAAACACAATCATTTTGGGTCAACAGATTTGGATTAGTGCGCGGATTACGAATGCAATAGATGCGGCAGTGGTCCGTAGAGTATTTCTGAGAAAACATACATACATACCGTCACGCCTCTTTCCCACAGTAGGCAGAGACTACTTTGTTCCACTTGCTACGATCCTGCAATACTTCTTTCGCTTCATCCACGTTCATTAATAGCTTCATATTTGTTAATTCTTCATTCGTCGGTTTCGGGTACTCTCGGGATCTTTGTCAGACGTCTCCTATTTGATCTCTGAACGTCCGTCTAGGCCTTACCCTCTCAACGTAACCATTCACACTCCCCATATACAGATCTGTGTGTTTGTGTGTGTTCTAAGAAAAAATAGATTTTTTTTATATTTCCTTTAAATTTTATGTTGTTCCTACTCAGATTCACGAGCTTTTTCTATTTTAATGGGACAAAAAAAAACTCAGTTTTTTTCCTATCTTGTTACTATTTTCCATACACTTTGTATGACGTAACGGAAAGAAAATTTTTAAAAATTATGAAAATTTTAGGACATCTTTTCTCTCTTACAGTGATGAAGAAATTGGCTATTTTCTTGAGAATTGCTCTGATAGGACTTGAAACTGGTTCGTGCTTTACTAGTTCTCTTAATATTTATTGATGTAGAATCGTCCATCAATGAGCCCATGAGTGGACCCGCTGGCATTGGTTCACTTCACTCGAGCCCCATAGGCCTCATCTCGAAAAACGAGTATGCCGCATCCGAAAAACACCAGATCGCGATACTCCCAAAATTCAGTCCATTGTTATCATAGAAAGCAGATTGGAATGTGTAATACCGGTACTCGAATAAACAGAATTACGTTGCCCCTGTTTGATTGCTCCCGCGTGTTTGCTGAGCCGCAGCGCCCGCTGTTTAGTTAAGCTATGTCAATTACCGGCTGTCGATTGTTCTGTGACATTCTTAAAAAAAAAACAAGTGAAATGCGACGAACAAAAAATTTACCTCGCTACTATGTATGTATATAAACTCTTTATTGTGAAAAATAAACAAGAGAAATACAATCGACAAACACTGAGATACATGCACAAAGTCGGACTTATCCCTTTAAGGGATCTCTTCCAGTCAACCTTTGAGTGGATGAAAGGAGTATTATATTAGGGATGGACGAGTGAGTTTAAAAATTACAAACACTGAGAGCCACAATACATAACTTTACCGAATATAATACATAAACTACTAAAACCTACCAGTCAATAAACTACTTTATACTACCTTTAATATAATATATACTACATAAAGTAAATAAATAAAGAGCGCAATAAACAAAGGAGTATTTATCATTAATTTAAGAAGATGATGCGAGCCACATCTTCTTCAAACCTTCCCTGAACGACACTATGGAGGGAGATTGCCTGGTGGAGGTTGGTAAGCGATTCCACAGCCTAGTTGAGTGTACAGTTAAAGGACTTGGAATAAGTTTTGGAAGAGGAAGAAGGACAGGCCAAAAGGAGATTAGAGTTGGATCGCAATCGATGATCGGTGAATCGATGTGTCAATGACTTCGCTACTCACGTGCGTTTCTTGCACGTGAGTAGCGGAGTAGCAAGGTAATTTTTTTGTTCGTTGAAATGGAACTCTGCAAAGTAACGCCTGATTCAATAAAGCAAGTGAAATGCGCTTCATCAAAAATTTTATGCGGAGTGAACTATCTTGTCATACTCTATCTATGGCTGATATGGAACATACATACATAAACCGCTTTATCCCTTACGGGGTAGACAGAGCCTAAGGTAGCAAGACCGAAAGGCTACGTTTAGCATGATTGTGGGCGTATAGGTGAAGGGGAATTAAAATAGCGATGGGTTGCTAGCCGCATCGCCTATAACATGATTCCCTCCATGTAAAGCATCCATCCATCCATACTTACGAACCTTCGCGTTTATAATATTAGTAGGATATTTCTAACATAGTATATTAATTTATCGTATTTTTTATAAGTATTAGGGTTATTATTATTATATTAATGCTTTATTTGTTTAGGTTAAGTTAGGGTCTTTGCTCTTAGCATTTTAGTATGTCTACTCTCTATATTCTGGTTTCTGTTGTCCTGTCAACCAGTCGATGGTTAGCTGGAAGAGATCCCTTTAAGGTATAAGTTTGCCTTGGTACATTTATTTTTCTCATTACCTGTAAAATTGAATGTGTTTTATGAACAATAAAGAGTTATATCGGGCCAGCGTGGGAATTATAGCCCAAGCCCTCTCATTCTGAGAGGAGGCCTGTGCCTTGCAGTGGGACGTATATACGCTGTAGATGATAACTATACATACATAAACGTATTGTAGGCAAAGTCGCGGGCAACAGCTAGTTAACAAAGGAGTTAATACCTTCTCAGTTCGCCCTCCATCAATTACTGCGCGCGCGCATCTAGCGGTACCGCGGTTACGACCTTGCGTGAGCTATGCGGGAACCAGCCTGGAATTTATACTTAAGTGTTTAGTTGTATGTTTGTTATTTTAGTATACATACATACATATATCACGTCTTTATCCCTTACGGGTTAGACAGAGCCTAAAGTAACAAAACCTAAAGGCCACGTTTAGCATGATTAAAGGCGTGGAGAGGGAAATCAAAATAGTGATGGGTTGCTAGCCGCATCGCCTATTAAATGATTCCTAAGATTGTCGCCCATGGGCTTTTACCATCTGCGCGGGAAGAGAAGCAACTGGTAAAGTCTTTGTTTTTCTTTACTCCCAGACCAGTATGGAAATAAAAGTTTTATTTAAAGTACTTAAAAATCCCAATTTCATATAAATCCACGCAAACGAAGCCGCGGGCCTCAACTAGTTTCTCAATAAAATTATTAAATTAACAAATTTATTACATTATTAAAAATCACATAAAACTTCTAACGACATGATCAGAAACATAGGAACGTAACAATAAACATAATTATGTATGACATAACATAATTTATTAACATACTAAATACCTCATATCACGCTAAGCTTCACATTGTACATTAAAACAACAATGGACAATAATTTAAAACAAATTAATGCTTACGAAATCGACCGGTCCACTTGACTCGACCCATTTCGATGAAATCGAGAGAATATCGCGTTACATGAACAGAAAAACACGAACTTAATTACATAAATTCATCCTCATTACTAATCGTCATAGATGAAACAAAAACAGACTGGACATAATTTATTTTATTTTATTTTATTTTGTTATTATTTTCTTATCAATTAATGTATACTTTTATGGATCTTTAGTTATCTGTAATAAATGATTATTATTATTATTTAAAAAGTTTGATCAGATCTTTGTGATCCTATTTAGGCATTAAAATATAACGTAATCAAGGCCGAGATGGTAGCACCATCTTACACGCTAATTCTGCCGCCAAGCAGCAGTGCTTGCGCTGCGGTGTTCAGGCGTGGTGATTAAGACAATCACTGCTAATCACGCTATTTTTAAAACTTTATTTTTTTTTAATTCTAAATCAATTTTTGAGATTACAAAATCTTCGATAAAGAGGAGCGGACATATAGACTCAAAAAAATATTTTATATTAAAAAAAGTTTGTCATTATTTTTATTCATCATAGTTGTTTGCATATTTTTAAAATTACTTACAACTATTCATTCAATCAACGTAAAACGCCTTCCAAAAATTTTAAGTCAATCCAAAAATTCGAGTGAGAGTTAACAATACAATACAATATAATACAACACAAATATTTTTTATTGTATACAACACATCAGTACAAAAAGATAACAAAAACAAAAGACAAGGCAGACAATAGGCGGTTTTATCGCTTATTCGAATCAGAATATTTGACACAAACACACATAGCAAGTTTAATAAAATTTTGTAAGACCTCTTAACTAGCCATCACAAACCAACGATCTATTTTCAAAGGATTTGACTATCTACTCTGTTATTCTTTGATTAAGCCTATGTCGCAACGTCAGAATCTATCGATTGTCCAAAAGCTCTCCAGTTTCGTTCATTTGTAGTACAATCGAGTCGAGAGCTTCGGTCGACGTGTCCGCTCAAATTAATTCCCATCGTTTACGAAACTATTTGTTCTGAGACACGCTGTAAGCTTCAAGAAACAAAGCTTGTTCGTAATTTACCTTAGGATTTTTATTATTTTTTTTTGACTGTAATTTACCAAAATATTCGAATAAAATAATGTGACCTTGTTTGACATTGTTCGGTTTTCATATGAAAGACATCAACGCGCTGCTGTCACTATGAGGCGAACTTATCCAAAAACTCTTTTGTTTTTTTTAGAAA
The DNA here is from genome assembly GCA_949127965.1 of Pandemis corylana. NCBI lineage: Eukaryota > Metazoa > Arthropoda > Insecta > Lepidoptera > Tortricidae > Pandemis > Pandemis corylana. Next base: position 13,792,836 of record OX421863.1, read on the forward strand.
ATAATATCAGATTTTTTTTAACATAATCTTTTGCAAAAAATGTGTCTTATTTTAAGATAGTATAGTCTAATATTTCGACAGAAATTTTTATAATTCATGGTGTCCCGCCTAATGATTAACTGGAAGGGATCCATTTAAGGGATAAGTTCCCCGATGTGCATGTGTGTTGTCCTTTATTCATCTTTTTTTTGTGTTTTATGTACAATAAAGACTCATACATACATACATATATATAATACAGGCTTTTATTCATCCAATATTATATGAAGACATTGAGATTTTCGGCATCTATCTCCCTCATAATTTTGTCAATTTAACTTTTTCAAAAAGTTACAATGCTAAGTTTTTAATTTAGTTTTTTTTCGGATGAGTATAATTATAATAATATAAAGGTTTGTTGAAAATAATGATGATTCGAGTTTCTGAAATGGCGTATTCGTAAGGTCTCGTTACCTCAGGCTCTGTCTACACCGTAAGGGCTAGAGCCGTGATTTGGGTATGTACGTATGTATGTATATATTTGTGAAAATATAGCTAATCAGCTCCATTCTTGTACCACACACATTCTAAGTGAAAGCGCGTGTGAAACAATATGACTTGTTTGTTCACACAGGTAGACGTTTCAACACACATAGTTCCATACGATAAATCGATACTTTATAACAGCAAATAATATAACACTTGTATGACTAAATCATAAAAATCTCGAACAAATGCAAACCTTAAACTGCTTTGTATAAGGTTGCATATGCTTTGGGCGGCGAAGATAATGACATAGCATTTATGCTAATTAGAAATCGATGTAACATAGACAAAATATTTGCTATGTTTATTCATAATGACTGCGTGTCTGTCTATATGTCTGTTACACTTTTACGCTAAAACAAAACACGTACCAATTTTTTTTTAATTTTTGTCTGTTTATCTGTTTGTCTGTATATTTGCGAGCGTATTACCTGAAAACGGCTGAACGGATTTAGATGCAATCTTTATTACACACACACACACACACACACACACACACACACACACACACACACACACACACACACACACACACACAAATCACGTCTATATCCCTTACGGGGTAGACAGAGCCTGAAGTAACAAGACCTAAAGGCCACGTTTAGCATGATTCTAGGCGTATAGGTGGAAAAGGGAATCATAAAAGTGATGGGTTGCTAGCCGCATCGCCTATAACATGATTCCTAACATCTTCGTCCATTCCTTCGATAGGCTTTCACCATCTGCTCGGGAAGAGAAGCAACTGGTCCATTCTATGTTTTTTATTTACTCCCAGACCAGCATGGAAGAAATGGTGTATGGTGGTCTTATTTGATATTTAAAGTTTTATTATAATAACTAACATTTGTGCAGGGTCTTACCACTATCTTACTTCATGATCTTATCGCCAAGCAGCAGAGCCTAGGCTGATATGTTATAAAGGGAAGTAAGACAGCCACTGAAATTGCACTTGCAACGAATCTGCCATCATCTGGTGCAACTTACCATCAGTTGACCCGCTTGCTCGTGTACCACCCTACACACAATAAATGTAAGCAAGATTACTGAAAACTTTTATTTGGCGAAACTTTAATAAGTTAAAGCCATTTATTTGAAACCTAGCTGTTGCCTGCAACTTCGTCTGCATATTTCCTTTATCGCTATCCCGCAGGATATACGCAATTTTCCGGGATAAAAAGTAGCCCATCTAGATCCAATATTCATCCAGATCTGTTTAGCCGTTCTGGCGTGAAAGAGTAACAAACATCCATCCATCCATACTTACTTTCGCGTTTATAATATAAGTAGGATTACAATTTGTATACTAATTTACAAAAGACGCCCCGCAGTCTTCGATGACTCACTCTCGGTTTCGCTGATCTCATGGAATCATCAGCTCGCACTTGACCTTTGTTTTGATGAATGTGGGCGCATGCGCACTGAGGCCGGGTCTTAGGAGGCCACGAAAATAGCGGGATGTTGACAAAAGTAAGTTAAGTACAATTTTTGTACTACGGTAGTATTTTTTTTTTATATATATATGAATAGGAAGGCAAACGAGCAAGTGGGTCACCTGATGGTAAGTGATCACTACTGCCCATAGACACCCGCAACCCCGGAGGGATTGCAGATGCGTTGCCAACCGAGAGGACTAAGATGCAATGCCTCTTGTGCCCGTAATTTCCCCGGCTGTCTTACTCTCCACACCGGAACACAGCAGTGCAAGCACTGCTACTTAGCGGCAGGATTAGCGAGTAAGATGGTGGTAGCGATCCGGACGGACCTGACACAAGGCCCTACCACCCGCAAAATAACATTTGATTTTTTTTTATAAAATCTTTAATAACAATATTATATTTGCGATGAATAATAATAAAAAATAAACAAAGGTTCGCGAAAAGAAAGAGTTTTCAAAGGTTTTGACTATCTAAAATCTACTCTATTATTCTGTGGTTAAACCTATGTCGCAACGTCAGAATCTATCGATTGTCCAAAAGCTCTCAAGTTTCATTCATTACATACATACATACATAAATCACGTCTTTGTCCCTTACGGGGTAGACAGAGCCTAAGGTAACAAGACCTACAGGCCACGTTTAGCAAGACACTGAGGGCGTAGAGGTGGAAAGTGAAATCAAAATAGTGATGGGTTGCTAGCCGCATCGCCTATAACACATGATTCCTATGATTTTCGCCCATTCCCTCGATGGGTTTTTACGATTTGCGCGGGAAGAGAAGCAACTGGTACATTCTATGTTTTTTCTTTGCTTCCAGACCAGCATGGAAGTACATACATACATACATAAATCACGTCTTTGTCCCTTACGGGGTAGACAGAGCCTAAGAAAACAAGACCTAAAGGCCATATTTAGCATGAATGTGGGCGTTTAGGTGGAAAGGGGAATCAAAATAGTGATGGGTTGCTAGCCGCATCTCCTATAAAATGATTCCTGTCCCCATTCCCTCCATCTGCGCGGGAGGAGAAGCAACTGGTACATTCTATGTTTTTTCTTTAATCCCAGACCAGCACGGAAGCATCATTCGTTTGTAGTAAAAAAAAAATAAACAAGATTTTATTAAATTTCTAAATGTCAGTGAAAATTAGAACACAGAAAAATCCGAAAAGTAAAGCTATGGCCGGGAATCGAACCCGGATCCTCGTCATTCCGTGACGCGTGCTATACCCCTACACCACCCATAGCAGGTGGGTAGTCTCCGAATTTTTCTACCTGTTACTAACTGTCACGTGACCTTTTTGTTACTATGCGAATTTTTGTCGCCAAGCGTCATCTGTTTGAATGATGTGTCTGTACGACACAATTGGGATTGTCTATTTTTTTACAATGTATAGTCAATCGAAAACCATTTCGAGATAAATGCTTTTTAAATCGTTTTCTGTATTTACTTTATTTTATTTTACTATAATGAATTTATTACATGAAAAATAAGCAATGACCTTCATTTGACATTCCCAGACATGACGTAGACGGTCCAAAATGTACTTTATTTGCAAATGTTACAAATTCTATGCTATTTACGCGTGGATTATACTACGGAGTTCAATTTGGACCCGCAATCTGACATTTCATTCATCTTATGACAGCTGACAAGCAAAATGACAATCTTGTTACTGTCATTCTTGTTTTTTCCACTGATTACTTTCATATTGTTGTATTATAGTTTAGATTTAGAAGCACTTTCGGTAGATAATTAGGCAAGAGTGTATCCGCACAGCGATGTGCTTCGCTCACATGAAAGATTTTCCGCTAAATATTTTAATGGATAGCGAAATATTACGTTTTTCGGTTTACTTTCACCTACTGAGTTTACTGTCTTATCTCCGGGTCCTGTTTTGTCTTGATCATACCTGGTATGTGTTTATGGACCTTTCTGCTTCGCGCAGAATGTTATGGTATGTGTAACGGCTGTGAAAATATAAAATTCATAGGAGAAGATCGCGTGAATCTTCCTGTGTTATTGTTGAATCATGTTGACATTGATACTAATGACAGTATTGACAGTTTGCCAACTTCACCACAGATAGAAAAGACGTTAATGGCGGCGCTTCACATACGTTTTATGATCAATTTATCCAATAAGCAGATGTGTGACACCGGCAGTGGAAACTCTGACGTCATCAACCAAAATACTTTCAATAATTAATAGTGAAAAAAATACCGAGTTATATGAGAAAATATTGAAATTGGTTTCTTATAATTGACTATTCTGCACAAAAAAAATATAAAAAGGATAGGTATTTTTTTTTAGACAATCCCAATTACAAACTCCCGTGGAACATCTACTGCTCACCAGGGACGAGAGAAGGCGCTGTTTTTCAAATGATAGGTACTATCAAATGAAGATTTTTTTCACCATTTTCATGGCCCATCTTTATCTCCGATCTAGAAACAATATCGATATCCAGGGTAAGGCTGGCCACGCCCAAAATGAATACACATTTTATAAAAAAAGAGAGCACGCCTCGTATTGTTATTATTTTACTAGCTATATCGAATTGATATTAATCTGTTTTGAGGACCGTATGGAGTACGGTCATCGATCGATATGTTCAAATTTTTAAGGTTCCGTACCTGCCGAAACTGAACCCTTTCATGGAATCCCAGCATCTGCTGCAAATGTGATGAAGTGGCATTAAAAATTGGAAAGACCGTTTCAAATGTATTCATTTTATTATTTACTAGCCTTGCGTCCGCAGCTTCGCCCGCGATAAATTAATTTTCCCGTAGGAAAAGGTATTTTCCCGCGGTAAAAGTAGCCTATGTCACTCAGTGATAATGTAGCTTTATAACGGCAAAAGAATTTTTGAAATCGGTCCAGTAGTTTCGGAGCTTATTCAATTCAAACAAACAAACAAACAATGAAATCTTTCCTCTTAATAATATTAGTATAGATTAATAATCTTTTTTTTGACCTTGGAATTATAAAACAATATAATCAATCAACATGTCATAGAAAACGAAAAACCTGTAAGAAAAATATACTCTCAAAACAACTTAAAAATACAAAATTCTCACTCACAAGTACAAGATTCCTCATAACGTGACTTGGGGCTGTTTTTAAACAAATTCAAAAAAGGAAAATATTATTTCTTCTAAATCTTTCTCTCAACAATTTGTTCTTGTTCTTTTAGATTGGCTCTTGTCTACCCCGTAAGGGATAAAGACGTGATTTAAACACATAAATATATCACTGTCTGTGTCTGGGACCAAATAGGAGACGTTTTGGAAAAATATCAGGCCAGGATGGAGTACCCGAAACCAACGAGCATGTATGAAGAGATTAATGAAGTGTTCGGATCGTAGGAAGTGGAACAAAGTAGTCTCTGCCTACCCCTATGGGAAAGAGGCGTGACGGCAAGTATGTATGTATCACAGCACGTATCATACCGCGTACGCCGGCGTCTATTCCCATGCGCAGACGCAGCCGGCGCGTTGTAATTAATACACGCCCACGTGCCCTCGACCCCGGACAAGCTTTTGTTTTTGATCAAAATTATAAAATTACTAGCTCTTGCCCGCGACTTCGCCTGGGTTTGTCGCAATCCCGCGGGAACTATGCGATTAGCTAGGATAAAAACAATATTTCCTCATAATGAATGCAATGATGGTTTTGTGTGGAGACTTGGACAAATTTTATGTCGCTTATGTCATATTTTTTTTACATTTATAAATCACGTCTTTACCCCTTACGGGGTAGACAAAGCCTTAGGTAACACCTTTAGCATGATTGTAGGCGTATGGATGGAAAGGGGAATCAGAATGGTGATGAGTTGCTAGCCGCATCGATTTTCGCCCATGACCTCTGTGGAGAGTGCCACAATAGATATCTCTCCAGGCAGATGCTATGCTAAGATTTGATTATTTTCATAACTTCTTTTCTGTGATTCTCATTTAAATTTCGTATATCCTGATGACCTTTTCATTTGTATTTATTTTTATTTCCATTAATAAAAATGAAAATGAAAATGAAAATTTATTTTTTGCAAATTAGCCGCCAAGGGCTCTTTTACATGTCTTTTTGAAACTACCATTAAAGAATTACTCAATGCAATTTCGAAAAAGCAATTTACAAATCTATAAAATCTATAAACATGGTAATCCTAGACCAGTGTTTTTATTACTCCCGCCTATCCGACTAAGCCTCAGCGAGATTAAATTATTAATTGCAAACCTTACTATTGCTTTGAAACCAATTAACTGACTTATGCGTTTTCAATTACACACAATTTAGCACCCGGCTGCGGCACAATGAAAATGCAATTGCAATTTATATGCAATTAGTTCGTTCTCTTTGTTACGTCAAAATAAAATATGAAATAATTATAAAAAATTACAACCAAAAACAATTTTACAAAACTCCACTAGAGCTCAATATATTTCCGTTTTTTTTTCGTTTTTTTAAAAGTTGGTTTGTCATTTTTTTTAATCAGTCGCATTTTACACAGTCACATAAATAATCAAGTAAAGTAAAACAAGTAACGGTGTACATATCGAAAAAAAAACATTAAAGTTAAAGAGTTTAGCGTTAACAGGTTTTTTAAAAAATGACAAAAATATAGCGATTTTCTTTTTTTCGAGTGTCACAGTACATACCCGGCTAATGGCTGTTGAAATACACTTGAGCTGTACAGTCAAGGGCATAAATATTGTACGTTACCAAGACGTCAAAAATATCTATACACCATAATGCCAAAAACAAAATGGTCGTTGACACTTGTATTTGATGGCTGTATCGATTAATGCCCTCGATGTAAAGTGAACTGGCCACTCTGCACACAGCACTGTGACTTTACTATTGTCTTTTTCAAGTTTTCACCTAGATCCGCTAAGGCGAAGGCGTCGCCTTTGCCCCTCGCCAAGCCATAAATCACTTATTAATGATCACGTAAATAAATAAATAAATATCGGCCCAAATGGATCGCGCGGAGCAAACAGACACGACACTGCTTAGAAAGGTTAAGATGATGATACACTGGAGCTAACTAATCGTAAACGTTTTAGCCGTTTTTGGCCGTTGCACCCTGGGCAACAGTTAATGCTATAAACAAAAACATTATTATTTAATTAGCCGTATCATCAATTCTAGGTTAGTTTTTCCGTTGAATGGCTGAAATGTTTTTTTTTTTTTGATGTTTCGGATGTCTTGATTTTTTTTTTACAATTTCAAAAGAACGGCATTAGCTTACAATAAAGTTTGAACTCGTAATTTAAAATGTATAATAGTGAGGAGTTAAAAGTGTTTTGATCAGCTTTATATTATAAAGCTGATCAAAACATAAATTATGACCAAAATGTACTCACTCTACCTGCACTTTTGAATTCTCACCAGCACCCAGTTGGACAGCTTACAAGTGACGGCATAGTGCTGAATCTTATTATTTTATGCTCTTATATCGTCCAATATACGTCACCTGGTGGTTCATATGACCCACATTTTTTGTACGTGGGCCTGTAGTCTATTATAGAAACTTTATAGAACCCAATTGTAAAAACTTTCTATACTTAACAGAAAATACATTTAAACAAAAATCTGCGCTCATATTAAAATATTTAACCAAGATAACTATGCACAGAAAATCTTTTTCGCTGTAAATAAAAATATATGTGTATAATGTATGTATTATTTTATTTTATTTATTTAGCTATGTATTATATTCATGTTGGTATTGTTGTTTTTATTATCCCTGCGTTTATCCTGTCTATTTGTTTCCGCCACCTACTTAAACTGTCTCCAACTTATTAAGCTTTTCGGTTGTCTGGAAGAGATCGCTATTAAGCGATAAGACCGCCTATTGTCTACTTTGTTCTTTGTTTCTGTATTGTTTTGTACTGATTCGTGGTGTTCAATAAAGAGTATTTGTATTGTATTGTATTGTATATCTTACGAGTTGTTGGCCACGACTCTCGCTTCGCAAATTTCGCTTACCGCTATCTTGCGGGAACTGCAATTTTCTGGAATAAAAACTATACCACATTCTAACTTTATCAGACATACAGACAGGCACACTTTGGCATGTATAATAATTAAGTATTGATTACATGGGTACGGGAAATAGAGTTTGTAGGTGCTTACAAAATAAAACAGTAATTGTGACCGCGTCTTTACGCGTCAGTCGTGAAGCGGCGCGGGCGCAAGATGGCCGGATAACCTCCAAATTGATTTATTATATTTCAATTTTTTACTTCCAAAGCTTAGACTGCTCTTCCTTAGTTCTGCCCTATGGTGCGAATAAACAAATTTGATAATTTAAATAAAATTTGGAATAATTACACATAAACGGATAACTCACGTATAAAAAAAAGTTGACGACGATGACGAGATGACGATGAAAACGAGGGTAGTTGTGCGCCACTGTCAGTTGCGTCGAGCAGCCGCGCGAACAGAGCGCTGGCGCGCAGTGTTCGTTTCGCTGCCGCCGGGGCGAGCGCTCCAGGAAGAAGGACTACGAAATAGTCCGAAACATGTCGAGCATCACTCGACTTTTTTTTATACGTGAGTTATCCGTTTATGTGTAATTATGAGTGAGTCTCACGGTAGTTTCAAATTTGGAATACTTAAGTAATTTTTTGTTCATGAAATACAACATTTAAGGTCCTATAATACTATTTAGTAAACGTTTTTCATATTTAGTTTTTATTTGAAATTTAACTCGCCGTTCTTTGACGTCGAAGTTACACTTTAAATATTGATCAATTAAGATTAAAACAAGAAATTAAAACCTAAAACCATTCGAAGGGGTTTTATTTATTGAGATGCAAACCTAGTTTTGAACACACAACCCTTGGTCTTTAGGTCTTGTCACCTTAGGTGCTGTTTACCCCGTAAGGGATAAAGACGTGATTTATGTATGTATGTATAACATTGAGAGACCACACGTCAAAACATGAGGCTATCACGGCTTTTTATACAACACAGTATTGCTTTAACCCGAAACCGACGAGCGTGTATGAAGCGAAAGAAGTATGTCAGGATCGTAGCAAGTGGAACAAAGTAGTCTCAGCCTACCCCTGTGGGAAAGAGGCGTGACGGTATGTATTTCTGTACGTATATAGCATAGGTTTTTAAAAAAAAACCCGGGGTAAGCCAGCGAACGAGTATTTCGGGAATAAATGTTTTCTGTAAATTACTAAGAACCGTGAATCATTAAAATGCTCATTAAAAAATTTACAATGTTTCCGGTCGAGGAAATAAAAAATTGAAGTTAAAACGGGTACTAGATAATTACAGCAACCACAAAACACTAAACCGCGTTAGTGAAACAAAAATAAAAAAATTAGGATGTAGTAAACTACTGTTAACACTATTTTACTACTTATTTACTTAAAGAGATATAATTTTCAAGAGTTAATGTATTTTTCTTAGAGCGTCAAAACTGTTGTTATTTCACAAACGAATAAATTTAATTTTATTGTAGTAATGAAAATATTTTTCAAAAATAAAAATGAAACAGGATGATTGAACAATCATTATCTTGGTAAGTGTCAAGTTACGTAAAATGAAAAGAAAAAAATGCTGTTTTCGCATCGACAATGGAAGAATCTGAACTAGAAGTGACGCAACTTAAAAACAAACCGAAAATTTAAAATATTTTCAGTTTTTAAAATGTGCCAAGTATCAAACCCTCTCATGCCTCATACAAAGAATGAGATCGCGCAAAGTTATAATTCAATAAACTCCCAGAGCAGCAGACACGATTTCACTATTTATTCTTATAATACGACCCATAATATTATAGAAATTAATATTACCCGAGATACTATCTCTCGAGCCCATTCACAAAACTTATAATTTTCACAAACATTAGAATGAACATTTTTTCAATTAATTTTAATGTGATTTTGTGAGAGCAACGATTTATTTGTCGATACCATCGATTATGGGGCTATAACGACACGATTGTTGATTCGATTAATAAGTTGGTCAATCGATTCAATAATGTAACAGCGAAATATGTAAAATTTCGAAGGTGATATTATCACGATTCTTGCATCACGTATTATTAATGTTTTCTGTTTTAACTATACTTAATATAATTTTACACACATATATCACGTCTTTATCCCTTACGGGGTAGACAGAGCTTAAGGTAGTTAAACCTTAAGGCCAATATAATTTTGATTTGATTATTACATAGATTTATTTGTTACCTTTTTAAAAATACAATACGTTAAAATGTCAAATTATAAGTAATTTACAAAAGGATCGTCAATTGTAATAGTAATATAAAAAAATTAAAACAAAATAACAACTAAAATAAAATAAAAAATGACCATGTAGATAAAAAAGAGAAAAAATTTTTAAAAAAAAACAAAATACAAAAACATTGTTCTTAGACGACAAGCTAAGAGCCCTGCCTCACCGGGACCCCGTGTATATCCTTAAAGACGTCGCCAAAGCGTCGCCAAAGCGTCGCCAAATTGAGACACATTTCTAAACTCTTTGACTAGGTTCGGTAGATGGTTCTAAAAATTCCGGGTTCACATTTCGTGAAGGCAATGCACACGTGTCGTATATATAAACAAACATATTGCCATTATGTTGCCCGCGACTCCGCCTGCGCGGAACTCGCTTAAAACTACCCTATGTCCTTCCCCGGGACTGAAACTATCTCCATATTAAATTCCAATTGAATCGGTTCAGTGGTTTAGGCGTTAAAGCGTAACAGACAGACAGCTACTTTCGCATTTACGATGCCTAGTACGTGGCTAGGACGAATGGTGTCAATAAGTAGTCCTTTGATAACTCGTTTATTTATTTTAGTTAAGCAAACATGTCCTAGATGATTTTGTAATTGTAGTTGTGAATTAAATAACTTTTAACACAAATATCAATATTCATTCAACCTTGAACTAAAAACCTTCAAATAAAATACTCGTACTGACGTGAATAATGCAAGCGATTAATTATATTTTATAACGCCTTGATTAAAATGACACGATTAAGTTATTCCATGTCACGAGTCAGAGAACTTGTTTAAACCAAATTCTTTGATTATTTATTTTTTAAGTTACATCCATAAGCTAGGCCAATATTTCGCTCAGCGAATAAACAGCTTGTTCTCCGAACATAACCAAGTTACATAACCGGCACTGGCGAAACTGATTAATTTGGATTAACTTAGGTTTAGGTGCGGCACGGGTGGCCCTTGGGTCACCCCTAAGCCGCGAACATGACATACATACATACATACATACCATCACGCCTCTTTCCCACAGGGGTAGGCACAGACTACTTTATTCCACTTGCTACGATCCTGACATATTTCTTTCGCTTCATCCACAGTCATCAATCTCTCATACATGCTCGTCGGTTTCGGGTACTCCTGACCTGACCTTTTTCCAAAACGTCTCCTATTTGGTCTCGGAACGTCCGTCTAGGCCTTCCCCTCCCAACGTAACCATTCACACTCCCCATATAGATCTGTTTAGTTAGTCTACTTTCATCCATACGCTCTACATGCCCAAACCAACTAAGCATACACATGACATGTATGTTTTAATTTAGAAAATAGTCATTATTTTACCTTAGAATGTCCTGGTAATGTAAAATAGTTATGTACGGAGAACAAGCGGAATAATCATTGCCATATAACATGGCAATGCTGCCAACCCTCTGGAAACCACCCTTCCTGTTGGCGAAACAAGGAGAAAGTCAGAGTCTGCTTAAGGCTTCCACTGGAAGCAGATGTATTGATTAAATAAGGTAAAAGGATTAATAAAATACTGATTATATTCAAGAAAATGCAGTTTAACTTAAGGAAGGCCATCAAAAGAAGAAAGGTTACCTATCTAGGACATGTGCATAGAAACACAAGATACGAGCTGTTACAGCTTATAATCATGGGCATAGTGGCTGGAAAAAGAGCTGTTGGGCGCAGGAAGATATCCTGGCTGCGAAATCTCCGGGAACACACTGGAATCACAAGTGCAGCGGAGTTTTTCAACCTGGCCAGGGACTGTTGGAAGTATGTGGAGCTGACTGCCAACCTTCACTAGTTGGAGAGGCACCACAAGAAGAAGTATATTGTGCCATCTGAGCTTCATCATCCCGTCGTAGTGAGTGCCTCTTCAAGGCAGATATATAATACATACATACATAAATCACGTCTTTCTCCCTTACGGGGTAGACAGAGCCTAAGGTGACAAGACCCAAAGGCCACGCTTACACAACCACAATACCACTCGTAAATTGTATTCTTTTTTTACTGAATTTGAAACTTGAGTAAAGAGGAAAATTAAAACTTCTACAATATTAGTTTGTTATTAGGACGTTGCTTAGTAATAGTGTAATATCAAGGAAGCATATCGATGGACTATATAATTGGCTAAGTAAAGTTTTTGGAAGAGGTGCAAATTATATTTTTTTTCGATAGTCGACGTCTTAATAATCCAGGAACTGCAGCTCTTTTATTTTTATTCCCTATTATTAATGAGATATAATTTTTTAAATGCTCGATATGACATTTGTGAGATTTAACGGCCGAAAAGCTCTGTTGCCTAGAACTAGCTTGTAATAAAAAAAAACTACGTCAACTGTCACGTTTGACGTTGTCAAAAAATAATACCGCGGTTCTGTTTATTTGCGTTTGCGTGTAATCAGTGTTAGCAGTGTGTTTTTTAATGATATTTCAACGACCTCAGCACAACCCCTGGACTTTCGATATTGCCGCACTTCTCTTCGACCTTTGCACGATATTTGGACTACGATTTCAGCTACTTTCGACGACTTAGGCACTGCTTCTTGGACTTTTGGACTTCTACACGAGTATAATGGATTTGGTCGATCCCCAAAGCACTGCAGAGGAAATGAAGTATTACAGGGATGTACTCCAATGCTTTGTACCGTCGTGTAAGAAGTATAGACGGGATTTTCCAAATTCCGTGTATTTGAGCTTACCAAAGGCTTTACAAGCGACTTGGTGCCGAACTCTAGATATCAACTGTCCGAAACGGAACTTGTATGTCTGTGAGGAACATATCAATGTGAGTATATTGCAGTTAATGTCGCTGTAAGAAATTAAGAGTATTGAATGTAGTAAAATGCTTTTCTTATATTTACAGATTGAGGAAGATTGCTACAAAAGTAAATCTGGCAAGTTACGCCTAAAAAATACTGCAAACTTGATATTAACCAAAACATACAATGAGATTGTAAGTATCAGCTAGGTGTCTTATTTTATAATTTGTAATTTTTCTCCACTATATTAATTAACAAGTTTATATAAATGTTCAATGTGTTATTATGAACGTAAACACAGGATATTTATCCCTTGCCTATTGTACAGTTACCTACTAAAAATAAATCAATTTTTACACCTTAGTTCATTGCTACACCTATTGTTTTATTTGGTGAATCTTCTCCTGTCTTCTTAAGGCAAAAAATTAAGTGTTAAATGGATGCTCATATGTACTTAATTATGTGCTTATTTTTAGGAAATGTCGAATGATGAAAGCAGCCTAACGGAACAGCCACTGGAAAACACAAAAGATCTGGCTACTATGTCAAAGCAGTTACTGCAACATGGGACCAATCCATATTCAAAGGTAAAATTATGTACCTGTATAAAAAGAAAAATCAAGTGACCGATTGAGCGATAACAATTTTTCTATGGTAGGAACCATAAAACCCTACATAGTAAAAAGTTGTCAAAATTGTGAAAGTGTAAAACAATATAAAAGCTAGTTGTTATTATAAAGGGCTAGTTTGTAAAATTAATTTGATTCTTTTTTTCCAGTGTGATTCTTCAACTCAGACCCAAATCATATACTCAAACAAAGCCGTTATGGTGAAACCATCAGTAAAATGTGTAGCCTGTTCAGCTAATATAAATGTCTCACTTATTGCTGAAAAAATCATGCCAAGCAAGCCATCATCTTCAACTGCAAGTCGTTCATCAACACCAACATTATATGAACCCTCTAGCCCCTCATCGTCAAGCTCAACCAAGGAGACAGTAAAGGAAGGGAATGATATGTCAGGACGTACACATATCTTAAGAATTATTAAGGAAAACCCCAAAATGTATCTTGGTCTTCCTAAGTCATATTTTTGGTTGATAATTTTTTTAGCCAAACAATGCAAATTACGCCCCCTGCATGTCATTATCACCTTATTTAAATTAAAGCAAAATGACACAATACAAAGAATAAGTCATCACTTTCATTTAAGTCAAGTGACATTGCAAGAGCTGTTAAGAATTTGTATACCGCATCTGGCAACTTATTTACAAATGTTTATATACCTGCCAGAATCCATCATGATTAAAAAAACATTGCCCCCTGTTTTTAAAGTGAGGTTTGCTAACGTACAATGCATACTTGACTGTTTCGAGATCCAGATTGAAAAAGCCTCAAATCCTGTTATGCAATCAAGGACATGGTCACAGTATAAATCATGCAACACATTAAAATACTTGATTGCATGTTGCCCAAATGGCTTCATATGTTATATTTCGAAGGGTTATGGAGGAAGGATTTCTGACAAAGCTATTACTGAATGTAGTGGCTTTGTCGATATTCTTCCTCCGGGGGCTGTGGTTTTAGCCGATCGAGGCTTCAAAGGCATAGAAACTCTCCTATCGCAGAGACACGTGAAACTACTTCGGCCCCCAAGTGTTTCCTCACAGGAAACGCCAACCAAAAAGGAGGTGATCCAAACCAAAATTATTGCCAGCTTGAGGATACATGTGGAACGTGTGATAAGGAGATTGAGGGAATTTGCCTTTTTAAAGCCTCACTCGGTTATAAACCATAACCATGTCAGATATGTGGACGAAGCAGTTATTATAGCATGTGCTTTAGTCAATTTGCAAGGCGACATAATAAAAATACAATAATTTTTGCTTTGTTTTATTTTAAAATGTACAAATTAGTTATAAATATAGACTTTTTAACAAAAATCTTTTTGAAAGACCTATCCAACGAAACCTGATGTGGTATATAAGAAAAAAATCACCATACTGTACACACATACACAACACATAAATCACGTCTTTATCCCTTGCGGGGTAGACAGAGCCTAATACTGTACAGTTGAACAAACAGAATTGCATACCTCTGTGGAACATTTTTATCATAAATTACACAATGATTTCTTTGGACGTATGAGTAAGGTTTCGACTGTACCTCTTCTACATAAAGTCATATTTTAGCTGGGGTTCATGATAACACACATCAGAAGTCAGAATGGGGTCCTCATATTATGAAAATGAAACATCCTTCGGAACTTAGTCTATCTTAGTACAGATTTAGCCCATGGTAGTCAGACCTTTGTTATCCTTACTAATATTATAAATGCGAAAGTAACTCTGTCTGTCTGTCTGTTACCTTTTCACGCTTAAACCGCTGGGCCGATTTGGTTGAAATTTGGTATACAGATAGTTTGAGTCCCGGGAAAGAACATAGGATAGTTTTTATCCCGGAAAATTGCATAGTTCCCGCAGGATAGCACAGCCCAAACCACTGGAATTTTTCAAATTTAACGCGGAACAGATTCACCGGGTCAGCTAGTATAGTATAACGGCTAAAGGCATCCATAGAGAAACTCCTTTATACTATGACGAAGGTCTGGCTATCATGGGATTTTTCTCCAATATATTTAGGACAAAGCGTTAAGTAAAATTTTGGGATAAATCGCATTTTTCCAAAACTTTTCTGATCTTTCTAACAAATTGTTGGCATAAGCCACGTCAAACTTAACCCATTTTATTTCGATTTTTTTGTTGTGTTCGAAATCTGGGTCAGCAACACAAAAAGCACACTTTTTATATCCTGTGGCCAGCATTTGGAACTGGCATTGAGCCAAAAATTTTTCTTTTATTTTATTTTTATCTAGATAGTTTTTCACGGTTTTAGCAGTGCTAGGGCATTTTACTTCAACAATGAAGTCATTGGCTACACCATCAGGCGAAGCTCCACTAAAAAAATTAATTAAGTGAAATCCACATTCTTCAATGTGGACCCCCAATAGCCGTTCAACTTCTTTTATTATTGGTTTTTCTAATATTTTTCCTCTCTTCATTGCTTTGGTATCATAAATCTTGTAACCACCAAGAATTTGTTCCACAAGAGAGCCATCAGGTGTGTCACAATGACAAGCTTCATGTACTTTTGATGCTGTTATTCGGCCCTGTCTTATGCTATGCCATAACTTTGACTCTGCCTGCTTTTTAGTGCTTTTTGCTATTTGATTTTGCACAGATTGAGGCACAGATACGTTACTTTTAAAATATTCAAAACTGTGATTATTAGTTTTAGTTGCAAAATCAAGTATCATGTCAAATATACACCATTTTGTCAAACCATTATCATGATCTGGTAAAAATGACAAAATCAGAGTCCCCAATTTTTCTTTTCTTACATTCTTCATAAAATGCATTGAGTTTCTCCGGATCTCTTGGTCCTAGTTCTATTCCTCTTTTCTTGGATGGAAAAATATCCTTGGAGGATATTGGCTGTGTTCCCTCACTGGCTAATCGTGGTTTAGCCCAATAACATTCTATGGATGTAGATGATGGTTCTGTAGATTTTTTTTGTAACCAATATAACACCACCAATGTGTGTTTACATCCACCTGAAAGTAAAACAAATCAATGAAAATATTTATAATCCTCATTAACCATAAATATTTACTCTATAGTGTAAGTATTTACCAGCTGATGCAGGACAACCATCACATGTTGCATCAATTATATTACTATTCGCCTCTTCTAAATGAATAGTCACAAGATAATATTTCATCCTTATTTTGTGCTCCGGAACAACTTTGGCCCTGACAACGCATTCAGTGCTCCCTCTTTTAATTTCAACATAACCTACTGCATTATCAACATAACCACCTCTGGATGACCTAAAATGCAATGGAAAACATTATAACACAAGATCTTTCATCATTATCATCTGCCTATTTATGTCCCACTGCCTGTGCCCGGCTTATTTATAACCAAATAAATGATTTTGATTTAATTTGATGCACAACAATACACTATGTATATACATGTTAAATATTTGTAATCATAATTAATTATTATATGCATCAGAATGTATGTGAAATTCGCCAGTACGTACATGAGTGTCTTCACACCTCTTATTTCAGCAACATTGTGCTTATCGTTTGTGTGGAAATATTCCATTATCATGAACATATCCATGTGTGGCAAGTTTCTTGAATCCGCTCGTACAAATTCGCTCATTTTGTGATCAATAGCGAAGCCTCAGTATTATAAAAATCAGTCCAAAAGTCAAGGCGGGGGTTGTCGCAAAGCAGAAAAACGTTGTCCAAGAAGCAGTGCCTAAGTCGTCGAAAGTAGCTGAAATCGTAGTCCAAATATCGTGCAAAGGTCGAAGAGAAGTGCGGCAATATCGAAAGTCCAGGGGTTGTGCTGAGGTCGTTGAAATATCATTAAAAAACACACTGCTAACACTGATTACACGCAAACGCAAATAAACAGAACCGCGGTATTATTTTTTGACAACGTCAAACGTGACAGTTGACGTAGTTTTTTTTTATTACAAGCTAGTTCTAGGCAACAGAGCTTTTCGGCCGTTAAATCTCACAAATGTCATATCGAGCATTTAAAAAATTATATCTCATTAATAATAGGGAATAAAAATAAAAGAGCTGCAGTTCCTGGATTATTAAGACGTCGACTATCGAAAAAAAATATAATTTGCACCTCTTCCAAAAACTTTACTTAGCCAAATTAATACAACATATAAATTAAAATTGACGTACCTAATACTAAAAATCGTGTGCGAACTGCTGACCTTCACACTTGCTTTGAGTGGTTCGTGGAATCTGACCATGCTGGTCTGGGAGTAAAGAAAAAACATAGAATGTACCAGTTGCTTCTCTACCCGCGCAGATGGTAAAAGCCCATCGAGGGAATGGGCGAAAATCATAGGAATCATGTTATAGGCGATGAGGCTAGCAACCCATCACTATTTTGATTCCATTTTCCACCTATACGCCCACAATCTTGCTAAATGTGGCCTGTAGGTCTTGTTACCTTGGGCTCTGTCTACCCCGTAAGGGATAAAGACGTGATTTGTGTATGTATGTATGTGTATGTGTGGAATCTGAACTGGTCAAGAATAAAAGTAAATTTATGAATGTATCAATAAAACACGGGATGTTCCATTCAAGACATAGTTACAATTTTCTATATATGTATACCTGAAAACTTTCTAAGCGACACTGAAAATTAGAACACAGGAAAATCCGAAAAGTAAAGCTATGGCCGGGAATCGAACCCGGATCCTCGTCATTCCGTGACGCGTGCTATACCCCTACACAACCCATAGCAGGTGGGTAAACCTTAGAATTTCTCTATCTGTTACTGGCTGTCACGTGACTTTGTTACTATGCGAATTTTTGTCGCACAGCGTCATCTGTTTGAATGATGTTTGACGACCGGATAGCCTAGTGGTTAGTGACTATGAAGCTAGAGGTCCTGGGTTCGAATCCCGGTAGGGGCAGACAGTTGTATGATGAATACGAATGTTTGTGCCCGAGTCATGGATGTTGTGTGTATTTAATTATGTATTTATCTACATTATATAAGTATGTTTATCCGTTGCCCATAGTACAAGCTTTGCTTAGTTTGGAGCTGGGTCAATTGGTGTAATTTGTCCCAAGATATTTATTTATTTATTTATTTATTTTATTTATGTGTCTGTACGACGCAATTACAAACTCCGTGAAACATCTACTGCTCACCAGGGACGAGAGGAGGCGCTGTTTTCCCGTAAAACCGTAAAAGTAAACATAAAAAATCAAGAAGTAAAAATTCAATTCATTTGATAAGACACGTGAAATCGCTCCGCAATTTTGTACTTTTCACTGGACTTAAAATTATAAAAACACTATTATCACCCAGCCCACTTGCCTTCTTCATGAAAAAAAAAGTTTTTTAAGGGTTAATTGTTTTCAATCCCTTATTATAAATTACATACAATATACATACATAAATCACGTCTTCGTCCCCCACAGGGTAGACAGATACCAAGGCAACAAAACCTTAAGGCCACGTTTAGCATGATTGTGGGCGTTGTGGAAAGGGGAATCAAAATAGTGATAGGTTGCTAGCCGCATCGCCTTTAACATGATCCCTAAGACAATAACGGGTTTTTTTTTATATATAAGAGGGGGCAAACGAGCAGACGGGTCACCTGATGGAAAGCAATCACCGTTGCCCAAGGACACCTGCAAGACCTGGGGAATCACAAGTGCGTTGCCGGCCCTTTGAGGAAAAGGAAAGCTCGCTTTTTAAAGATCCCTAAATTTTACCGCTCAGGGAATGTTGCAGCAGGAAGTTGGTTCCAGATCTTTACCGTGCGAGGAAATAACTTGCGTTTAAAACGCACGGTACTCGACTGCCAACCATCAAGATGTTGAGGATGGAAGGACAGACGGTTCCGCGAAGTACGGTAGTGGAATTTAGCCGCAGGCAGCAATCCGAAGAGTTCATCAGAGCACTCCCCATGATAAATACGGTACAGTATGCAGAGGGATGCTACATCCCTCCGCACAGCCAGAGAATCGAGCCGACCAGAAAGTGCCAGGTTATCAACAAATCGAGCAGCTCTGCGTTGGATGCGGTCAAATTATATTATATTATATTATATAAATACACATTGCCTTAAATTGCTCAGCTATGCTAGAACCTTGTCGCAAAATGCCAATGACAAAATACCACCGAAATTTTACTGTTGACATGTCGTTACTTCACTGTGACAGCATTCCATGTGTGCTCTATTGAAGTCTTTGAATGAACACATAACATTTTGTAATTTTTATTTAACTCGGTTAATCGAAGCTAGTTTGTGGTATGTTCTCAAATGGTCCGTAGTTTAAAAACCAGTGGCCCTAGACACCTTTGCTTTCACTTGTCGCTGCTTTTTGCTACGTGGGGGCCGATTATTAAAACCACATTTGTGATAACCACTCGAAAGTAGATAAAGTATGTGTAAAATTTTAAATACAAGTAAATTCTGTTTCGTAGCGTAATGAAGTGTCCCAGTGCCATAAGATTTGTTGTGATAATTTCTGCTCTAAATGTCAGCTTATTAGTATAGCTGTCTAAAGGAAAAATGCTAATTGTTTTATTTTAAGATCTGTTTTAGTTTCGTTTATATTTTGTTTTTTGTTAGTTATAGTTAATTTTTTTTTTAATCATATTCTTATGTTTGTTCAAATAATGTATTATATATTTGAGCGGTGTTTTTACAGCATTATGTTTATTTTCAAAGTAAAAATACCATTTACAAGTGAAATATCTGTGTAATGCTACAAAACTACCGTTCAAATTACACTTTTGACAGTCAGCAAAATTATAGTTACCCAAATGGATAACTCACGTATAGAAGTCGAGTGATGCTCGACATGTTTCGGACTAGTTTGCAGTCCTTCCTCTTGGAGCGCTCGCCCCGGCGGCAGCAAAACGTCATCAGACATTCTACGCTTTTTTTATCTCAGACCAGCATGGAAGAACTAGAAAGAATAATGTTATACTTCTCTACTATTACATAATCTAGAATAAAATTACCACTTTCGACTTTTATTTTCACATTTATGATTCCAATAATCGGCCCCCAGTTTAACATAGCACCTGCCATAAACGTTATATCTTGAACCAGTATTTTCTTGTAATAATTTTACTTGTGTCACTCAAATGCTTGAATATTCCATCACCATAATCTACCGGAATGACCATAATTGTAGTAGCTTTCAAAATCATCGAGAAAACCCAGTTATGCTTGATTCCACAGAGGAAAAGATATATTTAGAAAGAAAGAAAGAAAGAAAGAAAATACATTTATTTGACGCATAGGACAACAACAGCCAAAACTAAAATTAAACAAAAAAAAGGAAAAATAACGATTAATGTGTCGCTGTCCAGCGTCAAAAAGGTTGCGGCTCAGCATAATGCTGCGACGGGAGTCGCAACGCTGGTTTTCTGCCGCAACCCTTTTGAGTGACGATAACGACGGAAAGTCTATTATAGAGTAATATAACATGACGCGTACTTACACAAAAGCACTAAACCTACACCGTTATTGCTATTGAAACGTTGCTTAAACCAAGTTTCAAGTCAATCCGAACACTAAAAGTTGGTTAGATCTCAATTACAAGATTGGTCCTACATATTATACTAACATAATACTAACTTTACATACTCATTGCAGTTCCAGCTGCGCTGCCACGAAGTGTGCCCTTAATTTCATCCTGAAAGTTGTCGGGGTTCTTAATTCCCGAATGGGTGGAGGGATATTATTCCGACACTTAAACAACATTTAAAATATTTCCTACTTAGTTTTTTAACTTAGCCGTGGAGCGCAGCATCCTAGGTGTTCGATCGAATAGAATCAGAAACACTGATCTGCGCTCCATGACTCAAATAGTCAATGTAGGAGTGAAAGAAGTGAGGACATATCTGCCGAATGCATCCGGGTCGCTGGGCAAAGAGTACCACCGTCTGGGTTCCATGGGACGAGCACCGGAGCAGAGGCCGACCAAAAAAAAGATGGCGGGACGATTTGGAGTATTTTGAGCTGGACTAGGGAAGCCTTGCAACAGATAGACGGGTGGAAAGAGAAAGATGAGGTCATTGCCGAGCAGTGGGGTACCAAATAGGAAAGAAAGAAAGGAAAAGTTTGTTTATGACAAACACAATTGGTTGAAGGAAACAAAAAACAAATTAAAAATCTACAGTTAAATATTTTGTCACAAAATGGTCCCAACTCAGCATTTGCTTGTCTTACAGCCAGCGCTGGTCTTCCGTTGGGGCCATCGGGTGATGCAAACAATTAAAAACACAATAGATATATTATATAAATCGACAATACATAACAAACATAATAATTATTATACACTTCGATGCGGTTGCCTGTGCACCAACTCCTTTGCCATTCAAAGAAGAGAAAAATACTAAATAAGCACAGACAACCACATCACAGACTATAGGAAAAGAGAATATCAATCAATGTTGTGACTTGAACACATCGTTCGCCGTAAACACGTCATTTTGCTCCTTTGTGATACAAATCTGAATGAAAGGTGTGAAAATATAATTTTATTTTCTCTACTTACTCATACTTAGTCATCATTTCTGTACTAGAATCATTTTGTATAATTAGTTCTTCACATTTTGCACACTCATTTCCTTAATAGCATCCGACACATTATGAACGCGGTCACGCTTGTAAAATTAGATCATCGATTCGTGAATCGATACAGTCATCGGTTCATAATCGAATGATAATATTTATGTTACGAGCCAAGGTGAGGTCGGGTCACGATTATCACGAGTCGATGCTTCGGACAGGAAATGACCTTCAGGATGCAACGTGGAAGGTGTTCTTTAGACGTTGAGAATGTTCGAGTTAAAAAAAGGAGTATTTTGTCTATGTTGGTCATAAAGGTCTTCGTTGAGATTATATTATTTTGTTTGGGAGCCAAGTAATGACATAGAATGTAACAGTTGCTTCTCTTGCAACGCGAATGGTAAAAGCCCATCGAAGGAGCGAAAATATCTAAATATATACAGGGTGTTAGGTAATGAGTGGATAATCCTTGAACTATGAATAGAGGGCACTTAGGACGTTATAATAAAGCTAAAATAGGTTTAGTAAAAGTTGCACGGTTTCCGAGATATTTGGACTTTTAGGTTTTTTCGAAAATGAACACCCTTGTTCAATGTTTTGATCATAGCACCATTTTAAGCTAATTTTTTGAATTTTTTATTTTTGCTTAATATTCTCGAGTACTTGTATGTTCAGATAGGCATTACTATTTTTGTGAGACTACATGGGATTTTTTAAAAAAAAAACGCAAACTTAATTTTTGCCTTTTCAATCGTACATTGATCGAATTTTCAGCCCTCACGGTGAAAAAAAAATACACTACCGCCTAGTTGCCAATAAGCTTAAAAACATGCCGGTTTATTGACAGTTTAAAAATGGTAATTACCTTTTAAATTTAAATTCAAAATGACAAAATAATTAAAAAAAAATACACGCTCACCCACATTTTTCCCGGTTTACTTTTTGTATCACGGGCATAGAACTAAATTTTTTTTGTTGCAAAAATAACATTATTGGCCACTTATTTAAATGCAAATGGCATTTAAATAATTCCAAATTTAAAAAACATGTTGACTGCCTTTTGTTTTTTTTTTTCTACTTCGATTTTGAATTTCGCTATTATTGCATAATGAATGGTGAAATTGTGCCTTGGCACTCACCATAAATGTAATGCATTTGGGCGTATTCTATCAGTGTGTATTATGTTCGAAGCAGTATTAAAGTAAAAAACTTCAACACAACGATCTAAACGCAAAATTAACCATTCATTACGCAATAATAATAGCGACATTCAAAATCGAATTCGAAAAAAAAACAAAAGGCAGTTGACATGTTTTTTAAATTTGGAATTATTTAAATGCCATTTGCATTTAAATAAGTGGCCCATAATGTTATTTTTACAACAAAAAAAATTGAGTTCTACGCCCGTGATACAAAAAGTAAACCGGGAAAAATGTGGGTGAGTGAGTATTTTTTTTTAATTATTTTGTCATTTTGAATTTAAATTCAAAAGGTAATTACCATTTTTAAATTGTCAATAAACCGGCATGTTTTTAAGCTTATTGGCAACTAGGCGGTAGTGTATTTTTTTTTCACCGTGAGAGCTGAAATTTCGATCAGTGTACGATTGAAAAGGCAAAAATTAAGTTTGCGATTTTTTTTAAAAAAATCCCATGTAGTCTCACAAAAATAGTAATGCCTATCTGAACACACAAGTACTCGAAAATATTAAGCAAAAATAAAAAATTGAAAAAGTTAGCTTAAAATGGTGCTATGATCAAAACATTGAACAAGGGTGTTCATTTTCGAAAAAAACCTAAAAGTCCGAATATCTCGGAAACCGTGCAACTTTTACTAAACCTATTTTAGCTTTATTATAATGTCCTAAGTGCCCGCTATCCATAGTTCAAGGATTATCCACTCATTACCTAACACCCTGTATAACTCAAAGGTGACTGACTGACTGACATAGTGATCTATCAACGCACAGCCCAAACCACTGAACGGATCGGGCTGAAATTTGGCATGCAGGTAGTGTTATGACGTAGGCATCCGCTAAGAAAGGATTTTGATAAATTCTACCCCCAAGGGGATAAAATAGGGGATGAAAGTTTGTATGAAACTTTGTCAATTTTAAACCGATCGGGCTGAGACTTTGCATGCATAAAGCCACTATGACGTAGGCATCCTCTAAGAACGGATTGCATAATTTCTGCGGGATAGCGATAAACGAATTCTATACAGACGAAGTTGCGATGAAGGCGATGCGGCTAGCAACCCATCACTATTTCAATTCCCTTTTCCGCCTATGCCCTACAATAATGCTAAACTGGCCGTAGTCTTGTTATTTTAAGTGTGTCAACCCCGTAAGGGATATAGACGAGATTTGTGTAATATGTATGCCAGACATATAAAATATCTTTGAAAATTGCATGATAAATAAATTCCGGAAATCGAAACATAGGTTTGACGAGAGCGTTTCATTATTGCGTGAGATATGGTCCAGGGCGCGGCGGCTGGCGGCCCAGCCAACGCTTGAATAATGCTTACGTATATTAAATAGATGCATCACAGAATAGACACGTTAGTTTACTTCATAAAATGAATTTTAAAAGTTCTCTTAATTGACATTAAATTGATAGACTGGCACCACAATAAAAAAATGGTTTACATAAAATGTCAAGTAAAGATAAATAACAATATCAATACATTGCACAAAGACTCGCAATTGCGATACAACGTGGGAATGCTGCCTGCGTGATGGGGACCTAAGGGCCCAAAGTTATTTTAATTTTAATTTTTTAGCTTGAATTTTATTTTTATTAAGTTATTTTAAAGTAGCCTTAGTTTATATTTTAATCATAAAAATTTATTAAAAAGTGAAAAATGTGAATGTTACAAAATCAAGAATTGCACTAAGGATTAGTTCTATACTAGGGATTGTCGTAAGTATATGAAATTTTAATTAAATAGAAATAGGAAAATTATAAATTCGAAAAATGACACGTTTCTATGAGTAATAAATACATACATACATAAATCACGTCTTTATCCCTTACAGGGTAGACAGAGGTTAAGGTAACAAGACCTCAAGGCCTCGTTTAGCATGATTGTAGGCGTAAAGGTGAAAAGAATGATGTATGAAAAAATAAAATTAACCCAAGTAAAAGCGATCGACAAATAATTAATTAAATTAAAATTTCTTGTTCAGAAATTAATTAACAGTGTAAAATGCGTTTTCCAGCAAGCATAAAGGCAATAGGTAACCATAGGTTCAAACGAATAATAACAATCCTTAACACGTTCCAAAAATTATCTCCAAAATTAATTCTAACATTTAATACAAAGTATTCTACCCGCGTCTACAATAAAATGCATCTATGGGGTGTCCGGACATTTGCCATCACCAGTTCACAAGATCGATAGCTGAGTGCTAATGAGTAGAGTGAGATGCGCGCGCGCAATGTTGCGGCCAATATTTTTACTTGCACCGCTTGATTTTCTAACGTCACTCATTTGAGGCAACCGCTCCCATCAAAATTCTGCTCTAAATCATGCATGTAAAGCACAAAATTGAGCATTTTTGTTTCATACTAATTTTAAATCTGTGTGAATCAAATTTGAATCTTGCAACTAAAGTAACAAAGTTTTAATTGTATTGTTGTTGGCTAAGTGGTATACAGGTTGTTTGGAAACATATCATAGTGATGTATTGCCTTGGCGAATAGAGAAAACGTTTGGATGATTTTGTTGCGCTTGCGCTTAATAAATGTGTTAAAGGCTGGGTTTGGGTTCGTTCTCATATATGTTGCTTGTCTGTTCAGTTGAGACGTTGAGAGCTCTTCATTATAAGCCCCATTTGAAACTGAGTACTGTACGACTCTGAGGGATGTAGCCAGTACTACAGCAAACTAATTGTACACTACTGCATTTATTCCAGATGTACGGGATCTTGGCGCTCAGAGCCAAACTTTTATCTAATTAAAGAAATATAATGAGTTTATTGGAAAAGAAAAACAAATCGTAATAAAAAACAGTCACAACTTAAAAATAACTTAAACCTAGCTAAAACTATTATTAAACTAGCTGACCCGGCGAACTTTGTTCCGCCTTAAATTTGAAAAATTCCTTTGTAAGTGCATCTTTATACTAATCAAGGAATAATGTGTAGGCATGCTAAATTTAATGTCTGTAGCTTTATGAGTACAACATTTCGGAATTTTCCAATCCCGTGGGAAAATCCGGATAAATAGTATCCTATGTCCGTCTCCTGGTTCTAAGCGACCTCCCTACCAATTTTCAGCCAAATCGGTTCAGCCGTTCTCTGTTACCCGTTAGTGTAACTACACGACTTTCTTTTATATATATAGATTAAAGATAAAAAAATCTCCCAAATCGCCGCCAATGGGGAGAGTGCCCAGAAGGCTGGCAGCATTGCCACGTTGTATGGCAATGCTTATTCGCTGAGCGAAATATTGGCCAGCCCTCTGGTCACGGGAGGCCTCTATAAGGCGCGCCGAGATATCTTTATACACACGGCGCGCGCTTGGCCCCCATGGCCCCAGAAATTCGATTCCAGACGCCTCAAATGTATAACTGCCTCCAAGCAAGCTATACTTTCAGCGTTTGAATTCCTCCGCTGAGGCCGCAGCAGAGCTAGCAACATTTTGGGTCCTTGACAGATAGGTCTGAGCAAGAGTTACACGTTGCATCCCAAACTAAGGGCCGACCCATCCGCCAAGGAACCAGTGTCAGACCGTCGGGCCTCTTGCCATCATCACCATCATCATCAACCATATAGGTTCATAACCATAGTTTATTTTGAACTTTTTATCTTTTAATTGCCTTCGGAGGCAGCTGTACAGGTAATGTCACAAATAATCACTTGTTTCTTCCGATCCATCCTAAATTCTAAAATCAAATTGTTGATATCTGGTGCATGAAACCGTGCTGTATTCTTCCACGCTGGTCTGGGAGTAAAGAAAAAACATAAAACTTACCAGTTGCTTCTCTTCCCGCGCAGATGGTAAAAGCCCATCGAATAGGCCGAAAATCTTACCAATCATGTTATAGGCGATGCGGCTAGCAACCCATCACCATTTTGACTCTCCTTCCACCTAAACAACCACAATCATGGCCTTCATTGTTACCTTAGGCTCTGTCTACCCCGTAAGGGATAAATACGTGATTACATATACATTTCTGAAAAGTAAAGTTCCCACGGTATATTTTTGAGGTCGCAGGCATCAGCATCTCTGACAGGACATATTTTACTTACACAGATTAACTATACATGACATAATTATCATCTCCGGCCTATATCCGTCTCACTGAGATACTTTTTTGAAAATATTTCGATACCTTTAGGGTCAATTGGCGTAAAGGACAAAATGCCGAAAATGAGTTAAATATACAGTTGTGTTCAGAATTTCAAGCTCTATCGAACTGTATACTCGACATTTTGATATCTCGTAAAATTTGACTTTTACGCCCCATATTTTTGGCTTTTTTTGTGGGTGTAAGTAACAAGCCTGAAAACACATGGAACGTAAAGGAAACCATGAAGTATAAACAACGACGTATAGTGCTAAATTTACCCATATTGTCCTTTAATACCTGCTTGTAAAGGACTTAATTTACTTATTTGCCCTTTACGACCTTTACTTCTATACATTATACTTTAATACCAAATTGAAACTACGGCGTAAAGGACGTTTATAGGAATGGATATTTATTTCTTTGCTTATACGACCTGGCTAAGACACAAATATAAATACTTAGGTCTAATTTTGATGAGAAGGTAAGTGTATCTCTATAAATTCGACAATTTAAGGTTCAATAAAATTGGTGTAAAGGACAAAAATGCTACTTTTCAGGAGAAGCAAAATACATTTTTTTAAGCTAAATATTTTTTTTATTTGTGGACCTATATTTTCAATGTCTATGACAAAAATGCGTAGAGTTCTTATCTTTACACAGTGGTATGGTAACCATAACGAAAAATAGGATATTTAAAAAGTTAAGTCTTCTTTACGCCCTGAAAAAAAGCGTCGGTAGTCCCTTACGCCCATAAAATTTTAAAGAATTAAAATTATTTGAGGCTGTAAAGGTCAGTTTCACATGAAATAGTATAATTTTGGGGTGTATAGTTCACTATAACTGTAATTGCTGAGTCCCCTTTCCACCTATACGCCCAAAATTATGCTGAAAATGGCTAAAGTTAAACGTTAGCAATCGTGATTTTAATATGTTGTTAGTTATTCAGAATTGAAATTTCATTTTACATATTTTACACAGTTTAGTTATATTCGTAAACGATTGTTATTGTAATAAAAACATGTAGATTTACCAGCGCAGGACTATGTAGTAAATGAAAGCTCAATTGTCATAATGGCAACAAAATGTCCAAATATCAATATATTATGTTAAATCAAGTACCTCAGAGCTCACAAATACTAAGCACGTCACTTATTAATTATCCAATCCAACTAAGTAGGTACAAAATCAGATCTGTATAAGTTAAATTTTGTATCATTTACCTTTAAATATATAATACATGCAGATACTAAAACTAAATCCTACTAATTATAAAACACACTGTCATAAAACTATAAGTAGAATTAAGTAGTAATTATTTTGGTGTTTTTTTTTGTTAACTATTGCTAACAAACGAACATTGCTTTCAAAATCAGTCCCATTATGTATACCTATTTTTATACTTGATGGTACTTAATGATTTCAGTTTTTGTGAGCAATAATTAATGACAAATGGTACATGAAATCCAATACTAAACAGTAAAAAAAAAATACAAGATATGGCTGTTGCCAGATCAAATACTTTCATTCAGTCACGTAACGTGTAAGATTTTTGTTTGTTAGAATACCTACGTATTGATTTAAATTGGAAGTTTTGAAACTCACAAGAACTGAAATCATTACGTTCCCAAAAGAATAAGATTACTGTTACCAGAAATAAAACCAATTTTGAAAGCCCCCACAATCATGCTCATGCAAAACGTGGCTTTATATCTTGTTACCTTAGGATCTGTCTTCTCCGTAAGGGATAAAGACGTGACTTATGCCTGTATGTATGTTGAAAGTAATGTTTGTTTGCTACCAATATAAAACCAAAAACACAAAAATACTTAATGGTATAAAGTGTAACTTTTAAACAATCTCATTTTGTGTATAGTTGCGTTAAGGTCCGGCCACACCAATGCGTCGACGGTGCGTTTACGCAACAAAATGTATGAAGACACGTCACTGCGTATACGCAGCGGTGTGGTCGCTCCTTTAAATGATGAATAAGTGACGTACTTACTTAACGTTTATGATATCTGATTTAATATTTAAATTGATAAACATTTTGTTACAATTATTACCTATAATTCACGCTTTCATTTACATTATTCCTACCCTGGATAATCTACATGTTTCCACTACAAAAATAGCAGTTCACGAATATAACTTACTTGTGTACAACGTCTTTAATGACATTTGAATGATTCATAAGCAATAATATAAAAATATAATATTTCCAAAAGTTAAATTTTAGCAAATAACAAAATATTTTGCATAATTGATTCCTTTAATTACAGTTATGTAAGGAAAATCACCAAAAACGTGTAAATTATAGTGAGCTATACACCCGAAAATTGTATAATTTTATATAAAACTGACCTTTACAACCTCAAAACTTAAGATTTCTTTAAAAAGGTCGGGGCGTAAAGGACTTCCAACGCTATTTTCCGGGGTGTAAAGGACCCTTAACTTCTAAAATAAGCTATTTATCGTTATGCTTACCATTCTACCGCAAAAAGGGAAGAATTCTAAGCACTTTTGTCATAAACATCGAAGATATAGGTCCACAAAGAAAAAAAATACAAGGGATTTAAAAATTAAAAAAACGTTTTTTGCTTCTCCTGAAAAGTAGCATTTTGTCCTTTACGCCAATTGACCCTAAAGGTATCGATTTAGGTACCTACGTCAAAAAAATATTATACATACACTTGCACAAATCACGTCTCTAACCCTTACGGGGTAAACAAAGCCTAAGATAACAAGAGCTAAAGGCCACATTTAGCATGATTGTGGCCGGATAGGTGGAATTGGGAATCAAAATTGCGACGGGTTGCTAGCCGCATTGCCTACAACATGATTCCTAAGATTTTCGTCCATTCCCTTAATGGGATTTTACCATCTCCCGGGAAGAGAAGCAGAAAGAAAGAAAGAAAGAAAAAAGAAAGAAAGAGAAGAAAGAAAGAAAGGGAAGAGAAGCAGACGGTATTTCTGTATTTTTTCTTTCCTCCCAGACCAGCGATGCAGCATATTAGTACAATAGTGTTGTATGAAATAAATAAATAACAACACCCCTTACTAAAGGTTCATTTTAAACACTTGACTCTTTGTACCTACACGCTAGAAACGATACGCAAATGTCACCCCATATACATACATTACGTTAAACTCACGCGCAACCGAAACGCCGTAACCGCCATAGTAAATTTAGACGCTTACGTCATTCCGCTCGCGAAGTCACTGAATACTAATTCCTTGGTACAAATTGATTAGGATCGATACGCATGCGCGGTCACGCCCCAATGGCGCCCACGCGCGTCGTACAGATGATCCATAATACAATTATAGATTAATCACTTTACGTGCTGGCGAATATTTATGCCTAATTACGTAGAGCCTCATAGAGTCAAGTTGATAAGATTGGAACCTTAAAATAAAACTATGTACAAATCAGTCATTCTATTAGAGTGTTTTCAAAATGGCTTGAAGGGATAATATTGGTCAGTTAATTACAGTATGATTAGTAAAATGAATACACATCCATGCATGTGTAACGTAAATTTTCGAAAAAAACAATAATAAATCATTTATTTTTTATGATTACTACCCGAAAAATGGTATCTTTTCGGTGTTTCTGTTAATTAAAAGTTTAAAAACACACTCAAGAATATTAACTTAATTCAATATTTGAAACTAAAAAAATCCCCTCAAGTTGACGATAATACACCAATCTCTACACATAAGTTTCTCATCTTAAAACCGATATGCAATAGGTAATAATTATGTTATAAATATTTGTGTACTTCAAACAACTTTACCATCTACAGTCACCAAAAAACCTTAATCTATGTTCTCTCATTGTTTTAACTAAGACGCGCGCGCACGTTTCGGAGAATAGATCGCGTCGATCCAAATCAAATGCGCAGGAAACACACTATACTTGTAAATCGACCGCACGCTGCGCCCGCGCACATACTAAACAGGCATAAAGTTACAAATTCGAAATTCGTATTGTACCGTTCCGCTCGCACTAATAGTCATTAATTGGGGAGTGAGGAGGACAGTATGATTCGATTTTGAATTTTGGAGTAGCTCCCCTGTTCGGTCGCTTCTACGAAAGTCTGGTTTAATTGTGAATAGGTTTGAAATGAATGTTTAATAACTTTATTATTAGTTACAATGTAATTGTTAAATGTCTATGATGCTTTGAGGAGCTGCTGCGTATGCGCAGTGACGTGTCGCATGCGTCACTCTCACCGTTTCTTCATACATTTTGTTGCGTAAACGCACCGTCAAGGCTTTTACGCACTGGTGTGGCCGGACCTTTATGGTCTTGATGATGGTACTTCACCAGTAAGATACGAACTGGATCATCTCTATTCAGAATCAGAGGGCTTGGGCTATAGTTCCCACGCGGGCCCAGTGCGGATTGGGAACTTCACACACACCATTGAATTGCTTCGCAGATGTGTGCAAGTTTCCTCAAGATGTTTTTGCGGATAAAATCTGGAAAATTCAGAGGTCTGCTTGAGAGGCCACAGGTCAAACCACTAGACTACCACAGCACTAACTGGATGCGACTTTTATTTTAAACAAGAAAGGCAAACAAGTAAGTGGATTACCTTAATGCTTGTCCCTGCAGGGACTTGAACCCGAGACCTCTAGCTTCATAGTCAGGTCACTAACCACTGGGCTATCCGGCCGTATAATGATGTTTTTGATGTTAACAAATTGAAGATAACGATTAAATAAAATAGTATATTATTATAGCTCGGTCATATTTCGACAAATGTATTTAAAATCATTTTGAATTGTTATTAAGGTACTATCAATGAAATTTCTAAACCAAACTGAAAATTAGAACACATAGAAAAATCCGAAAGCTAAAGCTATGGCCGGGAATCGAACCTGGATCCTCGTCATTTCGTGACGCGTGCTATACCCCTACACCACCCATAGCAGGTAGGCCTTAAAAATTTCCTATCTGTATCAGCTTGCATGTAATTTTTTACCAAACGAACTTTTAATACTTACAGCACCTCACTCACTATCACTCGTCTTTTATACGTGAGTCATCCGTTTGTGTAATTATGATTGAATCTCACGGTAGTTTTATTGTTGTCACATTTTTTATCCCGGAAAATTGCATAGTTCCCGCGGGATAGCGACAAGCTAATTTTTTGCAGCGAGCAGCAGCTAAGTATATAGAAAAACAAAATTCTTTTACCCTCTGCCCACAAAAATTGTTTTGTAAAAAACGAATGAGATGAATTTTAAGAAAAGAAGTTGATTTAGTCAAAACATGTATAAAAACGCTTTGCGTTCAAAACATAATCATTAATTAAGCATGACAAGTTAATTAAATCAAACGGCAACAATGCTGTGATCGATCGAATTCGACTGACGATTAATTATGTGTAAGGTTTTTCTAACATTCCTAATAATTTAGCTGCAGGATTTTCCTATTATTCCAATATATATTCTTCTTTTTATTTCAATATGGCTCCATCGATCAACGCGATAATTCCGCCAATGCCAAAGTAATAAATACAGTATTCAAAAATTTTGCGACAAAAATGTCGGCAACGTTGTACGGTAGAACACGGTCAAAAGATTAGCCCCCCCCCCCCCCCCCCCCCCCACCCCGTCGGGCTCTTAGCCAACGGATAATGATATCGTCAGAATCTGCCAGGAAATCATTAACCGATGCCCAGGGTGCACCGGACCAAGCACTGCTCTTCCCCCCGGACGGATCCAAAAGCGAACCGCAGCTCTTGACCACACGCGGAGGTAACCCGACTCGCACCCCAATATAATCTATAAAAGAAAGTCGTGTTAGTTACACTATATAACTCAAGAACGGCTAAACCGATTTGGCTAAAAATTGGTAGGAAGGTAGCTTAGAACCAGGAGACGGACATAGTATACTTTTTATCCCGATTTTCCCACGGGATTGGAAAATTCCGAAATGTTGTACTAATAAAGCTACAGACATAAAATTTAGCATGCCTACACATTATTCCTTGATTAGTATAAAGATGCACTTACAAAGGAATTTTTCAAATTTCCCATGGGATAAAAAGACGAGGTTTATAATTAAGACACTAATTAGTAGATAACATTCCTAGAGGATCAAGTAAGGTGCTCTAAGAAGGTATTTTCAGAATTTCCCACGGGATAGTAAATAAAAACCTTATAGGTACTTGGAGACATGAGTGGATGTATGGGATGACGTTATCTGCGCGTACGAAGTCGCGGGGAAAAGCTAGTATATATTATATTCTTATAAATAGCTTAAACGAATGTGAGACGCCTATAAAGTTACTAAATATAGGGACCTTGACATGACGTCTTAATGCAATTCAATTCTGACTCAGTTCAGGTTTTAGCTGTCATTTTTAGTATGGATCTGACAGCGAGTGAGCCTAAACTGAATCGGAATTGAATCACATTAACACGTCATGGTAAACCCCTGGGTCACCTAACATATTTTCAAAATTCTACATACATACACAAATCACGTCTTTATCCCTTACGGGGTAGACAGAGCCTAAGGTGGCAAGACCTAGGCCACGATTAGCAAGATTGTGGGCGTATAGATGGCAAAAAATGGAATTAAAATAGTGATGGGTTGCTAGGCGCATTGCTTATGACATGATTCCTATGATTTCAAAATACTGTTGTAAGAAAAACAGACAAATTCCATACAAATATGCTAAATGAATCAAAATGCTGTTAAATCTACTGGCTTTGGCTACATTCTTTTGTTTTTTTTTTTTAAATGACTTGTATATTTTTTACATATTCGAAACACCCTGGTTCCGCCATTTTGTTTCAAGAACTTACTTTTTCTAAATGACCTTAAACAATACAAAAAAGTAAGTATGTACGCACAGGTATGGGTGGTTGTCGACCAAGCTGAATGAAACTTCGGGTGACCAGAGGGCTGGTTTCTTTTATCACAAAGGGCAAGCATTGCCATACTACGCGGTAATGTTGCCAGCCTTCTGGGCGCTATGCCGCCGGGCAGCGATTAAGGGCCACTTTTTTATTTATAGTTTTATCACAATTTGTTGTATTTAAGTATATTACTAACATAGACTTAAGGGACGTATTATGTAACTAACAAAATTCTCATGTATTTGTGCTTTACTTACGCACTTTAATGTTGCTGTCTTTGTTGTCGGAGATATTTAAGGGGTGTATCTACATATCTAATTTTAGAAGAGCAAGTAATCTTTTTTTTAACTTCATACAGTATTATACGTCTCCTGGCAGAACTTTATGGCTGCCCTAGGCACGGGGATGCCTAGGGTTATGTGGGACTCCCCCTCGGAGGGGTATACCCGAATTAAACACTCTCCGGCGTTGCCTCAATCCGATGTGATCCGCTGTGGGATGCCACTAGGGTTTCACCACGGACGCCCCCCGGTGGCCCCGGCTTCCGCCAGGACCGCGCCAAGAAGGGGAGGGCCCGTACGCTGGGCCCGTATTCCCTTAGACAATGAGACCGTGCAAAGCAGGTAGATAATGCCCCGTTACTGTTCTCGCTGGCCTCAAGGGGTCGGGCGAGCGGTGCAAGCACCGAGTTCGCCTTTTCCCCCCTCGTCTGCATTTGTCACTTACGCAAAAATACCCTACGCTACTTAAGCGTATTCGCACTATCCCCGACGCGACGAATAAATTCTATAAACTAATAACTATGCGTAATAAGTAATATTATGTGAAGCAAAAAAATAAGGAATCTAAATTCCACATGTACTCCAGACAGGGACGGCCGGAAATCCCGTACATAAAGATGCTATCACTCCCAAGCGACATTTGAATAAGTTTAGAATTTATTGGCAAAGATTAATAAAAAAGAGGCCTAACTTTTAAGAACACCAATAATCGGCCTCTTTTTTCTTCTTCGTAGACAGAGCTTAAGGTAACAAGAAAAACTGAAAGGTCACATTTAGCACGATGACTCAAAATATCATGAAGCAGTAAACCATTGGTTATCGTCTTTGGAAAAAAACTTGCGATTTTTTTTACGTTAATCTAACCACAACCATATTCCACCTTGGAGTCAGTATACGACTTTGTACTGGTCGCCGTCGAGACAGCGGGTCCCTGGCTCGGAGGCAAAGGAGCTGTTCAGAGAGCTGGGCCGCAGACTGACAGGGGCTGCGATCCCCGCTCTGGTTCGTGGCTGGTTCCAAGGGTTGCCATTGCAGTTCAGAGGCAACGCGGTCAGCATAATGGGAACCTTTGAACCAGGCACGAAACAGGGTGGGATTTTTTAGGTTAATTTTTAATCATTTTTAACATACTTTACTTTAAATCAACTTTCCTAGTTTTAGTGTTCTTTTTTGTTATTTAGTTTTTAATAGTTTGTATATTAATAAATTATATAAATCTAACCACTACAAGTGGAACGAATTTGACATACCTACACACACACGGCAAGCTAAAAATAAATGCATGTAAAAAACTATCGTATCAACATTAGATACATTACAAGGTCTTATAGATACCAAACTAGTTTGTTCAGCGAAACCGATTAATCTAAGACATTTTTATCAACAAAATGATGTTTTACAATGTTATGCGCTTAGCTGTGTTGAGACAGATAAAACTGTCTATATTTCATTTCTGATAACATTAAACAAAGTGACTAGCGTACTAAGCGCTTGGTGCTAGCTTTTTGTCGTAACATTTATCTCAAACGCGTTTGCTGA
This sequence comes from Pandemis corylana, assembly GCA_949127965.1. Taxonomy (NCBI): domain Eukaryota; kingdom Metazoa; phylum Arthropoda; class Insecta; order Lepidoptera; family Tortricidae; genus Pandemis; species Pandemis corylana. The sequence continues at coordinate 13,828,960 of OX421863.1, forward strand.
AGTATAAAATACTGTGAGATAAGTTTGTTGCCGTTACGTGTCGCTAGTGGCGCTGCCAATTTTTCCATGGTAAATTAAACACACAAATTTGACAGTCAAATTATTTGAAATCTGAATTACATAACACATTAATGAGTATTTCTATCTAAATTCTTCTAAATTGACAATGAACAATATGATGTAATTTTTATTGAATGAATAAATAATCTAAATCTAAATCTAAAAAAACAATTTTATGCCAATTTGCGCTGATACTCTTCCAACTACTGGACCGATTTCTACCAAACATGGCGAAGAACCACTGCCAAGAAATAGGCTTTCGAATGATAAACAACTGCATTCCAAATCAGTTCATCTGTTTGAGCATTGCGATGCAACAGACACACGCACATACAGACAGACATCGACGTGAAACTTATAACACCTCTCTTTTTGCAATAGGGGTTAAAAAGCTGCTTTTTATACCGAAAAAGCACTGTCGCATTAAATAATTTTTCGCAGGTAAAGTGACAGGAAACTGCTTATTTTGCATTACATGTTCTGTCATCTAGGATGAAGTATATGTCGGGGACCGTCGTCGGCTCGAATCTTCGGGATCCCACGGCGCCTCCCTAAACCCAGCAAGCGGGCAACGCCGTAGTGTTTTAGTGGGTATATTCCCCCCTCCCCTTTCCGCATAGAAAGAGGACGGGGGAGAGAGCCCCACATAACCGCTCGCCCCCCCCCCCCCGGGCCCGGGGGTACTCGTAAATGAGTTTTCACTACGTTAAAAAAAAAGATGAAGTATTATCTTTGCTTAAATACAAAACCGACGCATTCCAAAATCATTCGCCATTACATCTAAAAACAAAAGTCGGTCGTTATAAGGTTTCAAATGTAACAGTGTCCGATCTTGAAATGTGTCGCTTTTGTATTTAATCAGCGTATGTACAGTTTGTGCCATGAGTCAAAGGTTGTAAACGCGTAAACGTATGACATCAGCTGTAGATGAATGAACCCGGTATTGGTTCTGCTATTCAGTTTAACAATTTTAAAAATGTCGGTGACATTGTGAGAAACACTCCACTCTGATACCTACGTGGATCTGTGTAATAAATGAAATGTCAAAGGTCAAACGTCGTTTTTGTTTTTTAAATTGTCGCCACGTAGTACGCGTCTTGTTATCTGAAAGAACATTTATTCATTCATCTGTCAGAGTTATGCGGTCACTGAACGATGTGTGAAAAAAAGCGGCCAAGGGCGAGTCGGACTTGTGCCCCGGGGGTGTCTTTTTACTAAATAAGTACCAAAGACCCGAGTTTTGAAAGAACATTAATTTGTGTGAAAATACCACTCGAAAGTGGTGAAAAATTGTGCTAAATTTTAAACACGAGTAGCTTAGAAGATACGGCTCTCATTTTTTTTTTATATGAATAGGAAGGCAAACAAGCAAGTGGGTCACCTGATGGTAAGTGATCACCACTGCCCATAGACACCCGCAACCCCGGAGGGATTGCAGATGCGTTGCCAACCTAGAGGACTAAGATGCAATGACTCTTGTGCCCCTAATTTCCCCGGCTGTCTTACTCTCCACTCCATCTTGTGACCTAGTCAAAAATTTTATTAGAGCTGTTCTTTTGAAGATGTAAACAGTTTTGTACCACTTTTGTGTAATGTGCTTTTAAAAATCGGACCCCTGGTCTTGTACAACTTTAAATGAATTGGCCTATCTGATCTATAATCTTTGCCATCATCGCTTTACTATTCAATAGGCAGTCGAGACTCGTGTACGCCGCGTATATAGATCATATATTGTCCAGTATCAACGTGCGCGAGCGACCTGCGCGTGCGCAGTATAATAAACGGTGGCATTAGAATTAGTACGCGTAATAGGGAATGCCTGTAGATTATCTTGTAGGATTGAAATATAATTGTAGAGTCGTTAGTTCGGTTTAGGAGGCGAATTAAGGGGTGGCGAGGAAATTGATTTCGTCTATAATGTTTTTGAAAGTACACATTATTATTCACGTTGTCCCTTACGGGGTAGACAGAGCCCAGGGTACACAGATGATACAATACAATACAATACAATACAATGACTCTTTATTGAACACCACATAGGTATAACAAACAAAACAGAAAAAAGGTATACAGAATATTACAAGGTAACAATAGGCGGCCTTATCGCTACAGAGCGATCTCTACCAGGCAACCATAATGGACTGGAGAACAGAACAGATCTAGATGATGATGATGGATGATGTAGATATTATGGAAAGGATCAAAATAGTGATGGGTTGCTTGTCGCATCGCTTATAACATGATTTTTAATATTTTCGCCCATTCCATCGATGGGCTTTTACCATTTGCGTGGCAAGAGAAGCAGCTAGTACAGATGCCGTGCAAAATCCTTTTCCATCGTATTATGTCGGAAATGTTCGTATTTGTATAATATAGTCATGCTATTTCAGTCACACTCATAGACACTTCGGCGTCATTCGGAAGCAATCGTGTATTGACGATGGGAAAGGATTTTTTAATACGTTTTGTACATTCTATGTATTTTCTTTGCTCCCAGACCAGCATTATTAAGAGTATATTTTACTGTCCGTATGTTGTAAGTGTTTTCGTCAAACAATATGTTTTGTTTTGCTAACTGCTACATAATTTCTGTAAATGACGCGAAAAAAATGTTGGAGTGGACACTCCATACCACGAAACTGAAGGAGATACCTTTCTCTTATTTGAACAGCAGTGGGTGAGACATCATGAGATAATCGAAAATATTTATTTATTTATTTATTTAATGCAATTCACATGTCACAGGTACAATAGAAAAGGGCAATATGCACAATATAACATATGAAACCCTGTTGGGCACAGCATTTTAGAGAGGAAGAGATAAGCCGAAGTTACATAACAGAAATGAATTGTATATACCTACATTATGTGAAACTAGACTAAATAATAATATATAATATGAATATTTAAGAGGTTGTCATTTTTGTTTATTAATTTAGCTTTTTTATTTTTTATAGCCTCATCCAACGAATTTCCCCTTAGTAAGGTGCATTGGGGTAAATTCGAAATCAGGGGAATTTTGAAAATACACTAACAGGGAACAATTCCAAAAACTGGCAACGCTTATCTAGAAGCCAAAGACATTGGAGCTTCTAGATAAGCGTTGCTAGATTATTTAATTGTTCCTCGTTTAGTTGACATCTACGAGCTTTGAAATGCCCCCAATTTCGAATTTACCCCAACTTTACTTTTTTTTATAAATAGAATCATCCAATGTATATTGTGGTCTCCTCACTCATGCCGCATGCGCCCGCGCCGTCCGTCACGACGAATCAGGACGTGATCCAGTGCGCAAGTTTGTCACCATTTATTTATAGTCTGTGCATTAGACGAGCTAGAATTCCGATGCTTCGATGAGTCATCTATATCTATTAGGTCTTGACTTTAGTATAAAGGAGCGTCCACACTTAGAGCGTTCCTACCCGAGCATTTGTAAACCAGTAATCAATGAAAGCTTTGTAACGCTCGCCTCAATGTCCACGTCACTCGAATATTCGATGCCGAATGCTCGTCAAGTAAGTAAGTAAATGCTTTATTGAACATAAAAAAACATACAATTCACGAAAAAAATAAAAAAAAATAATAATATTTTATGCACAAAGGCAAACTTATCCCTATAAGGTTACCAGTTTACCTTTGAGTAGATAAAAGGAGCATTGAACGAGGGACCGTCAAAGTGCGAGTTTAAAATTCCAGATAGTGAAAGCCACAATAGAGCGTACACATCTTAATTCAATAAACAAATCATAAAATAAATTACTAAATATCAAAAAAATTAGGTATCCTATATTTCTGTGTTATTCTGTATTGTTAATAGAACAGTATTGCAAAGAACACTTTAAAATGCTATATCACAGGTTAGCAGCATTGTTCAGACCGTGTTAGCAACATTAGAATTTATAATTCTGGTGCCTTAACTAAAAAAAAATCGAAGCAATCGCAAACAAAATGGCGTCACACGCCAAGAATACAACTAACCAATTTATCAACACTATGGGCTCAGATGCGTAATGTCCCACGTTGAAACAAGAAGGCCACAAGCGCCTACTAATTTAGTATGCGCATGCGACGTTTTAGTGTAAATTGGCGCCGACGCCAAGCTATCTCCACTTCATCAATCAAAACGCAGGATACATATTGTTTGAGTAAAAAAGAGATAGTATTGCAGAGTGAGACAAAGAGGGTTCTGTAGCTACTCGTGTAACTTTTTTTATGTGACGGGGGCGCATGCGCGCATGCGCATTACCTGACGGAAAGCAATCACCAACAGTTTATAGAAACTCATAACATAGAAAAATGCAGTGCCGCTCTTTTAAGGCGCGCTTGTAGACGAATTTTAGGTATTTGCGGGGGTGAAGCAGACATGCGGTGGAGGCGCATGCGGGGCGCCCCGCGCATGGCCTTATTCTGTTCGTAGCCGTATTCTGGTTGAAGTAAATGCCGGAGCTTTCCGAAAATTATAAAATAGGTACTATAACTTTTGATTAATTAAAAGAAATGCTTCATTTGATATTCATTTAATGTAAATAGTAACACGTAGTGGTAACAATAGACCGTCTTTTTATCAATCACATCATTAACAGCACACACCGTAGTTATAGCTCTTCAAAGGTTAATTTTCTGGAGCAAGAAGCGATGTTTTCCTTATTTTCGACACTTGTAAAATATGGATATGTCGGGCTTTCATTTTTTTTTTTTTTTAAATATTAAAACCGACAAACGGGCATGCGGTGCACCTGATGGTAAGTGATCACCGCCGCCCATGGACAACTACAGCACCAATGGGACTGCTAGCGCGTTGCCGGCCTTGCAAGAAATGGTACACTCGCCTCTTGAAGGTACCCATGTCATAGCCAGTTGGAAATTTGACGTAAATGTAAATTTGACGTTTTAAAGCAGTAAATTTTGATGGCAAGACTGAAAACGCAGGTGCAGAAGGCTTTTATAATGTAGAACATTTTTTTATGAAACAGCCCCTTATTATCTACCTCGGCCAACAGCTAAAATTAAAATATTATGTTATTTAATCATTTAAAAATATATATTTAGACCATATTTCTCATCGAGGTGGGTTGTCCCGGAGCCGGTTTGTTATAAAATGCCGGATAAATCGAATATTATGCGTGACAAAAAAGAAATTACCTTTGTGTTATTACCATATGAACAGGTAACAAAAAAGCACATCACCTGATTTTTACAAATAAATCGGCAAATAAATCGTTCCCAAAATTTGCCCGCGGAATGAGAGCGTGTCTCCGGACAAATGTATATGCACATATTCAGAGGTTTACAAATGAGGTAAAAATCAATGAGGTAATAAAACAAAGGTAATTTTTTTTTGTTGCCACGTATAGTGTTCGACTTATCTGGCATTTTGTAACTAAAACCGGCTCCGGGACAACGCACCTCGAGGAGAAATTTGGTCTAAATATATTTTTTAAATGATTAAATAACATAATATTTCTTATTTAGCTTTTTGGTTGTCTGGAAGAGATCGCTATTAAGCGATAAGACATGTGCTGCTTGGGCAATTGACCCATATATCGTTTCAGTCCTCGTCATGGTGTTAAATATACCCGGTATATTTGGGTTGTTTATTTCAGTCTTATTGGCAAAAAAGGATAAAGGGTAACAAATAAAACTATAAATAAAAAATATTATTATAATCTCAAAAATCATCAAGATTTATTAGTCGTGTGCTTGTACCTAGCCGCAAATATGATTGTGGCTCAGAAGGTGATAAGGCTATATAAATGTACACCGGAATGAATGATACCTTACAGCGGAATGATAAATATACACTGGGATGACAATATCAGCCCACTCGAAGGAAATTTAGACCACCGGAATTAAAGTAATAAACAGGGTTCCATAAGCACGTCTTTTATTTAGAAAAAATACAGACAGACCTTAAGTAAGTAGCATTTTAATAGTCCTAAGAGCGAAAATTTGGTACCGGTTATTCTTTTAATGTAATCCGTTTTTTATAAATTAGGGGGTTGCCATTTGTGTAAAAAAGTATATAATAACTGCTGACGTAATCACGATATCGAACCCCCACCCACCATGTCATCAAAAATAAGCAAAGCAAAGACCCTCCCCGCCCCCCCTCAGGCGCTTACGTAATACTTGAACTCGCCGCCCCCTCCCATAACAATATGTGTCATGTTTTCAATACTTGATAGCAATACACTACGCTTTCAAGTATTGTACAGGATTTATTATGTAATTAATAAACCTGAGGTAATATTTTGTACATAATTTTGCTGATTTTTTATCTTCAGTTCCTTTATTTACGATGAAATAGTAAAAAAATTACAAAAAAGAGACGCTTTGAGGTAAGAATTTTGTTTACCAAATAGGACAGGTAAGAATGACAATACCTTATATAGACAGACAAACATAAAAATAATTCTGTCTTTAGTATTTATTGTGTAGCTGCATTTATCCTACATCGTATGTGAAAATCAACTATCACGGTATTCACAGTTCATGAGATTCATCCTGGTGACAGACAGACAGACGAACAGTGGTCTTAGTAATAGGGTCCTGTTTTTGCCCTTTGGGTACGGAAATCAATTTTTTAAACCCTTTTTGTAGCGCCCCCTGATGGCCTACAAGCGTAAATTTTATCTAAGAACATGAGCTGTGGTACAATAAAATAAGTTCAGTGTTTGATTTTAGAAATTATGCTACGGAACCATTTCATAATAATAAAGTGAAGCTACATTTGATGTCATTCCGGTGTTATTTCATTTTGGTGAGTATTTAAGTCATTTTACTACACCGGAAACACCGGAATAAATATGGTTATTTTCAATTGGATTCTATGCGTAGCATAAAATCTCATTTAATCCAGAACTTTTTTTCTGGAGTTCCTAGCTTAAATCGTTTCGTTCGTACAAAATGTGATACTTAGGTAAAAGATACAGTTTCTTGTGTCTCGACAGGGTCCAATGTTATAAAAGAGTTTTCGGACAAGTCAGCCATGTTACTACTTGTTACAATATTCATTTGCCTGAAGATCAAGCAAGCACATGTTAATTATTTTATAGTGGAAGTTGTATAATTTTATCTCAATAACTAATTTCGTAAGACATTTGTACCCAACCTCACCCTAAATACGTAAAATAAATAAAAAATAAAATAAAATGGAGTAATTATATTTACTTACATAGTTACTTTACGTTTTCAAACGGCAGGCAGAGGTACCGATAGGTATAGACAAAATATGCATTGTCAAAAATCGTAGTATTTTTATACTATGGCACTATGACCGTAATTTTAAGCCTAATGTTTTTATAAATTATCTACCAATCAGAAATGGAAATAAAATGAAATATAAATTAACTTATTCAATTTCGATATGTTGTCGACAAAATTATATAAATATTTACTTACTCCGTCACATGTCTTTGGAGTGCATTCTTTTTATTTGTCATTCTTATGGCTGTGCGCGACTTTTTTCGTATGCGTTTTTTATTGGCCATTATAAATAACGTTCAACTATTACACAAATTCGTCAAAAACTGCGTCTTTGGTGCACGAAACTGTCGCGGATAAAATTGACACAGGTCCGTCGTCCGCAAGCGCCAGCGCGCGACTGATTCGGCTTGCCGAGCTTCCGCACTCGCGCATTTTGTAGGTATTTAAACATAGTAATTAAGATAATAATTTTATCTATTCAAACTCAGCGAATTTCCCTACAAATATTTAATGGCTTTAGTTTAGTACAAATTTTTAATTTAAAATGTCAATAGTTTAGTCATAGTATTGAAAATGCTTTACGAACAGAGGTAACTTTGGGATTTTTTTCTATCAAGCGAAGTTCATTAGATCGTGTAACGGAATACGACTTTCCCTTTACTAGATCCTTAAGTAATACATATATTTTTTTCCGATTTTTAAACCCTATTTTCTACGTCTGAGATGGTTTTTAAAAACTCTAAAACGCGGCATCTGTTGGCCTACCTAGCCTTAAGAAAGAAATAAGTTAGTTTTTTGAAGATCCCTAAGTTGTGCTTATAATTTCTTAAATTGAACTGTTTATTATGATAACTACAGCTGTGATAATAAAATAATGTTAGGTTTTTCTACTATTTTTCATTTTTTAGAAATAATTTGACGATAGATAGCCAAGTGGTTAGGAAACTTAACTACGACGTCAGAGGTCCTAGGTTCGATCCCCGGTTGGAGATATTATATATGAAAAATACAAATTATGCTTGTAACTTAATAATATACCATCAAAAGTAGAAACCAAATTAGTATTGAGACAAAGAAAATAGTTAGGTTATTTTTTTATCGTATGTCAGGATCGTAGCAAGTGGAACAAAGTAGTCTCTGCCTACCCTTGTGAGAAAGAGCCGTGACGGTATTTATGTAAAAAAATCGTAAGCCCATATTAAACTTAAGCAGAATAAACACTTTGCAGATTACTAACACTGTTAGCCTCAAATTTTGGGAACTTTTTACTTCATTCTGACTGATACTTTCCATAAAACCTATCTACCCTCATTTCCATTAAACCGCTGTATCCCAGACTTTAGTTGAACCCTAATAAAAAATAGAAAAAAGGCGTAAAAAAAACGCGCGCGATTACAGATTCGTGCGCGTGCGGCGACCGGAAACGGCACGTAGAGGAAACGCAGGACGCGATCCGGTTTCCAATTTGGAATTTGGAATCGTTTTCGAACACGGGATGTTTGAATGGACTTTTTTTTCTGATTTTTTTCTTAATGGCAATGGGTTTTACGGGCTTCCTTTTTTAAATTTGTGTTATTATATTTACTGAAGCGTTTAATTGGGCTTTGTTCGGAATTTAGATATGGATTTTATTAACTTTGAAGGCTATTTATAGAATAGTTTTCATGTGGAATAAAAGAAAGACAAAGTCTCAGAACATATTCATTCCGGTTTGTCACTTTTTTGTTCCTCTCCTCTCCTATGGAACGTGACGAACGGGGAAAAAATCCATAGCAAAATCTGAGACACATTTTTTCTTCTATGGGAATCGATACGATTACGATTCTGAGAAAGAAAAACTCAAAATGGTTAAATTCTGGAAAAATTATCATGTAGTTTAAAAAAAAAAACGCTCGCGTATGACGCCATGGCACAGCGGACCCATTATAAATCGGTCAATCCACTCCATTTATTTTCTGTGGAAGTGCTTGTATGAAAATCAGTTATTTTTTTCTTTTTTTTCAAAATTAGTTTTTTTCTCATACTTTGTTTTACTTTGACTAGTAAAGATTTTATACATCTCTACTATAGACCAATATAATTTAGACTCGGGGATCTTATAAATCCCTTTTATTTAATTTAAGTATTGTAGTAGCTTAATGTATTTTATTTTGAAAAAAATACTTTCTGCCAAGTTTCTTGCGGCGCATTCCTCTTGGCAATGATGGTCTTTCCGAATGCGCTGGTAGTTTCATAAAAGACATTTAAAAAAGCCCTTGGCAGCCAATTTGCAAAAATAAATTTTGATTTTACTTCCATGCTGGTCTGGGAGCAAAGAAAAAACATAGAATGTACCAGTTGCTTCTCTTCCCGCGCAGACGGTAAAAACCCATCGAGGGAATGGGTGAAAATCATACTAATCATGTTATAGGCGATGCGGCTAGCAACCCATCACTATTTTGATTCTACTTTCCACCTATACGCAGTGTCATGCTAAACGTGGCCTGTAGGTCTTGTTACCTTAGGCTCTGACTACCCCGTAAGGGATAAAGACGTGATTTGTGTAGGTAATTTTTTTTTTTAATTTTTGAGTGTTTGAGTCAAGCTTAGTCCGCTTGTAATCCGTTGCGAACAATTTTTTGACTTTGAATTTTTTTGACTTTGAATTCATTCTCACTCTTAGTCCGTAGACTTCCATCCGTATAGAGTCCCGTCCGTTCGCAGTCGAAGGCGGGCATAAAAAAATGTAGTGTGTAAGGTCAAGTCAATAACATTGTAGTAAAAATAGATTAATTTTTTGCTCCTCTAACGATCTAATAAACTAATCATGAAATGAACCAGTGACTTTGGAGCATCGTTATTGCATTATAATAGCCCAATATTGAGCAAAAACGAAAAGGAAGTGCCGGTACAATTCATAATAGATGTTTTAAAACTGAAGAACAAAACGAACGAAAAGGCCAGACAAACGAACTAGTGGGTCACCTGACGGTAAGCGATCTCCACTGTCCATAGACACCCGCAGCGCTTTACGCGATGCCAGTGCGTTGCCGGCCCTGCAGAAAATTGTACACTCGCTTCTTAAAGGCACCCAGGTCGTAACTCGATGGGAAGACCTCAGCGGGAAGCTCGTTCCAGATTTTGCAAATGAAAATTGTAAAATAATGCATGTATGTACACTCCTTATTATGCAAAACTGAGATACATGCACAAAGGCTGACTTAACCCTTTAAGGGAACTCTTCCAGTCAACATTTGAGTGAGTAAGAGGAGGTAGTTAAATACTTTTATAGGAATTTAAAATTGGGTCTTGTTTCCTAAGGAAAAAGGGGAAGTAAGATAAAGGCGTGATTTATATGTGTGTAGGTGTGTTATAAGTGTTCAGTAGTGTTTTCGGTACATAAAATATTTAAAAAAAAAACTTAGATTCCTTTAGTATCTCCGAACGTTTAGGACCTGACAAAAAACTGGGCAGAAATTGGGCCCAAAAAAGATAATAACACACTGCGGCAACCGGTAGCTGCGCGGGAGTCCCTATATAAAATTACAAATAACGTTCGCCTTCATTAGACTCGTGATTGCTTGATTGACTTGCAGTTTTAGGGTTATTTTTAATAAAGAAACCATTTCGATGATTCATTAAATTTTTATGTATTTATAACTATTTATTGCACTTAAAATCCATGAAATTAACGATGACAGGACAAAACAGATGTACAAAGGCGCGCTTATCATTAAAAGAAATATCTTCCACCTTCGAACGATTGACATGTCATATTTAATGAAACAAGATAGTACATACATACATATGTCACGTCTTTATCCCTTACGGGGTAGACAGAGCCTAAGGTAACAAAACCTTAAGGCCACGTTTAGCATGATTAAGGGCGTATAGGTGGAAAGGGAAATCAAAATAGTGATGGGTTGCTAATGCATCGCCTATAACATGATTCCTAAGACTTACGCCCATTCCCTCGATGGGCTTTTACCATCTGCGCGGGAAGAGAAGCAACTATGTTTTTCTATGTTTTTCTTTACTCCCACACCAGCAAGTTAAGTCCAAGTTAGGTATATGATTATAGAAATACTCTAGCTGTTGCCCGCAACTTCATCTGCATAGAATTCGTTTATCGCTATTCTGCAGGAATGACGCAATTTTCCGGGATAAAAAGTAGCCTATTGTGTTATTCCAGACTATAACTTTCTTTTCTGCAGGGCCGACAACGCACTGGCATCGCGTAAAGCGCTGCGAGTGTCTATGGACAGTGGTGATCATTTACCATCAGTTGACCCACTAGTTCGTTTGTCTGGCCTCTCTAACATTAAAAAAAAAACTATCTATTCTAAATTTCATCCTAATCTGTTCAGCCATTCTTAGCCATACTTACAAACTTTCGCGTTTATAATATTGGTTGGATAACAATTCACTGAACAGAACCACAGAACAAAAATATCGTCACCCCAGTTTTTTACAAAACCCCAAACTTTAAATTACCAAAAAACCTAACCTTCTTCAATACTCTGATGGCACGAGTCATGCAAAAATCTTTTTGTTTTTACCAATTTGCTCGGGTCCGTAAAAAAATCATTGTGGCTCGGTATCTTTTTGTTTCCAAGTTTTTGTAATTAGAACAAACAATAACATGCTTGGAAACAATACTTACTTAGCTTCATGACAAAAGATCCTATCCTACCAGTCTGAAAAATCATAGCAATTGACATAATAATTAACAATACTTCTGATAAATCTAATTAATTTGTTGAGTCATATGCAAGAAGCTTTTAATTTACATAAGTCACCTTGAATTAAATTGAAAACCTTATGAATCAACCAAATATTATTAGAAAACATCAAAGTTACTTTTTGAATAACTTCCATGCTTGTCTGGGAGCAAAGGTAAAACATTAAATGTACCAGTTGCTTCTCGTCCCGCGCAGATGGTAAAAGCCCATCGAGGGAATGGGCGAAATTCTTAGGAATCCTGTTATAAGCGATGCGACAACCCATCCCTATTTTGATTCCTTTTTCCACCTACACGCCTATAATGATGCTAAACGTGGCCTTTAGTTGTGTTACCTCAGGCTATGCCTACCCCGTAAGGGATATAAACGTGATTTGTGTATGTGTGTATTTAATAACTTTGAATGGAACGGCGGCGTGGAGTTGTTGCTCGAGTGACGCAACATGACGCATAGTAGGTAGTAGTTCTATGTTCTAGCATTTGCGTCACCACGTACTGCAGTTTCGCGATACGAGAACTTGATAGGGTACGTTTTAGAAAAAGGTACGGTTTAGGCACGTTTTCCCAAGTTGCACTGAAAAGCAGATATGGCGTTTCACTCGGAGAAGTGACCAATGTTACCCTCGAATTACTGACACCGTCGCAAAGTGTGCTACGGATGATTTTCCTACCTAGTTCATCAATGTACAATTGTGTGCTTATTGTAATATTTCTATATCAGGTCGTGACGATTAGAATATAGGGATTTCTCGGCAATTTAGTTCTGATTGGATGATGTCAAAATACGTTTATCCCGACGTTTAGCGCGTAGTTTTTTGACAGAAATTACACTTTCAAAATAACACTATGTCGCATTTAATAACAGTTTACTTTAAACTCACAATGCGAAGACAGAGAGGATGCTTTTGATTGTCAGGTAAATTAGACATAGGTCGTTTTGAAACGACCGAGTGGTTAATTGACAGCCCACGCGTTTATTTGGTTCATATTTTAGAGGTTTATTAAAGGACGTCCAAAAAACCGTGGCAAATTGGTTTTTGAATAAAAACTTATTTTGTATTTGTGAGCGACGGTTCCGGATATTACACGAATAGGTACAGTCAGCGGCATATAGTATGAAACAGCCAATGTAACCAAAAAGTTCGACATACCGTACCATTTCTATAGTGTACCGATCTATTTGGCTGACTTGGATGCTTTATACTTTGCTTTGGATGCTTGATTTATGCTTTGCTTTGGATTTACGTATTTCTTTAGTTACACATAAGTCGGGTTCTATCTATGTATTGCATTGTTTACGTAAGAGTTCATGGATTATGTAGTATATTTGATCTGTGTATCGTTTCGTAAGTCATAGACGGTTCTGGCTGAAAATCAGCGCTGCAGGTGTCTAACACCTCAGCGTAATGCTGAGCCAGCGACAGTTTCACTTTTGCGAAGACACACAACGCTGATGATCTATTTTTCATGTCTATGTTTTTTTTTTACCTTGTTTATTTTCTATAAAATTGTGTATATTATCTTATATTTGTGTGTCTTGCAAAAAGGAATAAATGTCTTCTTTCTTTCTTTCTTTTCAAATTACATGACGCTGACTGTACTAGGTGTAAGAGGTATCCATTTTTTTTTGTAATAATGAAACGAGCTATTTGTATAAAATTTTATTCAACCGTCAATGGTTGGTGGGGTGAAAACAAAGTACTTATAACTTAGTATATGTTTACAAATCGAGATTTTAGAGGATAGGAGGTATACGCCACAGGCCTAGACGGCGACAGTGGGACGAGTTGGACGCCTTCATGAAGCACTGGCCACTGACCGAGCACACCGAGGGCAGTGGGACACAATCACTACATAGTATAAAACTAAGTCGTTTTCTCTGTCCTCATGTCCCTGTCCCTTTGTATGCGTATATCTTCAAAACTACACAACGGATTTTGATGCGGTTTTTTTAATAGCTAGTAATTCAAGAGGAAGGTTTTTATGTATAATTTCTAAGCAGACGAAGTCGCGGGCAGAAGCTAGTATACTAATAAAAATAATACATACATACACAAATCACGTCTTTGTCTTTATCAGTGACAAAGCCTAGGGTAATAAGACCTAAAGGCCACGTTCAGCATGATTGTGGGCGTATAGGTGGAAAAGAGAAGCAAAATAGTGATGGGTTGTTAGCCGCATCGCCTGTAACACGATTCTCAAAATTATCGTCCAATCCCTTGATGGGCTTTTCCCATGCGCGCGGAAAGAGAAGCAACTGGTACATTTATGTTTTTCTTTGCTCCCAGACCATTTTGAAAGTAAATGTAGTACTATAATGTTCTATCTATCTACAGCCATTGTCCGTCCACTGCTGGACGTAGGCCTCCTTCATATTGCGCCAACTTTCGCGATCCTGGGCTTCCCTCATCCAGCCACTGCCAGCTGTCCTCCTAAGGTCATCCGTCCAACGCGTCGCAGGGCGTCCCACACTACGCTTTCCCAAACGTGGTCTCCACTCTAGGATACTTTTGCTCCAACGGTTACTACTATACTACTATAATGTTACTTAGAATTAAATAAGAGATCAAGCAACAAACCAAAATACTTCACACGGGAAAACCAAGGCGTTAACCATATTAATATCTCAATGTTTATTAGCACATACACCACCACTATATCCTGACCCCCGCTGACCTACTAAATTATCCGCCATTGTGAACAGCGGGAAGAATGCCGCGCGAGGCAGGGGTCAGCTTAGAATTGATGATAACACCAGACAGGAAGGACGGCTAAATCGGTAGAGCTGAGGAATTTTCAAGTTTTATGACAGTTTCTATTTTGGAGCAAGTAACTGTAATGTTCCATTAACATTGACGGTTTTTGTGGTATTATCTCGACGAATAGGTATGGATAAACCTTCCAAACGCCACTGAAAACTAGAACATAGAAAATCCTAAAAGTAAAGCCATGGCCGGGAATCGAACCCCATATTACCCATACTCGTAATAGGTAAGCCTTCAAATTTTGCCTTTGAATTTTTGTCGCCAAGCTTCATCTTTTTATATGATGTGTCTGTACGACACAATGACAAACTCCCGTGGAACATCTACTGCTCACCAGGGACTCCAGGGACGAGAGAAGGTGCTGTTTTTAAATTATAGTAGAGACTTTATACATCTCTACTATAGACTAATATAATTTAAGGCTCGCGGGGACCTTATACATCCCTTTTATAAATGTATTTAATTTAAGTAGAATTTAAGTATTTGTAGTAGCTTAATGTATTTTATTTTGAAAAAAATGACTTTCTGCCAAATTTTTTGCGGCGCATTCTTCTTGGCAATGATGGTCTTCCGATTCTGTTTTTAGCATTATTTGTTTCTAGCTTCTGCCCGCGACTTCGTCTACGTAGAATTATACATGAAAACCTTCCTCTTGAATCACTTTAGCTATTAAAAAAAACCGCATCAAAATCCGCTGTGTAGTTTTGAAGATATAAGCATACAAAGGGACATAGGGGCACAGGGACATGGGGACAGAGAAAGCGACTTTGTTTTATACTATGTAGTGATAGCAACAACAGAAATACTCCTGCGAAATTTTCAACTATCTAGCTATCAGCATGAGATACAGCCTGGTGACAGACGGACAGACAGCGTAGTCTTAGTAACAGTTGCCCGTTTTTACTCTTTTTGTACGGAACCCTAAAAATGAGCAACACCACGCTAGTTCTATTTAATCTTTATTCTTAGTGTGGCTAATTTAATTATTCAGCGACTGGAAATTGTTAATGGTTGAAACGCTAGTAAACAAACTAACATGTTTCCTAAATTTTCACCACTTTAAAATGTTAATTTTAAAAATAGAAAGAAAGAAGACATTTATTCCTTTTTGCAAGACACACAAATATAAGAAAATATACACAATTTTATAGAAAATAAACAAGGTAAAACAAAAAAAACATAGACATGAAAAATAGATCATCAGCGTTGTGTGTCTTTGCAAAAGTGAAACGGTCGCTGGCTCAGCATTACGCTGAGGTGTTAGACACCTGCAGCACTGATTTTCACCAAGAACCGTCTGTGACTCACGAAACGATACACAGATAAAATATACTACATAACTACATAGTATAAAACAAAGTCGCTTTCTCTGTCCCTATATCCCTATGTCCCTACGTAGCTAATATTTTCAAAATTACACAACGGATTTTGATGCAGTTTTTTTTAATAGATAGAGTGATTCAAGAGGAAGGTTTATATATTATGTATAATACATGCATAATATACCGTGCGAAGCCGGAGCGGGTCGTTATTAGTAATCCATAAAATAGGATACATTTTATCCCGGAAAATTGCAGTTCCCACGGGACAGCGATACATAATTGAAGTCTTTATACCTTACGGGGTAGACAGAACCTGAAGGCCACGCTTAGCATGATTGTGGACGTAAAGGGGGAAAAGGAAATCAAAATGGTTGCTAGGCGCATCGCCTATAACACCACACACGCATTCCTTACTTTGACCAAAAACTGCGTTACGAACGTTACGAAGAGACTCAACTGGTACATTCTATGTTTTTCTTTGCTCCTAGACCAGCATGGAAGGGGAAATAAGAATGCAAAGAAAGCAAACTAATCTTAACGCAAACCTATTGTCGCTAAGAGGAAACCAAAAGCCAGGACAAAGTAAACCGTAATTGCCTTGCGTCTCGTAAACCATGGTTAGCGCTAACCGCCGTATCATTACGCCAACAATGAAGGAAGGAGTCACGAAATGTTTAAAATAGATTATATTTTTACTTCCGCAGTAATGGTGCCACCGCAATGGGATTAGCTTGCGCCGGCGCCGACAGTCTTGATAATTGCTGTTTTAATTTTTTTCAACACGCCTCTTCCGTGCTGCAGGCTTGTTATCTAACTCGCTCGCAATCGCCATCTTGTTCATTTTGACAGTTCATGTATGGAGTGACAATTGGCATCGGAATAAGCTAGCTGTCACATTCATACAAGGACTGTCAAAATGAACCCGATGGCGATTGCGAGTGAAGTTAGATAATAAGCCTACGGTCTGGAAGTAATGAAAAAACATAGAATTGACCATGGCTTCTCTTCCCGCGAAAAAGGTTCCTGGTAAAAGCCTATCTAGGGAATGAGCGAAAATCTTAGGAATCATGGTATAGGCCAGTGTTTTTCAAACTTTTCACAATACGACCCCCTAGTTTAAAAAAAATATCTCGCGACCCCCTCCCCTTTCATTTTTTCATGTAGGTATTTTATTTACGTTACAAATATTCAATTAATACGACACATTTATGCATTTGCGTAGTAAGCAACTTTTTTTAAATTGAATGAGGTAGTTTCCGCGACCTCTCGCGACCCCCTTGTCGAGGCTTTGTGACCCCCTAGGGGGTCGCGACCCACAGTTCGAAAAACAGTATAGTATAGGCGATGTGGCTGGCAACCCATTACTGTTTTGATTCCTTTTTCCATCTGTATGCCCACGGACGTGCTAAGCATGGCTAAGGCTTTTACTTAGGCTCTGTCTACCCCTTAAGGGATAAAGACGTGATATATGTATGTATGTAACTACGTCTCTTCCGTGCTGGTCTGGAAGTAAAGAAAAACATAGAATTTACCAGTTGCTTTTCTTTCCGCGCTGGTAATACCCGCAAGAATTGTCTAAAGTACTTGGAATCCTTTCTATCAAACTGTAAATCGAGGGTAGATAGATATGGTTGTTTTTACAGTGTAGATGAATTAGGTATAGAACTTTGATAATCGTAGATCTGTTGTAGTGCTTTTATTGTCTAGTTTAATATTCTTTCTTCGTTAAGTAACTTAATTAATATTAATTTATACATAACCTGTATTTCAAACACAATACATGTATTGTTATTTTCAATAAATACTGTCTATGCTATGTTTATGTTTACGTTGCGAGCTCCCGCTTCTGATTTAAGCTACATTTGGCCAACTGTTACATACAAAAAAGAGTATCAAAACGGCGCGGGCGCACTGTGCTTAACTAATTTGTTTCTATCTAGCCGTTGTCATCCGCAACCGCAGACGAGTTACACGAACAAACTGACATAAACTAGGATAACTATGTAAAATGAATTTAATTTAAAAATACTAGCGCGTCTTTACAAAGATCTACCTTTGTCATACATACATACATAAATCATGTCTTTATCCTTTACGGGGTAGACAGAGCCTTGCCCTTTACTGGCATAAAGGTAATTAAATTACTCGTACAATAAAATACAATACACAAATCACGTGTTTAAATATAATACTCAAATCACTTCTTTATCTCTTACGGGGTAGACAGAGCCTAAGGTGACAAGACCGTTGCGCAATCTAGAGCATCTTATTATATAAGTTTTTTTATTGACGGTAACTTTGGCATATTACTACGGAACGAAAACAGATGGTTGAAGGCGGTCACAAACTGGTGGCTAAGACTGGATCGAAGGTCAGTGGGTAGACCATCCGTTGGTCAGATGACATCTATTCTGTCATTCGGCTGGAAAACTGGATGAGACTAGCACGGGACCGGGCAAAGTGGCGTGAAAATGAGGCCTTTACTCAGCAGTGGGTGAATGTGGGCTGATTCGAGACATCCATAGAAACTAAGTGACAAAATTTTTTTTTTTATATTTCATAAAAAACGGTTAAGAGCAAAGTAATTAAATTATATTTACTAAATTAATTAATAAAATGAACAAAATCTTGGCTTCCCTCCCTTAAAAGAACAATACCTACATTTTTATAAATATTCGACCATTGCACGACTACAATCACAACTCCAGTCGGTTTTTATGTCAGCTTACTAAATTTGCCCGTTGTTGCCCAGGATGCACCGGCTAAACGCTCTTCCCACTTAAAGTACACGAGGAGGTTATTCGACTCGTAGCCCATAAGAAAAGTTCTTTTGTCATTGTCTGACTAATTCAAATGTGAAAGAGACAAAGACACAAATGTCAACTGAGTTAAACTTAACAAGCGAGTGATTTGTCACACCTCGGTTAGAGTCAAAAGTTATCTGCTGGCTTGATTAAGGTAAATAACATGTTTTTTGATAAATAACGTGTGAATTACACTTATAATTAGCAGCTACAAAAAAGGGACCAAAGTCAGACCACTATAAAAGCAAATCCTTTTGATTATACTAACCAAAAATAACAACTTTTGCCAATGAAAACTAACCCCTAAAACGTTGAGAATTCGGTTTAAAACGCACATTGATGCACACGACATCTCAATGACAAGAAAAGGCTACTCTTTTTGACAGATCACGGAATAAAATAAAACAGACCGTTTGTTAATTATTATTTATTTTAAAAACAGCAGGCGTTAGGATTTCAAATTAGGAACGACATGAGATGAGATGACGTTGGTTTTCTTTTTCTCTGATTTACATTCTGCTGTCCATAAACGTACATGACATGGCATGTGCTACATTTGGCTCCTCTGCGCCATTTTTTATTCTTTGTATTTATCTTATCTCTTAAAGGGGTAAGTCCGCCCTTGTGCATGTATCTCAGTGTTTGTCAATTGTATTTGTCTTGTTCATTTTGCACAATAAAGAGTTTACATACATACATACATACATAAACCGCGTGACAAGGGGGGGGGGGGGGGCTCTAGAAATCGTGAGATTGGTGTGACGTACTTTACGTACCCCTTGCGAGGGTTTGCGCGTTGTCATGGAAACGTCCGTCTCAAATCCGTAAGCTTCTGCTCCCCGTGAGAAAGTGCCAAAAGCTCGCCAGCGTAATGAGAGCCATCAATTAAAGCTCGGCGAGGTCGGGGAGTCAAGCTTTGTCGGTGTCGGCACATTGTCAATATGAACAAAGATTAGTGTGTGTAGACACGACAAAGTTTAGCAATTAAGTAAGTAAGTAAATGCTTTATTGTACAAATATAAAAAAACAGATACAATTCCCAAAAAAAAAACATTAATATATGCACACAGGCGAACTTATCCCCATAAGGGATCTCTACCAGTTAACCTTTGAGTAGATGAGACATTAAATGAGGGACCGACAAAGTGTAAGTGTAAAATTCCAGATAGCAGAAGCCACAATAGAGCGTACAATAAACAAAACATAAAATAAACAACTAGATATCATTACACACATGCATACATACAAAATACAATAAAAGTACACACATACAATATCTAGGGAGATGTTGATGGCAATTCGTTGTACATCGTTTTCATCATCGTCATTGGTAGTCGTATTTGCCCCGCGATGCTCTCCATTATCTCACATAATATGACAAACAAATTAAACAATATAAATTATTAAAATAGCAAGCACAAGTCCACAATCAATCATTTAAAATAAATATAACTGAATCGCAAACAATAGTTAAAATTAAATGTCAAAATAACATGGCGCGCAGTATTCGTTTCGCTGCCGGGGCGAGCGCTTCGAGAGGAAGGACTACGAAATAGTCCGAAACATGTCGAGCATCACTCGACTTTTTATACGTGAGTTATCCGTTTATGTCCAATTATGTCAAATAAAATTTTAATGTCCAGTAAAATTAAATAAGTTAGAGAAGTCATGAAACAAATCCATTAAAAACATCATGTCCACTCTGTTAAACCCTTAATCGGACAGGTATTCCCGGTAAGGCGGCCGCGTTCGCCCCGCTAACAAAATAGACTCGTTACACGCGACGTCAATCATGCTCGTCAGCCATTCAAATGGATTAATATAAACGTTACAAATAGTAATCAAAAGTGCTCTCGTGTTGTACGGGTATCGCCAATCGTTTTTTGTAAGTTTTCGTTTTTGACCTTATACGTTTAGGTTGAATGTAGAGTTGGGAAGGTAATAGAAGGTTCAGCTAATTGTTGGCGAAGTTAACTTCGTAGTTCTTCTGATTTATTAAAATGGCTCCATCGATCGGTGCAATGATTTCGCCAATGTCAAAGTAATAAAGGTTCTTAGCCTACGGATAATGATATCCCTCACAATCTGCCAAGAAATCATTAACCGATGCCCAGGGTGCACCGGACCGAGCACTGTTCTTCCCCTCGGATGGATCCAAAAACGAAAAGCAGCTCTTGACCACACGCGGAGGTAACCCGACTCGCACCCCAACTTCGTAGTTAACTAGTAAAAGCCCATCGAGGGAATGGGCATAGGAAGAATGTTATAGGCGATGCGGCTAGCAACCCATCACTATTTTGATACATCTTTGATTCCCTTTTCCAACTATACGTCCACAACCATGCTAAATGTGGCCTTCAGGTGTTGTTACCTAAGGCTCTGTCTACCCTGTAAGGGATAAAGACGTGATTTATGTGTGCGTTAACAACATAAGACACGTTTAACGAGCTTCCAAAACTATTTAAAATGCTTTAAATGGTCACTTCTACCACCATTCCAATTCTACGGCCCACACCGTCCGCCTGTCAGTATTCAAACTATAGGTGATGTATGGAATATTTGGCATTTTTCCGGCGCGCGAGATCATTGATCATTATTAGAGTGATGCGCGCGCCGATGCCGGCTAACGCGATTACCGCAGCGGGACTCCCGTTAATGTTAAATGCAATAGATCTTGTTTGTTGATTTTAATGATTTTGTGTAAGAGTTAAGAATCTATTTTATTTTATTTTTTCGTTATTATTCTGTATAGCTTTTTTTTGTTTCGGTTGTTATATGTGGTGTTCAATAAACAGTTATTGTATTGTATTGTATAGTGCATAACATTGTGGTAAATTCGAAATTGAAGAAATTTCGAAACTCGTGGATGTCCTCTAAACGGGGAACAATTACATAATCTAGCAACGCTTACCTAGAAACTCCTATGTCTTTGGCTTCTACATAAGCGTTGCCAGATTATGGATTTTCCCCGTTTAGTGGATATCCACGATTTTCGAAATTCCCCCAATTACGAATTTACCCCAATGCACCCTATTGTATTTTTTAATTACAGCCATGGTAAGCTGGTAAGTGCGCTTAACAAAAATTGATAAATTAGTGAGGTAAAAAATATTATTAGGTACATTTTTTTAAATCTGTCAATACGAAAACCGCTTTAAAAGTTATGATTTTGAAAAAACTTTAATGAAGGGCAAAGAAAACTATGCAACAGTTTAAAACGTTAACATATTGGTTATTTCAACATGAACGTTAATCGTGAATTATTTTTAAAAATATGTACCTAATTAGACCTTTAATTTTTTTACCAGGAAGGGCAAGTACTTGATGAACCATTTCGTGCCTATATATTGATGATTTATTTACGGATTTTGATCGAAACCAAAATCCGTAACGGAAATGCTGCTCTGGAACTAAATAACTGTTCAATTAAGATTCAGTAATGATCTGACGTCAGCGGGTGGAATGATGACTATTTCTACAGCCCATCGGGTTCCACAGAAACTCTAATGTTTGCTTTCCTCGTTGTACACTGGCGATAAAATATAGGAAAAACCAGTGACAGTAAACTTTAGGAACAAGGAAAATAAACGTTTAACTTTTTGAAACCTTAGAGTAGTAGCAGGGGCGTGCAGTGGATTTTGACAGAGGGTAGGCATATTGCCAACAAAATCCGTATTGGTACGAAGCGTGTCGGGCACATTTACGTATGCTTACAAGCACTGCTTATATGCCTGTAAGGGATGAACGCGTCTGAGTAGTAGCCCCTTATTCATAAACGCTCTGTAGGCTTCTGCTAACTTAGCAATCGTTTGTCCTTATCTGTCACTATGACATTTACCTTTCACAGATAAGGACAAACGATTGCTAAGTTAGCAGAAGCCTACAGAGCGTTTTTGAATAAGGGGGTAAATTAATGGTCATCGCTGTACTCAGCGCATACACAGTCATTATAAAATCTTACCCCAGTTAATTTTTCACAATCAAACAAAAATAAATCATTCCACTTTCCTTTACGGGGTAG
The DNA here is from genome assembly GCA_949127965.1 of Pandemis corylana. Taxonomy (NCBI): domain Eukaryota; kingdom Metazoa; phylum Arthropoda; class Insecta; order Lepidoptera; family Tortricidae; genus Pandemis; species Pandemis corylana. The sequence continues at coordinate 13,851,858 of OX421863.1, forward strand.
ACAGAACTTAAGATAACAAGACCTAAAGGCCATGTTTAGCATGATTGTGGGCGTATAGATGGAAAGGGGAATCAAAATATTGATGGGTTGCTTGTATCGCCTACAAAATTATTGCTACGATTTTCGCCCATTCCCTCGATGGGCTTTTGCCATCTGCGTGGAAAGAGAAGCAACAGGTACATTTTATGATTTTTTCTTTGCTAGAACAGATTGGAAGGAAAAAGTACCTCCACCAAAAAGCTAAATAAAAGCTTAAGTCAAAAGCTTGTTCCACAATTAATACAAAAACGAATACAAAAACGGCGCGTGCGCATAGCGTGTGCTCGACGCATGCGCGTTAACTGTCAGGGTTTAAGCTCGTACCTGTAAATCCCAGGCAACTGAGACAAAGCATAGGCTTAAGTGCATTAGAAATGCTTAGAAACTAAAATAAAAAATACAAATGTTTTCGCCAAATTCTTCCATTTTCTTCGTTAACAAAAATAAAATAACCTTTTTAAAAAAAATTGCTTTCCACTTAAAAAAAATTTGAGGTACGTGTTGATGAATCAGTCAGTCATAACAAGCTATCACATCCTAGATTCATACGTGATGGCGTGAGTAAATTACAGTCAGAATTTCACCAAGGATTTTACCAGTAAAATACAGAAAACATAATTAAATCCTATTAATTAATTAATAACATTATAAACGCGAAAGTTTGTGAGTATGGATGGATGGATGTTTGTTACTCTTTCACGCCAAAACTGCTGGACATATCTGGATGAAATTTGGAGCATAGATAGGTTCTAGTCTGGAATAACACAAAGGCTACATTTTATCCCGGAAAATTGCGTAATTCCTGCGGGATAGCGATAAACGAATTCTATGCAGACGAAGTTGCGGGCAACAGCTAGTCTTTTATAAAGCCAAAACCAAACCACGGACTTTGTATTGAAGTAGGTGACTTAAACACTACTAAATGTACGATACCCGAGCGTATAATTTTTTCAATAAATAAGCATAATAATAAAGCCTGTAATAATAAAAATAGATCCGTGCATACAGTAATATTTCATACTTTTATCTCAACATCTCAATCAGACAATTTGAAAAATAAAATCAAACAAACTAAATCACACGACTGCCAACAATTTTCTTATTCAATAAGTACTCGTCTCATTTAAATTTCTTCTTAACACGCGGAATGCCCACGCGCATCCGCACAAGCCTCATTATGGCTGAACGTAATGAATAAAAAATTAAACGTTTATTTACGTGATTTCCAGTACCTCCACTTAAACCCTGACAAGTGACATTTAACCAAAGAAAACGTAACTCTATCCCACTCTTGCGCATATAGTACTTACGTGCGAGAGTGATACGCAAGTGTTTATCGGTTTCCTTGTCGCTTAGCTAGTATTGAATAGGGGTTATAGAAGCTTCCGTGTGGCTCAGGCGGCTATGCCGACTGTACGGGATTTTGTTTGTAAGAAACTTGAAGAAATTACTTGAGGATTAAAGTCCGTAGTACCTAGTTTTTTAATTGTGATTGTTCAGGAAAAGTATATTTTCTGTTTCATTTATTTATTGCATTTTTCATCATGTCGTACATTAAGGTCTTACAAATAAATATAAATATAAATAAATATAAATATCTTGGGACAAATTACACCAATTGACCCAGCCCCAAACTAAACAAAGTTTGTACCTACTATGTAACCAGGTAATGTGGTACCAGGCAACGGATAAACATACTTATATAATGTAGATAAATACATAATTAAATACATACAACATCTATGACTCGCGCACAAACATTCGTATTCATCATACAACTGTCTGCCCCTACCGGGATTCGAACCCGGGACCTCTAGCTTCATAGTCAGGGTCACTAACCACTAGGCTATCCGCTCGTCACACAATACAAATAGGTACATATTTATTTCAGACATGAACCCTGGCAGGGCACAGCTATTTTCTGTCTAACTTAAATAACTATGCTATAAGAGATAACATAATTAATGTTACCATTTTTAAATACAAAAGAACAAAATGCAAAATAAATACCTACATTTTTAATTTTATATTGACACGTCATTTAGGAATTCATCTGTTGAGTAACATTTTTCAATTAAACAATTGTCTTAACTTCTGTTAAAACATGTCATCTTTCCAAGGTCCATTTTTGTACATCGCTAATTTTGACAAAGACTTATGTATGTATAACTCTTTATTGTACATAAAACACAAGAAAAAGGTGAATACAGGACAACACACATGCACAAAGGCGAACTTATCCCTAAAAGGGATCTCTTCCAGTTAACCTTTGAACGATTGACAGGACATAGAAAACTACTTATTCTCATGTTGTCGTCTTTGCGATTTGACCACCCTTTGATGGAAGTGTACACTAAGTTAAACAGTTTCAGGGCAAAATAATCAGTTTTTACAACACAAATACTTTTAATTGTACAACATTCATTCGCCAAACCATCGCAGCCATCGCTTCATTCATTCGTAACCAAATGACTATGAAATTCCACGGTCAATTTAGAATCGATACATCGGATCAAACAATCGATATAACAAACTAGACCGGTACAAATTGGTACCGATCCAAATCACAATCGAGCCGAACAATAGAACCTTTTACACTAATTATCGATACTCGGAAACAAAGTGTACATAACACGTTTGGTCGTGTACGGTGGGAAAGTCAAAATTAATCTATGAATATTTCTTCCATGCTGGTCTCGGAGCAATGAAAAAACATAGAATATACCAGTTGCGTCTCTTCCTGCGCAGATGGTAAAAGCACATTGAGAGAATGGGCGAAAATCTTAGGTTACTAAACGATACTGAAAATTAGAACACATAGAAAAATCCGAAAAGTAAAGCTCGGATCCTCGTCATTCCGTGACGCGTGCTATGTCACGGAATGACGAGGATCCGGGTTCGATTCCCGGCCATAGCTTTACTTCTCGGATTTTTCTGTTCTCTAATTTTCAGTGTTGTTTACAAATTTAATTTCTAACCGTAAAAATAAACATAAAAATTAAGAAGTAAAAATTCTTGATTCATTCTGATAGTGCCTCTCATGATTTTCGAAATTGGATAGCTTGTGTTCTACTGGATAATTCCTCAATGTTTATAACATTGGTTGTCCGGTTTTTAAAGTCTGTAAAATATGGAAAGACATTTCTGACCCACGCTTAAGTAAAACAGTAAAAGTAAAACACAAAAAATCAAGAAGTAATTTTTTTTGATTCAGTTGATAGTACCTAGAAATAAGTATTTTAACACCGTTACTTATCGACGACACAAATATACCTACCATCTGAATTCCCATGCCGACTGTACAGAAAGAGCAAATCGAATTAAAACCAAGTGCAATCGACACTTCGATGATACAGAATCAATAAAATCATCCACTAAAAGGCGGCCTTTTAGATCTTTGACCGCTTTTCGGCACTCTTTTGATATAAACCCTCCAATCCAAATAGGCGTAAGCGTGTATTTAACGCTTTTGGATTTGAACCGAAACTCTTATGAAACAGAGTTGAATTCTGAAATGTTGTGATTGGGTGGTTGCGGTAATATCTGTGGGTAGTGTGGCGGGTGATTTTAGTCAAAGACGTAACCGTGACGAATTGAGATATCGAAGTGTTTCGTCATTTCGTCGCTTTGGTGACGGTATGTTGGTCATTTTTAATGTATTAGCTAATTGAACCAACTGTTAGTTTGTTGAGGTATTTTCTAAGTTCCCGAATGATTTACATACATACATACAGTCACGCCTCTTTCCCACAAGGGTAGGCAGAGGCTACTTTATTCCACTTGCTACTGCTCCTGACATATTTCTTTCACTTCATTCACAGTCATCAATCTCTTCATACATGCTCGTCGGTTTCGGGTAGTACTCCTGCCCTGACCTTTTTCCAAAACGTCTCCTATTTGGCCCCGGAACGTCCGTCTAGGCCTTCCCCTCCCAACGTAACCATTCACACTCCCCCTATAGATCTGTTTAGTTAGTCTACTTTCATCCATCCGCTCTACATGCCCAAACCAACTAAGCATACTTTTTTCTATCCTAGTCACTATATCCTCTGTCACACCTGCACGTTCCCTTATCACACTGTTCCTTATTCTATCTTTCAGTAATACACCTTCCATACTGTTTAACACTCTCATTTCTACTGCATTTATTCTACTTTCATGCTTCTTTTGCCATACCCAAGTTTCGCTACCGTACATGATGACCGAATGATTTAGTGGGAAATATTTAAGGACTGAGAATTCTGTCATCCGGTGAACTCTGTTATTAAATGAAGATATTAGTTTTGAAAGCACAAAAAAGCCGTGGTAGCCTAGTGGTTTGACATGTGGCCTCTCAAGCAGCCGTCGTGGGTTCGAAACCCAGGCTCGCACCTCTGAGTTTTCCGGAATTTATGTGCAAAATTACATTTGCAATTTACCATGAGCTATTCGGTGAAGGAAAACATCGTGACCTGCACACACCTCCGAAGCAATTCAACGGTGTGTGTGAAGATCCAAATCCGGACTGGGCCCGCGTGGGAACTATAGCCCAAGCCCTCTCATTGTGAGAGGAAACCTGTGTCCAGCAGTGGGGACGTATGTAGGGGATGATGAAATTATGAAGAAGAAAAAAGCTTATCCTTTAGTGCAAATACGACGACCAAAATAAGCTTAATGCTCGTGTAATTTTATGAGCAGATTTGATAATTATAATATTACTAGCTGATGCCTGCGACTTTATCTGCAAAGGGTTTGTTTATCGCCAGCGGAAACTACGCATTTTTCCGGGATAAAATGTATATTTGTTATTTAAGATTAGGATGTTCGACCGTTTTTGCGATAAATACTAACAAACAACCATACTCACAAACTTTGTCAATTTAAAAAAATAGCACCCTGATGACCGTATTTTTTGGTGTATTTGTTTTATGTTCGTTTTGCACAATAAAGAGTTTACATACATACATACATAATTATATACATATATGTATACAAGAATTGCTCGTTGAAACGTATTAGATATATCATTCAGCCAATTCGAAAAAAAAACAAAAGACACATTCGCGAGTTCAACTCACTCTGTTCATACCTAAAGTATTCATACAGAATCTATATCCAAGCTACAAAATAAATAGTTGAATAAACCTACCTGAAAATCCGTAACAAATTCGCATCTAAAACCTTAACCTCGCTATTTAAGCGAGGCGCCAACAGACGCTGTCCACTCGTGCGCCGATCGAGCGATACGTTATCAGATCAGATCGCGATGGTGCGCGCGCGCCGCTCATTCCCACGGTCGCCTTACCAATTCTAGACTGGGAAAGGTGCTAATTGTTGCGCTTAAAGTTCTAGTGCAAAAATAAAGACTACTAGTTTTTGTACTATCAAAATGAATCAAGAATTTTTAAAAATTAAATTTCTAAATGTCAGTGAAAATTAGAACACCTAGAAATGTTTTCAAATTAAAGCTATGGCCGGGAATCGAACCCGGATCTTCGTCATTCCGTGACGTGTGCTATAGCACGCAGGGGTATACCCCTAACAGCACCCATAGCAGGTGGGTAGTCTTCGAATTTTTCTACCTGTTACTAGCTGTCACGTGACCTTTGTTACTATGCGAATTTTGTCGCTAAGCGTCATCTGTTTGAATGATGTGTCTGTACGACACAATTACAAACTCCCGTGGAACATCTACTGCTCACCAGGGACGAGAGAAGGCGCCGTTTTTCAAATGATAGTTACTAATCACGATTTTTATTTCTTGATTTTTATGTTTTTACATTTACGGTTTTACCCCCTATGACGTCACAAACTCACAGACTTTACCTCTTTGTAATATTTGTGTAGACAAGAAAGAGATAGGTACTGTAACGCACTGGCTGCTTCGCAACCCGCGATTTGAATTCAAATTTGAATTCGGAGACTTAAACCAAACTTAAACTTAAACTTAAACCAGCTTGTTCCCTGTACATAACCAAGTACCTATCATTTGAAAAACAGCGCCTTCTCTCGTCCCTGGTGAGCAGTAGATGCTCCGTGGGAGTTTGTAATTGTGTCGTACAGACACATCATTCAAACAGATGACGCTTAGCGACAAAAAATTCGCATAGTAACAAAAGGTCACGTGACAGTTAGTAACAGGTAGAAACATTCGGAGACTACCCACCTGCTATGGGTGGTGTAGGGGTATAGCACGCGTCACGGAATGACGAGGATCCGGGTTCGATTCCAACTCTAATTTTCACTGACATTTAGAAATTTAATAACCAAGTTACATAACCAGCACTGGTAAAACCAATATGTAGGGTGATTTATTTGGAATAATTGAGGTTTAGATGCGGGGGTGGCCCTTGGGCCAGCCCTAAGCCGCAAACATGTTTCTTTTAATTTAGAAATAGTCTTTAGTTATTTTATCTTAAAATGGCCTGGTTATGTAAAATAGTTATGTACGAGGAACAGGCGCTTAAACCATGTGCGCTATTTTATATAACTATAGCAATAAGAGAGGATGGATGAAAGAAGATTAATTAAACAAATTGATAAGGACATTGCGAGGAGAAGGCCTAGGTGGACGTTCCGGGATGAAATTGGGGACATTATGAACGTTTTTGTTCATTAAAAACGTCAGGACTATTCCCTAAACCAACGAGCATGTATAAAGAAATTGACAAATGTGTATGAAGAATGAAGCGGAAGAGGTATATCAGGATTGTAGCAAATGGAACATATTAGCTCTGCCCACACCTTTGGGAAGGAGGCGTGACGTCATTTATGACACACACACACACACTTTCTAATTATTCTTGTGTTTTGAGTACTTCGTTTGGCACTCGCGCTACAGAGCCAGAGTCTAGTGCGAAGGCCGCTGTTTCACTTCCCGCATAAAACATCATCTACCTATCTCTATGTAACAGTGTGTACTTGTTATGCACTTTGTAACTTCTGTGGTGAAATAAAGTTTTTTTGTTTCTTATTTCTTATTATATCGACGATTCGGGTATTTGAAATCGTCACCTACATTTGCGGTGTTCTAAAGCCTCCACCACAGCCAATTTGATTTCAAATTAAAATCATAAATATGCCCAATAACGCCGGACAATATTAACGGTCCAACCATAAACTTGAGCCATAGTTCACAAACAGGGTACGCATTGTAAAACTTTATAGTGATTAAACGTAGCACTGATTAGCAGTAAAACAAGAAGCAGGACGGCAATAGGCAGTTAAACGTCAGAATGAGGCAGAGAATATTGTGATTAAAATGTAAATATTAGGATGGCTTCACACTTGCAGATTTGCACGGTCGTGAGCTAGCGTTCCGGGATGGTAGCATAGCAGTTCAATCTGTGTCCTCTCAAGCAGAAGGTCGTGGATGCGAATTCCGAGCTCGCACCTCTGACGTAGAATAAATAAGAACAGAGTAGAACGGAATCTCTTTTGACCGCGTCCAAAACGCCGCCATTTATATACCTACTTCCCCCTTCACATCGTTACACCCCTCTGTCGTCCAAGCGCGTTGCTAGGGTTGCTGACTGTTAAATATTGCTTACGTCTAAAGATAGTATCGCTAAAATATAACTTTTTATTTACTTTGAAATCATAATTTTATTCTAGTTTTACAAAATATGAGATTTATAAATCATTAGGTAGTACGTTCCTACATAATTATAGATAGGTAGGTCTGTACTTCTAAGTAAGAAGTTATTACAAGTGCCATACCAAATGAAACCATTTAAGGTGATGTAAGTAAGTATTACTTACCAACAAATATAAAATAAAATACATACAGGCTCACGTAAAACTAGTAGTAGTTTTCGCCATTGTTATTTGATTCCAATACGAAGGTAGGTACGGAACGCGCTAACAACCAAACGCGCGTGCGGCGACGCCGGCCGTGACAGCCCGACTGAAATACCCGCTTAACGGGTACTCTAATGTCGTGACCTTGAGTCCGGCCGGAGCGGGAGTTTCCGTTCTACTATGTAGTGAAACCTGGATAACTGGGACTTCAAGGGACCTGCGAAATAGTCTCACTTAAAGAGGTATTGCACATACCCAGTGTCTCGGATAGCCAGGTATAAATTTATATCTGTCTCATTTACAGAGGGTCCCATTAATAGAGGTGAAAATAGAGGTTACTATAGTTATAGAGGTGCGACAATGAAATAAAATAATGTGTAGTAAAAACATATACATACTGTAACTGCCCTACCTACTATTAGCTATCTAAAGACTAACTTATATACTAACCTACCTCTTAACAACTCTACCTATTTAATAGAAAATATTAATGGCTTCGTGATTCGTCTAAACCTGATGGACCAACACTGTGAATATTGTAGTAACCCGAGATACTTTGCATGGAAAATAAGAATGGATTCCTAAATCTATCCAAAGTCAACCCTATCAATAATTATTTAAAAATATAGTAGAAAAATAGCAAATTAATTAAATAAAAGAAACTTAAGAAAATAATGATAAAAGAGAGATCGAAAACAAGATAAAGATTCTAAATAAATTTATATTTGTACTTCAGATAGATCAACCCCCAAAATGGGGTGAATCCGCTACCACCTTCCCCTTCGGATTCTACTTACGCCACCCTATAACTATAAACATCCCCTTGAGGCTGCATATAGTTTGTAAATTAAGCATTAACTTTGATGCTATTAAAAGATCTTTAGTACAAATACAAAGCTTTACTTTCACTACTTATAGTCAACTTCTGAGACTTCTAATTTATTTTACTTATTACGGATTTATATTTATTAATTATATAAAATTTCTTGAATACAAATTACTTCATCTTTAAGAAATAAAACTTTCAAGCACTTTAATTATAAGCCAAGATTCTGGTATCAAAGAAAAGGTAGTTTTAACATGACGAAGTATAATATTATTTAACATATTATTGAATGATACAAAAGGTTGATATTTCCTTCGTTTATCCTTTATCTTTTAGGATAGAAGATGAGCATTATTTACTCAGAAAACCCCCTTAAATTTCATTCTGAACTTTATTGTTCATTAAATTTGTAAACTGCTTTAGTTTTAATTATTTAGATTAAATAAATATTTGAAAATGAAGTGCTTTATGAAATATTTCTCTTCAGATTAATACTTTAAATGTATTCAATTAGATACTAGCTACCCCACTAACTATCACTGAACTATATTGAAGTTTAATTAATCCTAATAAACCTAGCTGCTCTACCAACTAAACTGCACGTATCAACAAGCTAGAAAAACCCGGTTTTCTTATTTAAATTACTCGCGTTCCCATTCATAGTGCAATGAATGAGTCCTGGACTAAATTACCCCTAATTGAGTGGGTCAGTCTCCAAGATCTAACCATAAGACCCGTGTGCTCAGCGATAAAGACGGTTTGGACTGGGATTGTCAAGTATCGCTGTGACGAATAAAGCGTGTGAATAAATAAATAGATAAATAAGGTGACAGAACGATGTTGAATTTGAAACACCAATAGGCATAACAAACCCTACACAATTCTGGGAGAAATTGGTCTGTCTCTTCAGATATAATACAAGACCCCACTAGTACTCCATAAGTGGTTATTTTCTTAATAAAACGTATCTGAGGAAAGCTACCCTGTCAGTTGACACCGTTGAGGTAACCCGGGTATCAATCCCCAAATATCAGCTTTCACTAGCTGAAACTCGATTTAGTTCTCATTAGTCAATTCCAGATAAATTAAAGTATCAATTCCCAAACAAAGAATATACTAGCATTATAAACACTAGAATACACTAAGCCGGAAAATGACACATCAATTCACACTAGTAACAAACCCAAAATTAAATAATCTTAGGGAGAACTTCACGAATCCGCTGACGTAAACAAAAGACCCATATTCACGTAATGCCTCTCCTTATATAGCAAGTGACACAACGCCGCTACCATTCACATCGACCACAACGTCGACACTGGCTACAATTTCTACATTGTCCACATCCTTCACATGAACTACAAACTCAATATACAAATTTATATCTTTTAATTTTAATTAATTCTTAGATAGCTTATTTACTATTTCTAAGAATATATCCAAACATATCTCTAAATTTAACTCTAAACGATAATTTTCTTTTAATTTATATATGCGTAATTAAAAAGCTTATAATTTTCATCAATAAAATTTTCATCGCCATTTTGTATGCAACTAATTTTCCCAAGCCATTTTAAATAACTCTTTCCTATTAAACTACTAACCAGAATCTGATGAAACTAAGACAAACAGACCCTTATAACATAGAGTTTCTTGTCATATAATCTAATTCCTTGCATTTTAATCATTCGTCTTATAATAATAATAAACTTGTACTTTTCTCATATTTTTGACATAAGCAAACCCCGAAAACTTTGTAATCATATTATGACTTATTTACTACACCAAAGTTAGTGAAACTTGGACATTATAAAACTAATAAACCATACATCTTATTCCAATAAGCATTTTCCTTGCATTTTGAGATTTTCTCTGGTAAAAACCATATTCCCAGTACATATATTGCTTCTCTACTTTTTAATCAATTTTACCCACTAAAAGTTCCTGAAACTAACACTTCATACTTAGTAAAATATTTAAATCATTCCTACACCTCATTATCCAATAATTAACCTAAATTTAATTAAAATACCTGAAATAATTTTATTAGCGTCATCTGATGGCGAAAATTGAAACTATAAAAAACTATGACTTTTGTTTCAGTACCCATCATAAAATTAGCCGGCCTAAGTACTTCTAGTTGTTCACGACTTCCCGTAAGATGGCATTATAATTAATATTCTTAAATTATACTAGCTCTCAATGTATGAAATATATTCATGATCTTACGAGTTCATGCTTAATCAAGCCTGATCCGTTACAATACCTACATGAGTAAATAAAACAGGTAGTTCACAAAAATAATCAAGAAGTTTTTTTTAATATAAATAGTACAAAACCGCACGTAAAGATAATTACGGCCTTAATTTCGACATTTTTCAAAAAGACGCCGATTACAACAAAACAAAACAAAACCTGAGGTCATTGAGGCACAAAATTAGCTAAATTTAGTAAATAAAACGAAAATTAAAATATGTAGTGCCAGTTACAGAGGTGATAAAATTTTGTCTCAGTTACAGAGGTTATTGCCAGTGAAATTTAAAGAAAACAATTTAGAAAAATTGTTCCTTAAAATATAATCTCAGTAAAAGAGGTAAAATACACTGGATGTCTCAGTTATAGAGGTAACAATGACGATAAAATCGAAACAAGAATCCCAGATATAGAGGTTTGTTTTGTCCCACTAACAGAGGTAATTCAGTGCTGAGGTGTCGGGACCACAGCATGAGTTCCAGCTATGGAGGTTTCTCACTTATCCAGGTCCCACTTAACCAAGTTTCACTGTACTTATTTATTCTATGCATCTGACTTTGTCGGTTTTTTGTTTGAGTGCGGGCTGTCGTCTGTATCTTACTGTACATTCTAGAAAGAGACAGGTAGTATATCGCGCTTTCGTGCTATAGACACACCGCTACAATGAATCCTCGCCCGCGCAGAGGGGCGCGGGGTAGGACGACCGCGGGGAGCTCTCGCGATGCGGGCGGGCAGTGCGCCTGCCGCCCGCACCTCTCTCGGCCCCCTTTGTCGTCACACCCCTCGCTCCTACACCGCGTGGGCGAGGATGCACTTAATTGGTCGGTCTATAGTCGTACACTTGCCATTACACGGCAATGTAGAATGGAAAACGCTTGTGAATGTACTGACGAATGTTTATGAAAAGATGAATTTAGACTACGATAGCTTTTTTTTGGTGTTGTCAGACACTCGAGTGACTGTGTTTAAGCACTATGTGCGCTTGTGAGAGTTGTGTCAAAAATTGTGACATAGACATTATTAGTGTCTGCCACTTGTGTCACGGTTTGTGTCACAGTCCTTTCGGGCCTTTACAAGTAAGTATAGAAGGGAATTGGGGAAAATCATAGGAATCATGTTATGGGCGATGCGGCTAGCAACACTATTTTGATTTCCCTTTCCTATACGCCTACAATCACGCTAAACGTGACCTTTAGGTCTTGTTACCTCAGGCTCTGTCTACCCCGTAAGGGATATAGATGTGATTTGTGTATGTATGTGTAGGTATGTATAGAAGTTTCTAGTGCAAGGTTTTTTTAAATGGAACTTTATATAACGTTAGTTATTGTCAGGACAAAGTTCAGTATTATGATGAATTGATGAAAAGAAAAAGTATCTAAACGGCTGCAACGATTTTCATGAAATTTAGTATACAGGAAATTTCGGGGGCGATAGATAAAGCTAGGTTTCATTTTAAGTAAATAAGAACCTAAGTAAGCAAATGCTTTATATTGTACAAATATAAAGAAACAGAGACAAATCACAAAAAAAGACATTAAATATATGCACAAAGGCGAACTCTACCACTAGGGGTCTAGGTTTTCAGAAAACGTTCCAAAAATAATACTGTCATAACCGTGCCGTACCGTAATAAAAACAGGGTCATACGGGTACTTATTTTTATTACAATAATAAAAAAATATGGTTTTCGCACTTATTTTTTGAGAGAGAAGTTTATTAGATAATCCTGAAAGATCTAACAAGTGATTTTTATCTAAACAGTTACCTGCCTACGGTTGAAAATGAGATTTCTCTAAAACAATATGAACCCAAGCGCGCAGATAAAACGAGTAATACAAAACTTGATTTTAATCGAACTATTCGTTAATTAAGTTTAATGTTAATTAAAATCATAAAGTTCTGCAGGAAGAGTGCCGCGTGATCTTTTAATAAAGAAAGCCATTCAAGTTTCATGAATCAAGTTTTATTGAGCTATTGCTACTAAACTTATCGTGCTATAATATTATACTTTGATACGTGAATAATTTGACTGACATAAAGGTTCAAATTTAAGGGTTACCATCCTTACACACACACACCCACAAATCACGTCTTCATCCCTTACGGGGTAGACAGAGCGTAAGGTAACAGGTACCTACAGGCCACATTTAGCAAGATTATGGGCGTATAGGTGGAAAATTGAATCATCATCATCCTTACTATTGTCATAAATGCGAAGGTAACTCTGTCTGTCTATTATGATTTCACGCCTAAACCACAGAATCGATTTTGATGAAATTAAATACAGAAATAGTTTCAGTCCCGAGGAAGGACATAAAATAGTTTTTATCTCGAAAAATTGCATAGTTAGCGGTAAACGAATTTTGCGCAGACGGAGTCGGGGGCAACCGTTAGTTTGTTGTAATTTTTAAATTTATATGGAACTCTCGGTGCACGTGACCAACCACGAGAGAGTACACTGTTCCAGCTTTTTGAGTTTCCTTTTTTAGTTTTTAATGAACACCCATGCAATTTTCTGAAAAATATCAATCTATCGGCTAAATCCATTCCATTCCATTTTCCATCTATACCTTGCCCCACAATCTTGCTAAACGTGGCCTGTAGGTCTTGTCACCTTAGGCTCTGTCTACCCCGTAAGGGATATAGACGTGATTTGTGTGCGTGTGTGTGTATTGACTAAATCTGCAAACTATTTAGTTTCATTTTTCAAATCGCTCTAGCTGTTAATGTACCATCAAACAAATTGATTCGTTCTGTGAAACCCTCTCACAGTACATACCATAGTGTTTCACATTGAATTGTCAAGGAAAATCACGTGACGTTTGCTGTGAAATCGTTCTATAATGATTCAGAAATTAAATGGTTGAACTATACCTACAAATATACAGCTTTAATAGCTTTGCCTTTTATTTGGCTTCACGCCGTGGTCAAACATAATTCCCACAATAAAACCGAATATCCATTTTAAAATCGAATATCGATTCGATCAATTAAAAGCCAGTTTATAGATTTGACACGATTTCGGTTATATGATATGAAAAATCGGTAAATTATACCATTCTTAGAATAGGCACTATAAAAATATGAACCAGTAGCTTTTATGTCTACTTAACCTTTAACATTAAAGTTTAATTTTGTTGTTATAATGTTATTATCCGCCAAACATTAAAGTATTCCTTTTATTTACTGGAAAAAACAGTTTATTTTTCTTAAATTAGAGGAAAAAGCTAGTCAAACGCCCTTCGGCTTGCCTTCTGATATACTTGACGCCACGCCACTGCTGCCTACCTATGGGAAAGAGGCGTGTATAATAAGTAAGTTGGTGATCTGTTCGTAAATATAATAAACTAGCAGTTGCCCGCAACTTCGTCTGCGTAGAATTCGTTTATCGCTATCTCGCGGGAATCACGCAATTTTCCGGGATAAAAAGTAGCCTATGTGTTATTCCAGACTATAATTTATCTATGTTCCAAATTTCATCCAGATCGGCCCAGTACTTTTTGAGCCTATTCATTACAAACATACAAATATACAAAAATAGGTACAAATCTTTCCTCTTTATAATATTAGTATAGATATAGCTTAATTTTTTTTTATTCTTCCATGCTGGTCCGGGAGCAAAGAAAAAACATACAATATACCTGTTGCTTCTCTACCCGCGCAGATGGTAAAAGCCCATCGAGGGAATGGGCGAAAATCGTAGGAATCATGTTATAGGCGATGAGGCTAGCAACCCATCACTATGTTGATTTCATTTTACACCTATACGCTCACAATCTTGCTAAATGTGGCCTGTAGGTATATGTTACCTTAGGCCCTGTGAACCCCGTAAGGGATAAAGACGTGATTTGTGTATGTATGTAATTTTATCCTAATCCTCTTTTCCAACGACTTTTAATCACTGAACTCGTTTTTCGTCGACCCAAGATTCGTTTGCATCTTCGCTAATTGCTGCATCCCAAAAGGCGTTCGTGACGAACTGACTGACAGACAGTCACTTTTTGCTTAAGGTCACCGAGTCACCCTTAGGACAATTGGTTTAAAGGGTCAATGACATTCGCGTATCTGAACTACAGTATCAATATGTCCGGCGTACATTGCGTGCTATGAAAAGGACGGTTTGCGATCGATAATGTCCAAGTCATCGATGGATGCGTGGTGTTGGAAATAGTTGTGGTTTTATGTAGTGATTTGGTACGAGGTTTGAGATCTGGATATGATTGGATTGTTAAACGAGCTGTTTTGGATTTGTATGAAGTGATTTGTATGGTCGATGGCATCTCTGTTAATATTTGCATTGTCAATCGTTTGGGTTATTGACAATCTATCTAGAACCTTACCGTATTTTGAGTCGTCGCTTCAAAATAAATTCGCTGGAGGTACATACATACATACATACATACATAAATCACGTCTTTATCCCTTACGGGGCGGGCTGGGTCAATTGCTGTAATTTTTCCCTAGATATTTATTATTTTATTTTACTTCCATGCTGGTCTGAGAGCAAAGAAAGAACACAGAAGGTACCAGTTGTTTCTCTTTCCGCGCAGATGATGAAAGCGAAAATCATAGGAATCATTTTATAGGCGATGCGGCTAGCAACCCATCACTATTTTGATGCCACTTTCCACCTATACGCCCACAGTGTCTTGTTACCATAGGCTCTGTCTACCTCGTAAAGTATAAAGACGTGATTTGTTTATGTAGGTATGTCTTTATGTATTATTTTATTTGTGTATGTATGATCTTTTTTCATATCCCAAATCCATCAATCAATAACACGCGTCTTCAATGATCAACACGATAATAATATGTTAATCCAAGAATACCAATTTGATAAATAACTATAAAAAGGTGAGTGACCAAGGGAGACTTACGCCAGGTGTCAATTTTATGCGTAAGCGGCTTAATATACGCAAATACGCAGTGCGTAAGCCCAGCACGTACGCAATACGATGGCGATGATCTTTGCGTAGCCATTTTGTAAGTCAGTCAACTTCTAAACGATTAAAATTAAACGCGTGGACAATATTATACAAATGCAATATTACGAGTACTAATGCCGGTATTGGTGCCACAGAGCGGATATTCCGCCGGGACCGCAGTGCACAAGCAGCAGTGGTTGTGCTAGTGTTCCAACATAGGGAATAAGACACATTTATTGGTCACATTTTAAAAAATACATACATAAATCACGTCTTTATCCCTCAAGGGGTAGACAGAGCCTATGATATCAAGACTTAAAGGCCACTTTTAGCATAATTGTGGGCGTATGGGTGGAAAGGGGGATCATAATAGTGATGGGATTCTAGTCGCATCGCCCATAACATGATTCTTAAGATTTTCGCCCTATTTTTAAGTTTTGACTGTTTTTTGTTGTTTTCTTTTTATTTTTCAAAAGACAAACTGATTTTGCAACCACAAAGTTAGGCAAAATGATCCGAGATTTCAAATAGATTTCAAAACATTAGCGAAGTAAAAAAATAGTTTTTAAAACATTCTGGCAACACTAAAAACGGTAAACAAACCCTCAGACAAAATAATTTAAATAGTATGTACTTATGAAAGAGAGCCTTTTTTTCCAACATTCAAATATAGTGCATTGGGGTAAATTCGAATTTGAGGGAATTTCGAAACTCACAATATCCACTAAACTGGCAACAATTCCATAATCTAGCAACACTTACTTAGAAGCTCCAATGTCTTTGGCGTCTAGATAAGAGTTGCCTGATTATGAAATTGTTCCCCGTTTAGTGGATATCCACGATTTTCGAAATTCCCCCCATTTCGAATTTACCCCAATGCAACTTATTCAGAAACACACTCAGAAGCTCCAGAGGTAACCGAAAAACCCAATCAACATTTAAGTAGGTACCCTCAATCCTATTCTAATTGCATATAGGTATGTATATATATGGGTCGGGAGGCGCTACCGTGCGGCGAGTGCTGCCAGTTCGTTTGGGTGTATACCCGATTAGTTAAGTAGGTTAGTATGATGTATGAATCAACATAGAGAAGGCAATGTCACGTATTATTATTTTTACCTACACATTATAATCATAAACCCTATAAAACTTTCAAATTTCGAACTGCTCTGAAGAACAAAACAAGTAGATTCGACCTCAATTTATACCTACCAGTCGACGTTTTATTCGAAACGAAATAACAATGTTGACAAATTTCACGTTACTTGACATCGAACGCTGTGACATTTGGAACCGACTCTAGTTTGTCTCTAAAATAACATAAAAAAAGCAATCCACAAACAACAAAAAAGTAAACAAAAAAAAATTTTTTGCCAAAAATTTTGACAGTTGGCTAAGAGCCCGACAAGGGGGAGGGGGGTCTTTTGCCCTTATTACCGAACAACGTTGCCGACATTTTGTCACAAAACTTTTGAATTACATTTTGGTTACTTTGATATTGGCGAAATTGCCGTAGCTATAACGACTTGATACGCCGCAAATAAGAAGAAGACCTTTCATTAAAATGCAATAAACTTTAAAACTACCACATCCAATAATCCTTAACGTTTCCCACATCAACAGTTAAACTATTTTGGTGTACGTACGCATTGTCTCCGCTTGGCAAACTCGACTGTTAATGTTTTACCACCTTCGTGTTTCCATCGCTACTTTCCTTCTTCCAACAACTTTAAGTCCATTTTTCCTTATACTGGCTTCATAGTAACGTGGTTTAACTTTGACTAATATGTTGTAGGACCAAGTTAGTATTGTATCCGAGTTTTCTTTGACACGTGGAGTTAAAGTTGAATTTTTAGCGTTTGTCGGGTAGTTGATAAGTTTAAGTGTGTACTAATGTGTTCCCAAAGCATTGTATGCGAGTCTCAGGTTATGTATGAGTTTAAAAAAAGGATTCTTTTTTGGGTGCTCTGATTTGTCGTGTCACAGTTTAGAACTTTTTTTTAAGTAGCTGCTTGCTTTTTTAGCTCTAGTTTAAGTTTGAGTTTTATGTTAATTTTATTAAAATTACACGTCAGTTGTCATTTTATTTTGAATTTTGATTTTGTTGTAAGTTCTTCCATGCTGGTCTGGGAGCAAAGAAAAAACATAGAATGTACCAGTTGCTTCTCTTCCCGCGGATATCTTAGGGATCATGTTATATAGGCGATGTGGCCAGCAACCCATCACTGTTTTGATTCCCCTTTCCATCCATACGCCCACAATCATGCTAAACGTGGTCTTTAGGTCTTGTCATCTTAGGCTCTGTCTACCCCGTAGGGAATAAAGACGTGATTTATGTATGTATGTATGTAAGTATAAGCTTACTGTATATGTGTGTTATTTTAGGTTTCTATCGGTTCTTTTACTTTTTCTGTGTGTCTACTCTTGCTTAATCGTCCTGTCAATCGTTCAAAGGTTAACTGGAAGCGATCCCTTTTAGAGATATGTTCGCCTTTGTGCATGTGTGTTGTCCTGTATCTATCTTTTTCTTGTGTTTTATGTACAATAAAGAGTTATACATACATACATACATACATACCAATGAACGATTATTATTAGCTCTATGAGACCAAAATTGCCAAGTATCACTTCCAAATATAACCAAGGGCATAATCACCATTGTTTTTCACAAAAATTACCATACATGATAATTAACAAAATGACGTACTAAGTCACCTGCTAATTGCGTTTGACAGTGACACAAAACTGCAAAAAAAAAATGATGTAGATTCCAAAAATGTGATAGACAATGACAAAATGACTACGCCTGACAATTAATACGTTGTGGGTGGTGACCACTGTCAGAATGTCATTTTGGGGAGTTGCCTCTGATTTAGTCCATGACTATTAAATTGTGACGCCCTAGGTGCATCGACACTGTGAAGTAGCTGTATTCTTACTAAGCATTATTCATCTTAAGTAGTAACCCATTTGCAAAAAAAACGGCCATCCAAAATTTATATGCCAAGAAAAACTGTAGTTATTTGAGACAGAGAACACTAGGTATATTTTATCGTTTGTACATACGTACATACATAAATCACGTCTATATACCTTACGGGGTACACAGACCCTAAAGTAACAATACTTAAAGGCCACGTTTAGCAAGATTGTGGGGGCATAGGTGGAAAGGGGAATCAAAATAGTGGGTTGCTGGCGTAAGTTTTTTTTTGTTTTTTTTGGTAGGTATGTTTTCTGTTTTTTGAGCTGTTTCCGAGAGTTAGATTATAATATATTTACAAGGATTGCTCGTTCAAAGGTATTAGATAGATTAGGTAGATATATTTATTGGTACTAACATTTTATGTGGTGCATTGGAAACGAAAGGTATGAATGTTAATGTAAGCAAGACGAAAGTTATGGTGTTTGAAAAAGACGATAGTATGACTGAATGTGAGATTGTGATTGCGGGTAAGAAAGTCGAACAGGTAAAAGAGTTTGTATATCTGGGTTCGGCGTTTACGAAAGATGGGAAGTGTGAAAGTGATATTGAAAGAAGAGTGAATGCAGGAAACATGGTAAATGGGGCGCTGCGCGCCTTTGTGAGCAGTGAGGTGTCGAAGAAGGCGCGTCTGGCTGTTCACAGAGGGGTGCTTGTTCCAACATTAATGTACGGTAGCGAGACTTGGGTATGGCAAAAGAAGCATGAAAGTAGAATAAATGCAGTAGAAATTAGAGCGTTAAGAAGTATGGAAGGTGTATCACTGAAAGATAGAATAAGGAACAGTCTGATAAGGGAACGTGCTGGTGTGAAAGAGGATATAGTGACTAGGATAGAAAAAAGTATGCTTAGTTGGTTTGGGCATGTAGAGCGGATGGATGAAAGTAGACTAACTAAACAGATCTATATGGGGAGTACGAATGGTTGCGTTGGGAGGGGAAGGCCTAGACGGACGTTCCGAGACCAAATAGGAGACGTTTTGGAAAAAGGTCAGGTCAGGAGTACCCGAAACCGACGAGCATGTATGAAGAGATTGATGACTGTGGATGAAGCGAAAGAAATATGTCAGGATCGTAGCAAGTGGAATAAAGTAGTCTCTGCCTACCCCTGTGGGAAAGAGGCGTGACGGTATGTATGTATGTATGTATGTTTATTGGTAGCGGAGTATCAAGGTCAAGTTTTCCATTCATAAAAGTGAACCTCCGCATTTGATTAATTACTATACGTTTAACCAATATAATTACTATTTATGATGATATTGATGATATAGAAAAAGTATCACGAAAGAGACTCAGACATCCTATCCTATTTCCTAATTCCTACTAATATTATAAACGCGAATAATGGAGCGACATGGTAGCCTCGGCGACCAAGCTCTTTAATAAAGAGAAAAAAAAAAAAAAAAAAAAAAAAAAAACGCGAATGTAAGTTTGTTTGTTACGGTTTCACGCGAAAACTACTCAACCGATCATCATGAAATTGTGTACACATGTTCTTGAAGGTATTAGAAGTAACATAAGATACTTTTTATTAAAAAAAAAAAAATTCGTCACTGACGTTATCTGCGCGGACGAAGTCGCGGGCAAAAGCTAGTTAATAAAGCTTCTTGTTTGAAAATAACACGCCAAAAATTCAACTATAAACATAAAACCGACCCGAAATGGTCTTGTATTAACATAGCTATAGAACTATAGGTTTTATGATAAATCCGATTTACATGCAGCGTGTCGGCACAGCGCGTGCGCGAGCGAGCGGCGCACGCGTCGCGACGCGCGCGGTCACCACGTATCAAGGATTTTGGAGACTAGAAAAAGTTTTTATGAAATCTGTATCTACATTGACACAAGATTTCAAGATATTTAATCTTGTCTACACATGAAATAAGGCCTAAAAGTAGCACCATATTTTTTAAAATATTTTAACCACATACTACTAGGTACGTCAAATTAAATGAAAACTTTAAAAAGCTTTCATTAAAATTAAGGTTATACAAAAAACATTTAGTACTTGCTACTGCACTACCACACATGCAAAACAGTCAAGCCTGTGCGAAATACAGTCATGTTCACAATGCAAACCCACCTTTTCTTCTTCTTCTTCGTATTTGTGGCGTATAAAGTCGTTATAGCGACGACAACTTCGCCAATGTCAAAGTACCTAACAAAAATATAATTAAAAAATCTTGTGACAAAATGTCGGCAACGTTGTACGGTAATGGTCAAAGACCCCCTTCCCCCCTGTCGGGCTCTTAGCCAATGGTCAATAATGTCCCTCAGAAACTGCCAGGAAATCATTATCCGTTGCCCAGGGTGCACCGGACCAAGCACTGCTCTTCCCTCCGGACGGATCCAAAAACGAACCGCAGCTCTTGACCACACGTGGAGGTAACCCGACTCGCACCCCGACCCCACCTTTATCAGCTTCCACATTTGAAATATAAATCCCACAAACCTCACTACCCTCTACCTACCCCACACAAAAAAACTGACGCATCTCGATCACGGGTCCATCCTTTTATCTATCGTTCTAGATTTCTGTATGTTTTAAAGAAATCTATGTAAAGGAGCAGTTGCACGTTGAAACGAGGTCAACGAGAGTCCTATCCCCGAACCTCTTACGAAGTCCTCCCGAGGAATAGTGCCCAACGACGGCCTCGCCGCCACCATTGCTTCCTTGAGGCATAGGGCGCATCCGGGTATGCCTCCCATCAGCTTCCCCTCACCCCGAACCCTCATAAGATGTACGACATTCCTCCAGGGAGCCACCCCCTTCGGAATCTCGTACCCCTTCCCCTCTCAGGGCATGAGGCGCATCCGGGATAGGTGTAATACTGCCGCACTTTTCGCCAACTCCAGGTCATGTGGGGTCACGGTGGGAGGGGCTACTTAGTGGGCAGCTGCAGAGCTAACCCCATCAGCTTCCCCGCACCCTGAACAAAAGCGGTTCACCCTGCCATAAGCAGTTGTCACTTCAATAGTAATATTTTGTATGTACTTAACAACATTATGTATTGTGTGTGTAACAGTTATGTATTGTGGCTCTCAGTGTTTGCAATTTTTAAACTTACTCATCCATCCCTAATATAATACTCCTTTCATCTACTCAAAGGTTGACTGGAAGAGATCCCTTGAAGGGATAAGCCCGCATTTGCGCAAGCATCTCACTGTTTGTCAATTGTATTTGTCTTGTTTATTTTGCACAATAAAGAGTTTACATACGTACGTACATATACATACATTTAAAAGACTGTCCCGCGCAAAGCACGGTGTCTCCACTCCCGCGCATACCGCGCTAACTTTATTCCAGATCACGTGCGCGACGGTTGCAACAATAACGTACAACGATCAACCTATTGTTATTGTCACTTTGAATTTAAAGTAAAGCTGCAAAGTTTGTATTCGAATTTTAAACAACTTTGGTGCCAGCAAAGTTTTGAAGTGGACTGATTCAAAACAAAATCCGTTTATAATCTCGCGCGATACTAACTAAATATAGTTTATCGTATAACGCCAAAGTACTGATTTTTAAAAAAACTTCACTCGAAAAATACCACTTAAAAGTAGCAAAAATTCAGATTATTACTAGAAAACTAGAACTTCAATTGTGAACTTTAATATTCTTCTAAGTTTAGTAGTTAGCTGTAATTTTCATTTGAGTAGAAATTTGGTCATTTTCGAAGTTTCGAATGATCTCGGAGTGGTTCAATGTCCAGTCAAGTTCGAGTCGTAATCGCGCACCGAGGGTTTTGGCTCGTAATTTAGAATGTCCAGTGCTAAATTAACTAACTTTATATTGTACTAGCGCTGTTGCCCGCAACTTCGTCCGCATAGAATTCGTTTATCGCTGTCCCGCAGAAATAACGCAATCCGTTCTTAGAGGATGCCTACGTCATAGTAGCTTTATGCATGCAAAGTCTCAGCCCGATCGGTTTAAAATTGACAAACTTTCATCCCCTATTTTATCCCCTTGGGGGTAGAATTGATCAAAATCCTTTCTTAGCGGATGCCTACGTCATAACATCTACCTGCATGCCAAACTTCAGCCCGATCCGTCCAGTGGTTTGGGCTGTGCGTTGATAGATCACTACGTCAGTCAGTCAGTCAGTCAGTCACCTTTGAGTTATATATATTTAGAATAAAAAATAGTAGGTATTTGTTGTTATAACGGCAACAGAAATACATTATCTGTGAATTTTTTAACTGTCGAGCTGTCACGGTTCATGAAATACAAGCTGGTAGCAGACAGACAGACGGTCAGTGGGTTTTTTTTTTTTATATATGAATAGGAAGGCAAACGAGCAAGTGGGTCCCGTTTTACCCTTTAAAAGACTAAGATGGTGTGGGGAGTGCCACGATAAAGAGATCTCTCTCCAGGCAGATGTCCTGGGGACCGAAGTCCGAAGAAAGAGATTTGAAATTTGTAGGTATTTATGCACCCGTGTTAAAAAACTTCGTTGGAGTGATGTAGAACGATGTGATAGCTGTCATTAGAATTGGCGCTAGCTACTCGTGCGTCGTAGTAGTTATGTAGAGGCCAACTAGGTGGCGCTAGGGTCAGTGGTACTAATGGGCTTTTAAAATCAAGTACCTGGTACCAATAGACAGATAATGCGAAGGTAGGTAATGAAATATAAGTGAGCTTAAAAGAATAAAAGTCGTATCGATACCAATCCGCAGTAAATAAACATTTGTCCATCCATTACTCGTAATCTCATTCCACTGTCGACATGTAACTCGATATGTTGATCGACTGATCTGGATGCAGTTTGCTTTGAGAGAAATCTAGGTTAAGAGAGTTTTCTACTTCGCCAATATGACCGTATTAAATCAATAAATGCTTTGTTGTGATATAAAATTGAGAGCGCTAAGTCAATAGTCGGATGGTATTGGTGGAAGAGAGATAGTTAATAAAATAAAACTATCTCACATTTATAAAGGGACGATCCGAAAGCTTAAGCAAATTCTTGTAGAAGACGTGGTTGGCTTAGATGGTAGTGGCCCTGCCTGCGAAGGAAGCGTCCCGGGTTCGAATCCTGGCAAGGGCATATATTTATGTGACGAGCACGAACGTTCCTGAGTCATGATGTTTCTGTCTAATTAAGTGTGTATTTCTCTATATAAGTCTGTATATATATATTTCTTCCATGCTGGTCTGGGAGCGAAGAAAATTAACATAGAATGTATGTACAGTCAAGTGTAAAAATATGTATCTAGTCAACATTTCAAAAATAAATACCATACGCTCTTACACCGGCGTAATAAGGTCGTGGGACATATTTTTGAGAAGTTCGTATCGATACTTATTTTTACACTTGTCTTGACCGTACACTGAAATTATTTTTTGGTGCCTTTTCCATCAATAATCTTTTTTCTATTGACTTAATAGAGTATTGCTCTCTCAGTCTTGTTTGAATGTCAGTGCTGTTTCTTTCTGAATAAGAAAGCAGAGACCATACCACGACGTCTTAATGCGATGCAATCCCGACTCAGTTCAGGTTTTAGCTGTCATTTTTAGTATGGAACTGACAGCGAGCGAACCTAAACTGAATCACAACTGAATTGCATCAAGACGTCATGGTAATGCAGTTCCCACGCTGACCTAACACAGATTGGCAACACACGCATATCACAATTCGCAATATCCCCTTGACTTAGCTATTAAGAAATCAAATTAATCTCACAATAGATGACCAGGTCTGAGCCCACACAAACAAAAGTAAACAATACCTAGCCTTCAAGCCCAAAGTGGGTGCAAAGCAAGTGTAAAATAAAACAATTATATAGCAAATCAATTAATGAATGATGCCTACATGTGAACGTGACCTTTGTGTGCTGTTGAGTGATTGAACTGTGAACGTTCACTGATTCATTGGAAGACCTTGGATGTGATAGACAATGTAACTCCTCCGGTGAACCCACGAGTTGAATAGTTTAAACTTAATGAATCGGACTGTTTATTTAGGGTTAAAGGAGAATTAATGTGTCATTAAATTAGGAGTTGTGTCATAAGAAAGGAGAATAAAGGTGTAACACTAATGACCTATACTCATACTCATACTCATACTCATTTATTCGTAATAATTATAGTTATTACATGTCATTTTTTATCATTATTTTATGTCATTTCATGTCAATAACAACTCATGAAATTTAAGAATCAATTACAATTTAAAATTTAAATAAAACGGCAGCACCAATAAAATAATAAAACATTTTTTTTCAATCATAAAGCTGTAGGCTTTGACTGCCAGGAAAAGAGTTCGTCGAATGTATAGAATTCCTGAGTTTAATTTTAAAAACATCTTACCGACGAGGCCGAAATGATCGTATCAGGCAGCTGGTTATAAACTGCCGGGCCCATCACGTGGGTCAGCTTGCCCGACTTCGCAAGTCGCCGTTTGACTGCACGGAGCCTCTGCGGATCCCGCAGCGAGTGGGTTGTCACATCTACGCGCCTCTTATACTCGCACAGATTACTGTGAACGTACACGGCTACTTGAAATATGACAAGCGATGGCAGCGTGAGTATGCCTAACTCTTTAAAATATGGCAATTTAAAATTTGGTATATGTCTGTGTGAGTAATGTGTGCGAATGGACGAGTTGACGTGCCAAATTAGAAAAATGACTTAAGTCCCAAATCAGTTCTGTACAGTCAGCGTCATATAGTAAGTAGCAGTCAAGATCATCAAATACTTGGAAATACCCAAAGTAGTCATTAACAGTGACTCAACCAAAGCGGTCAAATTGTTTGGGACATCCATCGTGCACAAATATACCGGAGCGTGCACATCGCCAAATACTTAGTAACATTCAAGCCGACATTTAGTACCGTAACTTCCAAACCGTCACTGGTAGCGTAGCAGCCAAAGTATCCAAAAGTACCTATGACCATTTTGAGTGTTTCCGAGTAAATGATGATCTTGACTGCTACTTACTATATGACGCTGACTCTACACTACTCCATACAATAGGTAATTTACTTAAGTTTTTCATCTATACTTTGTTGGATGTGACATATCGGTCTTCCGAAATCCCTTTTGGGTTAAGTTTTTTTTATGTAGAATATGCTTGCGTTCGGTCGTAGTTTTTTGTCTGTTTTTAAGCGAAGGATCCAAGATGTCTTCACTTTCACAAATTAAAATTAAATCAGTTATGGAAAAATAATCAGTTCGTCGCAAGATTATTAAAAAAAAGTCTTTTCGCGAGAAACTCAAAACTACTGAACCGATTTTCAAGCGGCTTTCATCATCACCTTGGAATGATTCATAACGAAGATTTATGTATGTATATTGTAATGTATCAAAGATTTGTGTACTTTCTTGAAATATCGTTTTAAACTATAGCTACTACCTTTTGAAAGCCAAATATTTGTACACACATACATAAACAAATCACGTCTTTATCCCTTACGAGGTAGACAGAGCAATGAAGCAAGACCTGAAGGGTTGCTAGCCGCATCGCCTATAATATGATTCCTAAGATTTTCGCCAATTCCCTCGATGGGCTTTTACCATCCGCGCGGGAAGAGAAGCAACTGGTACATTCTATATTTTTTCTTTGCTCCCAGACCAGCATGGAACTTATGGTCTTATTACAGTTTTCTTGATGTACCAGCAGGTTTAATGCGAATTTAAAAATGCCAAGTTAATTTCGTGCTGTTCCGCTTACACTTATAGTCCCTAATAAGAGAGTGAGAGAGACAGAATGATCTAACTTCTAATTTTGTATTTCAGAGTAGCGCCAGCTTCAACCCACGTGCTAGATGCGCCGAGACGCACGCGCATCGGATTATCTCAGCGAAAACAATGGCTTCTCTAAACTTGCGCAAGAGCATCATACTTTGACGTGTCGGGATTAGAACGGTTTGATTAATTCGTTCGCCAAATTTGGCAAGCTCGTTATTATATGTTACAGAAAGAATGTTTAAGATTTATTTTAAACGATTGAATTAAAAAAAATCAGTTACTCAATTGAATATGAGGAGCTTCTAAGAAAGACATAATGTACTTTCATAAACAAAAAAAACGAAATTCTAGCACATCAATTGTACATAGTATAGAATCTCCGTATTTTTTTCGATAAATAAACACTATCCATACTAATGTACTAATATTATAAATGCGAAAGTTTCGGTATGTCGCGCTAATAGCGCTGAACCAATTTTGATTTAGTTAGAATTCGGTAATACTTTTTATCGGAAGGACTACTTCTACTTTTTTTTTACTTTTGTCCCAGAAAATTTCATATTTCTGGATCTCTTAAATTTTTCCAGAATATTACACTAGGTGGTTGGTTTGTTTTGAATAAACATACACATACACATATACAAATCACGTCTTTATCCCTTACGGGGTAGACAGAGCCTACGGTAACAGGTACCTACAGGCCACATTTAGGCTCATCGCCTATAACATGATTCCTATTATTTCCGCCCATTCCCTCGATGGGTTTTTACCATCTGCGCGGGTAGAGAAGCAACTGGTACATTCTATGTTTTTTCTTTGCCCCCAGACCAGCATAAGTTTTGAATAAATATACCTGTAAATGTTTTAGTTTAGATACATTTAACGATGATGTTAAAAAAAAACTTTTAATTTGTCGCAGTTGCGTTTTAGTTTTCTACTTTTACGTTACTTCATTGATACCACGCGCTATCGCATTGCATCGAGAATTACTCTCGATCAGGCTGCGCGTGGGCAGATTGCGAAACGCGCGCACCGTGACTCACAGCCGAGATTAATGAACAGGGACCTCTTTTAATTGGTTCACACCTCTATAATCTCTATTAAGTATTTCACGCATGACTAAGAAAATGACAAAATAAAATTGTTACATGCATATAGCACGCCTCTTTCCCACAGGGGTAGGCAGAGAATACTTCATCCACATTCATCAATCTTTTCATACAGGCTCTTCGGTTTTGGGTACTCTTGACCTGACCTTTTTCCAAAACATCCCCAATTTGGTCACGGAACGTCCGTCTAGGCCTTCCCCTCCCAACGTAACCATTCACACCCCCCATATAGATCTGTTTAGTTAGTCTACTTTCATCCATCCTCTCTACGTGACCAAACCAACTAAGCATACTTTTTTCTAATAAAATTGCTGCTAGATTAGATTTACTTCCATGCTGGTCTGGGAGCAAAGAAAAAACATAGAATGTACCAGTTGCTTCTCTTCCCGCGCAGATGGTAAAAGCCCATCGAGGGAATGAGCGAAAACTATAGGAATCATGTTATAGGCGATGCGGTTAGCAACCCATCACTATTTTGAATCCATTTTTTGCCATATATACGCCCACAACCTTGCTAAACGTGGCATGTACGTCTTGCCACCTTAGGCTCCGTGTACCCCGCCAGGGATAAAGACGTAGAGGTCGCCTCGCCTCTAACATGATTCCTACAACTTTCGTCCATTCCCTCGATGGGCTTTTACCATCTGCGCGGGGAGAGCAACTGGTAAATTCTATGTTTTTTCTTTGCTCCCAAACCAGCATGGAAACATTTTTTTTATTAAGAAGAGTAATATTGTCAGGAATCCGCTGTTAAAATCTGTTGGCTCCTCAGCCCACGATGTATAAGACCGATGGCATTGCGCAGATCTATACATAGACGGAAGTCAAATATCTTAAAATCCTAATTGTTCATACGATATGGATGTGTATTCAGTGCGATTCTGGACAAACAGACTGAAGTGGTCCCGCTGGCTTCTGTGCACTTAGCCCGAGCTTTTAAATCGTGCATTTGTTCAATAAGCACTAGCTTCTTGCTTCGCGGCGTTGTCTGTGTTCTGGATTTCATCATTTGTTTTTACCAGATAGTGAAACCTTATGATGTTATGTGTCTCTGATCCCTAAAAACGTGGGAAAAGTTTTATTCGTGTCACAAGTCATAATTTCGATTTTGTTGCGGTTTTTTTAAATTGATTATCTTACAATACAATACACACAATACACAAATCACGTCTTTATCCTTTACGGGGTAGACCGAGCCTAAGGTGGCAAGACCTACTGGCCACGTTTAGCAAGATTGTGGGGCTAGGTTTAGATGGAAAATGGAATCAAAATAGTAATGGGTTGCTAGCCGCATCGCCTACAACATGGCTTTTACCATCTGCGCGGGACAGGAAGCAACTGGTACATTCTATGTTTTTCCTTTGCTCCCAGACCAGCATGGAAGTACTATAGTATACTATAAATTATAAAGTTTGGATGTTTGTTGCTTTTTCATGGCAAAAAGGCTTAACCGATTTCATGAAATTTGGTACAGAGATAGTTACAGTCCCGGGGAATGACATAAGATAGTTTTTATCCCGAAAAGTAGCATAGTTCCCGCGGGATAGCGATAAGCGAATTCTGCACAGACAGAGTCGCGGAAATCAAGTTAGGTATTAAATATCAATACGTTAAGGTGTTTCCATCATCCTCCATTTACTAAAGATACAGTCCATACCAGCTATCACTCATATTTTTACACAAAGACAAACGCACGTTTGTCATTATTCCTAGTGATTGCTGTCGCCGGCGCTCCGGTGTTTGCGCATGCGCATGACATCCGAGACCGTTCCGCGCGAGGGAGAAGGCAAAGGACCAACATCCTTTATAAGCTTTTATGCCATAGCTGTTGCTTGCGACTTTGTCCGCGCAGTATTATATAGCATATGGCATAAATGTGGCTTTATATTGGTAGAATTTTCGAAATCGGTTCAGTAGATCCAGTGATTAGCCCCTACGACGTTGCAAACTTTACCTTTGTAATACCTATTATTATAAACTAGCTGCTACCTTCGACTTCGTATGCATAAATTAAATACAATACAATACAATACAATAACTCTTTATTGAACACCACATTATATAACAACCAAAACAGAAAAAGGTATACAGAATATTACAAGGTAACAATAGGCGGCCTTATCGCTACAGAGCGATCTCTACCAGGCAACCATAATGGACTGGAGAACAGAACCGATCTGAGCAGGTGGTGCAATTTAGAATATATTATATTAATATACTAAGTACTGAAATACATAATATATTATACATGAAACACACATTTACAATAAATGGAGATATAAATAGATACACATACCTAAAAAAGCCAGCAACAAGATTCATGCACAAGATGACAGATAGTGCTCCTTCAACATAGATTTAAATATGGGTAAGGATTTAGCGCGCCTTATGATTACACAAATAACGTATATATCTCTTACGG
This sequence comes from Pandemis corylana, assembly GCA_949127965.1. NCBI lineage: Eukaryota > Metazoa > Arthropoda > Insecta > Lepidoptera > Tortricidae > Pandemis > Pandemis corylana. The sequence continues at coordinate 13,881,877 of OX421863.1, forward strand.
GGTAGACAGAGCAGTAACAAGGTACCAAAAGCCCACGTCTGGCGTGATTGTGGGCGTACAGGTGGAAAGAGGAAACAAAATAGTGATGGGTTGCTAACCGCATCGTCTATAATTCCCGCAATGGGCTTTTACCATCTGTGCGGGAAGAGAAGCAACTGGTACATTCAATGTTTTTCTTTTCTTCCAGACCAGCATATGATTTTAAGTAATTTTTGTAATAAAGGCAACGGTACCTATCACGGCATAGACCTATGTAAATAACCAAAATAAAATGATCTCGCACAGCCCACGTTTTGCTCAAGAGCAGGGTTCTACTAACACTGGATTTTTATTCACTCTTGTTCAATTTTTACGGAAGCCTCAGTAGCGAGTCCAATTCGCAATTGGCCGATTTTTTCTTATTGATTTATATTTGAAACTGGCAACATTATCATGTTCACATTGTGTTGTCGATCAGTGCGCACGCGCCGCATCTGCATACAGGCGACGCGGGAAAACCTAAGGCGCTGGCTGCCAAGAAATGACAATATACATGAGGACAAAAAAATAATACAATTTGACACCAATAAAATATTATCTAATCCCAAATCAAGCCTATTTTGTTCAATGGGTTAACGACAAGCGGATAACACTTTCATAGTAGGCAGAGACTACTTTGTTCCACTTGCTACGATCCTGACCCTCTTTTGCTTCATCCACAGTCATCAATCTCTTCATACATGCACGTCGGGTTCAGGTACTCTTAACCTAACCTTTTTTCAAAACATCCCCAATTTGGTCACGGGACGTCCGCCTAAGCCTTCCCTTCCCAATGCACTCATTCACACTCCCCATATATTGTTTAATTAGTCTACTTTCATCCATCCTCTCTACGTGACCAAACCAACTAACCATACTTTTTTCTATCCTAGTCACTATATCCTCTTTCACACCAGCACGTTCCCTTTTCACGGTGCCACCATGATGCTCCCGTGGCACCCTCCAGTGGCGGTGAGGGAATACCAGTGGGTTTTTGTGGGTATGCCTCCCCCCTCCTTTCGCTAAGAAAGGGGGCAGTGGGGAAGGAGAATCTCACATAACTCCCATGCCGTCCGTACGGCGTGGGAATATGCGCAAAGCATTTTCCCAGCAGAAAAAGCACGTTTTATCACACTGGACTGAAATTGAATATTTGCTCTACTTAAGACCACATCTTCGATTATCATCAAGCGTAATTATAATCAAACAAAAGCCTATTATAAATAAAAAAAACTACTAAAGAGCAACAATCTACCAACCTTTAAGATAACAACATATCATCTCTACGACATATCGCGCCGTAGATATATCACCCAGAAATCGAGGTGCTATTTTGAAACGCGCGACATAATCCGCGCGATAATCTAACGGCCTACTCTGTGATTAATAAAGTTTCACAACACTCATTTACCAAATCACTTGAAACCTACACTTTGTTATGAGTTCTGCGAAAGGCTACACTTGGTTGCAGTTAAAAAGGTTTTTTGTCGACTCGCGGGAATTTTGGCAGTGAAATTTTTTAGGATGGTCGCAATATTTCCTGAAATTACAAAAGGAATATTTATTATATTTTCATACGTAAAGATAAACAGACAAACAACAAAAACAAAAGTTAGGTGATTTATATTTTATAGTTAACTATTTCTTATTATTTAATCAATGATAACGTACTCGAACGTAGTGTATATTTGTTAACATATCTGTACACAGTTAAACAATAAACGTTATTCTATTCTATTCTATTCTATTCTATTCTATTCTATTCTATTCTGTAGGACGCCCTCCGGCCAGGTGGGATGACGATCTGCGAAAGACTGCAGGCAGATGTTGGATGCGTCAAGCTGAAGACAGGGCGCTATGGCGCTCATTAGGAGGCCTATATCCAGCAGTGGTCTAACATAGGATGATGATGATGATGAACGTACTCGTAATACCTAGTGATTTAATATTTTTCTATTGACATAATGAAAAAATATTATACATATATTATAGATTATAACATAAATGAAACTTCTTTATAAAGTTTCAGAAAGCGGGATAAAATGTATATTTTTTAATTCACAACATTATTGTACTCAAATACGAGTAATAATACAAATATACTTTTAAAAAAATGTCTCATACATAATATAACATAATCTAGCCATATAAGTCCCAATGTAGGGCACAGGCCTCCTCTCAGAATTTGAGGACTTGAGCTATTGTTCCCACGCAGGCCCAGTGCGGATATATTAACGATCAAGAAACAACATAACAAATATTGTGGTAACGGAGTAGCAAAGTAAATGTTTTTTGTTCTAACTTTACTTATATTTTGTCCTCCAGTGTAAACTTTACGAACATAACTGTTAGTCATCAGTCAGCGATTTGGCAGATCTCATTTTTTAAACAAAAACATAATAGGTCTAATATTTAAATTTGACAGTTCAAAAGGAAAATGTCGCAAAACACGAAAGTTGAAAACGAATAAATATATCAACTGATTTATTCCAAAAGGTCATAAGAATAAAACAAAGAAGTATGCCGTTTGACATGTACTTTTCGCTACTTGGCTCACGTCGAGACGTCAATTAAAATGTATTCGATTCTGACTTGATTTTACGATACTACAAGTACCTAGCATTAAAAAAGAAACAAACTTTGCATGAGGTATTCTTCATAATATTATTATCAAAGGCTCGCTAACCATAAAATAGATTGAAAATAACCGTTTCATAAATTGTTTGTCAGTTCATTTGTTCCTTTTCAAAAATCAAGTCAAAAATCAAAATTTTGTTTTTGCTAATTGATCGCCAAGGGCTCTTTTACATGTCTTTTTTTAAACTACCAGCGCATTCGGTAAGACCATCATTGCCAAGAAGAATGCGCCGCAAGAAACTTGACAGAAATACATTTTTTCAAAATTAAATACATTAAGAATACCTACTTAAATTCTACTTAAATTAAATACATTTATAAAAGGGATAGATAAGGTCTTTCTTTATCTTTTATCTTCATGACATTTTAAAAATTCTATACAGAAAGAAAGAAAAATTGCAAAATAAGGGTCCGAAATGGAAAAAATGCTACCTATACTAAAAAATCAAAACATGCCCATGATATGTAGACACAGTTTCGTCCTATACCAAAAACATGACTGCATGGACTAGTTTTCCTTTACCTGTTTCTAAAAAAAACACACAAAAAAAAATAGTAAAATCAAGCCAAACCGCACGGGAAAGCCACTGTTTTGGCATCGAAACATCTCTTGGTAGCGTCGCCAACGCAGGTGATTCACCTAACTGCGCGGGCGCACTGCACCTGATTCATGTCACGATACGGTTTCATGCTGCACAGATTACATCAAATATATTTGAAATAAGTGCCTTTGAAGATCGCAACGTTGTGAAAGCGTATGCCCATTGGGACATGTATAGGCGAAATATGTTCATACTAGCAAGAAAAATGCAGAATGTAAATCCTACTAATATTATAAATGTGAAAGTTTGTGAGTTTGGATGTTTGTTACTCTTTCACGCCAGAACGGCTGGACAGATCTGGACGAAATTTGGAACATAGATAGATTATAGTCTGGAATAACACATAGGCTACTTTTTATCCCGGAAAATTGCGTAATTCCTGCGGGATAGCGATAAACGATTTCGATGCAGACGAAGTTGCGGGCAACAGCTAGTTAAGAAATAACCAAACAAAATGCCACCGCTTTTAACTATTTTTTTTATTTCTCCTCTTCCATTTGACTTCGTTCGCGCTTTGACCGCTCTTGGGAAATGAAATTTGATGCCACTTTTACTAAGCTTATTTTTACCCGACTACAGCAAAGTCAAAGGAGGGTTATTATTTTGACAGGCTATTTACGTTTCTTTACAGAGTCCCCAAATATTGTTCTGGAATATTTCAGCTAGCAACACATCACTATTTTGATTCCATTCTCCATCTATGTTTACGGTCACAATCCTGCTAAACGTGGCCTTTAGATCTTGTTACCTTAGGCTCTGTCAACGCCGTAAGGGATAAAGACGTGATTTATGTATGTACTAGCTTTTGCCCGCGGCTTCGCACGCGTGAACCATGAGTATTTCAAAGAAGCTAGCAATCAAGCAAGCGAGCACCCAAACCTGCAAGCATATAGGTATGCACGCAGGCATGCAAGCAGGCATGCAAGCAGGCAAGCAAGCATGCAAGCAAGCGTGCAAGCAAGCATGCATGCAAGTAAGCACGCAAGCATGCATGAAAGCAAGTATGCAATCAAGCATGCAAAGCAAGGACTCAAGCAAGCATGCAAGCAAGCCCCCGCATTGCCCCGCTGCCTTAATTTTTCTGAAACTGTAAATATTGCAGGATTTTTATAAAACAAACCTAACCTAACCTAAAGGGCTGTCCTAAAATATACCTACCCCAAATAGCTTTTGCCCGCGACTTCGTACGCGCTAAGATGTAAAACGAAAAAATAAGTTTTTTCCCGTTCCCGTGAAAATTTTGGGGAGTGCTTTCGGAGTACACTTAAAGCCTTTAAAGAAACACACGTTATAAATGTTAAGTCTCTTTCTTCCGCTGTTTCGTCTGGAAACGTAAAATCCCGGTTTTTCCCGTTCCTGTAAAAATGTTAGAAAATCCTTTGTTAATGCTCCCTTACACTCCCTAAGGAAGCTAAATGCTAAATTTCATCTTTCTACGACCAGTAAAAAGAAAAACCCCGTTTTTCCTGTTCTCGTGGGAATTTCTGGAAATCCTTTCTTAGTGCTCCCATACACTCATCAAGGAAGGCTCTTACCAAATTTCAGCTTTCTACGACCAGTAAAACAAAAAATCCCGTTTTTTCCCTATCCCGTGGGAATTTCGAAAAATACCTTCTTAGTGCACCTCTAAGATACTCAAGGTATATGTGTGCCAAATTTCAAGTTTCTAGCCATATTATGCCTACCGCAGTATTTCTTTGTAAACAAATATTTTTCCCGTTCCCGTGAGAATTTGGGAAAGTACTCTCTTAATGCTCCTCTGCACTCCCGAAGCAACCTACATGGCGAATTTCAGCTATCTGCAACCAGTAAAACGAAAAGTCCCGTTTTTCCCGTTCCCGTGGGAATTTCGGGAAATCCTTTTTTTTTTTATTACACTCCCCAAGGGAACTTGAAGGCCAAATTTCAGTTTTATACGACCAGTAAAACGAAAAATCGATCCCGTAGAACTGAATATATAAATCCCGTTTTTTTCCTTATCCCGTGGGAATTTCCAAAAATCATTAAAACATTATTTTACTATTATAATCACCTACTTCTATGCCAAATTTGAACAGTCTAGTAATTATAGTTCATAGGATTTCGTTTAACTGAATATATAAATCCCGTTTTTTTCCTTATCCCGTGGGAATTTCCAAAAATCCTGAAATTAGTTTCTTCGTTTTGTAATCAGCTACTTTTGTATCAAATTTGAAGAGTCTAGTTATTATAGTTACTGAGATAGCGTCACTCGGAGTCGAATATATAATTCCCGTTTTTTCCTTATCCCGTAAGAATTTCCAAAAATCCTTCCTTAGTGGATGCCTACATTGTATAAGGTATCTATGTGCAAAATTTCAAGTCTCTAAGTCCAGTGGTTTGGGCTGTGCGTTGATATATAGTTAAGTCAGTCAGTCAGTCAGTCAGGACTTTGAATTTTATATGTATAAATAGAATGTATAAAAATACTGGACTGATATTGGAAACTCTTTTATCTTTATTATCCCCGGGAAACAAATAGATTAGATATTTAACTAGCTTCTGCCTGCGACTTCGTCTGCGTATCACATAAACCTTCCTCTCGAATCACTATCTATTAAAAAAACCGCATCAAAATCCGTTGCGTAGTTCAGACAGCGGAAAGCGACTATGTTTTATACTATACTAGCTTCTGCCCGCGACTTCGTCTGCGTAGAATTGTACATAAAAAACTTTCTCTTGAATCACTCTATCTATTAAAAAAAAATGCATCAAAATCCGTTATGTAGTTTTGGAGATATAAGCATACATAGGGACATAGGGACAGAGAAAGCGACTTTATTTTATACTAGCCTTCCGTCCGCAGCTTCGCCCGCGATGAATTAATTTTCCCGTAGGATAAAGTATTTTCCCGCGGTAAAGTAGCCTATGTCACTCAGTGATAATGTAGCTTTATAACGGCAAAAGAATTTTTAAAATCGGTCCAGTAGTTTCGGAGCCTATTCAATCTTCTTCTTCTTCAACCTTGATCTACCCAATGCTGAGTACTAAAGGTCTCTTCCATTCTAGACCATTCTGTGCGGTCTCGAGTTTTCCGCATCCAATCCTTCCCAGCCGCTCTCACCAAATCGTCCGTCCATCTTGCCGGCTGTCCTACAGCCTATTCAATGCAAACAAACAAACAATCAAATTTTTCCTCTTTATAATATTAGTATAGATATAGACTATGTAGTGATAGTGATTTTACGCGGACGAAGTCGCGGGCAACAGCTAGTCGTCAACATTTTGACATTTGCAGTTCCCGCAACACATCAATAAGTTGATGTCGTGCTACAGGCCGACCTTCACCTGGTTATAATAATGAATTAGTCATGAACTCAAATATGGTGTTCGATGAAACATACGTCGTATTGTTCTATATTATAATAAGTAACTACTATCGCCCGCGGCTTCGCTCCCATAACTAACTATCCTGTGGTGTAGGGGTAAACACGCATCAAGGATTTATGCAACAGGGTTCGATTCCCGGCCGTAGCTTTACTTTTGTATGTATGTATAACTCTTTATTGTACATAAAACACATTTAATTTTACAGGTATTAGGGAAAACAGATGTACAAAGGCGAACTTATTCCTTAAAGAGGTCTCTTCCAGCTAAGCTTCGAACGATTGACAGGACAACAGAAACTAGAGTATAGAGAGTAGACACACTAAAAAGCTAAGACCAAAGATCCTAACTTAACCTAAACAAATAGAGCATAAAAATAATAATAATAAGAAAACTCCTACACATCAATACAGCTACACCCAAATACATAATAAAAAAAATACTAATATATGTCAGAAATATACTATACATAAAACACATTTAAACTACATAATAACTCAAAACATACTAAGTCCACTTAAGAAGATTCATCAAGCCAATACTTTTCGGATTTTTCTGTTGTTGTTTTCAGTACCTATTAACTATTTTGGGTTTTTCTTACTTATAACCGTTTACCCTACCGATCCTAATACAAGAAAAAATGTGTCCCAAAATTTCCATTCCAGTTCGTGACTTTATTTCATATAGATAATAATGTATGGAACGTGACGAACAGGAAAAAAATCTGTGACACATTTTTTCTCATAGTAAAATCTGGGACACATTTTTTCTCATAGTAAAATCTGGGACACATTTTTTCTTGTATGAGAATCGATAGGATGAACGATTCTGAATAAGAAAAACCCAAAATAATTAAATTCAGAAAAAAAAATACATTAATATTATATTAGCCCAATTGAGTGTCACACTGCTGGGCAAGCCTTCCTTTTTTCCTTCAACCTTACATTAGACCAAAACAATTTTATTATTCGACCATATCTGCTACCTCTTTTTATAAATCTTTAATAATAGTACATTGTGCACCGAGGGTGGTAAAGACGGTATTCCTAACGAGATTCCATTAGAAGCCCCGAAGGCTTTATTACTTAGACCACCTATAGAAGCCCTTCTTAGGCCGCACCATCGCCGTTAGTCGGAATTTCCTCACATGAACTATGAATATGGTGTTAACAATTTATGGCGTTTCGAGCCGTTAAACGTTCTGCAATTGCAAAATTGACGGCTCGTAAAGCCTGGCGTCCACTACGCCAAGCTGGCTTCCTTATCTTGACGCAATTTTCAGTCTCTTCGGAAAATTACAGAAAGTTATTTTTTTCAGAAAAAAATAAATTTTCATCACTTAAGCTCTAAAAGTAGGTTGCATTTAACTTGAAATCCGAGTTGTAAATTCGATTTACATCTTTAGGGATGTAAGTAAATTTAAAAATCGTATGGTGCTCCTTTGTATCCACGAACTGGTAAACAAGGAGATTGTAATGCGTAATACTTACCTCCAAACCTCCATGCTGGCATAATGCTGCTGCCCAGTGCTGGCTGAATGTGCCAAAGCGAAAGAGCGTGAGGCCATTAAAAACGAAACAAAAGACGGTTTGGCGAATTTTCTTCCGCTCTATTACAAATTGCGCATTTTTTTTTTTTATTTCCTCGCATTTGTGATGAAAAGTAGTGTTCAACTCGAGTGTAAATGATCATTTACACCCGCGAACTATAAGCACCCTCGCTCGCTTTGCTCGCTCGTGCGCCTAAATATCTTGATTGTAATTGATCACTTATAACCCTTGTTTATCAATCTACTATTACATACATACATAAATCACGTCTTTATCCCTTACGGGTTAGATAGAACCTGAGGTAACAAAACCTAAAGGCCATATTTAGCATGATTGAGGACGTACAGGTGGAAAGGGGAATCAAAATAGTGATGGGTTACTAGCCGCTTCGCATATAGCAAAAAATAAAAGTATTTACAACAATACACAACAATACTTATAATACTATAATACTTATAATACTTATAATATTATACTTATAATATTATAATACTTATAATACTTATAATACTTATAATATTTTTTATTGAATCAGGCGTTACCTTGCGTAGGTCCATTTCAATGAACAAAACATATTTACCTAGCTACTCCGCTACACACGTGCAAGGTAACCAAGCCTGTGTGAAATACATATGTTTTTCATGCAAAACATATATATTTAAAACAGGCCACCATCTTACTCGCTAATCCTGCCGCTAAGTAGCAGAGCTTGCACTGCTGTGTTCCGGTGTGGAGAGTAAGACAGCCGGGGAAATTACGGGCACAAGAGGCATTTCATCTTAGTCCTCTAGGTTGGCAACGCATCTGCAATCCCCCCGGGGTTGCGGGTGTCTATGGGCAGTGGTGATCACTTACCATCAGGGGACCCACTTGCTCGTTTGCCTTCCTATTCACATAAAAAAAAAACAGGCTTGCTCTTGCACGTGAGCAGCGGAGTAGCAAGGCAAATATTTTTTGTTCATTTATACATACGTCATTTTTACTTAAGTTTTTTTTATGTTCGTTCTTGTAGAGCTTAGTGGACGGCGACCCTAACTCGCCTCGCACATCGATGATTCGTCCACATGATTACGAGCTTCATTAAGCTTAAAGCAGTATAGTTTGATGACTGTAACTGTAAATAAATTTTACTTTTTAACCGACTTCAGAAAAGGTATCCAATATGACTGTACTTTTTTTAATTTCATTTATTAGCATCATCAAGTTACATTGTTAAAAATACAATAGGAATAGCCCTGGGAGGGCACTGCAAAAATAAATCACTACATAGTATAAAACAAAGTCACTTTCTCTGTCCCTATGTCCCTATGTCCCTATGTCCCTATGTATGCTTCTTCTTCCTTTTCGGTATCACTCTTGACAGAGTGGTCGTGGTCATCACTTCAGGTATTGGTGGCAAGCTTCACAACACGCCGCCACTCCTCTCTGATGGCCGCCTTCCTCGTGCATTCATGCAGTGATGATGAGTCATTTACTGTCGCTTTTATTTGGTCAATCCACCTCATAGGCGATCTTCCTCGTGGCCTGGTACCCTCAACCTTTCCTTGGACCACTGTCTTGTACTTGTATGCTTATATCTTCAAAACTACACAAAGGTTTTTTTTAATAGATAGAGTGATTCAAGAGGGAAGTTTTTATGTATAATTCTACGCAGACGAAGTCGCGGGCAGAAGCTAGTAAATAATAAAACTTAAACCTAATCTATAAACTAACTTAGTATTAACCCGAACCATAACACAACACAAAACAACATACACATAATAAAATTACAAATAATCGACACGTAATTCAATTATTTTTAGTTCCATGTCACGGTAATTTATGTTAAGATCATTAATTTGATTTGATTACAATTAAGCTAATTAATTTATTAATTTAAGATTTAATTCTATGTAAATAAATAAGCATTGCATTATATTATACTAGCTTCTGCCCGCGACTTCGTCTGCGTAGAATTATACATAAAAACCTTCTCTTTGAATCACTCTATCTATTAAAAAAAACCGCATCAAAATCCGTTGTGTAGTTTTGAAGATATAAGCATACATAGGGACATAGGGACAGAGAAAGCGACTTTGTTTTATACTATGTAATGATTAGATGTACAAAAGGCAGACCAGAGTTTATTCTATTTATGTATTGCTTTCCTCAAAATATTCTTGCAGAGTATAATAACTCTTACTGACTAGGAGATCCCTTAAAATTACAATGTCGACTTTTTTATCTATACATATAACAAATCAGTAGAAAGGTCGTGTCTGTACCCTTAATAAATTCCAAACAAATTCAATGGTATTTTCAATGTACGACATCCAATAACCTAAATGTCATCGCCTGTCACATAGTTAACTAAGTAACGGATATAGCAATACATTGCTTGTCGAATTAAACTTTAATACATACATACATATATAACGTCTTTATCCCTTACGGGGTAGACAGAGCCTAAGGTAACAAAACCTTAAGGCCACGCTTAGCATGATTAAGGGCGTATAGGTGGAAAATGGAATCAAAATAGTGATGGGTTGTTAGCCATTTCCTCGATGGGCTTTTACCATCTGCGCGGGACGAGAAGCAGGTACATTCTATGTTTTTCCTTTGCTCCCAGACCAGCATGGAAGCAACTATACACATTGTTGGAACGTGTTCTATTATTGAATCTAAGTATCTCCAGACTTTCGGACAACTTTAGCTTTATTATGTGTATAGATAATTCGAAGCCGCTTTACAAGTTGTTAGTATCTTGCGTCTTGTAACTTGCAAGTTGCGGTAAGACCAAAGCGGCAAGCAATAAACGGGATAATAACCAATTATATGAGCGTCTATTAAAATTAAAGATCAAAACGCAATAATAATATATAACGATCATCAAATTCCCTTGCGAAATTCCCACCGGTCACTCAGGTACTTAGTCCCTTTCTGACCTGTGACCTGGCAAGCTAAAACAGTCCCAATAGCGCAGATAATATAATTAATTACCGAGTGTCGCAGAAACGCGATGTCAGAGGTCGCGAGTCACCTGCGATGCGCATGCGCTATGCGTGCGGTCGGGACGGCGTTATGCAGAAGTGGGGCGCAACATATTAAAATTTATAAATTAATACTTCCATGCTGGGAGTAAAGAAAAAACATAGAATGTACCAGTTGCTTCTTTTTCCGCGCAGATGGTAAGCCCATCGAGGGAATGGGCGAAAGTCAGGAATCATGTTATAGGCGATGCGGCTAGCAACCCATCACTATTTTGATTCCATTTTCCACCTATACGCCCACGGTCTTGCTAAACGTGGCCTGTAGGTCTTGTTACCTTAGGCTCTGTCTACCTCGTAAGTGATAAAGACGTGATTTGCGTATGTATTTATTTTATTTATTTATTTATTCATTGTATGTGTATGTGTGTCTATTCCAGTCCATTTTAATGCTTTTGTAAACAAACGATTCATACAAAATTGAAATATAATAAATAATAATCTTATTTTTAGAAGATGTCGTGAGTGATGTGATGCTAATTGCTAAAACTGCTTAAAATTTTAATTTGAAAATTTAAAACCCCACGCAACCATAGGACAATATAATCATACGTAAATGAGATAAAAACAATGGATTGCCAAAATTGCCTTACTTGATTTTGGAAAAGAGCTGATCTTCAAACTGCTGCATCGATTTTACCAAACATGGCAAAAGCAAGAACCGTAGCAAGGGAACTGGCTTTCGAATGAAAAAACCGCATCCAGATCAGCCCATCCGCGTGCTACGCTACGATACCACAGACAATGTAGCGGGCACTAGTCTTAATGAAACTGCTACATGACTTTTTAGGTCTATATTAATAAAAAACTTAATCCAAATACATTGAGTACAACATCTTGCTGCCGAATGCAACGAGCAACTGCACTGTTCTAACAGTATTGTGTGCCTTGTCTCGCACACACACATAGAGAGAGATATTGACGTCAAACTTAAAACACCCCCATGTGGGGAGTGCCACAATAGAGAGACCTCTCTCCAGGCAGTTGTTATGCTTGGGGACCGAAGTCCGAAGGAAGAGAGTTGTATTTATGCAACCGCATTGAGAAATTTCGTAAGCGGCATGTAGTACGATGTGACAGCTGTCATTAGGACTGGCGCTAGCTACTCGTGCGTCGTAGTAGTTATGTAGAGGCCAACTAGGTGGCGCTAGGGTCGCTTCAAAAACTATCCATAGGTACACGATAGTTTGGCTGCATTTCGCATAACCTGGTCCCGGTCGGTGGCGACTAATGCGCTTGGCCGTCGGCGGCGCGCGCGCATGCATCACCCGCGCTGACAAATGACGCTCGTTGACGCGGCGCTACGAGGTACAACACCTTTCAAAACAGTCATCGTTGGGCGCATTGAAAAAGGAGGTTTAATACGCTTTTATTAAAAAAAAAGTAGGCATGTAATTTAAGGTTTCGTGATCGTGCGTGGTTTGTCATTGAGTCTACGCGCATGCCCAGTTTGAAGTTAAACTAGAACTTGACTCTTAATACATACATACATAAATCACGTCTTTCTCCCTTACGGGGTAGACAGAGCCTAAGGTGGCAAGACCTACAGGCCACGTTTAGCAAGATTGTGGGCGTTAAGGTGGAAAAAGGAATCAAAATAGTGACGGGTTGCTAGCCGCATCGCCTATAACATGATAAATTTTATGTGCAATAAAGAGTTTACATACATACATACATACATGATACCTATGATTTTCGCCCATTCGAAGAGAAGCAACTGGTACATTCTATGTTTTTTCTTTGCTCCCAGACCTCAGTAAAAGTCATATCTACTTCGAGAAGTTAATTTTTCTTTTTCTTTTTTCCTCTTTTATTTGACTTTCAAGCTTTGACTTCTCACACAAAATTTGGCGTCACTATTAATTACTAAGGTAATTTTTCTTTATTTGGTTGTTCATCTCTGTCCATCTTTCCCCCCCCCCCCCCCCCCCCCCCAAGTTACGGGATGTCCTGTTCTAATAACGGTTCACCCTGTATAATTTATTAAGTCAATAATCTAAATCGCTCATCTCAATGTGCATCAAATTTTTTAATGCAATCCCGGCTAACTTCAAATTTCTCCCCTTAAATTTATTTAAAAGTAATCTTCACCGATGGCTAAAAGAAAAAATATTTTATTCAACAAATGCCCTTTTTAACCTGAATACATAACATAATTATATATATATTATAATTCTGTATAATGATTATGGTGAGTCTCCGTTACTCGAATTGAATAAATTATTACTGTTATTATTATGAGCTACGATTCTGCATTCTGCGATGCCTGTGTATCTAGGTGATTATAACTATTATAAGTCTAGTTTTAAGGTTTACTTTGCATGCTATTATGTAGCAAAATATGTTTCTGCACTGGAATTATTATTTTATCACCTACCTATTGTACCATATTTTATGTGAATAAAGAGTTTTGAATTTGAATTTGAATTTGAATGTCGTGCCTTAAGAGTCTCAGGCGCATACTCTATCAAAATTAAATCATAGCATAGTGAAAACAAACAGACGTCGAGCCGATCGCCCCAACAGATACCATTTAGTTCAGATCATGTTAACACATCCGTAAATAATAACGATCCATGAATCGATTACAATCGACTCAGTAACATTATATTCGACGCGATTATCGATTGTTTTTATCGATTTGCGCCGGGGTTTGGCCGTTGACGGGGATAATGTTGCCAGTTGAAAAAAATGAGACATTGCAAAAAGATTAATTTTATTAAGCAGATGGAGATAGAAGAGATATATCTTGCAATGGAAAAGAAAAAACCGTTTTTATTTTTTGAATTTTATTAGTTTTAGGTAGTTTTTATCCTTCATTAGTAGTTATGTAAATGTTCGTGTACATCTTTATTTTGTTTTGTAAAATTTACGTAATCGCACATCTGTAATTGTTCAAAAATAATAATTACATCTACAATTTTGTGAGGTTTTTTGCGAAAAAATAAGCAAAAGTTAAAAGAAAACGAAACTCATTATGTAAATGGCAGATTGGTTTTCCGCTAAATACTAAAAACTCAAAAAAAAACAAATCAAAACTTATTACTGGTAATACGAAACGCGATACTATCTGTCCAAATTAGTTTAATTACAATGTTATGCGTTAAATTTAATAGAAAACTTGTAATAATTATTTCAAATAGTCTATAAAAACTTCCAGACTTTTTCGGGCGCGTCACTGGAATGAACAGAAATATCTCCGCCACACAAGTATTTAACAACCTTATCTGAAATTTAACTCTGACATTAAATATTGTATATAATTTGCCTCTTCCCTAGGGTCACCACCTCTAAGGATTAAGAATATAATAGAACAGAATAAATAAAATTATAAGAAAATTTTCAAAATCAAGTTTAATTGTATGCACAAAATAATAAATGAAAATTTTCAAATTTTACGTTTCAAAAAGGAATTAAAAACAAAAGTGTAACTTTTACTCTAAAAACGATGAGATCCATTAATTTTAAGAACTGTCATTTTTTTCGACAAATGCATAATTTCGCGAAATCGTCATTTGGCGAATCTTTACTATTTGCTCAATTGAAAACTCAAAACAATAGCTAACTTAGTGGGTTAAGTTAGGTCAGATTTATACATTGACAGGTTTGCGAAACAAAATTAAATATATAAATTCTGTTTTTTGTTGCTGAATTTTTAAAGTTCAGCGTTTGAATATAAATATACGTCATCCTTGAGTTACACAGTAACAAAATTATTCTTGTAGGTAGTCTAACAAAATCAATGTATGTGTTGTCTGTTTTAGATTCCCAACTGAGTTCCGCTACCGTACATCAAAGCCACCGAACAACGATTAAATAAATAACGACACTGTCTTCTTCAACCTCGACATTGGCGGAATCATCGACAGTATCGATGGCGCTAATTTCTTATTAAAAATTGATTGATTGAGTTTTCAAAAGTTGTTTTTTTAACCCATTAAGTGGATCATTGGTACTTTGTCCACTAAAAGCAGTTCAAGAAGTTTTTATTAACGTCTGCTAACCCTACACACCGACGTTTTATCAAGCGGTAGTCCGATATGAAACCTAATATAAGGCGATAGTTATTAAAAAATATGTATTAGTCCGGTGCGCAGGCGTCGCCCATAAATTAGTATATTTAATTATTAATCCCTCTAAGTATGATAAGATATATTTGTACAACCTGTGGGACTGACCAAGTGGTCGTATGTAACCTTAGCGATTCTGTTTCTTTTATCGCTTTGGTACAGAGTACTGACTGAGGAAGTCTGCTTTTCTTTCAACGAATTTTTATTCGACAGAAAAAAAATTTTTTTCACCAAAATTTTTTTTTTATAATAATGAATAAATATAGTTATTAAATTAGGGACGGAGAAGTTTACAAAAGAAAAGGATACGTATTACAATACACCGAAATTTGAGTAGTCACTTGCTACGGTTAAGAATAAAAGTACAGTTTAATTTAAATAAAATAATAAACAGACAAAGTTAAATTTTAAAAAAATACCACCAAAATTAGCACCAGGAATGATCCCGAAAGGTCCAGACCACGCTCTCGTAACCAGCGTCCCACGTCATTAAATAATAGATGTAATAGTACATTACAGACCTAGGGCGGTGAGTTCGTAATTGTCCCAGATCGCAGGTGTTTGTGGCCCGAACCGAAGGTGAGGGCCATAAATATGCGATCTGGGGCTTTACGAATTGCCGCCCATGGTTTGTATAAAGTTTTACGTTGCCTTGGACAGGAAGTGAAATTTTACGGCCCTTTAATTTTATCCCTGTTACGGCCTAGGGTTGCACAGGTGCCGCGAAGAGGGAACCCCATCCCGGGGCGGTCGTGGGGCGTCGCGGTGACACCGAGTGCTCCCGTAACGCCTCACATACGACTGAATAGGGAATCCGTGTGGTTTTTAGTGGGTATGCCTGCCGTCGCGGGAGAGCCCCACATACCCCCGGTAAACCGGTACCGGGCGGATGCATAAGGCGCATTTTCCACAACATAAAAAAAAGGGTGACGTAAAGAATTAATCTAAACGTTGAAGATGGTAAGATGGTACTCTGTGCGTCCCTGCCGACGGTCATGGCGATCGCTGCCCGCAATAAATAACATTTATTACACATATTCGGCCGAGTATTTGTTCTAACTCGCGCCACGCCTCCGATTCGACTCGATTATTGTATCGATACCTGATCGATATTATAAATGGGTGTAAGGAGTGCATTGTTTGTATAAATGAAATATTGTGTTGATAACAATACGAGTGTGTTCTGGATTTAAAGCAGCATTTTTTTTTGTAGACCAACTTTTTTTTTACATACACATCACGTGTTTATTTCTTACGGGGTAGACAGAGCCTGTAACAAAACCTTAAGGCCACGTTCAGCATAATTAAGGGCGTATAGGTGGAATTTATCACGTCTTTATCTCTTACGGGGTAGACAGAGCCTGTAACAAAAGCTTAAGGCCACGTTTAGCATATTAAGGGCGTATTGGTGGAAAAGAAAATCAAAATAGTGATGGGTTTCGCCCATTCCCTCGATGGTCTTTTACCATGCGCGGGAAGAGAAGCAACAGGCTAATTCTATGTTTTTTCTTTACTCTAAGACCAGCATTATTATGTATGTATGTATGTAATATTTATAAAAACTAGCTTTTGCTCGCGACTTCGTCCGCGCAGATAACGTCGGAGTGACGACACACCCCATACATCCACTCATGTCTCCAAGTATAAGGTATTATTTCCTAACCCCGTGGGAAATTCGGGAAATCCCTTTTTAGAGCACCTACGTGATCCTCTAGGAATATTATCTACTAATTATAGTCTTCATTATTTACCTCGTGTTTTTATCCCGTGGGAAATTTGATAAATTCCTTTGTACACCTTTATACTAATCAAGGAATAATTATGTAGGTGCCAAATGTAATGTAGCTTTATTGGTACAACATTCGGATCGGAAAATCGGGATAAAAAGCTAATTCTCCACCAATTTTCAGCCAAATCAGTTCAGCCGTTCTCGAGTTATAAATAGTGTAACTAACACGGCTTTCTTTTATATGGGCCGGTTATAGATGGGTCGAGAATCATTTTGCTCTTGGTGAGTAGCGATCAATGGTCCCATTATTATTCCACGTCCCACGATTCGTGGCGTGCCCGAGTCAACAGCTACCGTAATGCATTGTCAACACGGGCTACTGTTTGCGCGGGATCTCGGACTACGAGTACACCGAGAGTAACTGAGACCGTCGGGGCATTAGCGAATGCTTTTGCAGCTTGTGTTTTTTATAATTGGATTTACATACACACATAAATCACGTATTTATCCCTTACGGGGTAGACAGAGCCTAAGGTAACAAGACCAACAGACCACGTTTAGCAAGATTGTGGGCGTATAGGTGGAAAGTGGAATCAAAATAGTGATGGGTTGCTAGCCGCATCGCCTATAACATGATTTCTGTGATTTTCGCCCATTCCCATTTTGGATTTACAATACAATACAATACAATAACTCTTTATTACGCTGAGCATCTATTTTTAATATCTGTTTTTTTTTTGCTATAAAATTTTGTATATCCTTTTATATTTGTGTGTCTTGCAAAAAGGAATAAATGTATTCTTTCTTTCTTTCTTTCTTTATTGAACACCACGTATAACAACCAAAACAGAAAAAAGGTAAAAACAGAATATTACAAGGTAACAATCTCTACCAGGCAACCATAATACTTCAAAACTGAATTGGACGATCACTTAAAGCCCCCCCTCCCTCCCCCCCCCCCCTAATCTTGGGAAAATTGACACCAACTGACCTAGTCCCAAACTAAGGCAAGGTTGTAATATGGGTACTAGACAACGGATAAACATACATTTTACTCTGTATACTCTGGTTTCTGTTGTCCTGTCAATCGTTCGAAGGTTAGCTGGAAGAGATCCCTTTAAGGGATAAGTTCGCCTTTGTACATCTGTTTTTCTCATTACCTGTAAAATTGAATATGTTCTATGTACAATAAAGAGTTATACATACATACTTATATATATAAATACATACATAAATACGTATTAAACATACGAAACTCGAGAACAAACATTCGTATTTTTCATACAAATATCTGCACCGACCGGGGATCGAACCCGGGACCTTACGCTTCATAGTCAGGTTCTCTAACCACTAGGCTATCCGGTCATCCTAGTTAATTGTATTTGAATCATTGTTAACCCACGCAAATGAAAATTATCAATGAATTAAACAATTAATTTAGGATTAATTTTATTATGTGCCAAAACTGGTGAAGCTAAAAACAAAATAATTAGGTGTTCATATAAGTATCTATATCGTTATAATTAATTATTTTTTAATTGTGAGACAGACATTGCTGACAAAATAATTATGTTTTAAAACTGTTTAGTTATTACTTTGCTTACTCACTTATTACTTGTACAATCTAATGAAAATTCCTTGCTAATTTGTTTTATTTTGTATGTAATTATTTTTTATGTATTATTGTATTGTATTGTATTGTATTCAAAACAGAAAAAAAATTTCGATTGAATAAATTTTAAGAAAAAAAAAATCTTTGATAACGCCCGTTGATGTCTTTTGTATCAAATTTTAGCAAAGTCAAGGAAAGGTCGTCGGTTGAACTTGTTATTTTTCGAGATTATTTTAAGACTAGCTGTTGCCCGCAACTTCGGCTGCATAGAATGCGTTTATCGCTATCCCACAGGAATTACGCAATTTTCCGGGATAAAAATGAGCCTGTGTGTAATTTCAGAGTAATAGGTAATCTATCTATGTTCCAAATTTTATCCAGATCTGTCCAGCCGTTCTGGCGTGAAAAAGTAACAAACATCCATCCATCCATTCATCCATACTTACAAACTTTCGCGTTTATAATATTAACAGCTACTGCCCGCGACTTCATCTGCAAAATTAGTTTTTCGCTATCCCGCGGGAACTATGCAATTTTCCGGGATAAAAAATAGCCTATGTGTTAATCTAGGGTATCAGTTATCTCCGTTTAAAATTTCATCCAAATCCATTCAGTAGTTTTTACGTGAAAGAGTAACAAACATCCATCCATACTTACAAACTTTCGCGTTTATAATATTAGTAGGATTTACTAGGATTATAAAGTTATTTCAAAAATTCGTTGCGGGTCCTCGTGCAAGGTCCATCCAGATCGCTCCCACCATCTTTCTCTCTAATCCTGCTGTCAAGCAGCAGTATGTTTCGGTGTGAGAGTAAGACAGCCGTTGAAATTACTGGCACATGAATAACTTAAGTCGGTAACTCATCTGTAATCCTCTAGTGTTGCGGGTGTCCATGGGTGGTGGCGCCCTCTTAACATCAGGTCACTCCTCGTTAAAAATTAGTTCTACTTCCATTAAACACTTGAACTTTCGACTCAAACCTCTCTGTAGTCGGTTAAACCAACAGTGAAGTGTCACAGTCAATGTCCGCGTTTAGGCTGCCCGAGTCAACAGACAGACAAACAGACCGACATAGCTTGCGTGTCAATACACGTGTTTGAGCGGGTAAAAGGCGTGACGAGGAAAGTCAGCTTTTGTTGAAGGAATTTTGAATTAGTTTATTTATAAAGGGCTTGTACTGAATGTGTCACGACAAAGATTTTTTTTATACCTTTTAGGTATTCAGTGATGATATTTTATTTATCATGGGTCATAAACGTGGACTAGAGACGATTTAGAGTGAAAAGAATCACTTTATTTTATTACTGGCCACTCTGTGTCGTATATACATGTGATGATTAAAAAAAAATAGAACGGTTTATGTGAGCGGTGCACAATCCCCACTTTATTTTATTACTGGCCACTCTTTGTCGTATATACTAGTAGTGATTTTAAAAAATAGAACGGTTTATGTGAGCAGTGCACAAGCCCCACTTTATTTTATTACTGGCCACTCTGTGTCGAATATTCTAGTGATGATTAAAAAAAAATAGAACGATTTAAGTGAGCGATGCACAAGCCCTATTTTATTTTATTACTGGCCACTTTGTGTCGTATATAATACTAGTAGTGATTTAAAAAAATAGAACGATTTAAGTGAGCGATGCACAAGCCCTATTTTATTTTATTACTGGCCACTCTGTGTCGTATTTACTAGTGATGATTAAAAAAAATAGAACGGTTTATGTGAGCGGTGCACAAGCCCTATTTTATTTTATTACTGGCCACTCTGTGTCGTATATACTAGTAGTGATTTAAAAAAATAGAACGGTTTATGTGAGCAGTGCACAATTCCCGCTTTATTTTATTACTGGCCACTCTGTGTCGTATATACTAGTGATGATTTAAAAATAGAACGGTTTATGTGAGCGGTGCACAAGCCCTATTTTATTATATCACTGGCCACTCTAGAGCGTATGTTGACTAGAGATGATTAAAAAAACGGACGGTTTGCACTTCGGGAGTGCCAGCAGAAGTGAAAACAACACAAAGCACTTCAAAAAGAAAACTTTTTCTTAATGAGATTTGAACCGCGGTCACCGGAGCAAACGCACTGTCCACACCTTAAACTATACTACGCCAAACTTAGATTATGAGTGAGTGACGAAATCAACGTACATATTAGTACGAGGAGCACTACTCCCTCCGCCTTACGCTTACCTAACGCGAGCTTAACATTTTTTACTCAGTGCTCTGCGTCGCTAAAGAAGTTTTCACTTCAAAAATAGAACGTTGCACGAGCCCTATTTTATATTTATCACTGGCCACTCTAGAACGTATGTTGACTAGACATGATTAAAAAAAAACTGTTTATATGAGCGCCACAAGCCCTATTTTTATTTACCACTGGCAACTCACAAAAAAAACATCACGCCGATCGCCCGATTTATTGCACTCCTAAAAGCGTGACTTACTCCGGAGATTTTGTCCTGCCGTGTTATGTTTTTGTGATAGTAAAATAAAATGTCTCCTTATTTTTTTGCTCAAATGAACACGTTGGCGTATTTGCATACAATGCGGCCGGGTGCAATATGCTGCTAATGCCACGTACGTTTATTGAGAAAGATATAAGATGAGTTGGAGGAAGATACTTGCGCGGGATCTGGCCTTAAATAAATATCAGCTAAGATTTATAATGAAAAAATTCAGATGTCAGACGGTATTTATTTCAAGCCCAAAGATATGAAAATGGTATATTTTAAAACGATGTGTGCATAATTACATGTAATTTAGTTTTCCGCTGAGTTGATCGGGAGTCTTGGTAGGTACTCGTATCTAATCCAATAACTTGGCAGTAGAATTAGGAAAGAAGCAGATGATGCGATCTGTGGGCTTATTATCTAACTCGCTCGCAATCACCATCGTGTTCATTTTGACAGTTCTTGTATGAATGTGACGCTAGCCGATTCCGATGCCAATTGTCAGCCCATACATGAACTGTCAAACAACACGATGGCGATTGCGAGCGAGTTAGGTAATAAGCCTTGTTTACGCCACAATTGATCCCAAGAAATAAAACTACAGCTTTAACTGAACTGATATAATGATGCTAAATTATATAGTCACAGTACGTGTAGGAAGGATAAATTAAGATGACCGTCTTCTGTCATGCCTATGAATTTAGAAAAATCTCAACCGCGCGATGCAGGATGGGGACTGAACTTGAGAGTGACATCTATCGTAAAACATCCGAACTAAAATTGCATACACTAGCACTATCTGTTGAGAGATTTCAAGAAACTTAAAGTAATAACAAACTGATATAATTTATAAATGTGCGACACGGTTAAACATCCCGGCCGCCAAGGACAAATTGCAAGAATTGTCCTTAATTCTATTCCAACAACATAAAAATATACGTAGAAATGCATAGTTCTATTAACCAGTAGGTTCATACAACAATAAAACAAAGTTCAAATCAAGACTAAACACAACCTGCTATTCATTTTCATTATACAAGTTGTTACTAAATTAAAAGGCAAATTTAACATTGTACGATGAAAATACTTCATAACAAAAAATAACTTAAAAAAATCAAACTGACTACATTTGCACTTCGCAATGATACATCATACTTCTTCACAATAAATCTTGATGTAATTATAACAACATTAACTATTTTTCAACAGGTAAAAAACACAGCTTTGCTACTGATCTTTTAAAAGAACTTCCTTTACATTTCAGACTAACAACCCGAGTAATTCCGTCCAGTCCAGTATGTTTATCAGTAATAATACCATACAACCATTTAGCCGGAGGAAGATCATCCTCTTTCACTAACACTATATCACCGACAGCAGGTTCAGGCGTTTGATGAACCCATTTGTACCGATGGTAGAACTGAGTCAGGTATTCGCGCGACCAGCGACGCCAAAAATCTTGTACCATCCTCTGAATCAGCTGCCATCTTCTCAGGCTACTGATACTACCAGTCGTATGAGTATAATCTGGCGGCAAAACTAAAGGTTCTCCTACTAAAAAATGCCCTGGAGTTAGAGGCATTGGATCGTTGCAATTGTCATTTATTCGTGAAATTGGTCTGGAGTTAAGACATGCCTCAACCTGGCACAAAACTGTTGCCATTTCTTCGTAAGTCAAGGTTGAGTTTCCTACGACCCTCTTGAGGTGATATTTGGTGGATTTTACTCCCGCTTCCCACAGGCCTCCAAAATTTGGGCTAAGGGGGGGAATAAAATGCCAACTTGTTTCATTGGTAGCTAAGCTGTTCGCTATTTCAGCGAGCATAGACGATTTCTCATTTGCAAACAACAGTTTGAGTTCGCGGGATGCACCTACGAAGTTTGTAGCGTTGTCACTCCAAATTTCCTTGCAGTGACCGCGACGAGCCTCAAATCTTCTAAAGGCGGCTAAAAATCCCTGCGAAGTCAAATCACTCACTGGTTCGAGGTGGATAGCTCGTGTAGCCATGCATATAAAGAGACATATGTAGCCCTTATATGCACGGTGACCTCTACCTTTTGAGGTTCTTATGTTTATTGGACCTGCATAGTCCACACCGCTGTGAAGAAATGCTCGAGCGACAGTTCCTCTCGCTGACGGTAACTGTCCCATGAAAGGATGCCTGTTCGATGAGGCATAACGAGCGCATATTACGCACTTACGGACAAAAAGACTTACCAAGCTCTTTGCTCCCACAATCCAGTACCTTGATCTAAGATAATTGAGCATCAGCTGTGGAGCTCCGTGTAAGGTCCTTTCATGCGCATCGGCAACAACCAAGTCAGTAAAATGCGACTTATGCGGCAAAATGATCGGGTGCTTCATCTCTTCACTGAGTTGTGCATGCTGAAGTCTTCCACCTACCCGCATTACACCTTCTTCATCGAGAAATGGATTCACCGAGGTAAGTTTACTTTTCTTTGTAATTGGTTCTTTCTTTTTCAGGGTCTCTATTTCATCGCTCAATTGTTCTTGTTGCACTAACCTAATACATATCATTAAGCTTTTTTTCAGCTCTTCTCTAGTCAACCATTTGCTACACGATTCTTTTTTAAACAGCTTGACCATGCGCAAACAGAATGCTATCACACGTATTAGTCTTCTCAGCTTTGAAAATCTGAACATTATATTTGTTGTCGCTGATTCTACGTCATCAACGGTTCCGCAGGTATTTATCAAACATAACTTATTACTTTTCTCTTCTAACTTTGTTTCCTTTACTGTTATTTTCTTATAATTTATGATTTTCTGTTTCAGCCAAGCAGGACCTTCTTTCCAGAGCTGCTCATCTGTGAATTGGTAAGTACCTCTCGAGGCACAGTCAGCAGGATTTTCCTTAGAAGCGACATGGGCCCATTGATGTGGTTCTACCGAAGTAATTATCTCGGAAACACGATTTGCCACAAACGTCTTCCATCGATTTGGACGACTATTTAACCAGGACAAAACTATTGATGAATCTGTCCAAGCGTGGATATTCTGTTTGTTGATGCCCATTACCTCAGCAACTTCCACTAATAATCTCGTTAATAAAACTGCTCCGCAGAGTTCAAGCCTTGGAATAGATATTTGTTTAATAGGCGCCACTTTGGTCTTCGACGTTATCAGAGACGCATAAACATTATCCTCTTTGTCTACGATACGTGCGTAAACAACTGCAGCATAGGCATCAGACGAAGCATCGCAAAATCCCTGTAGTTCCAAAATCTGATCGCTAGTACTAGAATGAATCCATCGAGGCATCCGAAAGGCGGTAAGATGACTTAAACCTTCACGATATGTTAACCACTCTTTCAGTAATGGCGCTGGAACCTCGTCATCCCATTCGATTCCTGATAGCCATAGTTTTTGGATAAATATCTTTGCAGATATCACCACTGGAGCTAACCATCCTAGTGGGTCGAATAAGCGTGCGATGTCCGATATCACCTTACTTTTAGTTGTAGGCAGGCTCACTGGAGGCAATTGCACCGTGTATTCGAATTCATCGTTGATTCTGTTCCAGGTGAGTCCTAAAATCTTTGTTGTAGTGTCTATTTTGAGAGGTAAGTTTTCTACTACGTTTCCTTTTCCATTGCTTATTATCTGCATAAGATTTTTATCATTAGTTGACCATTTTTGCAACTCAAAACCTCCCTTTGCTAATAACTTGTTTAATTCTTCATATATTATCTTTCCTTCATCAACAGATTCACAACCAGTCAGTAAATCATCCATATAAAACTGACTCAAAATCCTTCCTGCAGCCAAGGGATAGTCATCACCTTCATCATAAGCGACTTGCTGTAAGGCGCGTACTGCAAGATATGGAGCGGAAGCAGTTCCGAAGGTCACCCTTAAATGTCTGAAGTGCCCAATGTCATCTTCAGGTTTTTCGCGCCAAACAATGCGCTGAAAATCAGCATCTCCTTCATCGACCTTTATTTGCCGGTACATCTTGACAATATCTGCTACCAAGCAGATTGGATGTAGCCTCCACTTGAGGATGATGTGACGCAAATCAGGTTGAAGTCTTGGTCCTACCAATAAATCTTGATTTAAAGACACTCCATTATTTCCAAGACACGAAGCATCGAAAACGACTCTTAATTTTGTCGTTGTCTTATCCTCGCGTATTACTGGATGATGAGGTAAGTACACTGCGTGAAGGTCGAGACAGTCTTTTTCTGACACCCTTTCCATGTGTCCAAGCTCGAGATATTCCTTGAGAACATCAGCATATCGAATCCTTAATTGAGGGTCCTTGGCGAATCGTTTTTCCAGCAACATAAAGCGCTTTGTGGCTATAAGTTTAGAACCGCCATATTTACATTTAGGATCTTCATCTCGAAACGGGAGTTTTACTATATACCGACCAGTGTCATCTCTCCTAGTAGTCATCTCGAATATCCTCTCACATTCTTTTTCTTCCTCAGTGTAACTTTCAGTCAGAGACTTCACCGAACTATCAGCCTCGATTTCCCAGAATTTCTTCAACAATTCATTTTCGACGTGAATATGATTGACACTGATAGCGCGATCTGGTGAAATTTGCTTATCAATCGGACCAGACAAAATCCATCCTAAAGTAGTCTTTTGGGCGATGAGAGCTCCTGGTGGTTTTTTAATCACACCGTCTTCTAAAATTTGACCATAGACGTCAGCCCCTAAAAGCATGTCTATCTTGTCCGGCTTGTCAAAAAGTGGGTCTGCTAACTCAATATTTCTCAACTCAGACCACAATTCAACGACGACCCTCTTTTCAGGCAGAGCTGATGTGAGTTTATTCAACACAAAGGCATCAACAGTATACTCAAATTTCGGATTAAGGATTGATTGAAACTTTACCTTTACTATAGACTTGGAAGCTAATGTTGCTCCTTCGTCGGTTCCCAAACCCGAAATTGTGCTCTTGTGTTGAATTTTCTTTAGTCCTAACAGCTGGACTGCCGACTCTGTGATCAAGGAAGCCTGTGACCCTTGATCCACTAAACACCTGAGAGTAGTACCAGTTCCAATTTTCGATTGTGCCTTGACTAAAGCCGTGGCTAACAACACCTGATTACGACTTGTCGAAAAATGGTTTTTTACCTCGGTACTAATGGGCTCATCTTGCGAAGATGAACTCGTAGCGGCTGCGTGCACAGCTACGGTCGGCTCGGGTGACTGATTTGATCCTTCCGAATCAGTCTGTGAATTTGTATTCTTGGGATGTAGAAGCGAATGATGTTTTTTCCTGCATATGCGGCATCTCGAAGATTGGCGGCAAACAAAAACAGTATGGTTTGGACCTAGGCAATTAAAACATAACTGATTGGACTGAACGAAACTACGACGAGCGTCAATATCACTTTTCGCGAAACTCTTACAATTACTAATTTTGTGGTCTTCCGAGCAATAGGAACATGTCAAGGCAGTTGCATGATGAACCTTTGGATTGATAGGAGCATTTGAGTTTTTGTTTGGATGAACAATAATAGCATTTCTATTGATAAAAATACCAGGTTTCGAAGATCTAGGCTCTGCAAACTCCAATGCTCTAAACCGTTTTTCCAAAAAATCATCAAATGCTTTCAAGTTAGGCAAATCATCTGAATCATTACTGGCTTTCAGTTCCCATTGCTTTCTGGTTTCGGAATCCAACTTTAAACAAGCTAGGTATATAATAATAGTATCCCAGTTAGACACATCAACGCCAATATTTTTCAGGGCGTTCAAGCACTCGTTCGTCGTGTCTAGCAGCTCTTTTATACCACTCGCAGATTCTGTGACCAAGTTCTTTTGGCTCATCAGTCGTTTCAGTATGTTGTTGGCTAGGTATTTCTTATTATTGTATCTCTTTTCTAATTGTTCCCAACACTTCAAATAATTCTCCTGAGTTATATCCACATGTCTTAAGAGTTGTTCTGCTTCACCAGATAGATGTCCCTTGAGGTAGTGTAAACGTTGCACGTCATCCAAAAACTCATTTTTGTGCACAAGGGCTACAAACAAATCGCGAAACGTCGTCCATTCAGAGTACTTCCCGGAAAATTTAGGAATACTAATTTCAGGCAGTCTTATTCTTGATTTGATTGTTCCTGTTGCGGATTCAGTGGCACTGACAGCTTGAACAGTAGTAGGCGCCAGTTTGCCGAGTGCAGATGTTAATTCACACTTGTATATCACGTACAACTCCTGTGTGTCAGTGTACACGTCTTCCTTAATATATGAACTCTCATTCAAGGTTTCTTGATCTGCGCCCACTACTATTTCATTATGTATCTTGCTAAACTCGGCCCATAGTTGTTCTAACACCTCTAATCTAGCGCTAATATAATCATTAGACTTGAGACGCTCTTTAGGCGATTTTTTGAAATTATCTTTAGCCTTTTCTATACGGTCTAACAAGTTTATTTGCAGTTGCGCTTTGCGTTCCATTTTTTATCTTTAAACTAAGTGTTAGAAATTTCCAATAAATTTTCTAAGTCCAGCAACAGTGATTTTTCTAAGTGTTTTTATTCACTAACTCTGGCGCCAATCGGGCGTGGATTCCCCGTAGTTGCGTTTTTAGGAGAATTATTCTAAGTCCTAATTTACAACTTTCTTGAACTTTTCTAAGTCCCTAATGAACAATTAAAGAGTACTCACAGTTAATCGTTAACACTTAACCACTTAACGATGTCCTGACGCGTAGATGACGTCTTCCAGCATTCCGTTGACGTCACTGTCCACGATGACGTAGATTCTCCCGCTGCACCTCCAGCAGTGGGCCGCTACTGCGTCGGACACTCGTACCGGTCCAATCCTCGAACCCGCATCCGGCTCGAAGGACCAATGTTTACGCCACAATTGATCCCAAGAAATAAAACTACAGCTTTAACTGAACTGATATAATGATGCTAAATTATATAGTCACAGTACGTGTAGGAAGGATAAATTAAGATGACCGTCTTCTGTCATGCCTATGAATTTAGAAAAATCTCAACCGCGCGATGCAGGATGGGGACTGAACTTGAGAGTGACATCTATCGTAAAACATCCGAACTAAAATTGCATACACTAGCACTATCTGTTGAGAGATTTCAAGAAACTTAAAGTAATAACAAACTGATATAATTTATAAATGTGCGACACGGTTAAACAAGCCTACTGGATGGACCTATTTTTAAACGGAGAGGAACTCTTTATGGATGCCCTAGGTACAGGGATACCCAAACTCTCCGGCGTTGCCGCAGTTCGGTGTGGGGACACAGTGGGATGCCACTAGGGTTTCACCACAAACGCGCCCCCGGTGGCCCCGGCTTCCGCCAGGACCGCGCCAAGGGGAGGGCCCGTAGGACCCGTCTTCCCTTAGACGATTAGACCGTGCAATGTAGGTAGGTAATGCAATATCTGGAAGTAACTTGAACGCGGTCCTACCACCCGTAATCTAGTGATTATGTTACCTTAAATATGATCTGGGAGTAAAGAAAAAACATAGAATAGACAGTTGTATGACGAATACGAATGTTTGTGCCCGAGTCATGGATGTTGTATGTATTTATTTACATTTTATAAGTAAGTTTATCCGTTGCCTGCTACAAGCTTTGCTTACTTTGGGGCTGGGTCAATTGGTGCAATTTGTCTCAAGATATTTATTATTATATTGTTATTATTTACTGGCCTTACAGCCAGCGCTGGTCTTCCGCCTGACTAGTTCTACCCTGTAAGCAAACGCAAACCAGTGTATTATATTTAGCATAAACTAATCTACCAACTATTGTGTGTACCACAGTCAAACATTATTTGAACTAAAACAATTCTATACAAACACGGCAAAACGTGCGCCCATGTTATTTAGTTTGGCTTATGTGGTCTTCTTAAACCTCAACTCGTGACCTGCGTGTGTACTGTAGTTTCACTTTGTACGTAAGCAATTTGAAAACGAACAATTAAACGGGTGCGGACCTACATAATGTTTAAAATGTATAATGGATTAAAATGTATAATGGGTTAAAATGTATTATGGGTTAAAATGCATAATAGTTCAAAATAAATAGTATTTTCTGTGTAATTATTAGATGCATACAAACACAAATCACGTCTTTATCCCTTACGAGGTAGACAGAGCCTAAGGTAACAAGACTAACGTTTGTTAACGAATTTTCTGTGTACTATTACATAGATGAACTTTTTTGATAACGTACTGTATAGATTGATTTATGTTAGGTTAGGTTTAGTTTATAACAATTCTGTTAATTTGCAATTTTCTAAAAATCGCATTTTATATATTGAACCAGTATGTATTAACCCATTATACATTTTAAACTTTATGTTTTTAATACGTACCCCAATCAAACCCCTTTGCAAAAAAACGGGCACTTTTAGTTTATTTTGGTTATTAAGAAATTATTAATTTTGACAAAAAACAAAAAAAAAACATTTTTAAAAATCTTCCCGTTTTTCTTCTCTCCTTAAAAACATTCCGTGGAATTTCAGGAATATATGAAAAAGAATTAGTCCATCCGTATATAGAATAGATAATTCCCACAACAGGAGTAAATAAAACTAGTCAAGATAATTTGATCCGCGTCCTCCAAACACGCGATATGTAACTTCACCTCTCACCCCGCAGCGTTTGACACGTCTCCAAAGCAAACTCAGGTAACTCAACTATTGAATATTCATAAAACACGCAACGACATACGACAATGTAACCTAAAATTTCACACAAACACCGAGGTAAAAACGTCTTTTCTTCTCAAATAAACAAATATTTGACAGCCAAGCTTAGCGCCGGAGACATGGAGAAAACGACCAATAGAGTGATAATGCCTTTTTTAATTATATTATTATGGTGTCCTACTTTTAGGCATATCTATACTTATCCTTATATTATAATAATCTATATATGCAAAAGTCTATCTTCTGTGTCACTATCCGTCACATATTCACGCTTAAACCGTTGAACTGTTACAAGATAGTTTCAGTCCCGGGGAAAGGCATTAAATCACGTCTTTAACCCTAACGGGGTAGACGAAGCCTAAGGTAACAAGACCTAACGTTTGATTGTGGACATATAGGTGAAAAGGGGAATCAAAATAGTGATGGGTAGCCGCATCACCTATGTCATGATCTCATGCCCATTCCCTAGATGGGTTTTTACCATCTGCGCGGGAAGAGAAGCAACTGGTACATTCTATGTTTATTCTTTACTCCGAGATCAGCTAGAAGCAAAAAAAAAAACATATGAAATTAAATTATGACATGCCAGTGTGGCGATTATTGCACTCTGATTGGCCAGCCGAAGGTCTAGAATTTTGCAAGAGTTGAGCAAAAAGCTACTAATATGATCAATATGGATAGTTAATATTTAGTCGTTAAACAGCACATTGATTGCAATTTGATTATTAAAAAGAAAAGTAAATCCTACTAATATTATTAATGCAAAAGTTTGTGAGGATAAGTGGATGGATGTGACAATGTGAGTGTGTATGTTCTTTCTTCACGCTGAGACAACTAGACGGATTTGGATAACATTTGGAACGGAGGTAACGTACCCTGGATTAACACGTATACTTTTTATCCCGGAAAATTGCATAGTTCAAATATGTCAAAGGTTAGCTGCCTAGAGTCGCGATGTTAATAATTATAGCAGAATATACTATCAACATCAGTTCTTAAGGCTATACGCGTTGTCAAGTGCTAGGTCAATGACAACTGTCAAAATTGACAAATCAAGAACAGATAAAAATACCGAAACAAACATATTTACAAGTTAAAAGTTGATACGAAAAAACCTTAAACTATCTTAATCTAATCCTAAATACCTATATTTACAAATATCGCCCAGATCGTTGCCATGGGGCAAGGTGCCCATAATGCTGGCTACGTTTCCTCGTTGGATAGCAATGCCTATGCGTTGCCCGAGGAAAGAGCCAGCTCTATGGTCACCTGTGGATTTAGATAAAAAAAATTATAGCCTCAAAATTATTACTTAATACCTAAATTAACTATAAATTTTATGTTATAAACAGTCATAACGAATTGTTTAAGTTCTTAAGTCTAATTCTATGCGGACAAAGTCGCAGGCAGAAGCTACTACCGTGTAAATCTTAATTGTAACTACATGAATGATTTTGTTCCAATAGAAAGCATAATTGCGAATAATTTGTGTTAGTACGGTATAAGAATAAAAATACTGAGGGGTTGCATAAAATTCTACTCTTTTTGGTGATTCATCTATGGCCGGAGAGGAATGAATTTGTTTAAATTTAAATAATTCCCGTTGCACACCATCTCTGTTTTTTTTAATTCAGATTTCGAGTTCATAGTTTAAGTCGATGCAACGTTTTTCTGTTAGAAACGACGTTCCGTGACGTTTGTATTATTGTCTGTTTTATGAATGTGACAAGGTTTTTTGTTTGACTTTTATTGACGCTAGTAAATGAATAGAATTAATCTGTGATTCGAAACGGAATGTTTCGCTCTCATCTGGTGGAAATCGAGACCAATGGCGTGCTATGGGCGAGGCCTGTGTCCAGCAGTGGACTGACACGGGCATGATGATCTGGTGGAATGTTGAAAATATTTTTTAAATTTTTCGTATTTGCCGTTTATAACAGTTCGCGTTCAGTCATTCTTTTCTGATTTGCATGTATGTATGTATGTATAACTCTTTATTGTACATAAAACACAAGAAAAAGATGAATACAGGATAACACACATGCACAAAGGCGAACTTATCCCTAAAAGGGATCTCTTCCAGTTAATCTTTGAACGATTAACAGGACATAAGTATGAAGCAAGAGTAGACACACAGAAAAAGTAAAAGAACCGATCGAAACTTAAAATAATCCTAAATGTCTAAATTTTAAATAATGTAAGATATAATAATAAACTACACATAATAGATAAATACGATAAACTAATACACAATAAATAAAATATACTACATAATATATAAATATATAAATACACACACAAGTTACAAAACACATCACATTCATTTAAGAGGATCCATCGAGCCAATACGCCTTCAAGCGACTGCGCAGGGTAGCAACAGTCTGCGATTGCCTGATATCATTTGGCAACCGATTCCAGAGTCGAACAGCGTGCATGGAAAAGGAATTGGAATAGAATTTGATTTGAATATGATTTGGTTGTGCTCCTTCGCGTAAAATGAAGTGACTCAAGAAACCTACAAAAATATTATAAGTAACTAATTGTTGCCCGTGGCTCTGGCCGCGCTGAATTACATATAACTTTCTATTGGTATTGGTATTGGGTATTGGCGATGCGGCTAGCAACCCATCACTATTTTGATTCCATTTTCCACCTATACGCTCACAATCTTGCTAAACGTGGCCTGTAGGACTTGTTAGCTTAGGCTCTGTCTACCCCGTAAGGGATAAAGACGTGATTTGTGTGTGTGTGTGTTCTACTGGTATTGGTTTCTTTCATGCTGGTCTGGGAGTAAAAAAACATAGAATTTACCAGTTGCATCTCTTCCCGCGCAGATGGTAAAAGCCCATCGAGGGAATGGGCGAAAGTCTTAGGAATCATGTTATAGGCATGCGGCTAACCCATCACTATTTTGATTTCCCTTTCCACTTCCCACAATCATGCTAAACGTGGCCTTAAGGTTTTGTTACCTTAGGCTCTGTCTACCGTAAGGGATAAAGACGTGATATATGTATGTATGTATGTTCTATTGAGAGAGAGAGAGAGAGAGAGAGAAATATTTATTTACACACATTCGATACACGTAGATATATAATAGGAAGAAGAAATACAATATAAAAGAATTGAATTGAATTGTTCTATTGGTAAAAGAATTTTCTAAATCAACTGATTTGATCCAAAACAGTGAACTGTAGATCCAGAGATTTAACCTGACAAACTCATAAACTAACAAACTTTACCTCTTTGTAATATTAGTGGATATATTACTGTACATAGAAATTTATTCCTTATCGCGTGAGAATAAGTGTCTTGTGGTTTAGGCTGTTGATTGTCTGTCAATCAGTCACATAGTTTTTATTATACAGGGTGACTACAGACCGACCTCTTAATGATTCCTCGCCCGCGCGACATAGAGGCGCGGGGTAGGAGGACAAAGGGGACCGAGAGAGGTGCGGGCGGGTGCGCCTGCCGCCCATACCTCTCACCCCCCGTGGTCGTCCTACCCTTTTCAAAATATCTCCAACTTTTTATTAAAATTGAAAATCGAAATATCTCACTGACGGTGAGACTTTTACTTCTATGTTCTTAAGTTTGTGATCCTACTAATATTATAAATGTGAAAGTTTGTGAGTATGGATAATTGGATGTTTGTTACTCTTTCACGCCAGAACGGCGGGACAGATCTGGATGAAATTTGGAACATACATAGATTATAGTCTGGAATAACACATAGGCTACTTTTTATCCCGGAAAATTGCGAAATTCCTGCGGGATTCTAAGCAGACGAAGTTGCGGGCAACAGCTAGTATGGAATATATTAAAAAAAAACATCCGAATAAATAGAACACTCCTATTTCATGCTTCACGTTAATATTTTAATTCTAACAATTAACAGTCGATTCTACAGCAACGAAAAAACTGTTCTGTCATTGTTAACTAAAGCCCGGTAGTTATCGATCATCGATACAAATATCGATTCGATGCCGATTTGCGAACAATCGACTCTGATGGATGACGAGTTCGTTGCTTTTGTGAATGCCTTCTTGCTGTGACAAAGCGATGACTTCTAAGCTGCACCAGTTTTTTTGAAAGTAAATGTATTTAATCTGGCAAGGAAGTGTACTTTTTATACTCACAGGTGAAATCCCTATTGGTCCATTAATATTTAATGTTCCAATTTTTTTAAGTAGGTACACGCAAAGCTATTCGGTAAGCAGGATAGATACGGCGCGAGCGTGCGTAGGTGCTTACCTGATTATTTTGCCGTGTGTACTATCAAATGAACCAAGTTTTTTTAATTAGAAATTAAATTTCTAAACGACACGGAAAATTAGAACACAAAGAAAAAACCGCAAAATAAAGCCATGACCGGGAATCGAACTCGGATCCTCCCTGCTATTATGGGTAAGTAAGTAAGTAAGTAAATGCTTTATTGTACAAATATAAAGAAACAGATACAATTCACAAAAAAAAAAATAACATTAATATATGCACAAAGGCGAACCTATCCCTATAAGGGATCTCTACCAGTTAACCTTTGAGTAGATGAGATGTGATGATGGGTGGTGTAAGGGTGCACGCGTCACGGAATGACGAGGATCCGTGTTCGATTCCCGGCCATAGCTATACTTTTCAGTTTTTAGTGTCGTTTAGAATTTACATTTTTTTAACGCAAACTTTTATTTTTTACCAGCTTTATATTAACTTGCAACGCATGTTCGTCCGGGTGGAATCTTGAGACTCAATTTTGAAGATATCTTCGTCCGATTGAGCTCAAATTTTGAATACTTGTGTAACTCAGATGACAAATAATCTAATAGTAGAATTCTGGTAGTCCAGCCAGGACCGTCTCCGCAGGAGGGAACTCTTCAACGGTCGGTCCTATTGACTTGAAACCATCAAAAAGTACGGTTACTTTGGCATTGGCGAAGTTGTCGTCGCTATAACGAGTTGAAACGCCACAAATAAGAAGAAGAATGTGAAATAAATTTAAGGCTTATTAATAATTATCAACAGTCTCTGAGTTAGTTATTAGAATATCGGTTCGTATCTAATAATCGAACTGTATTAGTTCACACGTGACTCCCACTCGCACCTTTTGGAACAATGGGCTAATAACATATATACATATTATATGTTACACGTATTGCTGAGAACAATGCACGATTTAAATTTAGTGTAATTTATATCGGCGTTACGATGTAATATGGTTTTATTATAGTGCTTTAATTTTTGTACTTCCATGCTAGTCTGGGAGCAAAGAAAAAACATAGCATGTACCATTTGCTTCTCTACCCGCGCAAATGGTAAAAACCCATTGAGGGAATGGGCGAAAATCATAGGAATCATGTTATAGGCGATGCGGCTAGCAACCCATCATTATTTTGATTCCACTTTCCACCTATACGCCCTCAGTGTCTTGCTAATCGTGGCCTGTAGGTCTTGTTCCCTTAGGCTCGGTCTACCCCGTAAGGGATAAAGACGTGATTTGTGTATTTATGTATGTATGTATTTAATTTTTATTCAACGAATCAATAGGTTAGGAATTAATTTATCTTTTGAACTTATTGTAAGCGACACACTGTGTCGGTTTTAAATTAAAAGTAAACAAGATCTCTTTAAATTGTTCTCGAATACAAATACATACATACACACAAACATTTGAAATAGTGGAATGCTAGCATCGCCTTTAACATGATTCCTATGATAAAAAAAATTGAATTAAATTTTTAAACTTTTAAAATTTTAATTTGCAGAAAATTCAGTAACATTTAATTGTGTAATTTCTAAATGTCTGTGAAAATCAGAACACATAGAAAAATCCGAAAAGTAAAGCTATGGCCGGGAATCGAACCCGGATCCTCGTCATTCCGTGACGCGTGCTATACCACTACACCACCCATAGCAGGTAACCTGCTAGGGGTTCGATTCCCGGCCATAGCTTTACTTTTCGGATTTTTCTATGTGTTCTGATTTTCACAGACATTTAGAAATTAAATTTCTAACGGTAAAACCGTAAAAGTAAAACATAAATATCAAGAAATAAAAATTTCTTGATTCATTTGATAGTATTTAATTGTGTATTTATAAATTTAAAAAAACTTAGTTAGTTCGATATTTTGAACATCTAAATTATCACGAAAAGCGCAAAATATCGCGTGTCTTATTTATTTAAGTTGCATAAAAATAATTTAAATGAACACGACAATTTGTAAAGGTCGTTCCGAACTACAATGACAAATAGACAAACAGGTAAAACAAAGAAACCTTCCACATTCGACAGAAATGTTAGACAGAACATAAAGATTAGCGGAATTAGCATAAATCTAACATAAGTAATATTGTCATTTTGTCCAAATAAAGCGGGCCACACGTATTTTAGCGAACGTTAAAGAAAGCATAAGCCAGCCATGAATCAAACAGTGACAACACAGCATTTGATACCTCGGTCTCGATACGGCTGTGACCATTTTTTAAGTGAGTTTGAAGACAGTCTCATTTACTGTTATACGTCATTTAAAAATACGTAGTTATTCCTTGCGTCCTTTTTCTCTGTACTGTGTACTGCGTATAACGTAGCTCAATTTTTTTTGGCAGTTTCAATGCATACATACATACATAATATCACGTCTTTATCCCTTATGGGGTAGACAGAGCCTAAGGCGACAAAACCTTAAGGCCACGTTTACCATGATTAAGGGCGTATGGTGGAAAAGAAAATCAAAATAGTCATGGGTAGCTAGCCGCATCGCCTATAACATGATTCCTAAGATTTTCGTCCAATTCGATGGGCTTTTACCATCAGCGCGGGAAGAGAAGCAACTGGTACATTCTATATTTTTTCTTTGCTCCCAGACAAGCGTAGAAGTAATGGTCACCCTATAATTTTACAACTCGTGCGCACCAAAAAATGCTCCAACCTTTATGCCTCCGTAATTGTTCAAAATAGGAACGTATTAAAAACGTCCGCCTAATTTACGACTCTGATCTAACAGAATTGAGTTTTATTGGCTAAGTAACGATTTAGAGTGACTCTGCGACATTGACGGCTAACTCTATAATTTATGTGGCTCTCGTGAACCCATTTTAATGTTTTTTTTTGTAATAAAACCGCCACTGGGCAGTTTTATTTGCTTTGAACTGGTTTCTGATTTTTATGAGACTTGTCGAGTTTGTATTGTCTTTGAACAAGACTGGGAAAATGAAGCGAAATTTTAGTTGATATTATATAAAGTGTATGTATTTATAAATCTTAATGTACATAAAACACATTCAATTTTATAGGTAATGAAAATAACAGAGGTACAAAGTGCCTTTCTTATTTTATTAATGTAAAAAAAGATACTTATTCAGTAGAGTTTAATTAAAAAATTCTAGCCCGTTGTAACAAAAACTATGCTCCTCTCACCAACTCAAAAGTTAACTGGTAGACGTCCCTTATAGGGATAAGTACACCTTTGTGCATATATTAATATTTGTAATGTGTTTCTTTATATTTGTACAATAAAGCATTTACTTGCTTACAAAAAACTACCAACAAATCCATTTTTATTTTTTAATTAAGTAATAAATACGTACATACCGTCACGCCTCTTTCCCACAGGGGTATGCAGAGCCTACTTTGTTCCACTTGCTACGATCCTGACATACTTCTTTCGCTTCATCCACATTCATCAATCTCTTCATACATGCTCGTCGGTTTCGGGTACTCCTGACCTGACCTTTTTCCAAAACGTCTCCTATTTGGTCTCGGAACGTCCGTCTAGGCGTTCCCCTCCCAACGTAACCATTTACACTCCCCATATAGATCTGTTTAGTTAGTCTACTAATTAATTAAGTAAAGCTACATTTTATCTGCTTACTAGCCTTCGGTCCGCAACTTCGCCCGCTGTAAACTAATTTTCCCGTAGGAAAAGGTATTTTCCCGCGGTAAAAAGTAGCCTATGTCACTCAGTGATAATGTAGCTTTCTAACGGCAAAAGAATTTTTGAAATCTGCCCAGTAGTTTCGGAGCCTATTCAATGCAAACAAACAAACAATCAAATTTTTCCTCTTTATAATATTAGTATAGATAACCAAATCAGACATCAAAGAGATATTTAAAAACAAGTAATTGTAAAACCGAAACAAGACACAATCGTATTAGCGTCAAATTTTCAAGTAATTCGTAGCACATAAAAAAGAAAAAAAATGTTGACTCGTAAAATCTATTTTTAATATTCTAACTCCCGGCGCTATCGTTACACCACAATGCAATTGACTTAAAATATGTTTTTTTAAATGCCCATTACAGTTCCATACGCGACAATGGTCATTTGATTTCCGAGTACGACTGTTAGTGGCCAGTAAATCGACCCTGGGTGGTCTGGTACCATTTGGAATGGGATGGTGACACCGGATAGAAGTTAAACGGTAAAAATATTATGGTCCGTCTGTGGTGTGATTTTAAATCGACGTTAAAAACTTGAGCGAATGAATTTAAGAAAAAAAACGGAAATTGTAGGACTGAATCATGTTAAGCGATGCGGCTACCAACCCATCACTATTTTGATTGCCCTTTCCACCTTGGTCTAGGTCTTGTTATGTTAGGCTCTGGCTACCCAGTGAAGGATAAAAATAGATTTTTCAAATTTATCAGATTTCCTTTTTAACTTCCATGCTGGTCTTGGAGCAAAAGAAAAATATAAAATGTACCAGTTGCTTCTCGTCCCGCGCAGATGGTAAAAGCCCATCGAGGGAATAGGCGAAATTCTTAGGAATCATGTTATAGGCGATGTGGTTAGCAACCCATCACTATTTCCCCTTTCCACCTATATGTCCACAATCATGCCCTAAAGGTCTTGTTACCTTAGGCTCTGTCTACCCCGTAAGGGATAAGCACGTGATTTATGTAAGTACTAGCTGTTGCCGCGACTCCGTCCGCGCGGAATTCGCTTATCGCTATCCCGCGGGAACTATGCTGTTTTCTGGAATGAAAACTATCCAATGTCCGTCCTTGGGACTGAAACTAACTGTATACTAAATATCAACTAATTATGTAGGTATGTTTAATGTAACCGTGGCATATAAGGTGTCAGCATGCAAATTTTACTTAATTAGATGCTTAAGTTATTGTAGTATTTTAACTATCCCGTGGGAACTCTTTAATTTTCCGTGAACAAAAGTATCTAAAATACTGCCCTGGTATATAAGGTACCACCACGCAAAATTTCATTTAAATTGCTCCAACAGTTTTGGAGATTAGCGAACACAGACATGGGCAAATGAACACATCCAAACATATAGACAGACAAAAATTATAAAATATACTTTTTTGTGTCTTATTACTCTTCCCTAATCGTTAACACTATTTTTGATGAATTTATTTAATGTACCGACACGAACTTTCTACGGATTTATGATATGTTTATATGTATGTATGTAACTATATGTGTGTATTAATCATATTATCAACTTTCAGTGACGACTTTCTTATTATTACACATAAACGGATCACTCACGTATAAAAAGTTGACCAAGTCAATTTCAACCGGGATAGTGGATGGTCGGTGCCCCCGAGTTGGAAAACTGTTTTAAATATTGACCAAACGGTGAGTGTGAGCGAACCTTTACGGAGTGACGTGATCAGTGTTGTGTGCTGCCCTACATTTGACAGTAATAAAAATGACGATGAAAACGAGGGTAGTTGTGCGCCGCTGTCAGTTGCGTCGAGCAGCCGCGCGAACAGAGCGCTGGCGCGCAGTGTTCGTTTCGCTGCCGCCGGGGCGAGCGCTCCAGTAAGAAGGACTACGAAATAGTCCGAAACATGTCGAGCATCACTCGACTTTTTATACGTGAGTGATCCGTTTATGTGTAATAATGATTAAGTCTCACGGTAGTTTCATGTTGAAAGTGACTTTCTTATTGTTTAAGAAGAAAATGCAAAAAGAAAATGGAATTTTAAAAAGGACTGCGTGTGAAAAATGTCTCATTATTTTTTAATCCGCCATTGGAACGGCCAGTTCGTATATCACATACAAGCTGCAGCTACTGTTTCCTCTCGCATTAGCAATCAACAAACGTGTTTAATTACGCAAAAAGACAACAGTCAGCGCTATATCGATTACCGCTCATTTCGTCGTCGCTGTAAATAACGAATCGGTGCTCGCCTCGCGATCGTATCGAAGAATATCGCAGGAGTTACGAGAGGTGTGCGTTAGAGACGGGTATAACATGATGATGTATGGATTCCGTACCTCAAAAAGAATAAGTACACACTTACATACATTAAAGAAAAAACATTGAATGTACCAGTTGCTTTTCTTCCCGCGCAGATGATAAAAGCCCATCGAGGGAATAAGCGAAAATCTTAGGAATCATGTTATAGGCGATGCGGCTAGCAACCCATCACTTATACCCCTTTCCACCTATGCGCCCACAATCATGCTAAACGTGGCCTTTAGGTCTTGTTACCTTAGGCTCTGTCTATCCCGTAAGGTATAAAGACGTGATTTGTGTGTGTAAGATTTTCGCCCATTCCTTCGGCGTTTTCCATCTGCGCGGGAAGAGAAACAACTGGTACTTTCTGTTTTTTCTTTGCTCCCAGACCAGCAAGGAAATGGATTAAAATTTAGTTGCTAGATTCCGCCTGGACGAACATACATACATACATTGCAAAAAACGTAGCTTGTAAAAAACGGAACCCTTGTAGGATCACTTTGTCTGTCAGTCCGTTCGTCCTTCCGTCTGTCAAGACCCTTTTTTCTCAGAAACATGTAAAGGTATAAAGTTGAAATTAATAGCAAATAAGTACTTAAGTTTGCGGCTTTGCTCAATAAGAGAGAACTTGAATAAAATCCCTCCGGGGTTGCGGGTGTCTATGGGCAGTGGTGATCACTTACCATCAGGTGACCCACTTGCTCGTTTGCCTTCCTATTCATATAAAAAAAAAAAAAAAATGGGTAATGGTCGAATAATTTTTTGGTCTAACTTTTGGTTGCCGAATTATCGTTTGGTCTAAAATTTTGGAAGTGGTAACTGAAAACATCTCGGAAAATATTGAGTATAATTTGATTAGGTAACACTATTTCAATAATTTTCTTAGAGCGTTTAAAACGCTAACGTTTTGGTCTAAACCAAACGATCATTCTCAAAGGACTCAAAGGTTTACTGGAAGAGATCCCTTAAAGGGATAAGTCCGCCTTTGTGCACGTATCTCAGTGTTTGTCAATTGTATTTGTCTTGTTTATTTTGCACAATAAAGAGTTTACATACATACATACATACTATCATTCGACCAAGTATTATTCGGCCATTTGATATAAAAATAGACCCGAATAAATGTAAGCATTTACGGTTGCACAATATTGGTCACATCACTAGCTCTGCTGGTATCCGGAGATCGGCCGCCATATTGCGCCGACCGCAGCGTCTCGTGCGCCGAATTCCGCGATGCGCCCGCGCCGATATCGCACTTTTGACATTTTTGTGCGAAGAATTAGTTGCAATATCCGATCGGGAATCGGTGTTAGGATTTTCTGGTGTGCTTTGTTTTGGATTCTTGTTTATTATTTCAAGTAAAAATTATAAATGAATTAAAAAATGCAATTCATTTCAGATCAGTTAGGTCTTTTGACATGAAACTACCATGAGACTCAATCATAATTACACATAAACGGATAACTCACGTATAAACAGTCGAGTGATGCTCGACATGTTTCGGACTATTTCGTAGTCCTTATTCGTGGAGCGCTCGCCCCGAAGCGAGAAGAAGACCAGGAAGGACTACGAAATAGTCCGAAACATGTCGAGCATCACTCGATTTTTTATACGTGAGTTATCCATTTATGTGTAATTAGGTGTTTTGGATTGCTATCCGCTTAAAATATAACGACTAGCTGAGTTTCTAAAATAATGTAAAGGTCTTTTATATTTTACTAGCTGTTGCTAGCGCGGATTCGCCCTCGTTCCTTTTTTTTAAATGTTTTCTTACTGTTTAAACCTTCCCTGTGGACTTGTGCAAATGTTTGAAAACCAAATTATTCAAATCAGTACAGCCTTTTTTGAGTTTGCGAGACAAACGAACAGCAATTCATATTTGTATGACAGGCGATACAGTTTGCAATTTTTGTTTCAATTGTTTAAGGCGCACACCAAATGCGTGCTTTATCATGTTCAAATTAAATTTATTTACAAAAAAGTAATAACATCCTACTAAAATTATTAACGCGAAAGTTTGTAAGTATGGATGGATGTATGGATGTTTGTTACTCTTTCACGTAAAAACTACTGAATGGATTTGGACAAAATTTGGAACGGAGATAGCTGATACCCTGGATTAACACATATTATTTTTTATCCCGGAAAATTGCATAGTTCCCGCGGGATAGCAAAAAATTATTTTTTGCGGACAAGTCGCGGGCAGCAGCTATAGTCTATTGGTGTTAATTAATTTAAAAATATGTCCTATTTAATACTTTTCCATTTTAAATTACTGTTACTGCTCAGATCTGTTATTTTCTCCAGTACATTATGGTTGCCACTGTAGCGATAAGGCCGCCTATTGTTACCTTGTAATATTTTGTATACCTTTTTTCTGTTTTGGTTGTTATATGCGGTGTTCAATAAAGAGTTATTGTATTGAAACCGCTAAAGACAAACAGGTTTACTCTAATGATATTTTAGAACACCTCATTAAATAAAAACAAATGCTATCAACATAACTCACACTTTCCAATCCAGACAAAGACTTGTTCCTACAAAATTCTTCTTAAACACGGAAATAGATTAAACGCTTAGCTTTTAAAAACACGTTTAGTTTTTAAAGGTGGGTTCCGTTTAAAACTAACATACATTTGACGACGTGGTTGGCTTAGTTGGATGTGACCCTGCCTGCGAAGCAAGTGTCCTGGGTTCGAATCCTGGTAAGGGCATATTTGTGTGATCAGCACGAATATTTGTTCCTGAGCCATGGATGTTTCTATCTATTTAAGTGTGTATTTCTCTATACAAGCCTTTGTGCATGTATCTTAATGTTTGTTAATTGTATTTCTCTTGTTTATTTTGCACAATAAAGAGTTCATACATACATACATACAAGTATGTATCTGGGGGCACGGCAGTGCCCCCGCCAAGTCGAGCTATCGTTGACTAGTACCCATAACATAAGCCTTACTAGCGCTTACTTTGAGGCTAGGTCAATTTGTGTCAATTATTCCCTAATATTTATAATTATTTATT
Source organism: Pandemis corylana (assembly GCA_949127965.1). Taxonomy (NCBI): domain Eukaryota; kingdom Metazoa; phylum Arthropoda; class Insecta; order Lepidoptera; family Tortricidae; genus Pandemis; species Pandemis corylana. The sequence goes on from OX421863.1 coordinate 13,924,809, forward strand.
ATTATATTATTCTGTATATTTATTTTTGCCATAAGTTAGGTTTTTCAAAATTTATATAAAAGTAATAAAACAATATTAATACAAAATATAAAAAACATTATAAAAACATAACCTAGGGTGCCGCCGGCAGCGAGGCGGCTAAGCTACCGGTGGTCGTTATCATTATTAACATAAATCACGTCTTTATCCCTTACCGGGTAGACAGAGCCTAAAGTAACAAGACCACGGCCACGTTTGGCATGATTGTGGGGGATAGGTGGAAAGGGTTGTGTGTCAGTGGTGTCCCAGCTTCCAAGTTTCATTGTACTTTTTGACGTAAAGGCAGCTTCTATTAACACCACCTCGATGAATGGCGCTCCACCTCTGTGCAGTTTAAGTGGTGTGTAGGATTAGGAAGGCTGAGTTGCGGGTGGTAGGGCCTTGTGCAAGGTCCGTCCGGATCGCTACCACCATCTTACTCGCTAATCCTGCCGCTAAGTAGCAGTGCTTGCACTGCTGTGTTCCGGTGTGGAGAGTAAGACAGCCGGGGAAATTACGGGCACAAGAGGCGTTTCATCTTAGTCCTCTAGGTTGGCAACGCATCTGCAATCCCTCCGGGGTTGCGGGTGTCTATGGGCAGTGGTGATCACTTACCATCAGGTGACCCACTTGCTCGTTTGCCTTCCTATTCATATAAAAAAAAAAAGTTTATCCCAACTTGCTATAAGCATGGGCCTTTAAGAAGCGAGTGTACCAGTTTTTGCAAGACCGGCAACGCACCGGCATTCCTACATAAACACATCAGCTCCAAGAACCAAGCGTCATGCTTCCCTTACACATCCCTTTTAAAAATGTATTTTATTTAAGAAGAATTGAATTGAAAAAAGCATGAAAGTAGAATAAATGCAGTAGAAATGAGAGCGTTAAGGAGTATGGAAGGTGTATCACTGAAAAATGGATTAAGGAATAGTGTGATAAGGGAACGTGCTGGTGTGAAAGAGGATATAGTGACTAGGATAGAAAAAAAGTATGCTTAGTTGGTTTGGGCATGTAGAGCGGATGGATGAAAGTAGACTAACTAAACAGATCTATATGGGGAGTGTGAATGGTTACGTTGGGAGGGGAAGGCCTAGACGGACGTTCCGAGACCAAATAGGAGACGTTTTGGAAAAAGGTCAGGTCAGGATTACCCGAAACCGACGAGCATGTATGAAGAGATTGATGAATGTGGATGAAGCGAAAGAAATGTGTCAGGATCGTAGCAAGTGGAACAAATTATTTTCTGCCTACCCCTGTGGGAAAGAGGCGTGACGGTATGTAATGTATGTATGTAGAATTTAAATATTCTTACTATATTTTATTTTGAAAAAATGACTTTCCGCCAAGTTTCTTGCGGCGCATTTTTGGTAATGATGGTCTTTCCGAATGCGCTGGTAGTTTAAAAAAAAGACGTGCAAAAGAGCCCTTGGCAGCCAATTTGCAAAAATAAAAATATATATATTTATGCGTCAAATCATACGCTGACGTTTGACGGTGACAATGACGAACGAAAGGCTCAAGTTACGATTGTCTCAGTTCAAATTAAACACGTCAAAGACAAACGCTTACGGATTTGATTGAATGTCGCATTCATTATCAGACAATTGATCTTGGCATCAAAGTCACATTGACATCCGCACAGGGTGACATTGGAAAACAAAGTGACATTTCAACTTACGTTTTCAAAAATACACTATTTCAAATGTCACGTTTGGAAATTTGAAATCAACTGTAAAACAAAGTGTTAGCGTGCAAGATTATTGAGCTGTAACTAAGTATCTTCTGGACCTGAGCAAGTTAAGTTTAACAATACATACTCCAAAAATACATGTTTTTCACGGCAAATCCATTCAGCTGTCAATCTGTTTCTGTTAAACTGACAAAATATTTTGTTTTCAGTTCACTTTGGGATCAAACATTGTTTTGCGAGGCACTATCATTTTCACACGGCGTTGTCCATTTTTCACATATCATTTCTACTTGAAATATTTTTTATGACCAGATATCTTCAACCGATTGAGCTGAAATTGTGCATAACTGTATAAGTCGTATGCCCATACAATAATCTGTTAGTGAAATTCTGGTGACCAGGCCATGTCCGTCTCCCGAGGACAGAACCCTTCAACGGTTGGTCCGATTGACTTGGAATTTGGTACGTAACGTAAGATGGATAACAATGCAATGTCAACAAAGTGTACGGTCAGCAAAAATGTTTGTAAATGAATTTGTAAACAACACAGAAAAATCTGAAAAGCTATTGCCGAAAAAACAAACACCTATGCGCCCACAATCATGCCAAACGTGGCCTTTAGGTCTTGTTACGGTACCTTAGACTCTGTCTATCCCGTGAGGGATAAAGACGTGATTTGTGTGTGTGTGTGTGTGTGTGTGTGTGTGGTCGAACGCATGCGTGTTACGCATAACAGATGTTATGTGTAGCTTGGGTTCCGATGTACCTACTATGCAAATGACATACTAAAAGTTAGTTTTGAACCTCAATAAAAATTCGCAAGGATTTTAAAACCATTTGACAATAAAACATGGCCTTTAGGTCTTGTTACCTTAGCCTCTGTCTATCCCGTAGGGGATATAGACGTGATTTGTGTATGTTATGCATATACGTTAATTTTAGATATTTTTCAAAAACATACCCAATTTTACTGTTTTAAAAAGTTTTCCTGACTGTAGTACCTAAGTAATGTAATACTGTGTTACCTTTTTGTAATTTCATAATTTTAAAAGGTCGTGACTTATTAGTTGTAGGAAAATGAATGTTTTGTCTGTGACGAAAGTAAATGTCAAAATGACAGACCAATGTCAAGTTAATACAAGCTTATACCTAAAAAATAATAAATTAAAAAAAACAGAATTTTTATTCTTGCAAATTGGCCACCAAGGGCTCTTTTACATGTCTTTTTTGAAACTACCAGCGCATTCGGAAAGACCATCATTGCCAAGAAGAGTGCCCCGCAAGAAACTTGGCCGAGAGTCATTTTTTCAAAATAAGATCATTAAGCTACTACACACTACATTGATATGCCAGCCTGTTGTTTTTGAACAATTTAGTTTTCCCTCCTTTTTTGTTTTTTGGTTTATTGTAAACTATTTAATTAATTTATGTATTTTTTTAGTTACACGTAAGTCGGAATCTATCCATTTATTACTTTGTTTAGGTAAATGTTTATGGATTATGTAGTATATTTTATCTGTGTATCGTTTCGTGAGTCACAGACGGTTCTGGCCGAAAATCACTGCAGGTGTCTAACACCTCAGCGTAATGCTGAGCCAGCGACCGTTTCACTTTTGCGAAGACACACGCGGATGATCTATTTTTCATGTCTGTGTTTCTTTTCTTATATTTGTGTGTCTTGCAAAAGGAACAAATGTGTTCTTTCTTTCTTTTTTAAAGAAGGTTTCACTTCAAAAATAGTGCTGCTACCAATCCGCTGGAACCCTAAAACTAAAACCGTATAGAACAAACGGTATCGGTGAATCGGTGAGAAATAGTGCGGACGTCGTATAGTTAACCCCGGGTCGAGCGAAGCACTAAATTTATTTTAGTGATGTCATGTACGCGATACGTTATCCCGGCTACTGTGAGATCACGCGATAGCCGGGATAATTTGTTGACCGGGATTTTAATGCGGGATTTGTTAAATTTTTTTTGCCGGCTGTCGTTTCCTGGGCGTTGATTGGAGATAAAATTGGTAATTTTTAAAACTAAGTCCAATACATGCTTACCTATGCATAAATCACATCTTTACACGGGGTGAACAGAGCTTAAGGTAAGACCTAATAGCCACGTTTAGCATTATTGTGGGCGTATAGGTGGACAAGGTTATGTGTGAAAATTATTCTTTGTACCATTCTAGTACCTACCTCATTTATTATTATTATATATTTTTATTATTTAGTTACGTTCTGACAATATTTTCAAATTTTGTGGTTTGAATCTCATTAAGTTTACCTATGTAGCTCGGCTAAAGGCGGCCGCCAGACCAGAATCGGGAGCGTGGTTGCATGCCTTGCCGTCTCCACAGATGGGTACACTGCTCGATAACGATTCGCTGAGGATAGCAGTGGCCCTTCGTTTAGGCGGCAAGGTATGCGAACCACACCGCTGTGTATGTGGGGCAATGGTGCAAGAAGATGGGCACCACGGTCTGAGCTGCCAAAGGTGTGCGGGGCGTTTTCCAGGACACCACGCCATTAACGACATTGTGCGGCGGGCAATGGTGTCGGCCAATGTGCCTTGCGTGCTCGAACCTCCGGGCCTCAGCAGAATCGACGGTAAGCGACCAGATGGCCTTACACTGGTTCCTTGGCGGAAGGGTCGTTGTCTTCTGTGGACGCGACGTGTGTAAGCACTTTCGCTATGTCCCACTTGAGACAGACCTCACGGTTAGCTGGCTCCGCAGCTGAAGCTGCCGCGAGGCTAAAGCACTCTAAATACTCCGCCTTAGAGTCAGTGTACGAGTTTGTCCCGGTCGCCGTCGAGACAGCGGGTCCCTGGGGCTCGGAGGCAAAGGACCTTTTTAGGGAGCTGGGCCGCAGACTAAGAGACAAGGGCTGCGATCCCCGCTCTGGTTCGTGGCTGGTTCAAAGGGTTGCCATTGCAGTACAAAGAGGCAACGCGGCCAGCGTAATGGGAACCTTTGAACCAGGCACGAAACAGGGGGACTTTTTTTAGGTTAAATTTTAATAATTGTTAACATAATTTACTTTGAATCAACTTTCGTAGTTTTAGTGATCCTTATTATTATTTAGTTTTTAATGGTTTGTGTATTTTGTGGTTTTATATTTATTATTTGACATTTTAAACTGCTTTTAAAAAAGGTTTTATTTAAATTATTAATTACTAGCTGTTGCCCGCAACTTCGTCTGCATAGAATTCGTTTATCGCTATCCCGCAGGAATTAGGCAATTTTCCGGGATAAAAAGTAGCCTATGTGTTATTCCAGACTATAATCCATCTATGTTCCAAATTTCATTCAGATCTGTCCAGCCGTTCTGGCGTGAAAGAGTAACAAACATCCAAACATTCTCACAAACTTTCACATTTATAATATTAGTTATTAATTATTATTTTCTCTTTTTATGTAGGTATGTACCCATGGAGATCTTTTTGTGAATTTACGTTGACATTTCATTAAGCTTTATCTTTGTTTGTTGTCATTTTTTTTTATTTAATTTCAGTTATTATAATTATTATTACTATTTTATTACAATTGACGATCCTTTTGTGAATTACTTATGTTTGACATTTAATTATACTTTTAAAAGGGTGATAAATAAATCTAATTTAATCAAGGGAATTAAAATAGTGATGGGTCGTATCGCGTATAACATGATACCTATGACCTAATATAAAAATGTTATAAAATGCATTGAAACTAGCTTGTGCCCGTGGCTTCGCCCCCATCGCTGGATACTTCGTCCCGTGGGAATTAACACGTGGCTCTTAATTTGACTTTTGTGTGTAGGTTCGTCGATGCTTACCGGCTGCGAACCGATTTTAATATATATTTTCATCGATCATTCGAATAGTTGGTCCCATAACAAAAAAACACAAAATGTACCAGTTGCTTCTCTTCTCGCGCAGATGGTAAAAGCCCATCGAGGAAATGGACATAGGGATAATGTTGTAGGCTAGTAACCCATCTCTATTTTTATTTTCCTATCCACCTATACGCCCACAATCATGCTAAACGTGGCCTATAGGTCTTGTTACCTTAGGCTCTGTTTACCCCGTAAGGGATAAAGACGTGATTTATGTACATGTGTGTGTATAACATAAATTGTATGAAATCAGTTCACTACATAATTATTAGACTAGTAGAGACATTATACATCCCTACTATAGACTAATATAATTTAAGGCTCGGGGACCTTATTGTATTAAATTTAAGTAGAATTTAAGTATTGTAGTAGCTTAATGTATTTTGTTTTGAAAAAAAAACTTTCTGCCGTGTTTCTTGCGGCACATTCTTCTTGACAATAATGGTCTTTCCGAATGCGCTGGTAGTTTAAAAAAAGACATGTAAAAGAGCCATGGCGGCCATTTTGCAAAAATACATTTTTGTTTTTTTTAATTTTGAATTACTTTAAGTTCGCCTTTGTACATGTGTGTTGTCCTGTATTCACCTTTTTCTTGTGTTTTATGTACAATAAAGAGTTATACATACATACATACATACTTTATTTGTATTTGATGTCGATAAAATTTTCTGTTCAAATGAATACTAAAAGTGAAACTTATTGCAATCCGAAGTAGAGTTTTTTTTAAATTTACATAATATACCGCACCTAGAGTCATTCGTTGCAGCCTCCGGCCATGGCCACAGCCTCCGACCTCCGGGTACGGGTTGTGTTAAAATTTAACCAATTTTAAAATAAATAATTTTCTTCGGTGTTCCTTATTTGGCTAAGAACTGCATAACAAACACGTGATGTTAAAAATTATTTAAAAACCACAGTTTTACACACATTTACACACATTCGATACACATACACAAGTCACGTTTTTATCAAATTCGGGGTAGGGTTGCTTTATTTACACATATATTTACAGCTCTCTATGACGTGTACATTATACCACATATGTGTGCATAAAGTCTTCAACTCTTAGTGGGACCTGCTATGGATGGTGTAGTGGTATAGCACGCATCACGGAATGATGAGGATCCAGCTTCGATTCCCGGCCATAGCTTTACTTTTCGAATTTTTCTGCGTTCTAATTTGAAGTGTCGTTTAGAAATTTTCTGTGGTAGTAAATTATCTTCAAAATGGTAACCTTGTTGACCTGCATGTAAATTCTTGTTACGTATAACATGCTTTTAAGGTGATGTTCTTCTACATTATTTCCGTAACCTATTGACACCCATTGTTCCTAGTTTTCCGTGAAAACGAAAACAGTGTGCCCAATTACTCAAGGCATTGTATGTTAACCATACTAATTTGCAGACAAAAAATAACATGTTATTATAACCAGTTTCATCTGTTTTAGGATACGCTTCTATTGAAGCAATACAGAAAAAAGATGTACAGTTCTTCTAGTTTCTTAATATAATTGACAGTTGCCGTGTTCTGAATAAATATGAATGAAAAGACGTTGTTAAGATCGAGAGCGAGTTCAGCAGCTGCATCGAGCACCACTCTGACCAATACTCGCTCTCATGAGGTGACCCGTCTGCTCGTTTGCCCCCTCTTCACTACATAGTATAAAATAAAGTCGCTTTCACTGTCCCAATGTCCCTATGTCCCTATGTATGCTTATATCTTCAAAACTACACAACGGATTTTGATGCGGTTTTTTTAATAGATAGAGTGATTCAATAGGAAGGTTTTTATGTATAACTCTACGCAGACGAAGTCGCGGGCAGAAGCTAGTATATATATAAAAAAATGTACTTTTTCATTAATGTTCCGAATTGGTGCCACTGGTGTAAAAGTGACGTATTTTCACGTACATAATGTTATTTTTAACACTACAAGTACCTAATTTGATTTAATGAATCGTTTTTTTATTGACTAGGAAGTCGTTCTTAACTATGTTTTGTAGTAATTTAATTTTTTATAACAACTAGAGCAAAACTCATTGAAAACGGATATTTATTATAAAATTCCCCTGCAATACAATACAATGACTCTTTATTGAACACCACATATAACAACGAAAACAGAAAAAAAGTATACAGAATATTACAAGGTAACAATATGCGGCCTTATCGCTACAGAGCAATTTCTACTAGGCAACCATAATGGACTGGAGAACAGAAAAGATCTGAGCAGGTGGTGCAATTTAGAATATAAATTAATATACTAAGTACTGAAAATACATAATATATTATACATGAAACACACTAATAAATGGAGATATAAATGGGCACATACACACATATCTAAAAAAGCCAGCTACAAGATTCATGCACAAGATGACAGACCTCTAAACCTGACAGTGTGATAATTTTGATAACCTATATTAATTTAATCGTGATGGACTTTTATTTTCTTACTAAACGAGATATATTGTTATATTCCTTTAATACGAAAATAAGAGCGAATCACAATTAATTATTGCATTGGACAAATCTCCACGCGGTCTTCCACGCTGGTCTGGGAGCAAAGAAAAAACATAGAATGTACCAGTTGCTTCTCTACCCGCGCAGATGGTAAAAGACCATCGAGGGAATGGGCGAAGCTTATAGGAATCATGTTATAGGCGATGAGGCTAGCAACCCATTACTATTTTGATTCCATTTTGTATGTATGTATAACTCTTTATTGTACATAAAACACAAGAAAAAGATGAATACAGGACAACACACATGTACAAAGGCGAACTTATCCCTAAAAGGGATCTCTTCCAGTTAACCTTGGAACGATTGACAGGACATGAGTATTAAGCAAGAGTAGACACACAGAAAAAGTAAAAGAACCGATCGAAACCTAAAATAATCCTAAATGTCTAAATTTTAAATAATGTAAGATATAATAATAAACTACACATAATAGATAAATACGATAAACTAATAAACAACAAATAAAATATACTACATAATATATAAATATATACATACACACACAAGTTACAAAACACTTCACATTCACTTAAGAGGATCCATCGAGCCAATACGCCTTCAAGCGATTGCGCAGGGTAGCAACAGTCTGCGATTGCCTGATATCATTTGGCAACCGATTCCAGAGTCGAACAGCGTGCACGGAAAAGGAATTGGAATAGAATTTGGATCTGGAGACGGGAAAAGCGAGAGAAATTTTCCACCTATACGCCCTCAATCTTGCTAATTGTGGCCTGTAGGTACCTGTTACCTTAGGCTCTGTCTACCCCGTAAGGGATAAAGACGTGATTTGTGTATGTATGTATGTATATGTATTCAATTTCTGTGAAATAATCGTAAAAAAACACAAAAAATGCGACGTTGCCAGCTCAATAGGAAAATACCCTCTTAAATGCCCTCTGAAATATTCCGATACTATTCTAAGGCAGACAGTACACTTTTCTAAATGTCAGTGAAAATTAGAACACATAAAAAAATCCGAAAAGTAAAGCTATGGCCGGGAATCGAACCCGGATCCTCGTCCGGACCCATAGCAGGTGGGTATGGTAGTCTCCGAATTTTTCTACCTGTTACTAACTAACACGTGACCTTTAGTTACTATGCGAATTTTTGTCGCTAAGCGTCATCTGTTTGAATGATGTGTCTGTACGAAACAATTACAAACTCCCATGGAACATCTACTGCTCACCAGGGACGAGAGAAGGCGCTGTTTTTCAAAATATCAGACAGTACACCTTCAACGTCATAAAAAACGGTATTGATCGCAATAAAAACGGTTGACAGCGCATAAATACGACATGCGCGTATCGCCGCACGCGCCGGCCGATCAAACCGCGACAATAAGTAAAGCGCTATCGCGCATCGCCGCGCGCGCAGCTAAATCACAGCGCATGGGTGATGCGCGCGCGCTTGATGATAGTGCGTCATTGTAACTATGGCATGGATTATTGGTACGTCAATATTGATCGTGGATTTCCAAACAACCGGATTCTTTGCGACGCACACTTACATACACACAAATCACGTCTTTATCCTTTATGGGGTAGACAGAGCGTAAGATAACAAACAATACCAAAAAGCCACGTTTAGGGGAATAAAAAATAGTGATGGGTTGCTAGCCGCATCGCATGTAACATGATTCCTATGATTTTTCCTCACTCCCTCGATGGTCTTTTACCATCTGCACGGGAAGAGAAGCAACTGGTACATACTATGTTTTTCCTTTGCTTGCTTTGATTTGGCGAAAATCTTATAATTCATGTTATAAACGATGCGGCGAGCAACCCATCACTATTTTGATTCCCCTTACATCCTATGCGCCCACAATCATGCTAAACGTGGCCTTTGGTTCTTATTACCCTAAGCTCTGTCTACCCCGTACCGTAAGGGATAAATACATGATTTAGGTATGTATGTAACATCAATTTTAGTTCACAAATCTCTCTACGCGGACGAAGTCGCGGGCAGAAGCTAGTAGATAATATAAAAGGTTTGTGTAATGAAATGATTTATTTGTATAAAGTTTTTAGCAAATATTGAACCGCACCATTATTTAGCGGAGCGCCATCTAGCGATCGGTCGCGATAGCGCGACATCGCACGGACGCGTCTGCGCGGGCGCATCACGAGCGATGCTAATTGATCCTATCTGCGCGCGCATGCCTGTAATTACTATGTGACGAAATAGGACTTTTTAACCGGGAAAATACCTTAAAAGTACCCTTTCCATTTATTTTCTAAAACAAAAAAAAATGGCATTTTCTGAATCAGAATCACCGGCACTATTGATTTTTGTAAAGAAAAAACGTACATTGCTTTTTTAAAAGTTTTGTGTCATTTTTTATACGATTTACATGGGATTTAGTGAGAAGGTGTCGAAGAAGGCGCGTTTGGCTGCCCACAGAGGGGTGCTTTTTCCAACATTAACGCACGGCAGCGAAACTTGGGTATGGCAAAAGAAGCATGAAAGTAGAATAAATGCAGTAGAAATGAGAGCAATCAGAAGTATGGAAGGTGTATCACTGAAGGATAGAATAAGGAATAGTGTGATAAGGGAACGTGCGGATGTAAAAGAGGATATAGTGACTAGGATAGAAAAAAGTATGCTTAGTTGGTTTGGTCACGTAGAGCGGATGGATGAAAGTAGACTAACTAAACAGATCTATATGGGGAGTGTGAATGGTTGCGTTGGGAGGGGAAGGCCTAGACGGACGTTCCGATACCAAATAGGAGACGTTTTGGAAGAAGGTCAGGTCAGGAGTACCCGAAACCGAAGAGCATGTATGAGGAGATTGATGAGTGTGGATGAAGCGAAAGAAGTATGTCAGGATCGTAGCAAGTGGAGCAAAGTAGTCTCTGCCTACCCCTGTGGGAAAGAGGCGTGACGGTATGTATGTATGTATGATTTACATGGGTCGTTTACAAAACTGACACGAAAGAATTACATAGAAAATTTGTTGGAAAAAGGGCACAATGTTTTTTTGCAAATCCCCGGGTTACTTTAAGGTTAACTGGAAGAGATCCCTTTTAGGGATAAGTTCGCCTTTGTACATGTGTGTTGTCCTGTATTCATCTTTTTCTTGTGTTTTATGTACAATAAAGAGTTATACATACATACATACATACTTTTGTGGTCGTTACAAGATAACCAGCATAGCACGAGAATGTTGCGGAAGGGCTTACCATCAAACACCATAGAAAACGTTCATACAGACCCGGATGATTCAAGGTTTAGCTCCAGCCTTGCTTAACAAAGATGCATTGTTCCGATGCACCGCGCGTTGGAACGAATCCAATATCATCGGGTGGGCTCAGACAATTGCGACCTCCAAATTCCACATTACTATATTCACGCAGCAAAACAACCTATGCAACATCGAATCAAACGATTAACAATAAATTCTAAGCGCCAATCGCAAGGTTTGTTTTAGGACGGACTGAGTTTGGGTTAAGTGTCCAATATGCTAATTAATTAGCATTAAGGCCAGGATCGGAAGGTGGCTATTGTCTTGACCTCAACAAAGAAATGACAAAGCCCATGGTTTGTCGTTGCCAAGGTTACGGGTTGACGCCACGTTAGGGCAGTAGTAAAATAATTGTGGCGTTTGGATAGCAGCCAAGTCGATAAAGAAAGGCAAGTCGAAGGTATTGAGGGTTAAGTTGAAGTTGGTGACTGTTTTCGATGCACTCGAGAATAATCTTAACATTATATTGTTCTTTCTTCTGAAAATCGTAGAAGTAACCCACAACGCCCGTATAAACTCCATATTAAAATTCGGTTTTTCTAGAAGGATATATATTTTTTTTCTTTTCTCATTTTTCTGCAATGTGGCAATCTGTAAGTGTTATATTTAAGGAGCGGACGAGTGAAACAACTGCTGTCTTAATATGCACTGACGTTTATTAAGCATGCCGCTACTCAATACATAACATTCCTCCCCGTTTATTCGGGAACATATTATGATTATGACCTTAGGGTACTTAAACATTAACATAGTAAAATTGCTTGTAATTTACTTTGGGAATTGGACGCAACAATATTCCAGACATCCCACCCCTAGGAAACTCGCTAGGAGCTTCTTGCTGTGACTGTTCCTCGCCCTCGGAGGCTTCATGAAATTCCTCATTTATAGTTGGCAAGTCATCTGGAATCAGAGCACTAGCAGCCTGGGCGCGCTGGTTCTCTTCAACCTCTTCCTTGCGCATAGGCTGAGCGCGCGTGTTGTCGCCGCTTGCATCCCCGGAAATATCTGGTATATCCGGTTCGAGGTTATTGAGATAATTGGATATCACATAATCACAATGAGCCACCCCTTTGTCAATTACTTGTGCTCGTCATCGACCGAGGAACACTCCATCGAGCATCCCATCAAGAGCTGTCACTGAACCTGCTTGCTAAGAAGGATATAGAGACAAATCGTTGATAGCTTATATCTCAGTTATTTTTATAGTTATTTGAAAAATATATTTTATATTTTATAATATTATTTGAAAAATAATATTATATTTAAGCTTTTTCTCAAACATTGTCGTGAATGTCGTCATTGTATTCTAAGTAACAGAACACGCAGGGGCTTGTTGACGCCCGAATTACATTGCAGGAGCGATTTCCTGACCATACGCCCATACGCCGGATTGCTGGACTGTTTTTCATTTACCATATGCGCGGCAAGAGAAGCAACTGGTACATTCTTTGTTTTTTTCTTTGCTCTCAGACCACCATGTAAGGTACCCGGATAACCCGGATTAATTATCCTGAAGTACAAATTGTTGAAATGAAAATAGGACTTTAAATATGTTGAAATTAAAGCTAAAATCACAAATCTGGGACTCGGTGGCTCGGTTTTAAGTACTACGCGATTTTTTTTTTATATGAATAGGAAGGCAAACGAGCAGGTGGGTCACCTGATGGTAAGTGATCACCACTGCCCATAGACACCCGCATCTCCGAAGGGATTGCAGATGCGTTGCCAACCTAGAGGACTAAAATGAATGGCCTCTTGTGCCCGTAATTTCCCCGGCTGTCTTACTCTCCGCACCGGAACACAGCAAAATCGGCACTTACGAGGTTATACATAAATTTCGGTAGCTGTAAAAGCGATAGCTCCGCACAATCAGCGTTAGACAACGTTTTATTGGCTACAAAATGTTTTTGCAGAATAAAATATTCGTTCCACAAATGTCACTTCGCTCGTAACCACAGGACAACGTCTCGTTTACGACCAGACAATAGTGACATTCTAATGTGAGCCACTCACCCTCAGACAAAGGATTTGCGATGAAATCGAAAGTGTATGCCTTGAATTTTAACACCTTACAGTAGGCAGATACGGATGATTAGTCACTGCAAAATTTGATGGAGACAAAAGAACTTTGGGGTGCGATTTTAGGTCACATCGAGTATAAACTTACTTTTTTTCTATATTTTATTGAATCAGGCGTTACTTTGCAGAGGTCCATTTTAATGAACAAAAAATATTTACTTTGCTACTCTGCTACTCAATCTCAGTGAGTGTTTGTGTGGTGTAAGGGATAATTAAGTTTGTGGGACGATATGTGTTTTATGTGGCAGTAGTGGAGGGATGGATTGGATGATTAACATAATATATTTCACACAGGCTTGGTTATCTTGCACGTGAGTAGCGGAGTAGCAAGGTAAATATTTTTTGTTCATATTTTTTTTTCATATATGTGTAAAACAAAGTCGCTTTCCGCTGTCTGTCCGTCCCTATGTATGGTTTTATCTTTAAATCTACGCAACGGAATTAGATGCAGTTTTTTCAATAGATAGACTGATTCAAGAGGAAGCTTTGTATGTATAATTCTATGCAGACGAAGTCGCGGGCAGAAGCTAGTTGTGAAATAAATGAATCCCTCGCATATCAATATTGAAATTTAAAATCAGAGGGTTTATTTTGCAAATAGGCCGCCGAGGGCCCGTATCATCATTATTAGCCAAAAGACCACTGCTGAATATAGGCGTCCCTTTCCCACTCTTTGCTTAAAAAACCTGTTCTTGATAAACTAAACTAAAGAAAAATAAGTTTTTTTTTTCCAAACCCCACGCAATAATTTTTATGCTAAAAATGCCTCACATAAACTTGTAAAAAAAATACAGACGAATTACCTCCTCCTTTTTTTGAACTCGGTTAAAGAGCTGATACTACTCTTCAAAATACTGGACCGATTTTAACCAGACATGGCTAAGAACCACCCCAAGGAAACTTTCGAATGAAAATAAATTGCACCGAAATCGTCCTATCCGTCTGAAAGCCACGTTGCCACACACACAGACATTGGCGTCAATCTTATAACACCATTTAAGCGGCTGGAGTTAAAACGATTTATTTCAATAACAATCTTACATACATACACAAATCACGTCTATATCCCTTACGGGGTAGACAGAGCCTGAGGTAACAAAACCTAAAGGCCACGTTTAGCATGATTGTAGGCGTATAGGTGGAAAAAGGAATTAAAATAGTGATGGGTTGCTAGCCACATCGCCTATAACAGGATTCCTAAGAATTTAGCCCATTCCCTTGATGGGCTTTTACCATCTGCGCGGGACGAAAAGCAACTGGTACATTCTATGTTTTTCCTTTGCTCCCAGACCAGCATGGAAGTTTAATAATCCTATTACCACCAATTAGGCATACTAATGAATTCGCCTACAATTAGCGGCGCAAGCGCATGGCATCGCGTGCTTCACGCAACCATTGGTATCTTTTGCATTTGCGGGTGGTAGGGCCTTGTGCAAGGTCCGTCCGGATTGCTACCACCATCTTACTCGCTAATCCTGCCGCTAAGTAGCAGTGCTTGCACTGCTGTGTTCTGGTGTGGAGAGTAAGACAGCCGGGGAAATTATGGGCACAAGAGGCATTTTATCTTAGTCCTCTAGGTTGGCAACGCATCTGCGATCCCTCCGGGGTTGCGGGGGGCAGTGGTGATCACTTACCATCAGGTGACCCACTTGCTCGTTTGCTTTCCTATTCATATAAAAAAAAATTAGTCGTGCACAGTATAGATTTGATACTATGTCGAGATGAAATCCAGAGTAGGGTATGAGGTTATCCGGTGGGGTAAACAAGTTCTTAAGACCACGGATTGACAAGCGTAGTAGGACACCCTCAGACTAGCTGGAGCGATGATCGCCCCACGCCCTGAGAGAGGCGAAGGGGTATGAGATTCCGAAGGGGGTGGCACCCTGGAGGTATGTCGTACCTCTTATGAGTGTTCGGGGTGAGGGGAAGCTGATAGGAGCATCGTTTCAACGTGCAATCGCTCCTTGCGCAGACGAGAGGGGAAAAGGCGAACTCGGTGCTTGCTTGATCCCTTGAGGCCAGCGGGAACGGTAACGGGCATTACCTACCTGCATTGCACGGTCTCATTGTCTAAGGGAAGACGGGCCCAGCGTACGGGCCCTCCCCTTCTTGGCGCGGTTCTGGCGAAAGCCGGGGCCACCGGGGGGGTGTTTGTGGTGAAACCCTAGTGGCATCCCACAGCGTCCCCATCACACCCAATTGAGGCAACGCCGGAGAGCTTAGTTCGGGTATATTTCCTCTCCGTTAAAAAAAAAGGTGGAGCGATGATCTTCGCAAGGTGGCTGGCCAGAGCTGGATGAGAGTAGCCGAGGATCTTGCACAATGGCGTGTAGTTGGAGAGGCCTTTCTTCAGCAGTGGAGTATAGCCATAATATGATGATACATACACGTACACAAATCCCGTCTTTATTCCTTACGGGGTAGACATAGCTTCTACAGGCCACATTTAGCAAGGTTGTGGGCGTATAGGTGGCAAACGGAATGAAAATAGTGATGGGTTCCTAGCCTCATCGCCTATAACATGATTCCTATGATTTTCGCCCATTCCCTCGACTTTTACCATTTGCGCGGCTATATGCAACTGGTATATTCTATGTTTTTTCTTTGCGCCTAGACCAGCATGGAAGATTTACTTAGGATGATGATGATGACAAATGAAATCATCCATTTAGTCTTTTTACTATCAACTGAGCGTGATCAAATATCTCGTTCTCGAAGCCACTCCCAATCTAATCTCAGACCTCATAACTAAAGTATAGAAATCGTGGATTTTATTTCACTGTTCCCAATAAAACATCTCATGTTCGTATGAATACCATAAATTTATTAACAAATCCATAAATAATAGCCGAGCACAATGTCTCAGGAAAAAAAATAAACTCCCAAACGACAATCCGACATTCGACTTTATCTTTGTACGAGACAGTGGGTTTTCAATTACATAGTTATAAATTTTTGATAGTATACAAAATGGGAGATGATAAAAATTTCGGTGTGAAAATAGAAAGTACAGTTTGTCACGTCTATTGTTCGTTAAATAATAAGATATATCATGCAGGTGCTAATCTATTTATCCGGAGATACACAGATAATGTGAATGTTAGGTATACACATTTCCACTGTATGGAAGTGGGTCCTAACGGTCAATGAACTTGAGTTTAGGTAAAGTTTTGCTCAGGATTTGATCAAAATAAATGAATCGCTCTGCCACATATTCGGAGCAGAACAGAGCTGAAAATTTGACATCATGTATACACTGACTAACACTGATGACTAACTGATGTAGTGACTAACTAAACAGATCTATATGGGGAGTGTGAATGGTAATGTTGGGAGGGGAAGGCCTAGACGGACGTTTCGAGACTAAATAGGAAACGTTTTGGAAAAAGGTCAGGTCAGGAGTACCCGAAACCGACGAGCATGTATTGTATGAAGAGATTAATGAATGTGGATGAAGCGAAAGAAGTATGTCAGGATCGTAGCAAGTGGTACAAAGTAGTCTCTGCCAACCCTTGCGGGAAAGAGGCGTGACGGTATGTATGTATGTATTAGACCGACCGCTTAAATGAGTCCTCGCCCGCGCGGCACAGGGGCGCGGGGTAGGACGACCGCGGGGAGCTCTCTTTGTGCGGGCGGGTAGCGCGCCTGCCGCCCGCACCTCTCTCGGCCCCCGCGGCCGTCCCACCCCGCGCCTCTGCACCGCAGTAAATTGCCCGTCTTTTTCTTCTTCTTATCTGTGGCGTATCAAGTCGTTACAGCGACGACAACTTCGCCAATATCAAAGTAATCAAAATATAATTCAAAAATCTGGTGACAAAAATGTCGGCAACGTTGTACGGTAATACGGTCAAAAGACCCCCCCTGTCGGGCTCTTAGCCAACGGTCAATGATATCCCTCAGAAACTGCCAGGAAATCAGTAGCCGATGCCCATGGTGCACCGGACCAAGCACAGCTCTTCCCCCGGACGGATCCAAAAACGAACCGCAGCTCTTGACCACACGTGGAGGTAACCCGACTCGCACCCCGTCTATTTCTTACTGTTCGTTCTAGAGAGAGACGGGTAGTCTTTTCTCGCGCGTTCTCGTGCTGCTACGCGTATGCTGTAAAACGCATTGGTAACATCTCTCTATTGAGGTCAAACTCCAAAAATTTATGTAACAATGAATGAATGTATAAAAAAATTGCGGTGGAAATATTTAACTGGAATGTTCAACGACACCATCCCAACTTCTAGCTGAAATTTTCAGGATTAATTCTGAGATACTTTGTATTTTACTTAAATTTCATTGATTTCATTCGGTGAATTGCAGTGACGTACGAATATTTCCTTCTTAGCCTATTGGAGTGTCCTTTTACTGGGCAAATGCCTCCCCTTTTCTCCGCCGCTCGCCCCGGTCTAGGGTCTCTTGCCAGTCTACAATATGGATCCCAGTCATCCCGCCAGCGTCTTCTCGGTCTACCTACGCTTCAATCCGCGGAACCCAACGGGTAGCGACTAGAGCATGACCAGCCCAGACCTATTTAAGCCTTTCGGTCTTTGGCAATACATCTGTGACTCTGATTTTTGAGCGCAGACGGACCTGCATCCTTATTCAAACAAAAACCAAGTACAAGACTGGACCAAATTCATTCACCTTTCCGCGCCGTATCAAAACATCCAAAAAAAACTAGTACACATTGTCCTAACTCAAAAACTTACCAAATTGATTGTTACCATTAACACTCGTGTCGAAACACGTGCGTTATAAAAGCAAAAGCATATACAGACATAAATAATATATCACAAACAACAACCATGCGATATCTTTTAAAAACTATGCGGTTGGTAAACTCAAAACCGCGGCAAAGTCACCTTTAACTCCAACCGTTTATGATCCCGGCAGTATTTGTACAAAGATAAGAATAGTGTTGTTGAAATGTTCAAAATTGGTCTATATTAATCGGTGGACGCGCAGCGAGGGAGGCTGACAAATTAGATACACAGCGATGGATCCGAGTCAAATTTCTTTTGTTTTTACTGCGTTCTTTTTCTGAATGTATTGCTGCGTATACATCGATGTAGGTATTTTTGGGAACAATGAATGTTTGCTCTGAAATACGTGTCGGTTTTTGGCGACAAGTTGTCAATTATTAAAAATAGTAATATTTTGTTCTTCTTCAACCTGTGGTTACCCATTGTTGCTTATAGGCCTCTTCATGAGCAAGGCAAGCGGTAGTGCTGCTCGTATCCAGCCGCTTCCCGGTATTTCTAAATCTATATTTATAAAAGAAAGTCGTGTTAGTTACACTATTTATTGGTGGGGAGGTAGCTTAGAACCAGGAGACGGATATAGGATACTTTTTATCCCGATTTTTCCGCGGTATTGGAGTAAAGCTACATTACATTTGGCATACCTACATAATTATTCCTTGACTAGCTTTTGCCCGCGGCTTCGCACGCGTGAACCATGAGCATTTCAAAGAAGCAAGCAATCAAGCAAGCGAGCAAGCGAACCTGCAAGCCTTCAAGCAAGCATGCAAGCATGTAAGTATGCAAGCAGGCAAGCAAGCAGGCATGCAAGCAGCAGGCAAGCAAGCATGCAAGCAAGCTTGCAAGCAAGCATGCAAGCAAGCGTGCAAGCAAGCACTCAGCGAGAATGCATGAACCTGAACATGAAGCAATCAAGCAAGCGAGCAACCAAACCTGCAAGCTTTCAAGCATGCATGCAAGCATGTAAGTATGCAAGCAGGCATGCAAGCAGGCATGCAAGCGAGCAAGCGAACCTGCAAGCTTTCAAGCAAGCATGTAAGTATGCAAGCAGGCATGTAAGCAGGCAAGCAAGCATGCATGCAAGCAAGCATGCAAGCAAGCATGCATGCAAGCAGGCATGCAAACAGGCATGCAAGCGAGCAAGCGAACCTGCAAGCTTTCAAGCAAGCATGCAAGCATGTAAGTATGCAAGCAGGCATGAAAGCAGGCAAGCAGGCATGCATGCAAGCAAGCATGCAAGCAAGCATGCAAGGAAGCGTGCAAGCAAGCACTCAGCGAGAATGCATGAACCAGAACATGAAGCAATCAAGCAAGCGAGCAACCAAACCTGCAAGCTTTCAAGCATGCATGCAAGCATGTAAGTATGCAAGCAGGCATGCAAGCAGGCATGCAAGCAGGCAAGCAAGCATGCAAGCAAGCGTGCAAGCAAGCACGCAAGCATGCATGCAAGTAAGCACGCAAGCATGCATGCAAGCAAGCATGCAAGCATGCATGCATGAAAGCAAGTATGCAATCAAGCATGCAAAGCAAGGTCTCAAGCAAACATGCAAGCAACCCCCCACGCATTGCCCCGCTGCCTTAATTTTTCTGAAACTAAATATTGCAGGATTTTTATAAAACAAACCTAACCTAACCTATAGGGCTGTCCTTAAATATATCCTAAATAGCTTTAGCTTTATCTTTATCGCTATCCCGGAGGAATTATGCAATTTTCCGGAATAAGAAAGAAAAAAATTAGCCATGTGTTATTCCAGACTATAATCTATCTATGTTCCAAATTTCATCCAGATCTGTCCGGCCGTTCTGGCGTGAAAGAGTAACAAATATCCAAACATCCATACAAACTTTCACATTTATAATATTAGTAGGACATATTTTACTAATTTTACTAATAATTTGATTTCTTACCTGCAATCACAAACCTCAACGTAATAGTAGTAATAGTACCCACTTAGTAGTAATATATTCATCATCATCATCATCATCATTATATCCCTCGGGAACCGTTCATTTTTCCGGGATAAAAAGTAGCCTATGTGTTATTCCAGACTATAATCTATCTATGTTCCAAATTTCATCTAGATCTGTCCAGCCGTTCTGACGTGAAAGAGTAACAAACATCCAAAGTCACAAACTTTCACATTTATAATATTAGTAGGATTAGTATAAAGGCGCACCACAAAGGAATTTTTCAAATTACCCACGGGATAAAAACACGAGGTAAATAATTAAGACTATAATTAGTAGATAATATTCCTAGAGGATCACGTAGGTGCTTTAAGAAGGGATTTTCTGAATTTCCCACGGGATAGGAAATAAAAACCTTATACTTGGAGACATGAGTGGATGTACGGGGTATGTCGTCACTCTGACGTTATCTGCGCGGACGAAGTCACGGGCAAAAGCTATTATATCACTACATAGGTAGTATAAAATAAAGTCGCTTTATCTGTCCCTATGTCCTTATGTCCCTATATCCCTATGTCCCTATGTATGTTTATATCTTCAAAACTACACAACAGATTTTGATGCGGTTTTTTTAATAGATAGAGTGATTCAAGAGGAAGGTTTTTATGTATAATTCTACGCAGACGAAGTCGCGGGCAGAAGATAGTTATAAAATAAATGCTTAAATACCTCTGTCTAGCCGTCTGTTCCTCTTTACTTTAAAGCCGCATAACTAATTTAGTTGGGTATAGATACAATTCAAGTCCCGAGGTTGACTGGAGGATTCCATTATTCTGATCCAAGCACCTTAAGTCACTTGATTCATTTTTCCCTTTAATAATTTCTTTATTTCTCTCAACGAGTATTGTTACGAATAAACTTTCTCTTGCTTTCATTTTTTCTGAAAACCGACTGAACACGAATTAAATTGTACGTAAACTGAGTTAGATAATTCTTATTCTAAAAAATCGGTAAAACAAACTAAATTATACAAGAAAACGTTTCACAGTTATTCATAACGTTATTAAATACACGAAACAAAGAACGGGCTAACGTAACACCCTGAGACCACACGTAATGCTAACGGGTGATTCCTGTACGAACTTGCCACTCCAATAACTTTATTTACGTCCTTAGCCTCTGTCTACCCCGTAAGGGATAAAGACGTGATTTATGTATGTATTAAATCTGTAAAGGACAGGATCTTTTAATTACACACAAAAATTATCTATGTTCCCCTAGGCTCTGTCTACCCCGTATTGGATAAAGACGTGATTACGCGTATGTATGTGTATTATAAACAGCCCTCTAGGCTGGTAATGCACGTGTAATACTCCAGTGTTGAGGATGTCCTTGAGAAATTGTGATTAGGTACCATCAGATAACCTTGCTCGTTTGCTTTTCTCGGTATGTAACTAAAAATGTATACCTGTGTTATTTAATTAAAAAAGTATTGTATTAATTGAGGATTAAAACCAATTATACTATTAAATTAAAAACGAATTAAAAACTAATCTTGAAATAAAATAATTAAAAAAGGAGGGGCCCCCGTGGCATAGTTCCACAGGCGCTGGCAGCATTTCCCCTTTGGACAGCGATACTAATACGCTGTCCAAGGAAGTTGCCAGCTCTGCGGTCACCCGTAGCGTCTATTAACCTCTTCGAAATATCTTTGAAGAGGCTAATTAGCGCTAGGACCCCATGGACCAAGGGTCTTAAACCCAAAAGGGACAAAGTTATATTCGGTGCTGAGACCCCTATATTTATTTATCTTGCCTGATTCGGCCGCTTCTGCAGCCGCGCCTGCTCTACTCGTGGTTTCGCGAAGGTGAGACGAAGGTGTGTCTACGCACGTTGCATTCCACACCGGTACACGTTAAAAAAAAAGTAAAAATATGCTAACAACTCGTGGTCCACAACAGGAAAAGCCCCTCCCAGTGACCATTTAGAAATGGTTGACCATAAACTATTTATATTAGAATCATCTCATTAACATACGATAAAATGGTTCTCAAATTACAATGAATATTACAATTTGTTACATGAAATATAACCACAGTCGACATGGAAGAGGCGTATAACTGAACGACCGTTTCTACCAAACCTTTGGTAGTAATGAAGGGTTTAGAATTGGATTGAAGTCACGTATTTAATTGAATTGTAATTGAGGATTCACTTCCGCGGTCAAGTGCGATCGTAAATTAAAACTTAATGGGCAGAAAAAAAATGGAAGGCTGTCGAATTCTTGTACAGTCGCTATCAGATATAGTTATCATAGCGGGCGAGGTCCTCAAATCCTTCTAATATTATAAATGTTACGGTTTCACGCAAAAACTAATCAACCGATCATCATGAAATTTTGTACACATGTTCTTCGAGGTATGTATTAGAAGTAACATAGGATACTTTTTATTAAAAAAAAATATTTTTTATGTCGTCACTCTGACGTTATCTGTGCGGACGAAGTCGCGGGCAAAAGCTTATATATTTCGGAGCAAATTTCAATAAATTCGTTACACGATAAGGTTAATAACATCAGAACACGCAATTCGTCATAAATATAAGAGCAGCGACATTTTCAATAAATTCGGGACGTTCAATGAGGTAAAAATATCAGAAGGCACAGATCGTCAAAGGTATCGCAGTCAAGCTGATCATAAATATCGGAACATTTGTGGAAAATAAACCTTACGTTTATAATAATAGATTCGAATTTCAAACAAACACAAACATGGCTCATACGTCATCCCAAAATGAAAGATGTCACCTATTTATAGTGTATCTACTCGTTTGCATGCATAATTCACTGTAATTTAAACTGTTTGTTACAAAGTTAAAGTATATTTTCCACGGGTGCGGATCAGAATACATAAAGTCTAAAATGTATAATGGGTTAAAATACATAATGGTTCAAAATATATAACGCTATTTTCTGTGTAACTATTAGCTAGATGAACTTTTTTGATAGCGTAATATGTAGATTGGTTTAGGTTAGGTTAGGTTAGATTTAGTTTATAACAATTCTGTTAATTTGCAATTTTCTGAGAAAATCGCATTATATATTTTGAACCATTATGTATTTTAACCCATTATACATTTTAAACTTTATGTATTTTAATACGTAACCATTTTCCACAAATATTCTGATCTTTATGATCAGCCCGACCATTACCTTTGACGATCAGTGACGTCTCGATTTTATTGAAAGGTCTGCTCTTATATTTATGACGAATTGCGTGCTTTATACGAATTTATTGAAATTTAAGGCTGCTCCGAAATATTTGAGGACCTCGCTACGATATATCTGATAGCAAATGTGCATAATACGTCTATGCAATTATATTAATTCGGCCGACTTTGACATTGCTCACAATGGATGATCCGACCTTGCACTAAATACGAAGTTATGTCCAATTACGTTTGTCATACGTCATATTCTCACGACCGCAACATCGCCTTGACTCGTGAGAGCCAGCTTTAGAACGTTAAATTGTCATTGTGTTTACTATGTGACAGTTTATTATTGTACTGTGGATAAGGTAACTTTAGTCTAGGTATAGTACTTGTACAATTGTGATTGTGAACGTATAGGTGGAAAGGCGGATCCAATTAGCGTTGGGTTGCTAGCCGCATCGCCTATAACAGTTCCTAAGATTGTCGCCTAATCCCTCTATGGGTTTTGATGATCTGCCCGGGAAGAGAAGCAAGTGATACATTCTGTTTTTTTTTCTTCCAGATGAGTATGGAAGTCTCAGAAATATCTAAGGATTAGTTATATGAAAAGGTATTTTAGCTGATTTTATTAAAATTAGGTGCAAGAGGACGGACGTCCATCACCTCACAGAACCTCAAACATTCCTCGCACACTCCGCCTTCGACCAGCAAATGCGCCACACTCTGGAGCTGATGCGAGAAGGGCATTGATATTAAATCGTATAATTGCCTAGCCTTCCTGGTTAGGTCTTTTTTGGTAACGTTTTTCTTTTGACCACCCGATAGCCTAGTGGTTAGTGACCCTGACTATGAAGCTAGAGGTCCTAGGTTCGAATCCCGGGGCAGACAGTTGTATGATGAATACGAATGTTTGTGCCTGAGTCACGGATGTTGTATGTATTTATCTACATTATATAAGTATGTTTATCCGTTGCCTGGTACCCATAGCACAAGCTTTGCTTAGTTTGGGGCTGGGTCAATTGGTGTAATTTGGTGTGTATTTATATTTTTAATTTGGCGTTTTTTACACAAACTGTTTAATAAGTGATGAGAAAAATACACAGCCATCTAGTTAGTCAGAATGCTGCACGCCTTTTGCGCTACGCAGAGGCATTTTGCGTCGCATCAAACAACGTGACTAACTTAAAATTGGACGGATATTTTAAGCTAATTAGTGCTTTAAATTAGCGCGAACTTAACTTATTCAATGTCAGGTCCCACGTTTTTGCTGTTAGAGTTACATATCAGTGTGACCTACATCAATCTTTTCAGACCTTGATACCGTAATTAATGTTTATAAGTATTATGTAGGTTTAAATTAAAGTTTTGAGCTGGCAATGGGGGCTATAGCGCGAGAATTTGCCACTAGAGGCGCTAGTGTCGCGTGAGATCCAATAACATTCACTTGTCACTGGTTTTGGCGGGCTTCGTGACATAAATTATACATACATACATACATACACAAATCACGTCTTTATCCCTTACGGGGTAGACAGAGCCTAAGGTAACAAGACCTACAGGCCACATTTAGCAAAATTGCGGGCGTATAGGTGGAAAATGGGTTGCTAGCCTCATCGCCTATAACAAGATTCGCCTATAACATAAATTATAATTTCTTTTATTTACCTGTTGAAAAGTGATCTTCGTGAAATTATCACAAATATGCAGGCTACGCAGGTTAGCTTGAAGAGATCCCTTCTTAGGGATAAGTTCGCCTTTGTACTTTTTTGTCTGAATTTCTGTATTTTTTTTTTAAAATTAAGTGCAATAAAGAGTTTACATACATACAAATATGGATTATTTGGCGATGAATGTGAACGTTTTGAAAGCGTTTTTTTTTTAATAAAACGAAACCGCACAACATTGCGGCATAGCTACTCGATATGATGATAGTTATTTATAGTTAATAAACTTCTCATAAAGTCGCCTTTGACAGATATACCTTTGGACCTTAGTCAACAGTGGCGCCAACTGGTGAGCAGAGAAGCGATACTCCTCATCGTTTTTATTTATTTTTGTTGGAAGCTTGGAAGCGAACAAAGCAAGCGCAAATTGAAGCGTTTTGACAATAATTTAGGTTTAGTCAGGAGTACCTACTCTAAACCGACGACCATCTTTTTTCATAAGACCAGATGGTAAGTGAGCACCCATGGACACCCGTAACACTAGAGTATTGCACATGCGTTGCCAGCCTAGAGGGGTTTTTGTTATTTTGCTGGCTGTCTTACCTTCCACGATAGAGCGCCGCTGCGCCAGCACTGCTGCTTGGCGGCAGGATCAACGAGGACAGTGCTAGCAATCCAGATGAACCTTGCAGGTCCTATCACCGGTAAAATAAATTTAAAATTAGATGAATTTGGATGAAGCTAACAATCATAGCAAGTGAAACAAAGCAGCCTACCCCCATGGGAAAGAGGCGTGGCGGTATGTATGTATGTACGATAATATTAAATATAAATAAATAAATAAATATCTTGGGACAAATTACACCAATTAACCCAGCCCCAAACTAAGCAAAGCTTGTACTATGGGTACCAGGCAACGGATGAACATACTTATATAATGTAGATAAATACATACTTAAATACATACCTACAACATCCATGACTCGGGCACAAACATTCGTATTCATCATACAACTGTTTGCCCCTACTGGGATTCGAACCCGGGACCTCTAGCTTCATAGTCAGGGTCACTAACTACTAGGCTATCCGGTCGTCTAAATTAAATGCTATACCTAATTTCTAAATGTCAGTGACAATTAGAACACACAGAAAAA
Source organism: Pandemis corylana (assembly GCA_949127965.1). NCBI lineage: Eukaryota > Metazoa > Arthropoda > Insecta > Lepidoptera > Tortricidae > Pandemis > Pandemis corylana. Next base: position 13,950,918 of record OX421863.1, read on the forward strand.
TTCGAAAAGTAAAGCTATGGCCGGGAATCGAACCCGGATCCTCGTCATTCCGTGACCCATAGCAGGTGGGTAGTCTCCGATTTTTTCTACCTGTTACTAACTGTCACGTGACCTTTTGTTACTATGCGAATTTTTGTCGCTAAGCGTCATCTGTTTGAGTGATGTGTCTGTACGACACAATTACAAACTCCCGTGGAACATCTACTGCTCACCAGGGACGAGAGAAGGCGCTGTTTTTCAAATGATAGGTACTATCAAATGAATCAAAAAAAAATATTTTAAATTTTATTTAATTAAATTTCGAACGGTAAAACCGAAAAAGTAAAACATAAAAATCAAGAAATAAAATTTCTTGATTCATTTGTTGATGCTATACCTACTTCAACACAATGGATTCTTCGAAGCCTCAAGTGACACGACGCTGCTGCAAAGCGACCTTGCACTATATCCTTGCGCGCGCGCATCTCCTGATCGTATCTGCAAGATGAGCTGTACTGTCGGAGTAAAAAGGTACAAATATATTTCAATTTCTTCCATGCTGGTCTGGGAGCAAAGAAAAAACACAGAATGTACCAGTTGTTTTCCCGCGCAGATGATATAAGCCCATCAAGGGAATAGGCGAAAATCTTAGGAATCATGCTAAAGGCGATGCGGCTAGCAACCCATCACTATTTTGATTCACTTTTCCACCTATACGCCCTTAATCATGCTAAACGTGGCCTTTAGCTCTTGTTGCCTTAGGCTTTGTCAACCCCTAGGTGTATAAGCTCACAACCGTAGTCGCGTGCACTTCATAAAGACAAAAAGACATAGCCTGCCTCCTTTTTATTTATTGTTTATTCCAAATTATTTATTTAATTTATGTGTATTTTTTTCTTTTTTTTAAGATACACATAAGTCGGGTTCTATCTATTTATTGCTTTGTTTACGTAAATGTTTATGGATTATGTAGTATATTTTATCTGTGTATCGTTTCGTGAGTCATAGACGGTTCTGGCTGAAAATCAGTCCTGCATGTCTCTAACACCTCAGCGTAATGCTGAGCCAGCGACCGTTTCACTTTTGCGAAGACACACACAACGCTGATGATCTATTTTTCATGTCTGTGTTTATTTTTCTTGTTTATTTTCTACTAGCTTCTGCCCGCGACTTCGTCTGCGTAGAATCATACATAAAACCTTCCTCTTGAATCACTCTATCTATTAAAAAAACCGCATCAAAATCTGTTGTGTAGTTTTGAAGATATAAGCATACAAAGGGACATAGGGACATAAGGATATAGGGACATGGGGACAGAGAAAGCGACTTTGTTTTATAGTATATGTAGTAATGATAGTGATAAATGTGGGCATATTCTCTTATATTTGTGTGTCTTGCAAAAAGGAATAAATGTCTTCTTTCTTTCTTTCTTTCCCTGCTGTAATTGCCATCTGTTTTCGGATATTTGAGGTTAATCACTTACGTCATTATTAACCGACTTGAAAACCAAATCAATAAGCAGCCTCTTTGGTAAGTTAGGTAGTTACTTTTTTTATCTGACCTGTCTCAAAACTTAGTGCACGCCACTGGACGTGATTTGTGTATGTATGTAACTTAATAAATAAAAGAAAAAATTGTCTCGAAGGTTTTTTTCCGTAACAGTCCGTCTCCTGGAGCGTAACGTGACATTGCACTAGTTGCCTTGATTGTACCATTGTCGTACCGAACGTTCCCACCTCATAATGTCTGAGCAAATTAACTATTCTAATATCTTGCTTTACCTGACCAGCAATCAGAGACTATAATTGTTAGATTAATGTTTGTTTACAGCACAAATTATATATGCATGTAGCCACGCTAACAACTGTTAACAAGTATTTTTGTTTAATTATGTCACTGGAAAAAATATTGCGTTGTTTGGTCGTATCAAGGTCGGAGGTATTAGCGTGTTTTCCTACACAATCACGTCTTTATCCCTCACGGGGTAGCTAGATTAACATTACCAGCTATGTATATTTATGAGATCTGCACTTTCGTAAAAAAACCATTAATTTTTAAAAATACGACCACAACATCACAAAGAGGTTCAAATAGAAATAAATTATGTATGCCCAAGACAAGACTAAAACTAATAAAAAGAAATGCCTACTGTATGGCAATAAAAATCCTACTGATATTATAAATGTGAAAGTTTGTGAGTATGTTTGGATGTTTGTTACTCTTTCACGCTAGAACGGCTGGACAGATCTGGATGAAATTTGGAACATAGGTACATAAATTATCGTCTGGAATAACACATAGGCTACTTTTTATCCCGGAAAATTGTATAATTCCTGCGGGATAGCGATAAACGAATTCTATGCAGACGAAGTCGCGGGCAACAGCTAGTATTAAATAAATTAACTGATAATATTAAAGACTTACCGCTTAATAAATTTAGAAAAATAATGTTTGACCATTTAGTAGATAATACTTATTACTCTTTAGATGAATTTATGATTAATTGTAAGCTATAACTTTAATTCTTAAATTGAATGTATTAAAATGCATGATAGAAAATAATATAATATTTGTACACCATTACTATGGTAAAACAAGATTGGACATTAATACACTGTAACATCAGTTTTACTTTTTATGCAAATAAAAATTATCTTATCTTATCTTATCTAAGACCTAAAAGCCACGGCTAGCATGATCGCGGGCGTACATGTGCGTATTGGAAATGATTTATGATGTCACTAGCTGTTACCCGCGACTTCGTCCCCGTACGTTTTTTTCAAAATATTGTTACATAAGAACCTTCTGACAATAACAAACACAACAAAAAAAGAATCAGCGAAATCGGTCCAGCCGTTCACGCGCGATGCCGTGACCAAGGGAAATAGGGATTCATTTTTATATATAAACTAGCTTCTGCCCGCGACTTCGTCTGCGTAGAATTATACATAAAAACTTTCCTCTTGAATCACTCTATCTATTAAAAAAAACCGCATCAAAATCCGTTGTGTAGTTTTGAAGATATAAGCATACATAGGGACATAGGGACATGGGGACACAGAAAGCGACTTTATTTTATACTATGTAGTGAAGAGAATTGTTGTGGTTTTAATGTATCTTAATTTTTTAATTGACATGGATAATTCGTATTTTTATTTAATTATAGTTTGACAACAAATATAATGCGCATCGGCAGTATTCGTTTGCGCAGAGAAGCGCAGACCAGTTTCCGATGGTAGCCGAACGTGTAAATAATCTATATTGAACTTTATTTGCAAGCGCAACTGGCAGAGTATTGCTTGCTTTGCATTCTTAGCTCTGTCCCGCTTACACGATTTTGCCATTGTTGGTACGAAATCGATCGACCAATAACAGCGCCAGAGTTTCCCGCGCTACTAAAATTGGTCTACTGCGCAGGTACATAGTGGAGCATTATTTTTGTTGTCAAACTGTAATCGCCTTTCAACAAAATATTTGCGCGCCTGCATGCAGGCTGAATACACTGGCCAAAAAACCACAGCGTAAGATCTTCCTGTACTGTATTCTGGTAAATAAATACTTTTGACTTTGACTTTAGATGGGGAATCAAAATAGTGATGGGTTGAAAATGAATTTTTTTTTTTTTTGCAAATTGGCCGCCAAGTTTACATGTCTTTTTGAAACTACCAGCGCATTCGGAAAGACCATCATTGCCAAGAAGAATGCGCAAGAAACTAGCTAGCCGCATCGCCTATAACATGATTCTTAAGATTTTTACCCGTCCCTCGATGGGCTTTTACCATCTGCGCGGGAAGAGCACTGGTATATTCTGTGTTTTTTCTTTGCTCCCAGACCTGCTTGGAAGGACTTAATATACTATATTGATTCTGATTTCAGGTCTTGTTACCCTAGGCTCTGTCTACTCCGTACCTAAGCGATAAAGACATGATTAATATGGTTACATACATCCGTAACAAAATCATCTAATTTAATTAATAAAATAGCCTTTTTCTAAATGTCAAGCCGTAAAAAGTAGTAAACCTGATTTTACGATTTTATATTAATTTTATCACTGACGCAAAACTCTGACCTATGATTTAACGGATTTGGGTAAATTACTTTATAATGCCAAATGGTAGCCGTAAATTGCGTCATTTTCATCAGATCCTTTATTTTGGATCTGTGCAAGTATTTTGAATAATAATCAACTTTTAGGTTTTCAACCTTTTTGGCTGTTGGTGGCTGGCTGGCGCTAGTCCTTTGCCACGCGCCGCGGCACCGAATAAAAAGAACAATAAGGCGGCTGTCACTTGTTTCTAAATTGTTGGTGCTCGCCGTCTTTTATGCGGATTTATGTTTAAACTATTGTAATTAGTGTATATAACATCACGGATAGTCTTCGCGGGTGTGTATTTACTAAGCGGCGGTAGTGGCAAAAAGACTCTACACACGGGCTCTACACAGCGTTGGTCGAAGCCGGCTTCCTCAAGGTTTGTGGCTCTGAAATTGATTGTTAGACCTAATACTGCACAAGGTAGCTAAACCACGGCCTTGGTAAGTCACTTCAAACAGGATCAGTGCCGAAGAAGCAGAGCCAGACAATACTTGCATCCAACTGCAGCACACAGGCCTCCTGTCTCAATAAGAGGGCTTTGGCTGTAGTTGCCACGCGGGCCCAGCGCGGATTGCCAAATTCACACACACACCATTGAATTGCCTCGTTGGTACGCAGGTTTCCTCGCAATATTTTCCGTCACCAAAATGCTCATGGCACACTTCGAATGAGATTTCGCTTTTTTTTCAGTGTAAAAATATCATCCATGCCTCTTCCATGCTGGTCTGGGAGCAAAGAAAAAACATAGAATGTACCAGTTGCTTCTCTTCCCGCGCTGATGGTAAAAGTCCATCGAAGGAATGGGCAAAAATCTTATGAATCATGTTATAGGCGATGCGGCTCGCAAACCATCACTATTTTGGTTCCATTTCCACCTATACGCCCACAATCATGCTAAACGTGGCTTTAGGGTTTTTTTTACCTTAAGCTCTGTCTACCCCGTAAGGGATAAAGACGTGATATATGTATGTATGTCAAAATATCATAAATAATATCCTACAGCATGTAGCCGATTGACTATTATGCCTCTAAAATGTACAACCAAAAAATCTTGGTACAAAGCATCAAATACCCATCTTGATATTATAAAGTCCAACATTAGCACACGTATAACACGGAACAACAAAGTCAGCGCTTGTAATGCAAGTTTTTACCACGCCGTTCATTGCTACACTTGTAAATTATAATTTACGAGGGACCGAGTTGTGGTAGGTTGCGGCCGGGTGATTTATTTTAGTACTCAATCACAATGTGTGAGGTTATAGTGTAGGATAACTCGTAATATAATGACAGTTTTGCTTCTCATTGACGGGACCAAAAAGAGAAGGTTTTGTAGGGTTCCTTACCCAAATCGGAACCCTTACTAAGACTCCACAGCTCGTCTGCCTGTCTATCAACAGGCCTGTCTATTCTTTCCTAAAAAGCCACACACTCAACGCTCTTATAATAATAATAATATCTTGGGACACTTGACACCAATTGACCTAGCCCCAAACTAAGCAAAGCTTGTAATATGGGCACTAGACAACGGATAAACATACTTATATAGATAAATACATACTTAAATACATATTAAACATCCAAGACTCGAGAACAAACATTCGTATTTTTCATACAAATATCTGCCCCGACCGGGGATCGAACCCGGGACCTCAAGCTTCATAGTCAGGTTCTCTAACCACTACGCTATCTGGTCGTCTCGTTATGTTTGGAGGCTATGGCTGGCGGTGATTGATTTCCATCAGATGACCGCATGCTCATTCGCCCCCTACACATAAAAATTGGGTAAGTAGACAACCGTATAACACAGACTGACATCTTACTGAAACTATTGCTGTCGCAAATCCAAAAATACAAGAACAGATGGCCGAACAAAAACCTTATAATCTATCAGAATCGTTTCAACACCCAAACCGTGAAAACAAAATCCCACATAATAACAGCAGCAAATTTGTCGTGTGCGGTTGGCAAAACCGCAAAGATAACGTCGCCCCGTACAAGTTGCTTGTGATTGTTGGACAACAATGCAACTGTCAACCGCAAAGGTAAGTTTGCGCTATTGTACATTTTTAGGGTTACGCTGTCGGTTTTTTTTACCACCGACACAAAAAGAAGGGTGTTGTTTAAACTCTTTATTGTGCAAAATAAACATAAAATAATTTTATTACAATTGACAAACACTGAGGTGCATGCACAAACGCGGACTTATCCCTTTAAGGGATCTCTTCCAGTCAACCTTTGATCGGATGAGAGGAGTATTATATGGACGGACGAGTGAGTTTAAAAATTAAAAATACTGAGAGCCGAAATACATAATTTTAAAGGATATAACAATAAATTTGAGGTCGTGTCTTTATCTCTCTCTCTCTGTGTGTGTGTGTGTGTCTATATGTCTGTGGCCTCGTAGCTCTAAAACGGATGGACCGATTTGGACACGGTTTTTTTACACTCGAAAGCCAGTTTCCTTGCAGTGGTTCTTAGCAATGTTTGTTATAAATCGGTTCAGCAGTTGGAAGAGTATCAACTCTTTTCTGAATGACGTAATTTTTTTGGCATAAGTTAAATTATTTTTTAATTTACTTTTTAAGGGTTGCTTCTTAAACTAAAAGTATTTTTAGCATGGGATACGTAAATCACATCTTTATCCCTTACGGGGTAGACAGAGGCTAAGGTAGCAAGACCTAAAGACCACGGTTAGTATGATTGTGGGCTTAAAGGTGGAACGGGCAGTCAAAATAGTGATGTGTTGCTAGCCGCATCGCCTGTAACATGATTCCTAAGATTTTCACTCATTCTCTCGATGGCTTTTACCATCTGCGCGGAAAGAAAAGCAACTGTACATTTTAATAATAGTTATAAAATGGTATAAAACCCACCTGGGCCGGCCCGATTCGCGCTTGACCGCTTCCTAAATCCGTTTAGTCGCGCGCTGCGCCGGCGCATCGATCACACTGATCCGATTGCGCGCGAACTGTTTACTTACACATTCGTCACACCCGAAGCAGTTTAGTGTAACGAAGTCCAAATTGATTTGGATTTAATTATGAGAATTCTAAATCGATTCCGAGAGCGAATGTTGATTTTCTAGATAATTGAGAGGTGAAGAAACGTCGGCTATGCGCTTGCGTAATGGCATGGCACTCTACCCTGTAGGGGAGACCGAGGCGAGTTGAGACAGAGGTGAGTTGATACAAAGCCTTTTTCTCTGCACCTATGACAGTTATGAGGTCACAACTTCACACAAACTGTGGAGTGTAGAAAGAGCAACGAATCAGCGAAGTTACCAGCCCGATAAACTGTCACAGTTCAGAGAAATCGGCTTTGTATCAACTCACCTCTGTCTCAACTCGCCTCGGTCTCCCCTACATTTAGACGTGCCTATGGTACCAAGACGATAGGTTGCTAGCCGTATCGTCGATACTTAATGCTCTTCAACATTCTTTTCAATCCTTCTGCTCCTATGTATCTTTTTGAGCGATTTAGCTACTTGGCTGCCGGTAGCCAGCATCGGCTACGGTCTAATACTAATCTCCTTTTGGCCTGTCCTCCTTCATCTTCCAAAACTTACTCCAAATCCTTCACAGTTCACTCTGCTAGGCTGTGGAATCGGTTACCGACCTCCATCAGGCAGTCTGCCTCCGTCAGTCAGTCTGCCTCCTCCGTTCAGGGAAGGCTTGAGGAAGGTGTGGCCCACACCATCTCCTTAAACATTGTATGTATGCATGTGTGTAATGAAATTTAGTAGTTTATTTATGAAATGTTTGTTGCATTTTGAGATGTACGCTCTAATGTGGCTTTCACTATGGATATTTTAAACTCATTATTTGTCGGTCCCTCGCTTATTGCTCCACACATTTACTCAAAGGTTTACTGGTAGAGATCCCTTGTAGGGATAAGTTCGCCGTTGTGCGTGTATTTAATGTCTTTTTTGTAATTTGTTTTTGTTTCTTTATATTTGTACAATAACGCATTTACTTACTTAACATGATTCCTAAGATTTTCGCCCATACCGTTGATGGGCTTCTACCATCGAAGAGAAGCAACTGGTGCATTCTTTGTTATTTATTTGCTCATAGACCAGTACAAAGTAAATTCACATTACCTAATATTACTAGTACAGATCGAAGCCTGTAAATATTTAACTGTGAATGCAGGTGGCGAGTTGTCGTTCACTATATGGTGTGCTAAAGAGGGAGGTCTTTGTTCACACAGTGTACGTCTCCAGGCTGATGATGATGATGATGAATTTTAACTCTTGTATTCAACTACAGATCATGTAATGTTGGCATTATAATTACATCAAAAACATCAAAAGCCTCCAAACACCCTAATTACGAATCTCACACTCAAATCATTGTATCATCTGATACATCTAATTGATTGGCCATGTTCCCAGCACTTTATAAAGAGCATAGAATGATGTATAAAGAATGTAGTTTACGTTTTGTAACTATAAATAGAAACTTGACCGTTATAATATTGGTAACGAGAGATTTTGAAATGTTTGCGTGGAAACATACGGGTCGGAGTTTTGGACTGTGACACCACTGCTCATGTATCTAAGAGCGTCTAACTACATGTACAGATGAACAGATCTCATCTATAAATGACTCCAAGGACACAGCGTTAAAGACTTTCGAAAAATTCAATAAAAACTTTTTGTACCTACCAAAAAATTAAAAAATCTTATGAAAATAAATTCTCATTAGGTGCTATTTTGTTGTAATGTGAAAGTAGCTTTAGATTCAAGAGTATTGTTTAAGAATATGTTTATGACTTTAGTCACAGACATCCTTCTTACGATAAGGCCTAGGTACTGCGTCACTCTCCATTTTTATTTCCCTACACTCAATTGTGGATTCATATAAATTCATAAAATTTGCTAATTACATATTAGGTACTGTTAGGTCATGTTTTATAGGTCTACGGAGTGGCTGGTTTACGAACTGGTTGGTTTGTGTCTGTGCTCAAGTTTTATAAATCGAACACTCATTAGATTTTATTCGGGTTTTGTTTAGAACTTGAGGGCGGACGAGAGATCTGCTTGAACCAATAACCAAACCGTTTCCCTGGTATACTGTAACGTTCAGTTTTATCAAAGCTGAATAAACAAAGCATTAGTGTAATACAATTGCATGTATATTTCAAGTATTTAGGCCTTAAGCAACTAAAGTTTGTTTAGGACGCATCGTGATCCGTACTTGCTACAGCGTCCGATTTAGAAAGTGCTCCAAGTGCTGCTCCACAGTACTTACTTTAATCAAATAAACATAATTTTACGGAATTAAAAAGAAACGTTTTCACTTTTTAAGCCTTAAAAAGTCTGCTTTGCTTTCATGCCAATTATAAAACAAACCGCTCGCGCCCGCCCGTTTCAACTTCCAGTACATTTCACAAATCCCATCGATCTTTGAAAAATAACTCAATCACCGACCCAAGGTTCGCACGTAAGCATCTCTAATTGGTTTAAATCAAATACGAATTATCACACCATACATCAAATAAACCAGCCAGTCAGACCCTTCCACTACCACCGTTGCTTAAGTTATGTTCAGACAGAGTAGAGTACCAGAGGTCACGTAACATTGGTCGTTATAATACGTCAGTTTTTTGTTTTTTTTTGTTCCCTTTGTGACGTTTGTTGGGTTCCGAGTAGGGTTGCCACAATTTTAACCCTGTTACAGCTGTTGGAAAACGCGGACATTTCAAACTCATGTTGTAACAAAAAAATCTGATAAAAAGGTAAAAGCTATTTGAGTTTCAAAATCGATTTTATCACATAGTTTGTCTTAAAGAAGCTGTTGCTGGCGGCTACACCACAGTTCCATTTTATTTTTCAAAATATTTTTTCGTAAAAATCTCGCCCTGACCAAAATAATTATCTAATTCGGTCCAGTCATTCGCGACTTTTGTGCTTAGCGCGACATATTATTTAACGATTATTTTTTATTTATTTAGACAACGCATTACCTCAACTTCAATTATCATCACTACATAGTATAAAACAAAGTCGCTTTCTCAGTCCCTATGTCACAATGTATGCTTATATCTTCAAAACTACACAACGGATTTTGATGTGTTTTTTTAATAGATAGAGTGATTCAAGAGGAAGGTTTTTATGTATAATTCTATGCAGACGAAGTCGCGGGCAGAAGCTAGTTAGCTTATAAACTTAATTGTTATTTTACTAGCGCTATTTTTACGTTTGTACACATTATTTAACCATGTTTATTAAATTTTTACGCGTCCTAAATTACTAGGCCTTGTGGATGTCCCTAAAGAAGCGCCAATTAAAAATGATTAGTTTTTTTTGTTCAAAAAAGTAATGAGATTAAAATACATATATATGGCAGCCCTAATTCCGTCAGAAGTGAACCGTCATAGAGTGAGTGAATAAACAGATGAATAGCGGCGCGATGAAAGCTCATAATCTCGTTCGTTATGAGCGATGCGCGTACGCATGCCGCTACTGGCTACTGGTATTTAGCTGAGCTTTGATTAGCAAAGCACCGAGTAGAACTAAAATTGCGAAATAGCTACAACTTGTTTTTTATTCCTGTTTCAGGTCTGCAGTGTTGCAGAAGTTAAAATGCGTGAGTAACTACAAATTCGCAAATGTATTAGAGGCGTTTACACCTCCACTGAATTTAATTATTTCTATTAGTTTGTTTTTTCTTGTCTTACATATACATACTTTTTTTTTACTTTGACCAGTACAGACTTTATACGTCTCTAAACTATAAACTAATGTAATTTAAGGCTTAGGAACTTATACATCCTTTTATAAATGTATTTAAGTTAAGTAGAATTTAAGTATTGTATTAAAAATATGATATTTTGAAAAATAGAACTTGATTTGTCTTTTGATAATTTTCTTAACAACCATAATTTACAGAATAATTACCTTGTATCAACGAGATATAAATGACATAGTTAAATTCGTATACCGAAAAAAAAACATTTTTTTTTGCATATAGGCCACCCAGAGCTTTTTTACGTGTCATTTTTGAAACTACCAGCGCATTCGGAAAGACCATCAGTCCCAAGAAGAATGCGCCGCATGGAACTTAGACATCAGCCCAGGATTACCCGGGGTCTCCGTAGTGCGCACGCGCAGTTATAATTCAATTCGGTAGCCAAGCGTGCTACTAATTTGTTCGCGCCGGCGATTAGCCACGCACCCATACATACATACATACACACATACACACACAACGTATATCAGTAGCGTATATCTACTAACAGCTTCATTGGACGCAGTTAGATTTTAATTTCTAAATACATACATAAATCACGTATTTATCCCTTACGGGGTAGACAGAGCCTAAGGTCACAAAATCTAAAGACCACGTTTAGCATGATTGTGGGAGTATGGATGGAAAGGGGAATCAAAACAGTGATGGGTTGCTAGCCACATCGCCTATATAACATGCTCCCTAAGATTTTCGCCCAATCCCTCGACGGGCTTTTACTATCTGCACGGGAAGAGATCTTACATTATTTAAAATTTAGACATTTTAGGATTATTTTAGGTTTCGATCGGTTCTTTTACTTTTTCTGTGTCTACTCTTGCAATACGTATGTCCTGCCAATCGTTCAAAGGTTAACTGGAAGTGATCCCTTTTAGGGATAAAATCGCCTTTGTGCATTTGTGGTGTCCTGTATTAATAATAAAGAGTTATACATACATACTAACAACACAAAATTTTTGAATTCTACCTAAAAACAGTTGAAGAGCGTCTTCCATCTTCATTGACCTCTTTACTTGCTTCAATTCCGTTACATACTTTTCCACTCCAAGTATGTCAAAAAAACTTAGCTGTTTTTAAGGTCAAAAGTAAAGATTGGTCCGTTACACGATATACATCACACCCTGCATCCCTAAAACTAAAGACCCCGAGTGGAATCGAACCCGCATACGATCTCTATCATCCTCACAAAGCGGCCGTGATGTCGCATAATATCATATCGAACACAACACTGCTCGAATTGCCCTTCCTGGGGTCCTATTCTGCAGAATGTCTATGCGACTCGACAAGTTTTAGTTTCCTTATTAACGGAAGGAAAAAAATTGGACAAAACTAAAAAGAATATTGGTATGGATACTCCAAGTCGTCTTGGATCTTAAAATTACGAATTTGATTTACACTATCTCACAATGAATACCTACTTTTTATGATTTGCTTGGTAATAAAAATAACTTTCTTTAAAACTGGTGATAGTTGATCAAAGAGAAATCCTAAAATTATTGCTACTGCAAAATAAGACGTTCTTGGTATGCTTGGTACAATAGTCCATACACAGCTTATACCATCGATTTGCAATCTATTACACTCTTTAACGACATTATAAAGCCGTCAAAAAGTCACGCTCAATCCGACAGTGATAAAGACGTCCAAAAAAATCAGAATAGCCTCCCGTCAAAGGTGCGAAACGTCACAAAAAACCGACAAAACGACAAACAGACAGACAGTTACAGATTAGACGCAACCCTCTTTTATTATAAATATATTAAGATATTATCTTCGCTTACAAAAAGTCGCCTTTTAAACTGCATTTAATCCTTTCATTCTTTATTTTTACAAAGTCAATTCAAAAGCACACGAACACTAACCTTATAGTAATCGTAATATGATAGAATCTAGTACAAATATTGAAGAAACACATAGGTATAGAGCTGGATTTCAACGCCGTTTAGCAAAGGGTTGTGGCAGAATCTAAAGAAATAACAAATGTACTGTTAAGTGATGAAGTTGTATGCGAATAAAAGATAAAAGTGAATGGTTATTTTTTTAATTAATGCAATAAAATCGTTGAAAGATGTTACTTCTCATTAAGAACAATGGAACGTTTAACAAGAAAAGGAAATGCACACTGACTTAGCATAGATTAAAACAGCTACTGAATAATAAAGGAAATAAAAGGTTTAATTAACAACTGGTATTCAGAAATACGAAGAGAAAATAATTATTTATGGTTTTTTTCATAGTGAAAATTCTTGATTGATTTGATAGTACCTATCATTTGAAAAAACAGCGCCTTCTTTCGTCCCTGGTGAGCAGTAGATGTTCCACGGGAGTTTGTCACGGAATGACGAGGATCCGGGTGCGATTCCCGGCCATAGCTTTACGTTTTGGATTTTTCTGTGTTCTAATTTTCAGTGACGTTTAGATTTTTTTAATGGTTTTCGTCTATGTTCAAACTCATTGGTTGTCATTGTCATTATTCGTGTAAAATCTTTTATCAAAACACTTTAATGATTGCATATATTTGTTCACAATCAATCAGTAAAATGAAAACGAGGTATTTAAAGTTAAACAGGCAGATAATAAACATGTAAATTTAATATTAGCATGAATTGTCAAGCTTGATATGTTTTTATCGTTCAAAATGTTCTGAAAAGATCCTAGTCTAGTTCGCCAAAAAATTTTAGAAACATCAATCAGAATCATCTTGATTGGTAAATCATTGAAGAAACACCAAATAATAAAGTCGCAGAAGAAGGTCAGGCAAAAATAGAACGTCATTCAGCGGTTAACGAATCCATCATAAAAACAACAATAAATAAAGTTCACACTAACCACGGACACCCTACGGATATAAATAATAATTAATCCAACGCAATAATTGTTCTCATAACTATAATTGTTTGCGAAACAAAGGGTCCTGAGGCAGAAATAGATGATATCTTTATTGTTTTCCTGCTGCCAACACCGTGCATGAGCCGCTACATTTTAATGCAAACAGTTCTAACACACAGCTACACAGTGTCATAAATGATGCAGTGTGGTGTGGAGTGTGAGGATTTGGTTCACCGGCTTAAGGTAAAGGAAAAAACAGCATAATAGATGCAAATGTTTTGACGCTGCGGTTTCTTGAGTGAGAAATTAAACTTCTTTTGTTCGCTAATGATTTATAATTGTGTATCGTCACACAAAGTGATTTTGTTGATGCAAATTGCAATAATTTGCAATGATGCAAATTGTGGTGCTTTGTTTCGGAGTTCAACTTTAGCATTTATGGTTAAACAACTAGTTTTTTATACGACAAGGAAGACAAACAAGCAAGTTGGTCACCAGATGGTAAGCGAGCACCGCCACCCATGGACACCGGGGAACGCATCTGCAATCCTCTAGTAGGGTACCCGTAACAATTTCACTGGCTGTCTTACTCTCTACGACGGAACACAGCAGTGCAAGCCTGCTGCTTGGCGGTAGGATTAGCGAGTAAGAAGGTGGTAGCAATCCGAACGAACCTTGCACGAGGTCAAGCCAAAATGTTCATAAACTTATATCTGAATGACTTCTCTGGAATTTGTAACTAAAGAAGTAAAAGTTGACCTCATGCCTAATTCTAGACTAAAGTATGTATTTATTTATAAAAGTACGTTTATCCGTTGTCTAGTACCCATTTTACATAAAACCTTTGCATAATTTGGGACTAGGTCAATAAAATTGGTGTCAATTGAACCAAGCCTTTTTTTTAAGTTAAAAAATGTATTTAATATTTTTTATTCTGCACAAAAAATGTCAGTGTCAGTTGGCAGCGGACGGCCATCCCGTCCCGACCCTTCCCGCGCATGCGTCGTCCCGTCAGCGCAGCCTTGTGCCGCTTGCGAACAATGCGCCGATAAGCCGCAATTACTGCGCCCGCGCCGCGATTTGGCGTTAAATTCCGTGCGAGGAAGCGGGGAAACTTGGAGGAGGCAGTTTTGTTTTGGGAGAATACTTGGCGCTTAGGAAAATAAACATAAATACATATAAACCTGGGTGAGGACCAAAAAGTACCACGCCGTTAAAGTTGCGTATAAATTTCTACAATTTTTTCCATTGTGACACGAAAATTAGTCATACATTTGTATAGAAAGAAAGAAAGAAAGAAGACATTATTCCTTTTTGAAAGACACACAAATATAAGAGAATATACACACATTTATAGAAAATAAACAAGAAAAATAAACACAGACAATAGACACAGAAAAATAGATCATCAGCGTTGTGTGTGTCTTCGCAAAAGTGAAACGGTCGCACCTGCATCACTGATTTTCAGCCAGAGCCGTCTATGACTCACGAAACGATACACAGATAAAATATATTACATAATCCAAAAACTTTTACATAAACAAAGAAATAAATGGATAGAACCCAACTTATGTGCAACTTAAAAAAATACATAAATTAATTACATAATTTACAATGAACAAAAAAATAAAAGGAGAGAAAACTACTAACTACCAACACAACAACAACAATTAACTACAATTTACTACTAACCTCTTAGTTTTATAAGATTTAATGTACTACTAACCATTTTATGGACTCAGTCTGAAATAAATTATTATTATTAAAACTAAATTGTTTAAAAACAACAGGCTGGCATATCAAAGTGCAAAGTGCTGGAGAACTATTGTAAGGATTTTTGGAGCGTCAATAAGTGATCCTTCAGCTTGCGCTTGAAGGTGTAACTACTTGACGCTCCTTGGATATAAACATCAATATATTCTTGGATATCAATGTTTCTTTATGACGTAAAACTATCGTCCGTAAACCGACTTTAGAGACAATTGGTTTTTTGCCAAGCCTCTGCAACACCCTTTCATCGGACATTTTCTGACCATCTGTAACTACGCAAGCAATATGCCGCATCTACGGATCCACTTGCCGTCTCCTTCGCACCTCTCTGCTGAGGGCTAGGTGTCCCGATAGCATCTCAACCCGCGGTCACCGGCGATGCGGAGATTCCATTCACGCAGGATTTTAGCCGTGTTTGATTTAACACCAATTATGGACTTCCTTGTTCGCTAACATTGCTGGGATTCTATTAGATAGTTTTTTGCCAATGTTAAGATACAAGTTGCTGCTTAATTCTTCCAGAATATTTCTGCTTCCGTGCTGGTCTGGGAGTAAAGACAAAACTTAGAATGTACCAGTTGCTTCTCTTTCCACGCACATGGTAAAAGCCCATCAAGGGCACAAATCGTAGGAATCATCCCATCAATATTTTGATTCCTCTTTCCACCTATACGACCACAATGTTGCTAAACGTCGCCTCTGTCTACCCCGTAAGGGATAAAGACGTGATTTATGTATGTATGTACTTATGTCAACCTATTATTAATTTCAAATTCACACTTAAATTCCGAAAAAGAGGTGCGAGCCCGGGCTCGAACTCACGGCCCTTTGCTTGAGAGGCCATAGGTCAAACCACTAGGCTCCCACGGCTTTTCACTATGTCACTCATAAAGTCCAAATTTGTCAAAAGCATTGGTTGGATCGTACGACGTTATTACCGAAATAATTAACTTCAACAAGATTACGTTGAGTAATGTCAGTGAACGTAAAACAATGCATTTATTTCCACGACCTTCGCCTGCCATTATAAGGTTCGTATAATACATCTGATACCATGTGTGCTCATTTATTTCACATTACAATTTATGAATGAATTCTCACTAAGCTTACGTTAATAAAACATAATTTTACAACCGTGTGCCAGAAGGTAAAATTAATCATTAGTTTATGAACAAAAGCGATCCCACAACGCAACCTTGGGGCACGACTGTTTCCCAATTGAATATACGTTTGACAATAATCAATAAAGTGCATACAAGAGGCTGTAATCGATTGTCTTGTCCAGACACACGAGGGCCGAGCCATTGTCAGGTTTTTTCCTACATTTTCACAGTGAAGGGACTGTGTGAACGATACAAGGTCAACATTGTCAAACGCTTATGATAGATCCGTGCCGCAGAAAACTCGATGTCCTGCTAAGGTTTTCACAACCGTTGTCACAACGGTTAAAGTTGAATTTCCAATGAGGAATTTTGCATTTATTATCTTTCGGTAATAGCAAGCTATCATGTGCATGATTTTTTTCGTTCACGTGATGTATTAATTGTTTTCATTGTTTTGCAGTTTCTTCCACTTTTTGTACACTTTAACGGCTTTAGGTTAATTGCCTCAAATGAAAACAAAGTAAACGAACTTTTTGAGCAATTCAAGTAGCATTGTTATAGTACTCGTTATAAAATGTCCAGTACTCTGTGGTTTACTATAATCTATCGCAAGTACATGTATAATATAGGGGCAATAGATCACAGTACGCAATGGGTCACAAAAGGTAAGAAACTGTTATACCCAACGTAAGTAAATAGCGGAGCAAAAATATTTCGCTCCACAGTAAAACAAATACTAGGATCGAAATGAAAATAGAATCGATAGCGATCTTAAATGTAGCAAGTGGGCGCAATGCAGTTGATTTCGATGCGATTAATGGAATACCGAATAAATAATCGATTGAGAGTCATACAGGTAACTTGAGATGAGGTTAGAATGTTGGCCGGACTTGATGGTATGGAAACGCGAAAATGTCTACTAGTGATGACAAAAGTGTCTAGATAGTTCGATTAAAATTATTTTTGACAAACGAGTTGTGATATTTAATCTTGATAGCAATAAAAATAATCGTTATCGTTAAATTGTACAGTCAAGGGCATAAATATACATGTATGTTACCAAGACGTCAAAACATCTAATTTAACAAATCAATCTGACAAATTATTCTGATAATTATTACATACATACAGTTACGCCTTTTTCCCATAGGGGCAGGCAGAGACTATTTTGTTCCACTTGGTACGATTTTGACATACCTCTTTCGCTTCATCCACATTCATCAATCTCTTCATACATGCTCGTCGGTTTCAGGTACTCCTGACCTGCCCTTTTTTCAAAACGTCTCCTATTTGGTCTCGGAACGTCCGTCTAGGCCTTCCCCTCCCAACGCAACCATTCACACTCCCCAGATAGATCTGTTTAGTTAGACTACTTTCATCTATCCTCTCTACGTGACCAAACTAACTAAGCATACTCGTACTTCTAATTATTAATTTGACAAATTAATGTAACTGTCGCAAACACTAGCGACCTTCTTTAATAATTTGAATTTAAATTTAGATTTGTATATTTTTAATATTTTTATTATTGTTTTTGACAATAGGATTAAAACTGATTTAGAAGAATCAACATTGTTTTCCTCACAGTAACGTTTTTAAATTTTGCCATCTTATTTGACATTTAACGCAAATGCGTTCGAGACGTACGTTGAGGCAAAAACACTACGAGCTGATTTCAGTTACGCGTTTGTGCGCAACTGTACGCGCGCGCAGTGTAAATATTGCGCCCGCGCAGATGATATCTGCCGTCAACTCGCGCGCATCCCGTCCCGATTACTTTATTAATTAAAACTAGTGCTGTGCAGCGGTGCGCGATCTATGAAAATAACTATTGCTGCACGCTTTTATTTGGTTTCCTGCTTGTTTGTAACCAAGAACTGGAAATAAAATTTTACCAACTTGTAGTTGTCACGCTGACTAGATATTTGCAAGTACAGCCAAAAAAAAGTACCTAGGTACATACAGCATAAAAAAAATAATGAAAAATATTTGTTAAAGAAACTACGGACTCCATACCTACTATTTTTATGGAAGTAATTCCGTGACGAACAAATACTTTTCAAGACACAGAATCGTAGTATGGGCAGTAGAAGGATTTTTTTAGCTAACCCACCGTTGCATGCTTGCCTATATAAAACCTACTACCTAGAAAATTAGAGCACATAGAAAAATCCGAAAAGTAAAGCTATGGCCGGAAAGAACCCGGATCCTCGTCGTTCGTGACGCGTGCTATACCCCTACACCACCCATAGCAGATGGGTAAAGCCTTCGAATATTTCTATCTGATTTTTTCTCGCCAAGCGTCATGTGTTTGGATGATGTGTCTGTACGACACAATGTGGCTAGGTTTTAGTTTTCTATTCGAAACAATATATTAGGAAATAGATATTAATAAAGTAACTAGGAACACCAAATTATGGAGGGGTGTTCAGACCCACTACCTCGACAAGCTTATGGATAAATCGTTAAAGGGCTTTTTGACCAGGTATAATTATATTATCTATCTATGAAAGTAGAATAAATGCAGTAGAAATGAGAGCGTTAAGGAGTATGGAAGGTGTATCACTGAAAGATAGAATAAGGAATAGTGTGATAAGGGAACGTGCTGGTGTGAAAGAGGATATAGTGACTAGGATAGAAAAAAGTATGCTTAGTTGGTTTGGTCACGTAGAGCGGATGGATGAAAGTAGACTAACTAAACAGATCTATATGGGGAGTGTGAATGGTTGCGTTGGGAGGGGAAGGCCTAGACGGACGTTCCGAGACCAAATAGGAGACGTTTTGGAAATCGGTCAGGTCAGTTGTACCCGAACCCGACGAGCATGTATGAAAAGATTGATGAGTGTGGATGAAGCGAAAGAAGTATGTCAGGATCGATGCAAGTGGAACAAAGTAGTCTCTGCCTACCCATGTGGGAAAGAGGCGTGACGGTATGTATGTATGTAGGTATAATAAAAAACATGTATTGATTTATGCTCTCTCTACCCTGTACGTGATATAGACGTGATAGGTGTATGTATGTATGTATGTATGTATTTAGTGTTAATGGATTCATCTTAGAACAACCGGTCGCATCAGGCGATTTAATTATAGCTTCACCTATTTCGGATAGTTGATTGCAAAATAATCTGTTTTTAAATTTAGATGCAGTTAAAAAGAAATAGATCGTGATTTTATTTACAGTTATTCAGTGGGGTACCTATCCAAGCTAATAATAATACACCAATTATAGATACAGTCGGTTGAGACTGATTTGTTGATCTAAAACGACAATTATTTTTGTTTTTTGAACTGAATACTTTAGCGGCGTTGAGCACTTTTTGGGATGGGTAAAAAATGTTAAACTCGCGTCACGTAATTTGGAGGATAATACGTACTTTTCGTCACTCCCTCGCAAGCTACGTTTGGTGTATTGGTATAAGGTGTGGAATAACAGTACATTCGCTCCGGTGACCGCGGTTCAAATCTCGTGTAGAAAAACTTTTTTCTTTTTTTTTCCTTTTTTTTTTGAAGCGCGTTGTGCACTTTTTGTTTTCACTCCTGCCAGCAGTCCTTACATCATATACGTCTTTCTGCTCGCAGTAAACTCAAATCTATTGAACGGATTTTAATGCGGTTTCCACCAATAGATAGAGCTACGCATGAGGAAGGTTTCCGCAGACAGAGTTCGCTAGTCAAGGATAGTAATATAAGAATAAGACGAACCCAAATCTTACCGTGGGTGTCCTAAAAGACCAGTAAACTTATTACCTAACTCGCTCGCAATCGCCATCGTGTTCATTTTGACAGTTCATGTATGGGCTGACAATTGGCATCGGAATCAGCTAGCTGTCACATTCATACAAGAACTGTCAAAATGAACCCGATGGCGATTGTGCGAGTTAGGTAATAAGCCTACAGGTATTTCACCAACTCGACAATTGGCATTGTTCATTTTTTTTAAGCTGTGCTTTTAACACCTTTATTCGATAAAATGAACTATTTCAAGCAACTAATTTGAATATTATGCTTTTACGTAGCTTTGTTAATTAATAATAAATATTTTTTCGCTGTTTGATAATTCGTGAATTTAGACAGAATCCCAATCGCCTTCGTTCGGCTGGCTATAAAAAAAACGGCTTTGTCTATGGTTTTATAGATTTGACAGTGACACGTGACAGTTGCCGTAGCCAAACTTTTTTTTTCATTTTTGTGGCAAACATTCGATGCTGGATTCTGTCTAAAAACCCGGTCGTTCGGTCAAACAAAGGTTCAAAGTACTTTTACAAAAATATCTGCAATCATAAAGTATTTTTGAAATCGGACAAGATAAATCGGATAATTGATGGTTTTCCTCGAAATGGTTTTCGAATTAGAGCATACTAAAAAAAATGAACAATGCCAATTGTCGCTGACCATTGACAATTCCATTGACAACCAGTAGATTCTCGTAGAGTTTGTAAATGTAAAGAGAATAGTCACTTATCACCGACAGTTCTAAATGGCACTGAAAATTAGAACACAGAAAAATCCGAAAAGTACAACTATGGCCGGGAATCGAACCTGGATCCTCGTCATTCCGTGACGCGCGCTATACCTACCCTTACACCACCCATAGGTGGGTAGTCTTTGAATGTTTCTACCTGTTACTAGCTGTCACGTGACCTTGTTGCTATGCGATTTTTTGTCGCTAACCGTCATCTGTTTGAATGATGTGTCTGTACGACACAGTTACAAATACCCGGCCATAGCTTTACTTTTTGCATTTTTCTGTGTTCTAATTTTCAGTGACATTAAAAATTTAATTTCTAACGGTAAAACCGTAAAAGTAAACATAAAAATCAAGAAATAAAAATTCTTGATTCATTTGATAGTAGTTGTCGTTGGTAAAATAAAGGTGAGATGCTGTGGAGATCAAAAACGTTAATTTTCGCCTAGCAGTCGCCTCGCCTCTTTAGAAAAATAAGAAATCAGCAAACTTCCTATCATTTCACAACGCACCCGTTTATTATGACACATAAACGGATAACTCACGTATAAAAAGTCGAGTGATGCTCGACATGTTTCGGACTATTTCGTAGTCGTGTATTTAGTAGTCGGTATCCCAATTTCAACCGGGATAGTGGATGGTTGGTGCCCCCGAGTTGGAAAACTGTTTTAAATATTGACCAAACGGTGAGTGTGAGCGAACCTTTACGGAGTGACGTGATCAGTGTTGTGTGCTGCCCGACATTTGACAATAATAAAAATGACGATGAAAACGAGGGTAGTTGTGCGCCGCTGTCAGTTGCGTCGAATAGCCGCGGGAGCAGAGCGCTGGCGCGCAGTGTTCGTGTCGCTGCCGCCGGGGCGAGCGCTCTTGGAAAAAGAACTACGAAATAGTCCGAAACATGTCGAGCATCACTCGACTTTTTATACGTGAGTTATCCGTTTATGTGTAATAATGATTAAGTCTCACGGTAGTTTCATGTTGAAAGCACCCGTTTATGATCTAAAATTATGTGTGTCAAACTCCAAATATACTTATAAAATTATTCACTTCCGTTCGCTTGCAAAGTTTATGTTGTTATTACAAAAACACCCTTAAAAAACAATTAGCGTAATCGCTTGTGCCATTTTTTGTTCCGTATTACATTAATTAAAAAGCAATCTCAAATTCAATCGACTGTTATTGTAACTGGTTGACAGAATAAATAAAATGTCGCACGAATTGTAACTCCTATTATCTTAAAAAACAATTATGATTAAAATAATTAAAATTAATTAGAAACGCCGTTCCGTTTGCGTCACCAACATACATATTATTGCATCAGGCGTTACTTTGCGGAGGTCCATTTCAATGAACAAAAAATATTTATCCAGCAAACGAACTTCTTGCTCAACAAATTCTACATAACTTAAATTTTTTACTTGAGGGTAGAAAGAATGACCGCTTGTGGATTCTCGATTATAACTGTTCAAAGGAGAAAAAGAATAAACACCATCCCCCTTATTCATAAACGCTCTATAGGCTTCTGCTAACTTAGCAATCGTTTGTCCTTATCTGTGAAAGGTAAATGTCAAAGTGACAGATAAGGACAAACGATTGCTAAGTTAGCGGAAGCCTACAAAGCGTTTATGAATAAGGGGGCATATCGCGTCACCCTATGCAATTTATCGCATTGAATTATGTACTTCTTATGGGCCTCTCGTGAAGCGTCATCCTTTAACATGATTCCTGAGACTTTCGTCCATTCCCTCGATGGGCTTTGGGCGCGGGAAGAGAAGCAACTGGTAAATTCTATGTGTGTTCTTTACTCCCAGACCAGCATAGCATAGGTTGGATTAGTTGTCCAAATAGCCCTGTAGCGCAAAATCTTTTAATGCAAAACTGTGTAGGAGTGTTCAGTCGAACGAACCCAAACAACTGCTGAAATATACATACATACATAGATATATCACGTCTTTATCCCTTTTATAATTAGAACACAGAAAAATCCGAAAAGTAAAACTATGGCCGAGAATCGAACCCGGATCCTTGTCATTCCGTGACGCGTGCTATACACCGGCATCACCCATAGCAGGTGGGTATCTCTTACTAGCCGTCACGTGACCTGAAGAAGCTGAAGAGCCGGTACTCTTCAAATTACTAGACCGATTTATACCAAACATGGCTAAGAAAAACTGTTAGAAAACTGGCTTTCAAATGAAAAACTCGCGTCGAATCGGTCCATCGGCTTGAGAGCTATGACGCCACACACACACACACATACCCACAGAGAGAGAGAGAGAGAGAGAGAGAGAGAGAGAGAGAGATAGATAGATAGAGTGAAAGAGAGAGACATTGAAGTCAAACTTACATCAACTCTTTTTTTTAATAGGCATAGGGATTTCCTTACGGTCTCCGAGGGATATCATTATCCGTTGGCTAATATAATTTAAGGCTCAAGGACCTTATACATCCCTTTTATAAATGTATTTAATTTAAGTAGAATTTAAGTATTCTCACTGTATTTTATTTTTAAAAAATGACTTTCTGCCAAGTTTCTTGCGGCGCATTCTTCTAGGCAATGATTGTATTTCCGAATGCGCTGGTAATTTCAATAAGACATGTAAAAGAGCCCTTGGCGACCAATTTTCAAAAATAAAATTTTGATATATATTTTTTTTAAGAGGGCGACAGTGGGCGTAGGTGTCTTTTGACCGTCGCAACGGTGACTGTGAGGAGAAAACCTCTATAAAAAATCCAGCGGCACCTGCGGGGGAGGGCGGGAATTCCCAATCCTGCATTGCACAGGTGTCGCAGGGAGGTAGCCCCATCCCGGGGTGGGCCCGTAGGGCATCGCGGTTCACGAAAGTTCTCCCGTGGTGTCCTACAATAGTGCCAAATTAAGGAATCCGTGTGTTTTTTACTGAGTATGCCTGACGCCTCGGGAGAGCCCCAGATACCCTCGGTAACCCCGTACCGGGCCGGATGCATAAGGCGCATTTTCCACACCATAAAAAAAAAAAAAAGGGGTCTTTTGACCGTGCTCTACCGTACAACGTTGCCGACATTTTTGTCACAAGATTTTTGAGTACTGTATTTATTACGTTGACATTGGCGAAATCATCGCTTCAATTGGGGCCATATTAAAAAAGAAGAAGTAAATTAGCAGTACCTACGAGTATATCACGGATATTCTCATCCCTACAAGTGCAAAGTTACATAAACGCCAGAACCTTATGGTCGACGTCGGTATCTAAACAACGTTACAAAACGAGCTGTTTGCTTAGATCTCGAGATAGTACTTAATATAATCTACTTAGTTAGCATTTGAGATGAGGTTTGTAGGGTATCTTGGGGCACAGTTCACGAGTTGCTGTAAATTTGTTTAGAAATGATAGCTCAGGTTTTAACTTTCGTGATCTTTCGAGAACATTAAATTTAAGTATAAATTATACGAGCTGAAGTGAAGCGGACATTTCATTTTTTATCTGTCTTCGTTTAGTTAGAGTCGCAGATTATAAATATCGAAAAATTCCGGATATCTCCCGACACTTAATAGCAAGTATTTTTTAATATTTTATTGAATCAATGAACAAAAAAATGTTTACCTTGCTACTCCACTACTCATGTGCAAGATAACCAAGCCTCTGTGAAATATGTATGTTTTTCATGCTATTCCTCCCTCCACTAATGCCACTAAAACACATATAAATCTCACAAACTTAATTTTCCCTTACACCACACAAGCACTGACGAGTTTCGATCTCTCTACGGGATTATTATCAAAGTTTAATAAGCACAACTGTTAGACATGCAAACCAACGTCGTACTGATTTGAAAATCTATTAAGAAACATAATGTAGGTACCTACATTTTGTATATTTTCCCAAACTACCCTTTTATTTATGATTTTTATTGTACACAAACAACTACCTTCAAAAAAATTCCTTCTCACAAAAGTGTAAAATATATTACGGTTAGATGTTTTGGACCAGTTGGAAATAATTAGGTACAATAATAGTGGTTCAATAATTGACGATCAGGAGAACTTGGTTTCATCACCTTTATTGCATGTCCGTTTTGATGAACAGAAAAATTATTTTTGTTTTTAATACATAGTTCTTTCTGTTTTTGCTGTAGTCGAAAAAAAATTAAAGGTAGTTGTTTGTGTAATTTTTTTCCAAACTGTAGTATTTTGTGATGCGTTTAACATTGTAATGTGAAACTGAGCGATTATTGTATTAACATAGATTTTGTTTTTTTTTCTCTATCAGTTAGATAAAATTAGTCAGCGACACAAATAACATAAAAATCGTAAAGTAAGTTTTCGATATTGTGACTTAGTCTGTGTTTGTGCATGAATTTAAAAGAATAGTATCAGCAACCACTACTTAACAAGCCTGCTCTTCGGTGTCAGTTGTCACCGCTATGTACGGAAACAGAACAGCTCGACGTTATTACAAAACATATGAGAATACTTTTGTCTTAGCGTTTTGCATAAATTTTATGTCAGAATTTACTATCAACGTAAAGCACCAACTGCAACGGCTCAATTTCAAACCTTATGCTGTTGTTTGAAAGCTGGCTTTTTTAAAGCGATTTTGGCGTTTACGTTATTGTTTAGGTTTGTAAATAGCGATCCGCTTTAGCTGCGGCTCAGTAATGTTTTTGTTATTGTTTCTGAATTAATGTAACAATTATTATGCAGGCTTGCCCGACATTCCTTGGTTAGAATCGCGACAGAATTTCGAAATAGAAATATTAAACGTAAAATAAATAAAAACCCTATGTTTATTGTTTGAAGACCTTATTTACTTATTTAATGTATTATTTTTCTTCTTTATTTTGCGTCATGATTTATTACAACACTATTTATTTATTAATTAGGAGTATCTTATGAATATCTTCTTATCTCGGCCAACGTAGTGTAGGACGCCCTCCGGCCAGGTGGGATGACGATCTGCGAAAGACTGCAGGCAGATGCTGGATGCGTCAAGCTGAAGACAGGGCGCTATGGCGCTCATTAGGGGAGGCCTATGTCCAGCAGTGGACTAATATAGGCTGATGATGATGATGATGATCTTATGAAAAATTAAGATGGGATTCTGCAAACCGCAAAGTGAGGTCAGCTTACACTCCACACGCCATGCCATCAAATTTTGCCAAAAACTGGTTACGTTACATACAATTTGCACGAGACAAAGCGTAGTTTAAACCAACCTTACTGTTTTACTGATCTCAACGCTAATTGCGATTCATTAATAACTCGCTAGCCTGCTTCTATAAGCTACCATTTTATCAACAGTGTATGTATGTATGTAAACTCTTTATTGTGCAAAATAAACAAGAGAAATACAATTGACAAACACTGAGATACATGCACAAAGGCGGACTTATCCCTTTAAGGGATCTCTTCCAGTCAACCTTTGAGTGGATGAAAGGAGTATTATATTAGGGATGGACGAGTGAGTTTAAAAATTACAAACACTGAGAGCCACAATACATAACTACCGAATATAATACATAAACTACTAAAACCATTGTAATATTACATTTATTATATATTACAGTGTGCTCACAGTTTGTTTTTTTTTTTTTGTTTTACCTTGTTTATTTTCTATAAAATTGTGTAAATTATCTTATATTTGTGTGTCTTGCAAAAAGGAATAAATGTCTTCTTTCTTTCTTTTACTATGTGCGAGGTTTCACTTCTAAGATCGACTACATAAGCCATCTTCGTCGGGCGTACGAACGTCAAACTGACTAGGAGTCGAAGTGGTTACCATAGCAACAGCTGAAATCAATCGGTCATAAGGAGCATCATCATCATCGTCACTGAGCCATTCGCAGAACACCGTCCTTACATTGTTTTGGTCTGAGATCGTGACATACATACACAAATCACGTCTTTATCCCTTACGGGGTAGACAGAGCCCAAGGTAACAGGTACCTACAGGCCACAATTAGCAAGATTGAGGGTGTATGGGTGGAAAATGGAATCAAAATAGTGATGGATTGCTAGTCTCATCGCCTATAACATGATTCCTATAAGTTTTGCCCATTCCTTCCTGAGATCGTGACCATTTCAAAAAATACTGTAGTTAATATTCACCTGCATAGCAGTACCATACACTCGTAATTCTGTCTTTCACAATACCTCAGTGTCAATAGGGCGACCACACCAACCAGTAGTTCACAACGGGACAGCGAATATACGGCTACGACCACCCGCCCGGATCTTCGCGGACAAATCCCGTATTTACGACAAGCATGAGTTATTTGCGAATGTGCATAATGCATTTTAAACTTACTTTATGATTTAATCTGCTTTTCATATCCGGCTGGGAAGATGTTTATGTATTTTAATGCAGGTGAAGTGAATTAACGGGTAACATTATGATTGTTGTTCAAATAATAAATTATTTTCTATCACAGTTCTTTATTTCCCCTATAATGTCCTATAATATGAAAACAATGTTTTTGCACAACATAAAACCCACCTTGAAGTAGTTAACAACATTTATTCTTCACTCTACTAAAGCGAAAAACCACTATTATTTTTCGTTGATTTATGCTCCAATTTACTTACTAAAAATAAACTTAACAATTGTCTAAAAGTAACCCTTTATTTTTGCTCGTCAGTATACCCACGCGTCAGTAAAGTCCGGGACACTAATTCCCGTAAATTCTAACATAAAAAATGGGAATTTAGTCGCTAGCAACTTCGTTTGTTTTTAAGCGGGCGCATTTCTAAAAACAAATGTTTAGCTACTTGTTAAACTAACCACCAATTAATAAAGTCAGCCCAAACATTGTTTAACAAACACTCCGATTACGCGTAGCGATTAGCATCGCGACTCACACAATAAAGTACAGTCGCCCATTGTGCGCGTGCGATCTGGAACGCACCTTGACCAGCACAATGCTACCTGCCGCCTTGGATTGACTGTACTCGGATATCCGTGGTATACCTCAAATGTTGCGTGGAATTACTATTAAATAAGATTTACGTAACCGCCTCCACTGATCTTATTTTTTTTTAAGTCTTTGTAAAGGCCCTGTCGTCCCGGTTGATCGACGCCTCAGGGGACCCAAGAACTGGCGTGTATTTATCCCAGCGGATCGCACTTGCGGTCCAAAGGGGTAATGCCGCCAGCGTCATGGGGACCCTGTACGCCAGTAGGGTTTGACGGGGTTTTCTTTTTATGACTTTTCTTATTTGTAAATAAAGGTTTTTATAGTTATTTTTAGCATAGATATGTAAGCATTTTCATTAGTTATTTTTTCTTTCTTTTCATATATTTCTATTTCTTTCTGATTCACTTTGACCCGTAGATACTTTATACATCTCTACTATATAGAATAATATAATTTAATTAACCTACCTAATTTGGGGACCTTTTACATCCCTTTTATAAATGTATTATAATAAGTATTGTTGTAAATTTATTTTGTTAGGAAAAAAATACTTTCTACCAAGTTTCTTGCGGCGCACTCTTCTTGGCAATGATGGTCTTTCCGAATGCGCTGGTAGTTTCAAAAAGACATGTAAAAGAGCCCTTGGCGGCCTATCTGCAAAATAAACTTTTTGAATTTAGAATTTATTGAACTAGGCGTGAGTTGCGCCAATTTACTTTTAACAATTAACCAATAAATTTTGACAGGATGGAATATTATGTTAAAATCTTCGGTTATCGTTAAAGTTATCGTTACGAGTGCAATTTACGCTAAGACGGTGATTATCAAACTACAGTTTAGATTAGATACACATCACAAACCACAATAGACAGCCACATTATTTGTGAATGTAATAATACATAAATACACACATACATAAACAAATCACGTCTTTATCACTTACAGAGTAGACAGAGCCTGAGGTGACAAGACCTATAGGCCACGTTTAGCAAGATTATGGGCGAGATGGAAAATGGAATCAAAATAGTGATAAGTTGCTAGCATCGCCTATAACATGATTCGTATGATTTGCGCCCATTCTCTCGATGGGATTCTAGGGATTTTACCATCTGCGCGGGAAGAGAAGCAACTGGTACATTGTATGTTTTGTCTCCCAGACCAGCAAAAATTGCGAAAATTGATGTTCCCCGATCGGAGCACATTTTGCGAATGTTTGTTTTCGAGTGCTCGATGCTTAACATGTATCTATCCATATCCTTGCTTGGTATCCATAGTACAAACTTTGCTCCGTCTAAGACTGGCTCAATCGGTGTCAATAGTCCCATTATATTTAATTTGTTCATAAATACCACAGTTTTTACAAGATTGGTGCAAGAAAACAGGGATACGCGGGCGATTCCCAACTCAAAGAAAAAGCTATAAACTCATTTATATTGCTAATATCCAAGATTCTTTCTAGCCTATTAAGTCTGAAAAGAAAATATATTCGTACCATAAAACGGCTATAACTGGAACGCAATTAAAACTCGATGTTGCAATAATTTTATTTATAATATATTTTAAACGGCATAGATTTCAAAGAGATAAAATGATCACGACCAAACTGATTCAAACTCTACTCCGATGTGATTAAAGTGCATCAAGATTCCCACAGGCTGGATGAAGCAGATAACCTAACCGGTAATATTTATTTTATGTAATAAGTAAATACGTGATTTTATTGCGATGCTAATATGACGTCAGGGGAGGCTTATGTGTTCACAACTTTAATCCTTTCGATAGTGAATTTACTTCCATGCTGGTCTGGGAGCAAAGGAATAACATAGAATGTACCAGTCGCTTCTCGTCCCGCGCAGATGGTAAAAGCCCATCGAGGGAATGGGCGAGTCTTAGGAATCATGTTATAGGCGATGCGGCTAGCAACCCATCACTATTTTGATTCCCCTTTCCACCTATACGCCTACAATCATGCTAAACGTGGCCTTTAGGTCTTGTTACCTCAGGCTCTGTCTACCCCGTATGGGATATAGACGTGATTTGTGTGTGTGTGTGTGTGTGAATTTACCAGTTGCTTCTCTTCCCGTGCACATGGTAAAAGCCCATCGAGGGAATGGGCGAAAATCTTAGGTATCATGTTAAAACGATGCGGCTAGCTACCCATCACTATTTTGATTCCCCTTTTAACTATACGCCCACAATCAGGCTAAACGTGGCCTTTGGGTCTTTTTACCTTAGGCTCTGTGACTTATGTATGTATGTATGTAAAAAAGAATTGTCAAACATTTCAGTACCCTAGGTCAAGCCAAGAATATCTTAAACGGACGAGTTAAGAAAGAAGAAAGAAAGAAAGAAAGAAGACATTTATTCCTTTTTGCAAGACACACAAATATAAGATAATATACACAATTTTATAGAAAACTAGCCTTCCGTCCGCAGCTTCGCCCGCGATAAATTAATTTTCCCGTAGGAAAAGGTATTTTCCCGCGGTAAAAAGTAGCCTATGTCACTCAGTGATAATGTAGCTTTCCAACGACAAAGGAATTTTTGAAATCGGTCCAGTAGTTTCGGAGCCTATTCAATTCAAACAAACAAACAATCAAATTTTTCCTCTTTATAATATTATTATAGATAAACAAGGTAAAACAAAAAACACATATACATGAAAAATAGATCATCAGCGTTGTGTGTCTTCGCAAAAGTGAAACGGTCGCTGGCTCAGCATTACGCTGAGGTGTTAGACACCTGCAGCACTGATTTTCAGCCAGAATCGTCTATGACTCACGAAACGATACACAAATAAAATATATACATAATCCATAAACTTTTACGTAAACAATGCAATACATAGATAGAACCCGACTTATGTGTAACTAAAGAAATACATAAATTAATTAAATAGTTGACAATAAACAAAAAATAAAAAAGAAGGGAAAACTAAATTGTTCAAAAACAACAGGTCGGCATATCAAAGTACAAAGTGCTGGAGGACTATTGTAAGGATTTTTGGAGCGTCAATAAGTGAGTTATGGAGCAAAAGAGGTATGTCAGGATCTTAGCCAGTGAATAAAAGTGGTATTTCGACACCTTCTACGCATAAGGTCGTAACGCTAAATCGACGACTTTTCAGGAGAGCGATTATTAGAATTTTTCATATATTTTTCAAGTTGAAATATGTCCACAGTTTAAAGCAGTAGTTAAATCTGTCCGCAGCGGTTTAATTAACACGAAGCAAATCTGTTTATTAAAATAAATATCACAATTTCAAAATTATGGCAAAAAAACCTGAAGTTACGACTTTATGCTCGTTTTCAAAACGTCGTATAAGAAAGTTACAACCTTTTGCGATTGATCACGTCCATTGCATAAAGTCGTATGTTATAAATACGACTATATTATATAAAAGGATATACCATCTCACTAAAGCAACGCATATAGTCGTAAGTGCGAGTTACGACCCATGATTGTAAAAAAACTGCAACAAAAAGTCGTACCTAACTACTATTGTTTACGCATAAAGTCGTAACTTAGAACTTAAGACTATTTGCGTGGGGCGTAATGAACACTAATGGAGTGGCGCAAATCGTCGAATGTTGTGATGCGACGATTTGCGTGGAAAAGTTCATATGATACGACTATTAGCAATCACAAAACTCCATAATTATCAAAAATATTTAAGCTTGAGTTTTAGG
The DNA here is from genome assembly GCA_949127965.1 of Pandemis corylana. Taxonomy (NCBI): domain Eukaryota; kingdom Metazoa; phylum Arthropoda; class Insecta; order Lepidoptera; family Tortricidae; genus Pandemis; species Pandemis corylana. Next base: position 13,982,498 of record OX421863.1, read on the forward strand.
AAGTTATAGCTTGGATTAATGGCTTTATGACGATTGAAAAATCTCATTTTGCATAAAACACTGGTTACGACCTTTTGCGTCAGAGGTATCGATTTGCTTACCCCTGTGGGAAAGAGGTATAGTATATGTAATACATACGTATTGTATATGCTTATTTATGTATTGTATGAGTAGTGTTATTCATTCGCAGCAATTAACGTTAACTCCACCAAAAACGCAGTCCAATTAACATATCCAAATCGATCCAGATAAACAGGATTTAAACAAAAACTCTAAATTGAACTAATTTCTGTTCCAAACATTAACATAAAAGGTTAGAGAGAGATCGATTAACGTGCAAGTGTGAATTAGACTTTAGCCGCGTTCCGTTTTGCACCAATACCTTAGGTGAGGTCATGTGAACTGTTTATTTAAACCACATGCCGCCACGATCCTCGAACAACGGCGGATCGAACAACACACACACACACACAAATCCCGTCTTCATCCCTTACGGGGTAGACAGAGCCTAAGGTAACAGGTACCTACAGGCCACATTTAGCAAGATTGCGGGTGTAAAGGTGGAAAAAGGAATCAAAATAGTGATGGGTTGCTAGTTTCATCGCCTATAACATGATTCCTATTATAATCGCCCATTCCCTCGATGGGCTTTTACCATCTGCGCGGGTAGAGAAGCACTGGTAAATTCTATGTTTTTTCTTTGCTCCCAGACCAGCATGGAAGCAATGGATCGAACAATTTATCAAAAATCTTTTTATCTTTCAAAATTGTTCCTAAAACGTTCTAGCTAATTGATGAACTTAATTTCTATTTTCTTTTTTTTTTACTTATACAAAATAATCGAATTGAAATACTGACGGATTCAATTTTAGGTATTATTATTTAAGTATTTTTTTAGTTCTATTTTTTTTTTTTTTTTTTTGATTCATTTGATCCTATCATTTGAAAAACAGCGCCTTCTCTCGTCCCTGGTGAGCAGTAGATGTTCCATGGGAGTTTGTAATTGTGTCGTACAGACACATCATTCAAACAGATGACGCTTAGCGACAAAAATTCGCATAGTAACAAAAAGGTCACGTGACAGTTAGTAACAGGTAGAAAAATTCGGAGACTTCCCCCCTGCTTTGGGTGGTGTAGGGGTATAGCACGCGGTTCGATTCCCGGCCATAGCTTTACTTTTCGGATTTTTCTGTGTTCTAATTTTCACTGACATTTAGTTCCAAGAACATAGACGCGTTTGACATCTCGTCATTGTGCAATGCAGGTCTCTACCGGCGCCCTAACTCCACTGCTTGGCGTACTCGCAGCTACGCCCTTATCAGACTAAGTACTTCATTATTAACTTTGCAAATTATTATTACTCTGAATATTTATTTTATCTTAAGTTAGGTTCTTAGAATCACTACATAGTATAAAACAAAGTCGCTCTCTGTCCCTATATCCCTATGTATGCTTATGTCTTCAAAACTACACAACGGATTTTGATGCGGGTTTTTTTAATAGATAGAGTGATTGAAGAGAAAGGTTTTTATGTATAATTCTACGCAGACGAAGTCGCGGGCAGAAGCTAGTATTGATATAAAAAGTAATAGAACAATAATTAATCTCAACAAATCTTATTGAGCAGATTTGTTGAGATGAGTGTATACACCTACTCGCGTCTATAGGTACTGCTGCTGTATTTAGGGAAATATTTCCGGCAGCGCGAGGAGTGGCAGGTGTAGAGTGTAAATGGGGTAATAGGGCTCTTAGCATTTTTCCACTTAGGACGATCTCGCGCCGCGACCTCCAAGCCCTTACCAGCTCAAGCCCAGCGATACATCCTACTAATATTATAAATGCGAAAGTTTGTGAGGATGGATGGATGGATGTGACGATGTGAGTATGTATGTTTGTTCCTTCTTCACGCTGAAACGAGGGAATGATGCGGCCAGCAGATCATCACTATTTTGTATCCCCTTTCCACCTATGCGCCCATCATTATGCAAACGTGGCTAGGTCTTGTTACCTTAGGCTCTGTCAACCCCGTCAATCTCTTTTCATTTTTTATTTGCTCTTCTCAGCTCCAGTCACGATGTCGAATCACATTATGACATTATAAGCTAATATTAAAACTGTCATTATGTATTATTGTTATTTGTAAACGAGACTAACCAGCCGCTAATGGCTAATGCTCAAATAAATGCATTCCAACCAGAAGTCAATCAAAGCGTGACTTCATAAGTTAGATAATTAGGGATCCTTGCGTTATTAACATAAACATAAACATAATATGTCGATCGTCATTTTTCTTTTACCCGTTGCTATGCTTACTTTTTCCAGTGTCACTATTTAACTCACTCTATGTCGGTCTCTCGCTTAATGTTCCTCTCATTTGTTCAAAGGTTAACTGGTAGAGATCCCTTATAGAATAGAATAGAATAGAATAGAAGACATTTTTATTCATCAACGCAAAAAATTCACAAAAATTCAAAAATTACAAAGTAGAATTAGATGCGAAGATAAAATGGAAGGGAGACTCAGCGAGGTCACTGTTTTTCAGTCTCCAACCAAACTAAACTAAATTAACTAAACTACGGTAGTCGCGCTGCCACAGCGACAACATAACACCATAATAATAACAATAGAGTATTACATAATTAATATACACATGCCGAGAACAACATTAAGACACGGTAATAAGGGTAAGTTCGCCTTTGTGCATATATTTAATGTATTTTTTTGTGATTTGTCTCTGGTTCTTTATATTTGTACAATAAAGCATTTACTTACTTACTTAATCCGTGGGTTCAGAGGATTAAAATTTGTGGTCTCCTAAGGTGAAGGACTTTATTCAATAGTGGATGTCTTCCGGATGGTGATGATGATGATGATGAATATCGTGGCCACAATGTGGTAGGCCCGAGACGTCGAATCAAGATTATCTAAAAGTGTATGTTGCAACGCAGCATTTGCTGACTTCACAGCCAGCGCTGGTCTTCCGTTGGGGCAAGTTTTCTATCCTAGCCCTTCAGGCTGGCAATCTGCAATCCTCTAGTGTTGGGAGTGTCTATGTGTGGTCCTCGCTTATCAGGTGACCCTTGCTCGTTAGCCTTCCGTGTCATATAAAAAACAAAATCGAGTCACAAATATTTTCTATTCGAGAACCCTTATATACTCTATAAAAGTTTCGAGCTTGCCCAAACGATAATTAATTAAATAACGCACTGCACATGCGCAAACCTGATTCATAATTGCTTAAAATTTCCAAGAAATCGACGTCGATTTCGTCGAAATTAACTGAAGAACAGAACCCGTTCCGCTAAAGAATTCCCTCTAAGAGGTTATTAATATTTTGTGCAATTAAATGTAAACACACGAATAGAGTTTTAGCCACAATATGCTATAACATTTGCTCGTCTAAATATAACAAAGTCCTCTGTATCATGAGTCATATTAACACTTAGTCGAGTGAAACAAGAGCAATTCTTACATCTATATCTATACTACTAATAATATTATAAAGAGGAAAGATTTGTACCTATTTTTGTATGTTTGTATGTTTGTAATGAATAGGCTCATAAAGTACTGGGCCGATCTGGATGAAATTTGGAACATAGATAGATTGTAGTCTGGAATAACACATAGGCTACTTTTTATCCCGGAAAATTGCGTGATTCCTGCGGGATAGCGATAAACGAATTCTATGCAAACGAAGTTGCGGGCAACGGCTAGTTTGTTATATTTGTAACGGCTTCGACTGACTAGAAAAAGTCCAAATGTACATACGTACACTCGTAAACCACGTCTTTATACCCTTTTTTTTAAACGGAGAGGATTTTTTTTTATGCCCTAGGCATGAGAACGCCTGGGGTTATGTGGGACTCCCCCTCGAAGGGGTATACCCAAACTAAACACTCTCCGGCGTTGCCTCAATCCGGTGTGATGGGGACGCAGTGGGATGCCACTAGGGTTTCACCACAAACGCCCCCCCCGGTGGCCCCGGCTTCCGCCAGGAGCGCGCCAAGAAAGGCCCTCCCCTTAGACAATGAGACCGTGCTATGCAGGTAGGTGATGCGGAGTAGATAGAGTCTAAGGTAATAAGACCTAAAGATGATTGTGAGCGTTTAGGTGGAAAAGGGGTGCGGGTCAGAATACTTAAAGCTTAAAATATAATAATGGGTCTAAATACATACTGGTTAAAGGTTCTTCCATGCTGGTCGATGGGCTTTTACCATCTGCGCGGGAAGAGAAGCAACTGGTAAATTCTATGTTTTTTCTTTACTCCCAGACCAGCATGGAAGATAAGCTGTTTAGGTATATAAATTAGTAAATAAATATCAAGGAACAATACAATACAATGCACAAATCACGTCTTTATCCCTTACGGTGTAGACGGAGCCCGAGGTAACAAAACCTAAAGGCCACGTTTAGCATGATTGTTGCATCGCCTATAACATGATTCTTAAGAATTTCATTCCCTCGATGGGCTTTTACCAACTGCGCGGGACGAAAAGCAACTGGTACATTCTATGCTTTTCTTTTGCTCCCAGACCAGCATGAAGCAGCATGGAATTAGAGGAAAAAGCTAGTCTAAATGCCCTTCGGCTTGCCTTCTGATATAACACGCCACTGATGTGTATAAAAAGCGGCATAATCAAAAGCTTGTAGGGGCCATCCATAAAGTACGTCACAACAATTTCACGAGTTCTCTAGCCCCCCCCCCTTGTCACACGGTTGACTATGAAGATTGCAATTATTTTGTTCGTGTGTCACAAATTTCCAGCCCCCCCCCCCCTAAATGTGTGACGTACTTTATGAATGACCCCTTAATAGTACTTAAATTACATTACAATTAGTAATGATTGGGATATCCCATAATTCAAAGTTAAATTCAAAGTTTTTCGTTGCCATAACACAGTAATTAATAATATGTTATGTTGTATTGTTCAAAGCTACCGAATATCACCTAATTATAATTATGAATGGGTATTCCAGGCTAGATAGCCCAATATTATAATAGACACGTAACTAATTGTGGCGACTATCATTGTCAAATTGATATTGAATTACAATTTCCTAATCACCGCGGAACTGAAAGGTTTATGGATTCCCGTATTATATGTGCCAATAATAAAATTTGATCCAAAATGTGACTTGCAATTTTACATATGTGCTATCATCAGGATCGCTTTGCGAAGTTAAGCATCGTTGGTCGCGGTCAGTACTTGGATGGGTGACCGCTGTTATTGTTTTTTTTTTTTTTTTTTGTTTATTATTGTTCTTCAAAATTTGTATCAATAACAAATATCGAGGATTGCCGCAGTTACCAATCTAAAATGAAGTGTCAAGCAACTCTTACAGCAAAGCGGCTTAAAAGAGGCACTAGCATATCTTTTGTGTCTTACACACTCTTCTATCAGTTTTATCTTCCCAAAAATCAAAGTCAAAGTCCAAATCTAACCGAAATATAGACATCACGATAATCTAAAGATAAATAAAGCTATTTATCAGGGCGGGAGGATAAAGGGGAAGCGCGAGTTGATAAATCGAGGACATTTATTCAGAGGCGATTGTATCAAAATATTTAGTTTGTCCCGGATAAGTGTCAGGCTTTTAATGGCCGCTTAGACGCCCTGGGAGAGTGCGATTGTCAGCAGCAGTCGGGCGGTAAAAAAACGATGCATCACGCGGTCATAAATTTTTCTCAAACATTGTCATAAATGACGTCATCGTATTCTAATTATTTGCAGGCGCTATTTTCTGACCATAAATGTTTCTGGACTGTTTTTCATTTATTTTTAACTTTTTTTAAAGTCAAAGAAACTATGGAATAATGAACAATAATGTCATACAGCCAAGTCGATGGCCGAGGAGTGCGCGTGTTGTTCGAGTCTAACGTTTTTATCAATGTCATAAATAGCTTGCGGTGACAGATGACATAAAAAAACTTAAGAAAAAAAGCCAGAACGTGAAAATCATCTAAGTTGCGAGGAAGTTTAGTGCAACATTTATTTTCGTTTTCTTCCAATGTTTGAGAAAAACATTATATCTGCCTCAGCTGGAAGAGCAATAGCTCGATTCGTAACTTTAAAAAACACTCACCTGCGGTTCATATTTTTAAACATGTTGCTCATTCAGCAATCGGCTACTTCCTCAGCATTAATCTACTATTACAGTCAATCGAAAGCGTTTTCCAATAACGCTTCGAAATTCCAACACTGAGTGAGAACTAGTAGACACGGAGTTAGTAAAAAGCGCACCAGTATTGTTGTATTCTAACACGGAGAACCAGAGCTCGAGTAAAATTGAAAAAGAAAAGAGAACACAGTTGAACATTTGCAATTGCATAAAATGGATGGACTCATGACCGGACAGATGGCAGAACCTTAGCAACAGGATCCGGTTGTCACGATACGAAACTCTTAAATATAGAATTAAGGATAATGACTTCATTCTTTAAACTTAAGCTGGGATAAGCCGACAAGATAACATTTAGACTCGCTGGCTTCTAATTTCAGTAACTTTTAAAACTGACAAAAGGCGTTGCTTCTAACACTTATTGATAAGGGTTTCGCTTGGTTTTTTATGTTTTGTTCTCATCCAGCAAGCACTTTTAGAGTAAATTGACGGATTTTGTAAATGCTTCTGAACAAATATACCAAATTGATTATATTCCATTAGTTCTATAGATAGAAACAAAGATGGCGGAAGACCTAGATGACATGCAATTAAATAAAGATCCCGTTTGATTATGTCCTACAATATGGGTAGCTAGTGACGATAAAGCCCAGAATTAAGCAGCAGGGTGCTAGTTTGCGTAAAAACAATTATCTTGCTACTTCATGTGCAAGGCCGGCTAGCACCAGCAGTCCTAATGGTACAAATACAATACAATAAATCTTTATTGAACACCACATAATAACAACCAAAACAGAAAAAAGGTATACAGAATATTACAAGGTAACAATAGGCGGCCTTATCGCTACAGAGCGATCTCTACCAGGCAACCATAATGGACTGGAGAACAGAACAGATCTCAGCAGGTGGTGCAATTTAGAATATATATTAAATACTAAGTACTGAAAATACATAATTAAGTAAAGACAATTGTGGGGATGTCAAGCAGACATCTCTCTCCAGGCAGAAACATACATGAAACACACATTTATAACTAGATGTTGCCCGCAACTTTGTCTGCATAGAATTCGTTTATCGCTATCCCGCAGGAATTACGCAACTTTCCGGGATAAAAAGTAGCTTATGTGCTATTCCAGACCATAATCTATCTATGTTCCAAATTTCATCCAGATCTATCCAGCCGTTTTGGCGTGAAAGAGTAACAAACATCCAAACATACTCACAAACTTTCACATTTATAATATTAGTAGGATAAATGGAGATATAAATAGACACATACACACGCACCTAAAAAAGCCAGCTACAAGATTCATGCACAAGATGACAGATAGTCAACGCCTGATTCAATGTGTTTTTGTTTCATAAAAACTGTTTGCAGCAGGCGTTCAAAAAACCGCCCGTCTATTCCGCCAAGCGGCTGAACATTCCTGTGATATTGAATAACGTAACGGCAACCATTATGCGCACAGAGATTTGCGCGCCCATTCATAAATATCATAATAACTATCGGCAAATAAACCACGACCCGGGAAGGTCGGAGGTTAGGCGAATCAATTACCTAAATAAAGAGGAACACTGGATGTGTGGCTGTTTTGGTATGTAAATCACTACATAGTATAAAACAAAGTCGCTTTCTCTGTCCCTATGTCCCTATGTATGCTTATATCTTCAAAACTACACAACGGATTTTGATGCGGTTTTTTTTAATAGATAGAGTGATTCAAGAGAAAGGTTTTTATGTATAACACATGCATAATATACTGTGCGAAGCCGGGGCGGGTCGCTAGTAAATAATAAATGAATATTAGGGAACAATACAATACACTAGAGGATGGCAGATTTGTTGCACAACCTGTAATGCTAAGGTAGAATACCTCGTGTACCAGTAATTTCCGCTTGTTCGCCGTACATAACTATTTCTTTTATACCAGGACATTCTATGGAATGGTATTCTATGGTAATATAAAGTCTATTTCTAAATTGAAACAAACATGTTTGCGGCTTAGGGCTGGCCCAAGGGCTACCCCCGCCGCACTTCAACCTAAATTACTCCAAATTAATCATCCTACAGTGGTTTTACCAGTGCCGGTTATGTAACTTGGTTACGTACGGGGAACAAGCTGTAATTTCAACGGCTGTCTTACTCTTGAAGCCGGAGCACAGCAACGCAGGCGCTATTGCTTGGCGACAGGATTAGCTAAGACGGTGGTAGCATCTGGACATACCTTGCACGAAGTCCTACCACCCGGAGTTAATACTATTTGACGTTCATAAAGAGTAGTTAGGTTAGATTTAGTTAAGTAAGTCTTCCATGCTGGTCTGGGAGCAAAGAAAAAACATAGAATGTACCAGTTGCTTCTTTTCCCGCGCTGATGGTAACAGCCCATCGAGGGAATGGGCGAAAATCTTTGGAATCGTGTTATAGGCGATGTGGCTAGCAAACTATCATTATTTTGATTCCCCTTTCCATCCATACACCCAAAATGGGCACGTATTAAAATACATAAAATTTAAAATGTATAATGGGATTTTCTCAGAAAGTTACAAATTAACAGGATTGTTATAAAACAAACCTAACCTAACCTAAACCAATCTATAGATTACGATATCAAAAAAGTTCATTTAGCTAATAGTTTTACAGAAAATTGCGTTATATATTCTGAACCATTATGTATTTTAACCCATTATACATTTTTAACTTTATGTATTCTGATCCGCTCCCCCCACAATAATGGTAAACGTGGTCTTTAGGTCTTGTTACCTTAAGCTCTGTCTAAGTAAAGTAAGTAAGGGATAAAGACGTGATTTATGTATGTATGTATGTATGTATGTATGTATGTATGTATGTAGATAAGCAGTTAGTATTTCACCTTCAGTCTTCCTAAAGGACAAAAACCCATTATTATTTTATGACATTTAAAATCACATGCTGATTCCGATGAGTACCTAATTGCGTTTCGACTTTTCCAAGAACAGTTTAAAACTTATCCGTGATACAGAACACCCAAACTGTCCTATAATGAACAAAACATTCGTAATCCCACTTTTGTCCACCTTTTAGAAACATTCAGATCAACGCCCTCTCTGTTATCTTTTGTTTATTTTAACCCGAATAGGGACAGTTAAAGACATTGTTAACTATGATTTATGATTGGCTTGCTGTCTTTATTAAAAGTGTGGTTTAGTTCTGTCAGAGGTATGATTTTAAAATGAGATTCTTGAATATTGAAATGACTTTTTTTAATACCGTAAAACGGGGTGAGCTGGGACCTCAAACCTCGATTAAAAAAAAATCGTTTATGGCAAGTTGAGTTTTGTAGATAAGAATCCGGTGGTGTGAATTTTATTTTAGTTTAATAATGATTATCTGTTGTTTAGTTTCACAGTTTAATTAAACAACAAACACTAAAACATAGGCAAATCCCAGCTCAACCCGTAGTGGGGTCAGAAGGGATAGGAACAAATAAAAAAATCAGCGCCATCTCTCGTCCCTGGTGAGCGGTAGATGTTCCATGGGAGTTAGCAAATATGTCGTACAGACACATCATCCAAACAGATGACGCTAAGCGACAAAAAATCGCATAGTAACAAGGTCACGTGACAGCTAGTAACAGATAGAAACATTTGAAGGCTTACCCACCTGCTATGGGTGGGTGTAGGGGTATAGCACGCGTCACTGAATGACGAGATATACCTTTACTTTTTGGATTTTTCTGTGTTCTAATTTTCAGATTCGTTTATTAAAAAAATGATAAAAAATTACCAGAAAAAGGAGACACATATTATTATAATACGTCTTAAAATATAACTAAACTACTTTTATAGTAAGCTGAGCAAGATATTTTAAGTATGTATGTATGTATAACTCTTTTTTGGACATAAAACACATTAATTTTGCAGCATTTTTAAGTATCAAGTGAAAACACAAAATATTAGTTCCATCCCTACTCCCCCCGCAATCCCTTCTTACCCTTCTTACGTTTTACGGTAATAATGAATAGCTATATCTATTTACATGTAACGGCATCTCGCGTGAACGGCTAGACTGCTTTCAGTAATTCTTTTTCTGTTTTAGGTTGTGTTCGTTACTGTCAGGGTATTTTGAAAATAAAAGAGATAAACTGGATTGTTGAACATAAAAATGTAAACCAAGCAACTTAAATATATAGATAAAAACATACAAAATCCATGGCTCGAGTTCAAACAATGGCATTCATCATGCAAAAATTTAATTTTAAATTTTTTGTTTTTGTCTTTTAACTAAATAAACTTTTTTTCTTTCTTTTCTTTCTGCACTGAGATTAGAACTCAGGGTCACCTAGCATTTTGTAGCCATAACAACCCGAACACTATACTTTCATCCATTCATTTATAGATCATCTACCACTGGTAGCACCGGTGATTTATCATCTAAGGTCATATTAATAAATTGTGGTGCGGTGTCGGATTAACAGGCACTAAACGTCGCTGCGGTATCAGGAGACGTGTTAATTTAGAGAGACTGCTGGGCGGCAGGGGCCCGTCGGCACGACATGACAAAAAAACAACTTCATACCCACTACTACTTAGGACTGAAGTTGACTGAGGTTGACTGGAAGAGATCCCTTAAAGGGACAAGTCCGCCTTTGTGCATGTATCTCAGTGTTTGTCAATTGCATTTCTCTTGTTTATTTTGCACAATAAAGAGTTTACATACATACATACATAGAGGTACCTACTTGTACTCATAGTAGGTACAAAGCTTTGCTCACTACTACTTAGGTACCTACTTGTACTCATAGTACAAAGCTTTGCTCACTACTACTTAGGTACCTACTTGTACTCATAGTACAAAGCTTTGCTCACTACTACTTAGGTACCTACTTGTACTCATAGAACAAAGCTTTGCTCACTACTACTTAGGTACCTACTTGTACTCATAGTACAAAGCTTTGCTCACTACTACTTAGGTACCTACTTGTACTCATAGTACAAAGCTTTGCTCACTACTACTTAGGTACCTACTTGTACTCATAGTACAAAGCTTTGCTCACTACTACTTAGGTACCTACTTGTACTCATAGTACAAAGCTTTGCTCACTACTACTTAGGTACCTACTTGTACTCATAGTACAAAGCTTTGCTCACTACTACTTAGGTACCTACTTGTACTCATAGTACAAAGCTTTGCTCACTACTACTTAGGTACCTACTTGTACTCATAGTACAAAGCTTTGCTCACTACTACTTAGGTACCTACTTGTACTCATAGTACAAAGCTTTGCTCACTACTACTTAGGTACCTACTTGTACTCATAGTACAAAGCTTTGCTCACTACTACTTAGGTACCTACTTGTACTCATAGTACAAAGCTTTGCTCACTACTACTTAGGTACCTACTTGTACTCATAGTACCTACAAAGCTTTGCTCACTACTACTTAGATACCTACTTGTACTCATAGTACCTACAAAGCTTTGCTCACTACTACTTAGGTACCTACTTGTACTCATAGTACCTACAAAGCTTTGCTCACTACTACTTAGGTACCTACTTGTACTCATAGTACCTACAAAGCTTTGCTCACTACTACTTAGGTACCTACTTGTACTCATAGTACCTACAAAGCTTTGCTCACTACTACTTAGGTACCTACTTGTACTCATAGTACCTACAAAGCTTTGCTCACTACTACTTAGGTACCTACTTGTACTCATAGTACCTACAAAGCTTTGCTCACTACTACTTAGGTACCTACTTGTACTCATAGTACAAATCTTTGCTCACTACTACTTAGGTACCTACTTGTACTCATAGTACAAAGCTTTGCTTAGTTCGGGACTAGATAGATTGGTGTCAATTGTCCCAAGATATTGATTTGTTTTATTTATTTATACATGGCGTCCCGTAAGTGCGAAACGTAAGGGGGATAGGTGGGCAGGTCATCTACCAAATATATAGGCAGGTCATCTACTAAAATAATCTATTGCTTAACTTACGATTATGATTTGGGAGGAATCCTTTTACTCTTATTTTTAGTCTAGAAGACGTATCACAAGATTTATTTTTATAAATTTACTCGGTCCAGGCAATATTACACTTACTTGCTTTTTTACAAAAAGCGAATATTGGGTCCTTCGTGGGTTTTTCCCTAAAAAAGGTAACAGGGTAATAGAAAATAAATGATCAGCTTACCTATTATAAATAGGATAGTAAAGCTACCCGCATGAATGAAAGCAACACGCTTCAAACCATTGTTCCAGTCACTTAGTTACAGTCACTTATATTACCTTTTTAATCCACCGTAAGGTAACTAGTAACTCCTTTAATCCTCTTTACCTTTTTGTGCTATTTGAAATTACCCCGGATCAAGGTTGGCAAATTTGTCACTCTGCAAAGGTATCACAATCCAATGTAGAAATGCAGCTAGGCTCATAGGCGCTCTACTACAGGGAAGTGAGGTAGGGTAAATACGATTCTATAATGGTATTTACCCTAACTCTAATGGTATTTACCATTTTTGTTCGACAAGTACCTAGTTTCAAAGCCATCATCATCATTACACATAAACGGATAACTCACGTATAAAAAGTCGAGTGATGCTCGACATGTTTCGGACTATTTCGTAGTCCATCATCATCATATGTCTAATATATATACGCCCCATTGTGAGGCATAGGCCTTCTTTTAGAATGAGCCATAACCTCAAAGCTATACTTGATTTTTTTACATTTAATTACCATGAAAACTCCACTTTTACCTAAAACCATATAAAACCTTTGTACACACAAATCACGTCTTTATCCCTTACGGGATAGACAGAGCCTAAGGTAACAAGACCTGGAGTCACGTTTAGCGTGAGTATGGGCGTATAGGTGGAAAGGGGAATCAAAATAGTGATGGGTAAGTTTCAAACTTAAATAAAAAACCCGCCGCTTACCCACGGCTCACGCTTCACCAAAAAAATTACAAATAAATATAATGCACCGTTACTCAATACTATTATCTCGTAGCGACGTATTTAGGTACAGTCCTACCAATAAATACTGGCGTACAGTCGGACCGATAAATCCAGTGTAATATTGAGACGTAGATCTAATCTCTCCCCGAGATTTATATAGGGAAGAGATTTATTTTGTTTGAAAAATGTCGCCTCTATTAGAGTTTTTTTAGTTAGACGCTTTTGGTATGCTTTGGATTAGTTATAAAGTAGATGGTTACTTTGTTAATTTAGAAATATCATGAATGTAGTAAGTAAATGCTAATATATGTACAAAGGCGAACATATCCCTCTGAGGGGTTTATACCAGTTAACCTTTGAGTAGATGAGAGGAGCATTCTGTTAGTTTTATGTTAATACTAGCTGTTGTTTGCGTGTTTGTCTGCGCAGGATTCTCTAAGCCCCAAACTTTCTTCTTAGGAGCTCATTTTCTAAAACAATCAGCTTTCTAGGAATTTTAGTCACGCGGTTTAGTCAGGGCGTTAGTTTACGTCAGTCAGTCAGTCAGGACAAAAAGGATAGAAAGGAACTAAAGACTATCTTACCATGCGTTGCATCAAGGTACTTTGACGACAACTTTAATCGAATTTTTGACGTATACAGGGAGATCAGTCCAAATGGGACAGTAGGGAGAAATCAAGGGATCTGTTCTTAAGAACCATGGCATCGATTTTAGATTTCAAAATAATTGCATTAATATTTCGAACCAGGTCAAAATAATAACATTTGCTTAACTGAAGAAAAAAATGATTTTCTTATAATTATTTAACAAGATTAAGAATGTTCCAAGAATGTTGTGTCTTCCATGCTGGTCTGGGAGCAAAGAAAAAACATAGAATGTACCAGTTGCTTCTGTACCCGCGCAGATGGTAAAAGACCATCGAGAGAATGGGCGAAAATAATAGGAATCATGTTATAGGCGATGCGGCTAGCAACCCCTCACTATTTTGATTCCATTTTCCACCTATACGCCCACAACCTTGCTAAATGTGACCTTTAGGTACCTGTTACCTTAGGCTCTGTCTACCCCGTAAGGGAAAAGACGTGATTTGAGTATGTATGTAAGAATGTTTAATGACTGAATAATAAGTCGAAGCAGAACTTTGACTTTAACAAACATTTGCTAACGGAATAAACGACTATTTTCATTCTATAAGCCTTTAACGCTGGCTTTGAATACAATAAGAAAAAAACGTTAACAAATAGGCGTTAGGCCCTGCGAGCAAACACCGAAAAAAAGGTGCACCGCGTCACACGGGCATGGAGGAACAGTTTGTTTAACGGTGTAACGCTAATAAAGCAATTACAATATTTGCCTGGAGTTGTGCAAATTTCTTTTCTATGAATCGTTTTGCGTGTCGGCGCCTTTGTTGGGTCTATTGTAACGTCGAAAGCAACCGTTAAATGTGTAATTTGTGAGCGCCATTTTGTTTATAGAACTTTACGTTGAACAAAAAACTATAGCAGTTGGAACAGCCTGGATTGGTTTTGCAAGTGATAGTATCTTGATACTTGTAGTTCCATGCTGGTCTGGGAGCAAAGAAAAACATAGAATGTACCGGCTGCTTCTCTTTCCGCGTAGATGGTAAAGCCCCAACGAGGGAATGGGCAAGAACCACGTTATAGGCGATGCGGCTAGCAACCCACACATACATCGCTACATACGTAAATCACGTCTTTATCTATATATAATTTAATTTAATCTTTCACTTAATGTTTTATTTTGTAAATTCGATTATGGATGCAAGTCTGGAATCAAAACATTTCATTTCATTTCATTTCATTTCATTTCATTTATCCCTTACGGGGTAGACAGAGCCTAAGGTAACAAAATCTTAAGGCCACGTTTAGCTTGATTAAGGGTGTATACGTGGAAAGGGAAACCAAATTAGTGATGGGTTGCTAGCCGCATCGCCTGTAACATGATTCCTAACACTTTCGCCCAGTCCCTCGATGAGCTTTTACCATTAGCGGGAAGAGAAGCAACTGGTAAATTCTATGTTTTTTCTTTACTCCCAGGCCAGCATGGAAGAATACTATATAGACTACTAGCTGTTGCCCGCGACTTCGTCCGCGCAGAATTATTATAAATATAGCCTATGATACTCACAAATACTGTGGCTTTCTATTGGCAAAAGAATTTTCAAAATCAAAGGCGTCACTCGGAATCGAATATATAATTTCCGTTTTTTCCTTATCCCGTGGGAATTTCTAAAAATCCTTCCTTAGTGGATGCTTACATTGTATAAGGTATCTATGTGCAAAATTTCAAGTCTCTAAGTCCAGTGGTTTGGGCTGTGCTATCCCGCGGGAACTATGCAATTTTCCGGGATAAAAACTATCCTATGTCCTTTCCCGGGACTCAAACTATCTGTATACCAAATTTCAACTAAATCGGCCCAGCGGTTTAAGCGTGAAAAGGTAACAGACAGACAGACAGACAGACAGAGTTACTTTCGCATTTATAATATTAGTAATAGTAATTAGTAATAAGGATAATAATACATTTATGCCTCAAACAATAAGGTCGGTGACACACATGTATTTATGCCTTGGACTGTACTAATACCAATTGGAAGGGGTCAATCCTGATCGCATGTTAATACGGATCTTAGTACATGTCACAATTTTAATCGTGCAATTAATTAAATTTCCAAGAAGCCAACCCGTACAATAAATCCAGTTGTTCATATGCCAGAGGATTTTCCAAGATTTCCATACGCTTCCACTTGTATGATAGTTTATGTACTGGCCGCGGTTTATGATCTGCACGCATAGATGAATTAACCTGTAGAATGAAATGTCAATTCAATTCAATTTTTAAAAGAAACAGCGCTATCGATACTGTCGATGATTCCGCCAATGTCGAGGTTGAAAGAAAGAAAGAAGACATTTATTCCTTTTTGCAAGACACACAAATATAAAAGAATATACACAATTTTATAGCAAAAAAACAAGAAAAAAAAACACAGACATTAAAAATAGATGCTCAGCGTTGTGTGTGTCTTCTCAAAAGTGAAACGGTCGCTGGCTCAGCATTACGCTGAGGTGTTAGACACCTGCAGCACTGATTTTCAGCCAGAACCGTCTGTGACTCACGAAACGATACACAGATAAAATATAATACATAATCCATAAACCTTTAGGTAAACAAAGTAATAAATAGATAGAACCCGACCTGACTTGAAGAAGACAGTGTCGTTATTTATTTAACCGTTGTTCAGTGAAATGAAATGTCACACAGGGGCCCTACCATGACGTCTTAATGCGAGTCACTACTGACTCAGTTCAGGTTTAAGATGTCATTTTTAGTATGGATCTGACAGTGAGTGAATCTAAACTGAATCGGAATTAAATCGCATTAAGACGTCATGGTAACCCCCCAGTTTGTTTAAAAAATTACTCAACCACTACTGCGGCGGTTCTTAGCTTTTTTTGGCTAGCGACTTACCCCCTTATTCATAAACACTCTATAGGCTTCTGCTAACTTAGCAATCGTTTGTCCTTATCTGTGAAAGGTAAATGTCAAAGTGACAGATAAGGACAAACGATTGCTAAGTTAGCAGAAGCCTACAGAGTGTTGATGAACAAAGGGGTTAAAGTATAAATATAAAGAGTCTCTTATAAAATGTCCCTGTATTTTTTTTAGGACATAGTTGACAAATGCTTCAATTCAAGTCTCTACGAGTCATAGTACCTAAAACAAAATATATGAAAGCTAAGAAGAAGAAAAAACGAATAAAATTTCCATACCTACATAAGTAAGGAACTAAACGAATCGAAAATTTAAATGAAAGATCTGAAAGGCCTGTTCAGCCTGACTAAATGAAATGAAATAAAATGAAATGAAATGAAATGAAATGAAATTAAATTAAATTAAATGAAATTAAATGAAATTAAATTAAATTAAATTAAATTAAATTAAATTAAATTAAATGAAATTAAATTATATTAAATTAATGAAATTATTTTTTATTTGCATTTCATTCATTATGTCCATTTAGATTTAAAGAATAATAATGTTTTGAGTCCAGATAACGCTAAATACCTTTTTTAAGTAGGCCTGCAAAGTAATATTGTTTGGTTTTAAGATCTAAACTGATTTAAATTAATTTATTGTAATACAATTTCTATTACATTTACAAATATACAATTAGGTAGTATTTACACGCAAAATACGATCAATAGAAAACCACCTGCTAAAATATTCCAGAAAAGAGAGACCTAACACTACATTTAACCCATGACATTTATCCCCAATACATACATACATACATACATTAATCACATCTTTATCCCTTACGTGGTATAAAGAGCCTAGAATAACAAGACCATAAGGCCGCGTTTAGCGCGATTGTGGCCGTTTAGTTTTATTTTGTGATTTTTATGTATCACTAATGTGTTGAAAAATTTAAAGGCTGCATTACCTCTCTACTGGTTGATTACTCTATGATCTTCACATAACCTAAGCAGCACATACATATATGAATATGTATTAGTCTTGTGTTTAGATCCATATAGAATAGATGATGTTATAATGTAAAACTAGATATTACCGCAACTTTGTCTACGTTCCACAAGAACTACTATATAAAAAATGAAACTACTACTCTCAAAGCTACATAAACTACCCTTTACTCCACATACATGCAAACATACAAAACAAAACAAAAGTGCACGTCTTCGTGTTATTAGTACTGATAACTACAAAAATTCCCCTTTCCATCTATACGCCCACAATCATGCTAAACATGGCCTTCAGGTCTTGTTACCTTGGGCTCTGTCTACTCCGTAAGGGATATAGACGTGATTTATGTATGCATGTACAAACATAACTAGGTTACTGCGTACCTTATTCTACCTTAGTTCTCTAGGATGGCAACGTATCTGTAATACTCTTGCTGCGGGTGTCCATGAGTGATGCTTACTTACCATCTGGAAACACGCTTGATCGTTTGCACCAAAAAAAAATTAACAAAAAAATATTCACCTTGCTACTCCGCTACTCACGTGCAAGATAACCAAGCCTGTGTGAAATATATGTATATGTTTTTCATGCAATCCCTCACACATAAATCCCACAAACTTAATTATCCCTTACACCACACAAACACTGACGCGTTTTGATCCCTCTACGGGATCATTATCAAAGTTTAATAAGCACAACTGTTACACATGCAAACCAACGTCGTACTGATTCGAAAACCTATAAATAAACATAATATACCGACATTTCTTGTGTCTTTCATCATTTGTGTCTTTTATATGTTTAGTTTTAATTTTATCTGGGTCCTACTGAAAAACAGCGTTGCGGCTTGCCGCAATATTATGCTGAGTGGGGCCCATTTTACACCATATCGGTACTATTGCTATTGTATTTCTTCTTACTATTATATATCCACGTGTATCGAATGTGTGTAAATAAATGTTTCTCTCTCTCTCTCTCTCTCTCTCTCTCATTTATATGTTTTCCCAAACGAGCAAAAATAAAAAGAGTTATGTGTCTAATAAAAACAATTTTTCTATTCATCAAAACTGACACGCAATAAAGGCGATGAAACCAAGTTCACCTGATCGTTAATTATTGAACCACTATTATTGTACCTAATTATTTCCAACTGCTTCAAAACAACATTGTCAAAAAAAATGATTTTTTTTTACTAAGAGTTTAAAGGTCCGGCTACACCAGTGCGTAAAATGCGTTTTGTCAGATTTGAGATTTGTTTTGTATGTTCTTTTTATTATTTATACCTACTGTCTCTGACGTTCGTGTCGTTGTAGCAATTTTAGTTTTTAGGCTTAGTTTTAGGCAAAAGGGTCACATTGAAAATCAGCGCTGCGGCCTGCCGCAACAACATGCTGAGCCCTTTTGGCACTTTCGGCACATAAGTTACTTAGTTTTATTATTATTTTATTTTCTTTATGTGTCGTCTTGTGTCAATAAACGTTTTCTTTCTTTCTTAAAAGACGTCGACGGTGCGTGTACGCAACAAAATGTATGAAGAGACGGTGAGAGGACGTGACGCATGCGACACGCCACTGCGCATTCGCAGCGGTGTGGTTGCTCCTTAAATGTGTAGGTATGGGTATGTGTATCATTTAGGCTGTTACTGATTGTTAAATATCGATCCTAAGAAAACGTCGACATGGTAACATTGCAGTAAAAGAAGACAAACAAACCAACAATCGTAACTTTCACATAATAGCGTGAGTAATTAAGAATTATTACTATTTTAGTAATTAATCTTCCATGCTGGTCTGGGAGCAAGGAAAAAACATAGAATGTACTGCTTCTCTACCCGCGCAGATGGTAAAAGCCCATCGAGGGAATGGCCGAAAATCATAGGCATCATGTTATAGGCGATGAGGCTAGCAATCCATCACTATTTTGATTCCATTTTCTTTCTATACGCCCTCAATCTTGCTAAATGTGGCCTGCAGGTACCTGTTACCTTAGGCTCTGTCTACCCCGTAAGGGATAAAGACGTGACTTGTGTATGTATGTATTAAGAACAATAAACATTAGCCGTATTGATAAAACAAAATATTATTTGCTAGAAAGCTTCCAAGAAGAAGCTGAAAAAGCTCCTTAGTTCAGTAATTATCGTTCATACCGTCATTTGTTTCTCGCCGCTCTAAAAAGATCGGAACCGAAAAAAACTTCTAAAAAAACTTTTGCAAAAGTCCCGTTTCTAATTCCATAGCAAAGAAAGTTTTATTGCCACCCCGTTGTAAAGTTGCGTAAGTAACAGTTTTATGATTTTGAAACAGTTTATTTTTTTAAGCGGACCTTTTTTAACGACACTCATTTCGAAGTTAGGTAACAGGTCGGGATTTAATGTTACAGTATGGTAAGTAAAAACGTCTGTTATTTTAGTAAGGTTTACATTTATAATTTTATTGTCAAATAATAATAAACCCATGAAATGGGCGAAAATCTTAGGAATCATGTTATAAGCGACCCGTATTACTGTTTTGATTCTCCTTTCCACGTATTCGCCCACAATCATACTAAACGTGACCTTTAGGTCTTGTTACCTAAGGCTCTGTCTACTCCGTAAGGGATAAAGACATGATTTATGTATGTATGTAATAATATTAAGTACCTGAGTATCCACTTTTATTACTCAGTTAAAACAAACTTTTCATGAATCACTCTATCTTTTGGTGAAAACCGCATTAAAATCAATCCAGTAGTTTTTAATTTTTATTTTGTTTTGTGTGTTAAGACAGATAGATTAGAATAATGGAGTGGCAATAGCAAAAAGATTGTCAAGTTAATAAAGTAAGTGACAGTTCGTTAACACATGAGGACGTGATTAAAAAACAATTAACAAATTCAATTTTGCAATCTGGCAATACTAAATATCCGGCTACGCATAAAAACAAGTGAACCGCCGCATTAAACCATAGAATTACGATAATCGCGCGATCTATAACGTCGCGTATCTTTAATCGGCGCAGTGGCAAAGTTCACGCTCCCACCACTTTGCCATAACGCACGCGACAGAGACGGAGATATATAGGTAATTCCCCGCGCGACGGAGATGATGAACCGATAGATGTTGCGTTAGAAGCAAGCCCCGCCCTCTTCGCGCTCGGCTCGCCGAATCCACCTCCAGAGGCATTCGTGCGCGCGCGCCGCATCGACTGCACGCGTGCGAAAACAATTCGAGGAATTCGGTTTTGTACACGAAAATGACGCTCGGATAGAATGACTTTACTCGCAATTTTAAAGTATTTACTCTGATTTTTTTCCGTTAGTCGTGATCGGACTGTGTCGGTATTTTCAGTTAGCGCCGGCCTGCAAATTGACCGGCGAATTTGGTTTCAGTGAAAGTGACTGAACTGTGACATTTGAAAACGATAGTATTCGTTACAGAAACACCGCGGGTGCGCGTGTTTTCAGACTGCGAGTTACCTAGTGAAGTGTTGTGGGATACTTTTTTTTGGAAAACATCGGCTGTTCTGACGTGTTGATATTGCGCCAAAGATACTGTTATCAAGGTAAGGATGTTTCTTAATAAAATATGTGACGCGCGAAAATTTTTATTTTTTACTTACGCGGTTTTACGGGGTTGCAACTGGTTCCGAATTGGAGACATCAACGGGTGCGTGGTGTTACGAACGCACTTTAAGATGCGCGTCAAAAAGTTTGAGCGTGTTTTGTTTTTCATTCATGTCAGTTTATTGAATGTGTCGTAGCAATTAATAGATAATGTCATTAATGAATTAGCAGCTAGTACTAATTTAAACATAACTAAATCTCCTAGTTATTAATACTTGCATCAAATAAATAGATTACATTTTTTTCATGCCACAATGCGTAAAATGCGTCTCTTAAAATGCGTAATTTCATAAGTGACTATTCGAATAGTGTAAATAGTAAATGTGTCAAGTAAGCGTAAAGTAAAAAACAATCATAAAGTAGGTTACGTAAATACTTTATTTCCATATTTCTAAACATTTTCTTCAAAGAGCCTTTGACAAGACAGGAGTAGGTACTACCTACATTTGAATAATTAAAATCGTTACCATACCTACATGGTATTAAAACAGTGTTGTTTTGACCACTACAATGAGACCGAAACGCCCAGGTAATTAAAACAAGATTATATCCGCGTTAAACGGCCAGCACAACATAAATATGAAAATCACGATTTAAAAACAATTAAACGGTGAGCCAATTAGAAATCCCTTTTAGCGGGTACGTTCGTGTTTTACACCAAACATTTTATGTAAATTAATTCACTTTTAGAAACGTAAAATTTGACTTAAGACAGTTTAGATATCAGTGGTCTGAGAGTTGCTTGATATTTTTGAGTAGGTATTCGAAGGGGGGACGAAATGGATCCTTAACTTTAAGAAATTCACTGTAATTTTTGGCGCGAAAAATTTTCTTGAGAAAAGTTCGGTTTAAAATATCTTTAAGTTTAAACTCTGTGGATGTAAAAAATAAACAAGTCAGACAGTTTAGCCTTCGAAATTATGCTAGAAAACGTGAGTGAATTGAACAGATTAGTGGTAACTGAAAAAAGACTGCTCATTTCAGCGGTGCCATTCATGCCAAATTACCCAGAATTATATATAAACAAAAATGTATCTCCGTAATACGTATACACGCACTTGCTAACGACTGCACCAAATGTGATGATTATTATAGTTCTGTTCGTCATTGTCAAGACAAAGTAGGTACTAACAAAAACATGAAAAAAAAACTGAAACGCGGACGAAGCCACGAACTTGTGTTAGGTATTAGTAAAAAGACAGTTAAATCCCATTACATTCTATCTTACCGACAAACAAAATATAACTATTTATTTATGTATTTTTTTTAATTAAATAGGACGTTTTAAAACAAACAAACAAACATACAAAGTGAAGTAAATTCAGGCCAAAATACCGAAAGTAATGGGTTCGAATCCCGTCAGTTTAAATAAAAACCAACTACTTGTTTGTTCAATCATTGTATTAAATCCACATATATCACGATGACCTCTTATACAATCAATTGAACAATTGACTATTATTTTCATAATACTATTAAAAAAACAACATAAAACTATTAGCCGTAAAACAATGTGCCGTGTGAACTATTCCCACGGCTGGGCCGATTATGATGGCGTGGACAGCAAAAAGATAGGCATTAAAGAGTGAACAATAACTATTGTCAAACGCCAGTGGACTCAGGAGTCGGGTATTGTTTTTGGGCCCTTTAAAAAATACATACATACATAAATCACGTCTTTATCCCTTACGGGGTCGACAGAGCCTAAGGTAACAACTAAAGGCCACGTTTAGCATGGTTGTGGACGTATAGGTGGAAAGGGGAATCAATATAGTGATGGGTTGCCAGCCAATTGAATTTGCTTGTTGAAAAACACAATGTTTACCAACGCGATTGTAGACGACGCGTATTTAGGTAGCTACGTGTTACAACCTTGTTATCAAATTATCCTATTTTGGCCCTGGCCACAAATAAATTTAATAGCCACGCAGCGCTGAAAGAAAAAAACAAAAGAAAGCAGTTGTGTCATTGCTCTTGTCAACGCGGCGTGTTGAATGTGCAATATAATTTAAATTGTTTTATTAAGAAGTATGGAAGGTGTATCACTGAAAGATAGAATAAGGAATAGTGTGATAAGGGAACGTGCGGGTGTGATAGGAGACGTTTTGGAAAAAGGTCAGATCAGGAGTACCCGAAACCGACGAGCATGTATGAAAAGATTGATGAGTGTGGATGAAGCGAAAGAAGTATGTCAGGATCGTAGCAAGTGGAACAAAGTAGTATCTGCCTACCCCTGTGGGAAAGAGGCGTGACGGAATGTATGTAGTATCTATGTATGTTTTATTTATAGTTTATACAGTCTACAGCGATTTTCAGTCATAACGACTACTGCTCTCAAAAGTTGATCACGCATAAACATTTTTAGAAATAGTGTTCCAAAGTCTTCTTTAACTGAAGTGTTCCTAACCCGAGATGTTACCTCTTTTCAATGTTATAACCCCGCGCAATTTACCTACCGATTTGGATGTTTAGTAGTGCAAGTATTGGTCGAACGCGACTTGAACGCGTTTGCGTTAAAGTTGCGTCAAAGTGTCAAATACAAGAGTTTGCCGTTACGAGCCGCTAGTGGCGCTGTCATTAGTTCATAGTAATTGAGACGTTTACGCAAATGCGTTTGAGATGTTATGTTGTATTAACTCATAGTAACCGGATAACACTCGTTATCGAACAAAGGCTTGTTAATTAGTCTTCCAAGTTTAATTTTAAAAAAATGGCTAATCCCGAACCATTAATATCGAACAAAAATGCCAAATCAAACGCCTTTTTAATATTACTTCGTTTTATTTTGTGTGGTTCTAGCGACAACAGACAAACTAATACATGGTTTTTAAAGATACAGTGATGGACAGACCGACAAAGAGACCCTTAGTTCTATAGCTCCAGTTCACACAGAATCACACGTCGTCTCACCACTACAATAATCATAGTCGCACTGGCTTTGCGTAAAAAAAAAAATCTTTTTTTTTTAATCCGTCGCCGGCGCAATGATAGCGTGCGCGCGCGCCGACGGTAAGAGATGCGTCCCGTAATTAGCGAGTTATGAGCTAACTTAATTGTTGCCAATTGAGCTATTGTTTACACAGCTTCATTTTTGACACCTTTTAACGGTAGACGTCTACGTCTAAACATATATACATCACGCCTCTTTCTATAGGGGTAGGTAGAGACTACTTTGTTCCATTTGCTACAATCCTGACGTACCTCGCTTCATCCACATTAAATCCTACTAATATTATAAACGTGAAAGTTTGTGAGTATGGATGTTTGGATGTTTGTTACTCTTTCACGCCAGAACGGCTGGACAGATCTGGGTGAAATTTGGAACATATATAGATTATAGCCTGGAATAACACATAGGCTACTTTTTATCCCGGAAAATTGCGTAATTCCTGCGGGATAGCGATAAACGAATTCTATGCAGAATTACGAAGTTGCGGGCAACAGTAGATGCTCGTTGGTTTCGGGTACCCTGGACCTCAACTTTTTTAATACGTCCCCAATTTGATCACGGAACGTCCGTCTAGGCGTACGTTTAAAGATTGCTCATGCCCATCATCATCATGTGACAGGTGATGCGGCACCAACCGTCACTATTTTGATTCCCCTTTCCACTCACTCGCCCACAATCATGCTACACGTATAAATACGTGATTAGTGTGTGTGTGTGTGTGACAACTATCAATAGGGTATAGACCGCGAGTCTACCCGTGGTCATGACGTATGCTGCGTGGAAATATCTGGAGCTGGTTAATAGTACATTACTGACTAGGCCAGGAAGTAGGCAATTGCTGGCTGAGTATTGATTTGAACGGACGAGCTTGCGAGTCCGTTTAATAATACGAAGCCAGCAATGCTATTCTGGCCGAGGCAAGTATAGTGCTTTTCTCAAAAATCTAAAATAAACAAGAACAAAAATAAATGAAAACAAAATAGTGAAAATTGTTCTGCTTTGCCGCCTTTTTCTATCAGTGGCATTTGAAGAGAGTATTTTTCTACCCAGAACACCTAAAGCTATTTCAGACACAGATAAACACGTTGTCGTGTTAGCTTTTTTTTTTTTACTTTGGTGTTTTAAGTCTTGTGCCTTTATTTTATAATGGTGATTTGCATTTTTAAAAAGTTAATAACTAGACAGTAATGGAATTTGTATGCAACATTACTGGAGAGTTTAGCGCGACAGTAATGTTTTTATTTTTAATTTTGGACTGACCGGCAACAATTAACTTCCTGTTCTGATATGTAGTTAACAATGACGACTTTACCGGACATTTTTGAGAAAAGGCCATTGCGGTCCATAACCCGTTGATAATATAATCGGACTTTACTATACAGAGCATTACAGATTTATATACTTATTTACTACTTGCTGTTGCCGACTCTGTGTGAAAGTAATTGGCTTATGTCTTATTTGAGAGTATATAATCTATGTCTATATTAATCTATTATATTATATAATCTATATCTAATAATAATAAGATATCTAATCTATTCTGATTCTGATTCTATTATAAGTTTCATTTGGACAATTTTGTAATGTTTAAAATAACCATGATGACTTATTAATAGTTAATTATCGAGAGAATAAAAATATTTCTGAGTCATCAACGCATAATAATGTTTACATTAGAATGTGTCAAGTCACATTAAAAATTAATTAAAATCAGATTGAAGTCATTGCAATTACAGTAAGTTGTCACCCGAATGAAAAAAGTAACATTGGATATCATACAACTTTAATGTCAAACGAATAGGAGATTACAAATTTAAACGAAAAAAGTCTAAATCAAAAACGAATTAAAAACTCGACTAAAACAAATCATACAATAAAATCATTTAGAAAGGAGACTCTCGCGGCATAGTACCACAGATGCTTGCAGCATTTCCCCTTTGAAAAACTTGAATGAATATGGACTCATTAGTTTTATGGTAGCTTCCTTTATCCCTTAATTTTCGTGTAATATACATACCTACCTAAAAAAAGCCGTGGTAGCCTAGTGGTTTGACCTGTGGCCTCTCAAGCAGAGCGTCGTGGGTTCAAATCCCGGGCGCGCACCTCTGAGTTTTTCGGAATTTATGTGCGAAAATTACATTTGAAATTTGCCATGAGCTTTTCGGTGAAGGAAAACATCGTGAGGAAACCTTGCACACATCTGCGAAGAAATTCAATGGTGTGTGTTAAGTTCCCAATCCGCACTGGGCGCGCGTGGGAACTATAGCTCAAACCCTCCAATACACGGAGGAGGCCTATGCCATGAGGCACGCCGAATTACGCAACAATTTAATAATAATAAAAAAAAAACAACAACAACAAAAATGAAATTGTAGCGAACTCGGAATAAAAAGGCTATATATATATATACATACCTACATCAGTTTATGGTGCAAAAGGAATCATTTCTCTCGCTCATTAAGAAGAAATCGGATGCCCTATTGGTGTCCGTTTCTCCATACAAACTTATTCCCCTGTTATAGCAACCACTATTTTGATTCCCCTTTCCACGTTATTACTTACAATTCCTTAACCTATTTCGCTGACACTCGCATAAAATAAATGAAATGAAATAAATGATCTTTATTCAGTAAGTAGGCCGTACAGGCACTTTTACACGTCATGAGTCTACTTGACATGAGGCATTTCGCAAAAGGAGACACTGTTGATAAGAAACGCCGAAAGAAACTCAACAGCCAGTCAGGCTTAAGATTAAGACAAATACAAATCACAATTTTACATTCGATACAATGTCAACATTAATTAATTAGGTAAGTTATCTTAATGATTAAGTTATTTTAATTACTAAGTTATTTGGTTTCAGGTTTAACCCATGCATGTTTGTCTGTTAAAATAGTCCTCTGTCTTATAATATGCCTTTGACATTAGAGACATTTTTAAGTAATTTTTAAGCACTGGAAAGGGCAATTTTAAAGCTTCATCATGACAAACATCACTCACTCACTCGTCCATCCCTAATATAATACTCCTTTCATCCACTCAAAGGTTGACTGGAAGAGATCCCTTAAAGGGATAAGTCCGCCTTTGTGCATGTATCTCAGTGTTTGTCAATTGTATTTTGTCTTGTTTATTTTGCACAATAAAGAGTTTACATACATAAATACAATACAGTAAACTGTACAACAGCTCTGTGATTCGTTGAAACAGTATTTGCAACGTCTTCATACGGTCGTGATCGACGCGGGCGCAACTTTTCCGTATTTGGGTTATGTCTTATTGATTGTAGTCTTTACGCTTGAGATTTGCAGACGAATGTGGCGTTATTTGTACAGGTAGTCTTGAAAGTTGAATGCAGGCATAGTTTTTTTTTGGCTGCTACGCTACCAGTGACGGTTTGGAAGTTACGGTAGTAATGTCGGCTTGAATGTTATTAAGTATTTGGCGATATGCGTGCTCCGGTATATTTGTGCACGATGGATGTCCCGAACAATTTGACCGCTTTAGTTGAGTCAATGACCACTTTGGGTATTTCCAAGTATTTGATGATCTTGACTGCTACTTACTATATGACGCTGACTGTACCAACCCCATGGAACCCGGTCAGCGGTAATTTAAAAAATATAATTAAAAAGTGTTTCAAAATGAATTCGAAATATTTCAGTCTAAATTGGAAAAATTCAACCGAATACAAAAATCCGAAAAGTAAAAATATTGCCGGGAATCGAACCCGGATCCTCATCAATCCGCGATGCGTGCTGCACCATCAGCAGGTAATTCGGTTGATGCTTCAAGTGAGCGCGTCAATGAATTCATCTCGAATTTTTCGGTAAAAAAAATCTTTGCAAGGACGTTCATAGTTACCCAACCACCGGTTGCAATATTCCGGATACGTATATTTGACACGTCATGTATAACAATAACTTATTTACCTCTTAAATTGGCACACACTTCATCAGTATCCCATTAACTCTAACGGTACCAAACCTTTTGTCGCTAATTACTCATAATTAGTGTGACTTCTCAATCGTCGCAACTGTTGGCACATCGCATTGTCACAGAATATCTACGAGCTAATGTACTTATAGAATGGCCACTCCCCTCCCCCGGTGTTGACTTCCGCCACCCGCTAAGCCCTTAATAAAGTCGGCCTGACGAGCGGTTCGCTGTTGGGTGATCTGCAGTTTCATTACAAGATTCAGAGCAGTCTTGTTGAAGTTGACTGCAAATCGACTGCTCTCGTGCTGATGGTCTCGACTGCTCTGAGCAGTCCGTCTAACGACGGGCCTGGCCGAACTCCATAAAAAATTACTTACCTATATTTCTTACACGTGAGGGCCATATTTTTTGGTGCTGACTATATTTTATAACAGTGTTTTTCACAATAGGCTTACTAAAATACACCCCTAAAAAGAACCTAGCGTTAATTATTTAATTTAATTCAATCATAATTCTAAATTGCCTTCTTACTTCAGTATCTCCGATATACAATGTTGCCTATAAGTTCTACACGGTAACATTCCGTTATCTTGCGCCATAAGTCGTACAGTGCCATCTATCGGCGGATAGCGGAACTATTACACTTACTCCTTCGACCAATCCGCAAACGGGTCAGATTCTACTTTCGACCTATGAGAGATTACAGTTCTAGAATAATCCAGATTTAAATTCATATGTACACGTTCTACGGTCTGCGAACCCTTAGACCTTGTGTTCGTGGCTATTAGATGCCATTAAGTGCACGTGGGAACCTTTGAGCCGCGGGGTGAGCGTATTATGTACTAATGTGACCGTCCTACACGTTTGTATTGTGTTCCTACATAGTCTTGGTATAGGTAGTTGACTAGTGTTGTGTACTACCATCAAAATTTAAAGATTTACCCCTTTTTCAGAAATGATTGTCATGTTAACTTTTTTAGAGTTGGAAAGGCAAAGGAAACAAGGTCTGTGCAGCCATGTCTGTTTTTATTATAAATTTGTCTTTCCAAGGCAGATAAAATATTTTACCATTAAATTAAGATTATAACTTCTATAAATTTTTATTATCGGGTAGGTACTACAGTAGTTTTATTTTTTCAAGTAATGGGCTTTGGTCCTATGAGATAATTCTGCCAGCATCAAGTTTGCAAGCTACTTCTAATTTTCACATCAATTTCGAAAAAGTCAGAGGTGCGAGCCCGAATTTGAACCGACTACCCTTTGCGACCTAGTGGTTTGACCATTTGCTAGTAGTTTAAGTAATATTACACAAGTAGGAACGATTACTACATTTCAACCAAAACGGTTGTATGGTACACGCTCCCTTACCAAATTTTATGTAACTCAGCATTCTTCAGTCAATATAAACTTTACGTCACTTTAAAATACTCACAACCTGCCTGACATTCTCGTTAGCGAAATCAGTTCCGAACTCCCATATATATAGAGACGAGAACCGCGAATCACTGATCTAGATCAAAAGGAAACGAGTCAATTCACATTTTTTTTGTTGTTCCAATGTTTCAGTTAATTAATGTTCTTTATTTACCTTAAAAGGGAAAACTGGTAGACTCATAGAAATAAGTTAGAAGTTAAGATGTTGGTTCGCCTTTGCAATTTGGTCTTTATAGTATAGATAGTACAGTTACAAGTTGTTAGTCGAATTAGTCAATTATAGGTGCTCTAGATGGGTATTTTTATGGTGTATCCGTAAAACAGGCGATAAATTTAAGGCACACTATTGGTGCGCGCGCGCAATCTAGTTTTTACTTAAACGAGTGCACTGTGAAAGAATTATTTTTACAAAATGACAGATTAATTAGGTAAATTATAAAATTGACTTGAAAATTTTGAGAACAATTTATTAATATACAAACCATTAAAAACTAAATAATAATAAGGATCACTAAAACTACGAAAGTTGATTCAAAGTAAATTATGTTAAAAAATATTAAAAATTAACCTAAAAAATGTCCCCCTGTTTCGTGCCTGGTTCAAAGGTTCCGATTATGCTGGCCGCGTTGCCTCTTTGTACTGCAATGGCAACCCTTTGAACCAGGCACGAACCAGAGCGGGGATCGCAGCCCCTGTCTCGCAGTCTGCGGCCCCCCAGCTCCCTGAAAAGCTTAAAAACATAAAGAAAAAATTTGAAATTGAAGCGATAAAATGTGGAATATCATTCCCTAGTAAAGGTAAATAAGGGGAAGAGCTAATCTTGACAGGGCCGGATTAGGGTGGTGGAGCTTCGCTACAAATTTTAACTCTCCCCGGATAAAGTCGCAGGGAAAAGTCTTTAATGAAATAATAAATTGTTTTTTTTCCGTCGTTCATTTAATATAACGCGTCTTGATCTGTCAGCTCATTACGCCGCGTAACAAATCTGTTGGGAATAGATTAAAACGACATATCATTAGACAATAACAATTTCTCGGCGATTCTATTAGCGGATATTCATTAGTTTTTGGGGTACCGTAGAATTGGCTTCTCGTGTTTAACGTGTATTATAGTGCTGTTTCCCGCGAATTTGACTAAGCAGAGTACATACATACATACACATACTTACAGGGTAGATACAACCTAAGGTAACAAGAAAGTTTATATTGTGGGCGTATAGGTGGAAAGGGGAATCAAAGTAGTGATGGGTTGCCATAACATGATTCCTAAGATTTTCGTCCAGTCCCTCGATGCGCTTTTACCAGCTGCGGGGGAAGAGAAGCAACTGTTGTTCTATGTTTTTTCTTTTTCCCAGACCAGTATGGAAGTAATTAAATAAATAATTTAGCAAAATACTTGCGCAGAATCGCATGATGTTACTCAATAATAAACTATGTTGGCGAAAGAATTACTGTAAGTTCGATCCTGTGATTTTTTTAATTTTTACTCGTTAGAAACAAAAATATAAATGTTTTCTCGTCATAATACAACAAAACATAGAATTTAACAAGCCCTAGGTGGCCTAGTGGTTTAACCTACGGCCTCTGAAGCTGAGGGTCGTGGATTCGAACCCAGACTCGCACTTTCGTATTTCGGAACTTATGTTCAAAATCTCATTTGAAATTTATTATCATGTAGCTTTTACCATGAAGGAAAACATAGAGAGTGAACCCTGCGAGATAATTCAATGAAGTGTGTAAAATTCCCATTCCGCGCTGGGCCCTCGTGGGAAGTGAAAAGCGACAACTTGCTTCTGGCTTGTTGCTTAGCGGCAGGATTAGTGAGTTAGATGGTGGTAGCCATGCCGACGGACCTTTCACTAGGTCCTAAAGCAACCAGTACTAACACTTTTTGATGTATTTTTTTTGTCGAATTTTCTCGAAGGTTCTGTCTTCGTAATGCTCGAACTTGACCAATTGTTACCCACTTACCCCTAGTAGCCCGTAGAGCTTCATAAACCATTAGTTACAATACCGGGCAGTTACACACTATTAATTATAATTAGCTCAAAAACTTATTAAAGTTTGGCCGAAGCGATAGGCGGGAGCGGGATTTTAATTTGTTATCAATCAGTTGTCAAAGTCGGAGAGATTTTATTCAATTTGGCCTCGGGACGACCAACTTTTGAGAGGTCATAATGTCATAATTTATTTTAATAGCTTCCGTTTTTTCGAATCAAACACCACGGAGAATAGCTACTATTAATAAAAGAGACAATTTGAAAGTTAAACCTTCCTCTTATCGGCGTATTTATGCAATTTATTTGAAATGATTTTGTAGGTATTACTAAGCCGGGATGAGAAACGGATTGAAAAATCTGTCAATCACAACATGTCTTTTTTACAAAAACACTGATTTTTATAACCAAAGTCTTCACTGCATAGTATGAAAACATAGTCACTTTCCTATGTATGCTTCGATCTTTAAAACTCCGCACCGGATTTAGATGCGTTTTTTTATAGATAGAGTGACTCAAGAGGAAGGTTCATATGTATAATTCTATGCAGACGATGTTACGGTCAGAAGCTATTAACCTGTAAAAGTAAAATAGGCACCTGACAAATGACTGACCCGCTACCGCCTGAAGACTGCGCCATCTATCGTCCGAAGATGATTCCTCACGTTCGCATGACCTCTTGCGTCACTGTCCGATCTCTAATTACATTGTGCCAAAATGTAAGGTGTACCTTACCTCACTCACGCGCATCTCGCATTTACCGTTCGGCAAATGCATTCCAAACAAAAGAACACTTTATCATAAAGATAATAAGATTTACAGGATTGGAGACAGGTGTTGCGTTAACTTTGTAGTTCATATGTCAAGCGGTGATATTTAATTTGTCAATGTTTCCGATGACAGCTCGGTTATTACTTTTTTTTCGTGCGAGTGGGATGGTGAAAGATGGTCACTCCAAAATATTCGGTTGGACTTAATAAGACCGAGTACGATTGTGTGATTCCATGCTGGTCTGGGAATAAAGAAAAAACATAGAATTTACCAGTTGCTTCTCTTCCCGCGCAGATGGTAAAAGCCCATCGAGATTGTTAGAATGATGAGATATCAAAATATGTTTATGGTAGATTTTGGTACTTGTGGCGCCATCTATCCTCAGCATGTCGAACTAAACATGTACCCTAGTTATAATTTTTATTGAATAAAGTCAGTCAGTTGCGAATATCCAACGTGTTTTAATAGGTTATGGGCCCAGCACGCTTCCACTGCTGCTGATATCCAACGTGTTTTAATAGAGGGAATGAGCGAAAGTCTTAGGAATCATGTTATAGGCGATCCGGCTAGCAACCCCTCACTATTTTGATTTCCCTTTCCACCTATACGCCCTAACGTGGCCTTAAGGCTTTGTTACCTTAGGCTCTGTTTACCCCGTAAGGGATTGTGACGTGGTATAAATATATATGTATGTATGGGACCCTAGTACTAAGACTCCACTGTCCGTCTGTCTGTCATCAGGCTGTATCTGATGAACCGTGATAGCTGAAATTTTCACAGATGATGTATTTCTCTTGCCGCTATAACAAATACTAACAACACAATATTTTCACGTCTGTCTTATTTAAAAAACCAATACAAAATGTCTACATTGCTTTAATTTATTTATTGAATTTAAGACATTTAATTCAATTTTTCACAATATTTTATTTCGTAAATTCTATTATGGATGCAAGTCTGGAATAAAATAATTTCATTTCATTTCATTTCATTTCATTCATTTCATTTCATTCAATTTCATTTCGTTCATTTCATTTCAATTCATTTCATTTAGCCTTTGCTTAGGCGGTAGGGCTCAGCTCGCTCTGGATTTTTCTTTCACTGGCCGAATTTGTACGGAATCCTCAGTGCGCGGGTCCATGTTGCAGTTGGCCGGTTTTTAAAGTTTATTTTGTAGCCCGTGAAATGGTGTGTCGTTAACTTTAATGCCGGCAGAATGTCTAGTCACATGCCTCTTATTGTGTGCAACTAAGTAAGTATTTTGTTCACGGTTGTCTTTCTGTTTTGAATGGCTCGTTGCAATTCTGTTCTTTACTGGCATCGGGCGTTTGCTCCATGTTTGTAAAGTTAGTGATCACTATAACTTTTTAAACTACTGCACATCATTTACACATTCCGCTTTCCTTTTAATACGCCCACAATCTTGCTATACGTAGCGTTTAAGGCGCTTTACCCAGTAAGGGATAAAGTGTTACGAATAGTGTCTTATTCCTTTTTTTTTTATGTGAATAGGAAGGCAAACGAGCAAGTGGGTCACCTGATGGTAAGTGATCACCACTGCCCATAGACACCCGCAACCCCGGGGGGATTGCAGATGCGTTGCCAACCTAGAGGACTAAGATGAAATGCCTCTTGTGCCCGTAATTTCCCCGGCTGTCTTACTCTCCACACCGGAACACAGCAGTGCAAGCTCTGCTACTTAGCGGCAGGATTAGCGAGTAAGATGGTGGTAGCGATCCGGACGGACCTTGCACAAGGCCCTACCACCCGCGAATTCCTTGTAATTTTAGTCTAAAATGAATATAAAAATTACTTTGTTTGGTTCGCATTATGCTGCATGTTATTAAAAATTAGTAAGATCATAAGTTGCAGTGTATATCGGTTGCATTTTATTCTAGGCCATTGGAGTTTACGTAGATAATCGCGAATTTTTATATCAAGAATATACCCCGTGTGCGAAAATTACATTTGAAATTTGCCATGAGCTTTTTCGGTGAAGGAAAACATCGTGAGGAAACCTTGCACACATCTGCGAAGAAAATCAATGGTGTGTGTTAAGTTCCCAATCCGCACTGGGCGCGCGTGGGAACTATAGCCCAAACCCTCCAATACACGGAGGAGGCCTATACCATGAGGCACGCCGAATTACCGACAATTTAATAATAAAAAAACAACACAATAACAAAAATGAAATTGTAGCGAATTCGGAATAAAAAAGGCTATAATAAAGAAAAAAAATAATAAAATATATGCCCCAATAAAAGAAAATAACTGAAAATAGCGATAAAAACACACGGTAGCCTTTAACAAAATCACAGCATATTCAATCGCAACGCATTCACTCATATTTTAGTGCACTATTGAGAACAGCTAAATTGGTAAACATGAAAACGCAATAACGGGGAAGCATTTCCCCTTTCTCTCGTACCTAACATAACGTGCGATGCACCGGCGCCCGATTGTCTACATTCTTCGTGTGTTTACTCTGTGCGATGAATCGTACTGGTGTCGTGAGGTTGTCGTGACGTTGTCTGTGTGTTATGTACTACCTTATGTACCTTCCTTTTGCTGAGGAAGAATCAAAAGCAGACTAGTTCCCGTGGGAATCCTATCTTACGGAAAGATAGATAGATAGATGAAACGTTTATTTGTTCTATATAATAATCCTTAAGCAATACCTACTACGCCAATGATTTGGGTGGTCTGTCAGTCAGTCGCGTTACTTTTTATTATGTAGGTATGTATGTACAAAAAACACCTTTATCTGAACATAGACAGTCGAAACCAAAAAAAAACAGTTAAAAAATATTTGAAGAAGCGCGTGAACCAAAGCACAAACAAACATACGAACCTTGTGAACATCTATTCACAAGCCTACCGCTAGCCCCTTCAGAACCATGTCGCAACGTAACCATCTACCGTAATAAGTAGCAATACGCCGCATGACATTTACTATAGAATATCAATTTTACGACCGCCACCGATGATGGATTCCCGTGCGCGAGCGCATTGTACTGTCAATCTCGAAGCTTATGCGACTGCGCGATGATTTCCCACTCCATAACTATAATTATGAAATTTCGGACCTCTGGACATAACTTTGTGTCCTATAGCTACATTAAACAAGTTTGACAGTAGAGAAATCAATTTGATTGTTAATTATTACGTCAGGAAGTGAACTTTCTGTTGATGTGTAAGCTGAGTGACTTTTAAATACGTATTCAGTGGATTGTAATTAAGTTGACTTCTTGGCGTCGTTATCTAATAATGGAATTATGTAAATTGAAAAGTTTAGCGTTGCTTAAAATCCTTGCTATTACAAATGCGAATGTGAGTTTGTTTGTTACGTTTTCACGCGTAAACTACTCAACCGATCGTGATAAAGTTTGATATGTATAGTTTAAGACACTTGGAGGACATAGGATGGTTCTCGCCTGCGCGCGATAAATGAAGTTTCCGCAGACGAAGTCACGGGCTAGCTAGTACTATAGAAAAAAGATTTTGAGATAAATAATGAGAAATGCATATGAGGCCAAAGATCTAACTAATTAGTTCAATAACAGGCTATTTAGGCCTTGAAAAGCCTTTAATTTTATCTGTTGGAAAACACAGATAATGGGAGGAAATTTCAAGTAAGTTTTGCTCAACTTGGCGGAGGCACCGCCGCGCCCCCAAAAACACGTTTCTGTCAATTCCAATGGGATGACTATCAAAGTGGAAACAAGTGATGACCGTCTTAGCATTGAAAAAACACTCTTTACCCAGTGAGAAACGATTAATTACGTGCAAAACAGTGCACCAATTAAAGACAATGGGACCGTGACGTGCGCGCGCGCAGGTTACGCGCAAGATCAAGGCCGCCGGTGTGAGGCACGGGAGGGGGCGGGGTAGTTAAGTATTTAAATTTGGGGTCGTGAATTTTTGACACTTTTCTTATTTTAAAACTAACTAAAGTAGCTAACCTAACTCTAACCAAAATTGCATTAAAACTGCATTTGAATAAAATAGTGGAAACAATTTTTTATAATTATTTTTGTGGTACCTAACTAAATTGTACAAAAATAACGAAACAATCTTTATCAAAAAAAGATTAAATTATATGTTCAAAGACAAACTTATCCCGATAAGGAAGTAGTCTACCTGTAATCATTTTAAAAACCGCAATTCCAAGGAATACCCGCATATCTGTACAATTATTTTGACCCATTAATTAAAGTGATAAAGTGTCTAATAAAACACGAAAATAATAAAGTTAACACGATCTTCCGATTCTACAAAACAAGCACCTGCTACCCTAACAGCACTACCCTAAACCCTTTATTATCTAAAACGCGGAACGCTGTGAGCGATAACCGACGCCTCTGACAAACCGCTCTTTCCCACCGCTTGGGCCGGAGTGCAAGTAACGCGTGAGAACTGGAGCAAGTTTTTACTTTTACCGCGAACGTTACGCGGCGCGTTACGTTGCGCTGCGTGAACTTGCGCGTTCGCGTAATGCGTTTAATGAGGAGCAATGTCACGGGTCACGTGACGTCATAATGAAAGAAATTGGATTAAAGAAACTAGGGTGATGTTTTTTAAGGTTTGTATCGCGAAGTGTTCACACTTGACAGGGGAAGACCGTTTTGACAAAAGGTCAGTTCAAGAGTACCCTAAAGCGACGAGTATGTATGAAGAGATGATGAATGTGGATGTAGTAGTAAGTAGAACAAAGTAGTCTCTGGAGCCCCTAGGGGAAAGAAGGTGTGACTGTATGTATGTCTTGCAAGAAGAAGTTACATTTTGAACAAGTTACAGAGATCCATTGGGACGGTTGTAACATAGTCTATTCTTCTTATAACATTGCTCAATGGTAACTTAACCAAATTTTGTAAAATGCCTACCAACTTGAAATTGTGTTTTTTACTTTTTGAAAAAGGACTTAATTAGTCCAAAAGACCGAACGATTCGATATTTTATAGTGAATTCAGTCTATTGCATTAAGTAGTTATGAGATGAAATCATCAACATACAACAACAAAATCTCAGTATTCCAAAAAAAAACTGATTATTATTGCTCAAATATAAGCTAATTCATCCTAATTTGTTTTAATTCGTGCTGTATGAACCGAAGGTTATATCATATTGTTTCCTCCCAAACGTAATAAACTGCTGTGAACATATATTTTAAGCATATTATTATGACTTAAAGCTCTTGAATTTGCTCTTGAACTATGCAGTATTAATTTAGAGGACAAACCGCAGCTACGTCATTAGTTATTTAAAAAAATAAACATTTCCTACTTATGAATAGGACAAGAAGTTGAACCGCATTACAATATCGACCGCAAAGCGACCAATGTTGTGGTTTTAGAATAAAAAGTGTACAAACAAAGCTTTATCCTTATTAAATTTATTCGGTCCAAATCGTGCTTTAAAAATGTAGTATTGAAAGTTCTAAAAGCGGTACTTGATATTCTAAAACTAGCCCCGGAAATGCATGTTATGTAATAATTATAATTCCCTCCTTTTAACCTACAGGCATAATGACGAGCGACCCATGCCAATTTAAAGCGAATTAAAAAAAAAACGCGTTCGCTTCTTTGTTATATTTAGTCAGCCGTGCGCGTTTCGAAAACAAAACACTGCCTCCGAACATAATATTACAAATGGCCAGTATCAAGGGACATAAAACTCATCGTGAGTCGAAATGCACGGGTAACCCATGCTACCAACATTACGAACGGTTCTCAGTAAAGGCTGAACACACGAGTGATCTAATTCCGTGCATAATGTTTTATGGGTCGTGTATGGCGTCTTCATCGAGGTTTGCATTACGAAATGCTTGTAGGGTCATGACCTTGTTTCCATGGGATACTGATGAGCGGAATTTATTATTACAGATTTTTATAAAAAATATAATAGACTTTTATCACTTGTAATGTTCAAGTTACAAGTCTTCTTTAACGTTAAGTACATACAGTAGCAAATTCTTGTATTAAAAATTACTTTTTTGACAGTTTGTTAATTACAAATTAAATTAATCTAAAGCCAGTGGGACACAATAGGCTCGTAATAATACTAATAATTACAAAAAATATATACTCTAACACACTGATTAGTTGCGCACCTAATTTTTTTTTCAAAATAATTTATTCGACCAGTTAAGTTCTGCAAAAACTGAAATACCCTGGAATAACGTAAACTTCGGCCAAAAATACCGACTGAAACGTCTGCAAGTCATTTTCCCGCAAAATGGCCGACACGTACTTTAAACCAACTACAAATTTATATCGTTACTCTTCAAAACCACGCCTCTCACGCTTTCAATAAAATCACCACCACAAAACACAGTATCCGTGATCAGCCCCATGTATGCCATTATTGACGTCCTCAAATAAGCCGTGTCGTGTCGTGCGACAGTGGAGACGCGCTCGCAAACACGGTTGAACTTTGCATGGAATCGGAACATAAATTTGTTTGAGACATGTTTGTGAGGGTCGAATTAGTTAGGCCATTATTTAGAGACAGACAGTTTATTGTGAGTTTGAACGGTTCACCATAACTTTTTAGCTTTAAAATTTAAAGTTCATACATACGTTCCATACATACATAAATCACGAATTTATCCCTTATGGGATAGATAGAGCCTAAAGTAAAGTAAAGTGGACGTAAAAGACCAGAAAAGGAAGAAGAAAATCTTATCTTACTTATAAGCGAAAATTCGTAAGTTTGGATGTATGAATGTTTGTTGCTCTTTCATGCCAAAACGGCCAAACCGATTTTATTGAAATTCGGTATGCAGATAGTTTGAGCCCCGGGGAAGGACATAGGATACTTTGTATCCCGGGAAATAGTATAGTTTCCATCGCAGACGGCTCCAAAGCAATAGCAGTTATAAAGAACCTGCACAGAGAGCTCAGCAAGAGATTGAGAGGCAACACAAGCGACCCTCGCGCCGGCAGCCATCTCGCGCAAAGAATCGCAATCGCAGTTCAGCGCGGGAATGCTGCCCGCGTGATGGGCACCCTGCCAAGAGGCCCACCTCTTTTACAATTTATTTTTCTCAAAAATGTCCGTTAAAGTCGTCATTGTTAACTACATATCAGAACAGGAAGTTAATTGTTGCCGGTCAGTACAAAATTAAAAAAAAAAAACATTACTGTTGCGCTAAACTCGACAGTAATGTTGCATACAAATTCCATTACTGTCTAGTTATTAACTTTTTAAAAATGCAAATCACCATTATAAAATAAAGGCACAAGACTCAAAACATCAAATTAAAAAAAAAAAGCTAGTACGACAACGTGTTTATCTGTGTCTGAAATAGCTTTATGTGTTCTGGGTAGAAAAATACACTCTTCAAATGCCATTGATAGAAAAAGGCGGCAAAGCAAAACAATGTTCACTATTTTATTTTCATTTATTTTTGTTGTTGTTTTATTTTCGATTTTTGAGAAAAGCACTATACTTGCCTCGGCTAGAATAGTATTGCTGGCTTCGTATTATTAAACGGACGAGCTTGCGAGTAACCAATACTCAGCCAGCAATTGCCTACTTCCTGGCCTAGACAGTAATGTACTTACTATTAAAGTTTTGTTATTTTAATTTAATACTAGTTTTAGTTACCTGCGTGAAAACCGGAACCGAAATATGCATTTAACTGAACTATGTCAGGTTACACTGTTAAACTTGTACGTAATAGTTGTAGGCTTAGTTCCTATGAGAAAGCTTTGGTGGTATGCGAAATATTTACAAAGCACCGTGCGCCCGAGGGCACGGGTTTGCCAAGAAGATTCACCTGTATCGTATTTTATTGG
This sequence comes from Pandemis corylana, assembly GCA_949127965.1. Classification (NCBI taxonomy): domain Eukaryota; kingdom Metazoa; phylum Arthropoda; class Insecta; order Lepidoptera; family Tortricidae; genus Pandemis; species Pandemis corylana. The sequence continues at coordinate 14,022,551 of OX421863.1, forward strand.
TGGCAAATGTAAGTTTGCCAGTTGTTTTCAAGGAGTCCTCATAAAATGCTGCATTGTAGGAGTCGTCCATTCTGTTTCTCGGCATTGAGTTTATGATTCTCGGCGAAGTCATATTGAAAGGAGTACCACTTTTGTATGGCCTATTGTGTTAGGTTTATTAATTATTTTAATTGCGCAGGGGCAATACGGAATGGAATTTAGAGTTTCTGTGAGTACAATTGTTGGTGTACGTGTTAAAATTGATAAAGTTCGATCCAATAGTCAAAATACATAACAGTTCTATAACTATGCAGTTTACTTAGCTTAGTTTAGCTTCCATCCTGATCTGGGAGTAAAGAAAAAACAGAATTTACCAGTTGCTTTTCTTCCCGCGCAGATGTTAAAGCCTATCGAGGGAATAGGCGAAAGTCTTAGGAATCATGTTATAGGCGATGCTGCTAGCAGCCCATCACTATTTTGATTCCCCTTTCCACCTATACGCCCTTAATCCTAAATGTGGCTTTAAGATTTGTTACCTTAGGCTTTGTCTAGTAAGGGATAAAGACGTGATATAACCTAATTTACCCTAAACTAAAAAGCCGTGGTAGCCTAGTGGTTTGACCTGTGGCCTCTCAAGCGGAGGGTCGTGGGTTCGAATCCCGGGCTGACAACTCTGACTTTTAGGAATTTATGTTCGTAATGAAACGTGAAATTCCAGAATAACAAAATCTCAACATTATAATTATTAATTAAACAGAACTAACCGCTCAAACAATGATTTATACGGTTACGAAACTAAAACCCAAACTTAATCACACGCGTTATTGGAAATCCAAACGCAACGCAATTCACACCTCAATCCGAAAAGTCGGTTAGCAAACATCACTAAACGGATTCGGTTCTGGTTAGCGTTAAGTGAGTTACACACTTGCGTGTTGGGGGTTCTGGTGCTCTATTCGGTGCAACGATAGACCATTGTATGTATGTAAACTCTTTATTGCACATAAAAAATTTAAAAAATACAGAAATTCAGACAAGAAGTACAAAGGCGAACTTATCCCTAAGAAGGGACCATTGTGTCATTGATATACACAAATCACGTCTTTATCCCTTAGGCTGCGGCTCCACTGAGGCGGAGACGAGCGGAGCGGAGAGGAGACGTGTGGGGATCGACCAATCATATTACAGATCGGAGACGAGATGTGGATTTCATGTAATATGAATGTAATATGATTGGTCGATCCCCACAAGTCTCCTCTCCGCTCCGCTCGTCTCCGCCTCAGTGGAGCCGCACCCTTACGGGGTAGCAAGGGTAACAAGACCTGAAGGCCACGAACATGGTTGTGGGCGTATAGGTGGAAATGGGAATCAAAATAGTGATGGGTTGCTAGCCGCATCGCCTATAACATTATTCCTATGCCCCCCTCGATGAGCTTTTACCTGCGCGGGAAGAGAAGCAACTGGTACATTCTATGTTTTTTCTTTGCAGACCGGCATGCAAGTAAAAATGTTGCTTGAATTTCAAATTCCGAAAGCATAGTCCAGTAATCCGTTACTTATCTCGGTGTAATAGGGCTAATACGTACAGTCAATAACCACCTGCGCGGGCGCACTAATTATGGCCACTATAACATGCCCATTAGAGAGCACTTAGCATGCGCATGCTTCATTGACTTTTTAGGCTTGATGCTACTTTTGTGATCTATGATCTATTTTTGAGTTTGAAAAGTGATACATTTACATTTTACTAAGGATGCGACTGGCCCACTGAAGCTAGAGAATTGGGATTTGGCAGACATAGATAAAACACGCCTTTATCTCTCACGGGGTAGACAGAGCCCAAGGTGACAAGAGCTGAAGGCCACGTTTGGCATGATTGTGGGTTATAGGTGTAAAGGGGAATCAAAATGGGAGCGGATCAGAATACATAAAGTTTAAAATGTATAATGGGTTAAAATACATAATGGTTCAAAATATATAACGCAATTTTCTGTAAAACTATTAGCTAAATGAACTTTTTTGATATCGTAATCTATAGATTGGTTTAGGTTAGGTTAGGTTTATTTTATAACAATCCTGTTAATTTGTAACTTTCTGAGAAAATCGCATTATATATTATAAACCATTGTGTATTTTAACCCATTATACATTTTAAACTTTATGTATTTTAATACGTTCTCATCAAAATAGCGAGTACATAATTCACGCCTTTCTTCTGGATGGGCTATTACAATGTGTTTCAAAAATCTGGAATATGTCAGGAGATGGTGTATTATGCTCTTATATTTGTGTGTCTTGCTAAAACGATGTCTTAAATGTCTTTTAGAAAGTATACGAATATCGGGATTGAAGTTAGTCAGACGAAAGTCAGTTCGCGTTAGAACTTGAATGTTATTACAGGTAACATCGAGTTTAGCTTACGGGACATTATTTTATTTTAAAACAACCAGTTCTTTATCTTATCAAAGCACCGTCTCCTTAACCCTTTAGCGGCCGTAAAAGCAATTGCATAATAATCTAATACAGAAAATTATCATCAACGCATAAAAACACTTGTATCGTAAAAAGCGCGATACAGAAAATATTAAATTTTATCTCGAATAGCGATTTAAGTTGCCGGCCGATAGCGAGGCATCGCGTGTACCGACAGCATAAAAGTTATAAAGCAACACGAAACACGGTCCGACGTGAACCCGTGTCGCTTTAATTGTCCAACACAACCATTTCGAAACTGTGTGTTTTCTTGATTGGACCGTGATTTTAATTGAGACGATTTTTTTAAACACGCTTTTTTCGAAATGTTATGTTTATAAATGTCATGGATTACACGGTTTGATGGCTGGGTAATTGATCTATAAAGTGTAATTTTAGACTTTGGTAACGTATTTTGAAGTGTGGTGTTTTTTATGTAATTGAACGAAGCATGGGAGTGGTTCTGGTTTTGATATTTCTCAGATTTGCGTGTGTTCGTGCGGGGTATATTTTTTTACAATTTTATTGAAATTTGGTACTAAGATAGTTACAGTCCCGGAGAAGGACATTGGATAGTTTTTATCCCGGGAAATAGCATAGTAGCCGCGGTATAGCGATAAGCGAATTCATCGCAGACGGAATCGCGGGCAACAGCTAGTTAAGTCAATATTTTGCTAAGTGATGAATGCTCCTTTCTTTTTTCTATATACTTAAATTATGTTCTCATGTAAGTAAAATTGTGTTATAATTCTTTATAAGAATACATACATACATACATATATCACTTATTTATCCCTTACGGGGTAGACAGAGCCTAATAACAAACCTTAAGGCTACGTTTAGCGTGATTAAGGGCGTATAGGTGGAAAGTGGAATCTAAATAGTAATGGGTTGGTAGCCGCATCGCCTATAACATGATTCCTAAGGTTTTCGCCCAATCGTAAATTATGTTCTCATGTAAGTTAATTTGTGTTATAATTCTTTATGAGAGTAAATTTGCAAAGATGGGACAATAACGACAATGATTGTAGAATATGCGGCGAAGAGGTTGAAACAATGGAACACATTATGTGCGAATGTGATGCCCTCGCCAGACTAAGAATGAAACTCCTCGGCATCGGATACCCTGAACCAGGAGATTTCAAGGCACTACCACTGCGCCCAATCACCCAATACATGAATGAGGTAAAAGCGATGGAATAGTGCGAAGGGGTTGTTACACAAAATAAATAAATAAATATCTTGGGACAAATTACACCAATTGACCCAGCCCCAAACTCAAAGCTTGTACAATGGGTACCAGGCAACGGATAAACATACTTATAATAATGTAGATAAATACATACAACATCCATGACTCAGGCACAAACATTCGTATTCATCATACAACGTCTGCCCCTACCGGGATTCGAACCCAGGACCTCTAGCTTCATAGTCAGGGTCACTAACCACTCGGCTATCCGGTCGTCACGATCACGAAAAGATCCACGAATGGGTCGAAGTGTATCCGCAGGGACCCCTAGACTAAGATAAGTAATATGAGAATAAAGTTCTTAAACCATATATTTTGCACACCGTCCACACAATCGCAGTTCATCATAACGCGATGCGGCGTTTCCCACGACGCAACCTTGTTAAGGTTACACCCATGTCGTATTAACACGTAGCCGTCACTTTCGAGCCTATGTTCTGTTTGACAGGAATCCATGTAGCTTGGAGTTACAGGTCAAGTAAAAGTGGAGGTCTTGAAAGCTGAGGCTCTATGACGCTCATTCATAAATAGACTAGCGTAGAACGAGAAGACTAGCTTCTGCACGCGACTTCGTCCGCGTACAAACAGCTAGGCCCTTACACTACCACGCTATTTAGTTCTTTGCGGACGAAGACGGGCAATAGTAGTCTTATATAAAAAGTAAAAATTAATTAACACAGAATAGATAAGTTAAAGCGAAATTTAGTTGTGAAAAAAAAGTAATCTAAATTTAATTATAAGAAGACAGTGTTACTTATAGCTAGCTCTATATTCCGTTTTCTTCGCTTTGTAGTTCAAATACTACCATCACTATTTCAGGCATTTAGGCTCTGTCTACCCCGTAAAGTGTACGTGATGCATGAATGTATGTGTTTCAAATGAGTCATCATCTGCAGCCTATATACATCCCTCTGCTCGACAGGCTTACTCTCACAACGAGAGGGATTGGGTTTTGTTCCCACGAGGTTATCCTTTATAATGGGTACCTACAACTAATATTATTTCTGTTTAATTTGAAGGTAAGTTGCGATCCAATAAATAATCATATCAGCGCTGACCTCTTAGCGCTCCGAAACTATAACCCAGTAAATTTTAATACCCGCCAATAGGTCACGTAAATAAACGTGTCAAAATCGTAGTTAACCTTTCCATCTAATAATTATAATAAAACGCATGTTTGTATAGCCATAAAAACGCGGTAACTGCGGCGGCTTATCGCCGCATGCGCATCTTTATCGCGGTAAGCGTGAAGCGATTGTTACTAGCGCGGGCTTTTCGGGAAGTACCGTCAAATAAAATGAATCACGAACGTCTTTGGAACCTTTTTTTTAAATGGCCCCATCGATCGATGCGATGATTTCGCCAATGTCAGCGCAGAATTCGCTTATCGCTATCCCGTGGGAACTGCGATTTTCCTGGTCAAAAACGAACATACGTCCTTTAACGGGACTGAAACTAAATCGGTTATGTGGTTTAAGAGTCAAAGCATAGCAGAGAGACATACAAAGTTACTTTCGCATTTATAGTACCTATTAGTAAAAATAAGTAAGGATTAATTTTCTTCCATGCCGGTCTGGGAGTAAAGAAAAAACATAGAATGTACCAGTTGCTTCTCTTCCCGCGCAGATGGTAAAAGCCCATCGAGGGAATGGGCGAAAGTCTTAGGAATTATGTTATAGGCGATGCGGCTAGCAACCCATCACTATTTTGATTCCCCTTTCCACACGCCCTTAATCATGCTAAACGTGGCCTCAAGGTTTTGTTACTTTAGGCTCTGTCTACCCCGTAAGGGATAAAGACGTGGTATATGTACGTTTTTAATAGAAGCTTTTGAACCCCAAATTGTATTCGGTACAGTATGATATTAGACATCCATATCACTCAGATCGCGGCGCGGGCGCAGGTTTACCACCATTATACAATCTCATTATCCGGTCTCCTTGGGAAATCGCACAGTATGATATAATGGTTTATTTTGCAAGATAAATCTATCTGGGTCAGAGGTTACGCTTTGTAGAACGAAGTGGTAATGGTAAGTGTCTATTTTTTTACCGTGTTTTATTTAAACTGTTAATTTAGATCACAGAGCACTTGTGACTGGAGTAGGCAACGCGCATTTTCTCTCTGTTAAAGTATATTAGCCACTTGGTCACGTGATTAGACGCGTTTGTGTAGGAATGCAAGTAATTTTACGATTTGTGTGCATTCTATGAAAAAAATGCAGATAGTTTGCTCAAATTTAGAAAGTGATGAAACATTCTCGACCTATATTTGAAGTCAGCAAAATTAAAATATTTTTTATATGAGAACTTATTTGAAATTTTAAAAGAAGAGTATTTAAAGTTTAGCCTTAGATTAACTCCTGTAGTTAGTGCTTCATGATTTAGGTACCTATTTAGGTTTTTGTTTTTCGTTACTGTGTTGGAAATACACGGTCATGGCTTCAAAGGTAGCGTCACACCTTTTTTGGAATTTACACTCTGGCACATTAAAATAATGTGCCCATTTTAGCCAGAGCCTTTTAATTTAACTTTGATTATGACTTCGGCCTGATATATTATTCTTCAATTAGTATAAAATATACTACAGGCAATTTTCGACTATAAACTTTTGAAAGTTGACTTGTAGCCCCTCTGTGAATAATATAGTCGGGTGATTCAAAAATGGCAAGTCAAAAACTAACTTCTAGTCAAATCATATCACAATACAAGAACAGTCATCACAAAGTACAATCAGAAAAAACATACATACATACACATACACAAATTACGCCTTTATCCCTTACGGGGTAGACAGAGCCTAAGTTAACAAGACCTACAGGCCACGTTTAGCAAGACTGTGGACGTGTAGGTGGAAAGTGGAATCAAAATAGTGGTGGGTTGCTAGCCGCATCGCCTATAACGTGATTCTTATGATTTTCGCTTCCCTCAACGGGCTTTTACCAACTGCGCGGGAAGAGAAGCAACTGGTACATTCTTTCTTTTTCCTTTGACCAGACCAGCATGGAATTAAAAAAAAGTAGAAAAAAGTTTGTTTTAAAACATTAGAACTTGAAATGATATGAACCTGCGCAAAGTAACGGCGAACACAACAAATTATGTTCTTCCGACACGAGTTTTTTAAAAACAAAAACAAAAAAATTAACATTGTAACTTCGTAAACAGTAACCTAAAACTGTTGGAATCAGGTTGCCATTGTGCCTGGAGTGAGTTGTCTCGCGTAAAAGTGGGTGCTAACTCGATCGTTCCGCCGCTGCGCGGGCGCTAAACGATGGCGCGGTGGCCACACGTTCGGAGAAACGATTATAACATAAATATCTTGTTACAATTGACACCAATTTTAGCAGTTCCGAACTAAGCAAAGCTTGTACTATGGATACCAGGTAACGGATAAACATACTTGTATAATGTAGATAAATACATACTTAACTACATACAACATCAATGAGTCGGGCATAAATGTTCGTATTCATCATACAACTGTCTGCCCCTACCAAGATTCGAACCCAGGACACAGCTTCATAGTCGCCCTGACTACGTTTCGCTGCAATTTCAGTACATTGTGTAGGTTTTGTATTTTAACTAATAAACGCGTAATTCGGCGTGCCTCATGGCATAGGCCTCCTCCATGTTTTGGAGGGCTTGAGCTAGTTCCCACGCGGGTTCAGTGCGGATCGGGAACTAACTTCACGCGCACCATTGAATTGCTTCGCAGATGTGCGCAGGGGCACGATTTTTCCTTCACCGAAAAGCTCACGGTAAACTTCAAATGTATACTATCACACATAAATTCCGAAAAACTCAGAGGTGCGAGCCCGGGAATAGGAACGTATAACAAACGTCAAATAAAAAATGCAACCGAATTGGGTACCTCCTTTTTTGAAGTCGGTTACTTCCATGCTGGTCTGGGAGCAAAGAAAAAACATAGAATACCAGTTGCTTCTCTTCCCGCGCAGGTGGTAAAAACCCATCAAGGGAATGGGTATGGAATCATGACTTTTATAGGCGATGTTGCTAGCAACCCATCACTATTTTGATTCCCCATTCCACCTATACGCCCACAATCATGCTAAACGTGGCCTTTAGGTCTTGTTACCTTAGGCTCTGTCTATCCCGTAAGGGATAAAGACGTGATTTGTGTGTGTGTGTGTGTGAGTATTAAAAAGAGAACTATTTACAATTTTTTTTTGTTTACTTAAAACCAGGACGAATGGCGACCCTAGCCTATGGCACACGCTAATTCGGCCAGTATCAATCGGTCGCGCGGTGCTAATTTGGAAACTCTGCTTTCGCTGGCTCTGTTTGCGAGATCATTATCGCCCGCGACGACTGTTCGAAATTCGAACAATTGGTTGGGCTGCGGATGTAGGGCTGGTCATCATCATCATTATCAGCCAAGGGTGTCACCAGGCAATGATCAAGAGGGCTAGTAGTACAGCGTATATCGATAGGCGATACTTGAATCAACGTTGTCAAAAAACAAAGCTATATTTTTAATTCGAAAATCGAATGAGTTTTATTTTTTAATTGGCGTTTAGTGTTAGGGTGCCTATGTCCGCCACCGTAGTGTAGAAACTAGGTAGGATAGGTCTTCGAGCTGGCTGGTAAGAGGCTACTCTTGAAATTCATAAATCGAACTTTCGTTCGATTTGACATTTTGATTGTTTTTCAAGAACTCGAAACTGAGCGAAAGTCTTAGGAATCGTGCTGTAGGCGATGCGGCTAGCAACCCATCACCATGCATCATGCTAAACGTGGCCTTAAGGTTTTGTTGCCTTTGGCTCTGTCTACCCCGTAACGGATGAAGATGTGATATATGTATGTGTATGTGTGTGTGTTATGAACTCGGTAACGGGCCCCAGATCAGCTTGAACCAGGAACGAAGTCACATGTCATGATATATAATTTATTTAGTTAGTTGATTTATATCTTTTAACTAGCAACCCGCCCCGGCTTCGCACGGTATATTATGCATGTATTATACATATAAACCTTCCTCTTGAATCACTCTATCTATTAAAAAAAACCGCATGAAAATCCGTTGTGTAGTTTTGAAGATATAAGCATAAATCGGGACATGAGGACAGAAAAAGCGACTTTATTTTATACTATGTAGTGAAGTACGGTCCTCAGCCACCACCACCACAAGTTTGGTTAACCCGTCAAGCGTCCAAGCGACTACAGTAGTCCCTAACTTTTTCGGGCGCGATGTCCTAGGGACTGCATTATGCATTCACGCCACTGGCCAGGTCTTCCTCCCTTGGAAGAGCCAGCGACAACTCGCTATATATGCTTCTCGTTCTCTCTAAGCCTCCCGCCCGAAAAAGTTGGGGACTACTGTAGTCGCTTGGACGCTTGACGGGTTAAGAAATCAATAACGAACCCCGTACCAATATGAGTGCCTCCTCAAGGCAGCTCGGCAGCAGGGAGGCCAATCATCATCATATCATCGACATGATAGTGTTCATTTCATCGACATCATGTTGATGAATGGCAGTCTTCGACGGTGCGGTTTAATCGGTCTTTTTTGCCACGAACTTGCAAAATCTGGAACGAGCTTCCCGCTGAGGTCTTCCCATCGAGTTACGACCCGGGTGCCTTTAAGAAGCGAGTGTACAATTTTCTGCAGGGCCGACAACGCACTGGCATCGCGTAAAGCGCTGCGGGTGTCTATGGACAGTGGAGATCGCTTACCATCAGGTGACCCACTAGTTCGTTTGTCTGGCCTCTCTAACATAAAAATAAATATATCAGCCGTAGGATAACCACTATTGGACATAGGCCTCTCTCATAAACCTCCAGCTGTCTAAATGGAAAAGCTAAAAGTAAAATTACTTGGCCATCATCACACCACGCGCTATTAGCGTAAACTAAACGAGACTTCGATGTTCGAAATTCATATAGTACCGTCCCGCTCACACTAATCTTTATTATTACGAGAGTGAAAAGCACTGCACGATACGAACTAAGTAGACCTCGTTGCCATGGGCATGCTAAAGGCCAACATTGTAAGCACTTTAGCGATGCACTCAAATCATTAGCTAGGGCAGGGGTTCCCAAACTATTGCCCTATGCGCCTCCCTCAAGTTTACGCTAAAATACCTCGCCTTGTCCCAACTCAACTACGATTGAAATAAAACACGGTGAAAAAAATTCTAAACTACACTAAAATTTAGTTTTTTTGTAATTGTGTCGTACAGACACATCATTCAAACAGATGACGTTTGGCGACAAAAAATCGCATAGTAACAAGGTCACGTGACAGCTAGTAACAGATAGAAAAATTCGAAGGCTCACCCACCTGCTATGGGTGGTGTAGGGGTATAGCACGCGTCACGGAATGACGACGATCCGGGTACGGTTCCCGGCCATAGCTTTACTTTTCGGATTTTTCTGTGTTCTAATTTTCAGTGTTGTTTAGAACATTGTGCTTGCACTTTATTAACCAATTGATGAATTTTAGTATATTACCCAATGCCCCCCAAGTGGGGCGCCCCACTGTTTGGGAACCCCTGGGCTAGGGCATGTTTGTGACCAATATTTTGACACTTTTGTTGACCTAAATTACAGGTCACAAAGACAGTTGACTTGCTTTTACCAGTGTATTCTATCCTTGGCTTTGGTCTAAGAGCCAAATTGTACATTTATCGGTAATGCTGCTGATATATATATTTTTTTTTTATATGAATAGGAAAGCATACGAGCAAATGGGTCACCTGATGGTAAGCGATCACCACTGCCCATAGACACCCCGCAACCCCGGAGGGATTGCAGATGCGTTGCCAACCTAGAGGACTAAGATGCAATGCCTCTTGTGCCCGTAATTTCCCCGGCTGTCTTACTCTCCACACCGGAACACAGCAGTGCAAGCACTGCTACTTAGCGGCAGGATTAGCGAGTAAGATGGTGGTAGCGATCCGGACGGACCTTGCACAATATTGATATTATCTACATAAGTATAGTTTATTTACTGTACAAAGAAGCACAAACGAAGGGTTATTTTTTATAGCTCTACTAATAAATCTCAAGAATATGATACTAAAAACCAGATAATGTTGTAAATACTCCATGCCTGCTGCTTCCATGCTAGTCTGGGAGTAAAGAAAAAACAATATACCAGTTGCTTCTCTCTCCGCGGTCGTAAAAGCTATGTTATAGGAGATGCGGCTCCCGTCTCTATTTTGATTCCCTTTTCCACAATCATGATAAACGTGACTTTCAAGTCTTGCTACCCTAGGTTCTGTCTACTCAAGGGATAAATACGTGATTGTATGTGTAAATACTGAAACCTACAGCGATTAAGGATTCTTTTATTATGCAAATTATAAAAACAATTCACAAAAAAATAAAAAGAACATTTAATATATGCACAAAGGCGAACTTATCCCTATAAGGGATCTCTACCAGTTAACCTTTGAGTAGATACATATATCACGTCTTTATCCCTTACGGGGTAGACAGAGCCTAAGGTAACAAAACCTTAAGGCCACGTTTAGCATGATTAAGGACGTATAAGTGGAAAGGGAAATCAAAATAGTGATGGGTTGCTAGATGGGCTTTTACCATCTGCGCGGGAAGAGAATAGATGAGATGAGCATTAAACGAAGGACCAAATTAGACGTGTAAATAACCGTAAATAATAAGCATTTCTACTCCGTATCGTACATATTACACTTTTTCTTTGTCATTGTACTACTAACTAACCTATAATCAAAAGTAGGCAGCAAAAAAAGTTTTTACTGACTTGTATCTGAGTGACAGGGGATAGTTTGTCCAAAAATTTTTTTCTCAGAAGTCAATTCCATTACTGTAAACCCTTTCCTGTCATTGCTACCTCTTAAACCCCATATATTTGTCATCTGTCATAACTATTGCAAAACCATTGTTTATATTTGGTTCATTCATAATCGGCTGCCCCGGGGGATTACAACTTTGTCGCAGTATTTTGTCTTCGTAATAATTTTAAACGGTGCAAAGAATGTGGTTTGAGGGTAATAATTGTTTCTTTTCTGTTACAGGTACGTATTGTCGTCTTAATCTGCTGGTTGGTGAGTCAAAACAAATCCTTTGCAGGTAGAAAACGGGACATTGTAAGCTACCAAACGAAAAAAAATGATTTTTGTAATTTTCATAATCAGCAATCACATCTTTACAGTTTACGGTTATGTATCGCCGTCTTAATTATAGGATGTTCCTATATTTTAATTCCCTATTTCATGGCAGAACGGTATCTTATAATTAGCTTTAGGAAGGAAATGAACTTGATAACTTATAAGGCTTTTTGTTGACCCTAGCCATAAAAGCTAACGCATGTACTTTATCATAAATTAATCTGATTTAACCAGTGGTTACTTAAGCAAAAGCTTTTAATCGTCCCATAAAATGGCTGCCACCTAGCTCTCGTAAAGCAGGAACAAATTAAATGCATTATAAAATTGGTTATTAGTACCATTTCTTAATGGGGATGGGCGTTCGGGCGAGCTCGGGAGAGCTCGGGTCGGCTCGGCTCGGCTCGGGTCACTCGGGTCGCTAGACGATAGACTTATGCTTCAATTGTTTTGCGCTCGCGCCGCATTCTTTTTTCCCAAATGAGATATTGTTCACACAACGCATCGTGGTATTTGTGGCGTTAGTTTTTTTAATCGATTTATCTGTTGTTTAACGATCTAGAATCGATATTGTTTTATTGCTGTTGTACGAGCCGTGGCGAGCCTTCGACACGTTCGGGTCTGTATTACGAATTGATACTGATGGAGTAACTGTTCTATCGATTAAAACTTGTTGAATGGCTTCGTGAGGTGGGACGTCTATCCTTCATAAACGCTCTAGGCTTTTGCTAACTTAGCAATCGTTTGTCCTTATCTGTCACTTTCACATTTACCTTTCACAGATAAGGAGAAACGGTTGCTAAATTAGCAGAAGCCTATAGAGGGTTTATGAATAAGAGGGTATGTCTGGATCCCTTCGTTTACCCTATCGATGCTTATACAAGGAAAAATGTGACCCAAAATTTCCATTCCAGTTCGTCACTTTCTTTTATATCGGTAGGTATGGAACGTGACAAACAGGAAAAAAAACCATAGTAAAATCTGGGACACATTTTTTCTTGTATGAGAATCGATAGGGTAAACGATTTTGAGTAAGAAAAAGCCAAAATATTTTAATTCTGGAAAAAATGCTCATGCGGACTTTTTTTTAAAAAACACTCACCTGCTGACGACCGCTACTAGAGAATTTCGCACGTTGATTAGAAAAAATGAATTGAGCAATCGCTTCCCCGTAATTAAGTAAAGGTTAAACCGTAATCAAGATGTAATTGTACGCATCTGACCCGCGGCTGGTAATTTAATATCCGGCCCATTACAAACAAACCCGGGCGCGGAGCTAGTGCGGCATAGAAGTGGCTTGAGCGCGACTCCAAGCATTACACTCCGAAATTCTATTTTCGAAGTTCGTTTCGTGCCGTCCCGCTCACACTTAGTCGTCATTATGAGAGTGAAAGAGACGGTGAGACTTTGAAAATCCTTTGACAAACTTCTTTTGACATTAATTGATAATCTATGACGATTTCTCGGCGTTTAGGTTTATAGAACTCCATCGTAAGAATATGTATAAAAAGATTTTGAGTTATAAAGATTTCGAGTTGAGGTGCAGTAGGCTTATTGTCTAACTCGCTCGCAATCGCCAACGTTTGACAGTTCTTGTATGAATGTGACAACTAGATTCCGATGCCAATTGTCAGCCCATACATGAACTGTCAAAATGAACTGTAATGCTTAGATGTTGTCACAAAATGTGTCGAACGGAAATAAAAAAGAGCATTGCCTAGGCCGGCAACGTTGTAAGAAATTCCATTAAATACCTCTCGTCTAGTTGCGCCCGAAACGTGACACTTCGCGGCCTATTACAAGGAGCACAACATAAATATTTCATTGCAGATTTGAGAAAAAAGTTTTAGGTCACTGTTCTTTCTAGATCTCTTCTAGCATTTCATCTGTAAATCTCGGCGCAGGCTTCAGGCTACTCATAATGTCTCTGCTTGATCTCGATTATGGCTATTACCCAGTATTTATTAGAGGAGTTTTCATTAGAGATTAACGAAACGCCCGCCGATGCGTGTTTGTTTAGTTTAAATCATTTTGTTGTTTTAATTATTGGATGTGTTATTACAGTTTTAAACGTTTGGTTAATAGTGTTGGGAATGAATGTCAGATTGAAATTGTAGTGTTATCATTTTGTTTAATTAATTGAATGCTTTGCGGAGATTTTATGGAATTTAGTACGGAATTAATTCAATGTAATATCGAGAATTTATTAAGTAATTAAAACAGAAATATAGAATGTACCAGTTGCTTCTCTTCCCGCGCTGATGGTTTTTACCCATCGAGGGAATGAGCGAAAATTCGGCTAGCAGCCCATCACTATTTTGATTCCGTTTTCCATCTATACGCCCACAACCTTGCTAAACGTGGCCTGTAGGCTCAGTCTTTTAGATATTTAATTTCTAACGGTAAAACCGTAAAAGTAAATATAAAAAATCAAAAAGTAAATCTTGATTCACTTGACAGTACCTATTATTTGAAAACAGTGCCATCTCTCGTCCCTGGTGAGCAGTAGATGTTCCACGGTTAGTAATTGTGTCGTACAGACACATCATTCACACAGATTAATCTGTCAATTTTATTTGCAACACAACTTATTATACAGAAGCATCTTAAAGTTTCAACCTAGTCCAACAATCACGCGACCGCTCTTATGTGTCTCAATGGCTCCGTTACGATTTCTGTTTCCCACGTATCATATTTATTTTTAGCTCTACTTAAACCGCATCGACGCATTACAAAATCTTTAATAACCCCCATTTTGTTCAACACATAATAAAGCAATGCATTTGCACACTTCTTGCCATCGGCAACTTTAACTATGCCGTTACTACACTCTGAAACAATCGAACAGGAGCTTTAACACCGTAAAAATAAAGGTGCACCTTTAAAATTTGACGGAAAATGAAACGAGGAAAGTCCAACGGAGGTGTAATATCATCATTGCGGGATAGTGCGGCGCCTGAGGCGATCGGCACGACCTAATAGTCGTCTCTTTCCCTCTCACAATGTGCCGTATCCTCTGTCCCGCTCATACAAGCCTTTGCTTTGTCATTTTTGTAACCTTTGACCCTGAAATATAGAGATTACATTACAAATGGATTATAAGAAACGTGATATGTTATAAATCGTACGCAGTGAGTTATTAGGGGTAATTGAACTGATACGACATTTATTAATGTAAGTGACATCAAATTTTATTTTTATTGGCGATTCTTCGTAGTGTTATTCAACTCGATCCATCAAGGACCTTTTTGAAAAAAATTTAGAATACCTACACGTAGGTAGCGAAAAAAAATTTTTTTTTTGTTTTTCAGAAAATTAAAAAATATATATTCAGTTTCATTATTCTCAATTAAAAAAACCCTTCAAAAAAAAGTAGAGCAGCACTTTTTGTTTGTTATTCAATGTACAGACAAACACAGTTCTAAACTTATAAGTTATAAGTCATTCCTGCTGACTAATCGCTCGCTAAAGTGGGAGTAACCGTTAAGCCAAGCTAATTCTAAGTTATTGTATTTAATGTGAGAGTTTGTCTGTTACCTCATAGCTCACGAACATTTTACACCAAAACCGAGAAGCCCTAAATCCTGATTAAAAATAGAGAATAACGACATTCAAACTAATCATTTGCTGTTTGAAAAAATGTGTGTGAACCTTTTTATGCTCTGTGCACGATAAGTTTACTCACCCTTTACAGTACTGGAAATATGTAAAATAAAAAGTTCTGCTTAGTTGTCTGACTGATTCATCAATGCCTAGTCTTTAAGGTTTACTTAGACAGCTGGGGTATAATTCTCGAAATAAACTTCATGTGTGAAGTTTTCGTTTAAAGGAGTGACCACATCTTCGCGTATGCAGTAACATGTCGTAGCCGTCACGTTTTTTCACCGTTTTTCCATACATTGTGTTGCATAAACGCACCGTCAACGTCTTTTACACAGCGGTGTGGTTGCACCTTTACTCTGCAACCAATCATAACTCGAACCGTTTACTAACTGGCATAATATCTGTCAAATACACTTTCAAAAGGTTATATAATTTGATCACGTGTACATAATAATTTTTGTCTTTCTAGGGGTGCAAGAGACCAAAACCCTTACTGTTACTTTAATATAGACTTGTTATCTCCACGTTCCTGAGAAAAAGCCTTGTCAAACAGACGGATAACGAAGTCAAGGCTTCCTTTTTCAAATTATGTTACGAAAACCAAAAAACTGGACAACTGCGAATCGGACTCGCGGACCAAGGGTTCCGTGATTGGCAAGTGAATATAAAATCCTGTTAGCAGAGAGGCCTCCAAAGCAAAATTTAGGCAGTGTGACTGAGCATTTTCTGTTGGTAACTTACATAGATAGACAGACAAAAATATTCCGTTTTTACTATTTGTCGTTATAGCGGCAACAGAAATACAGCCTACTGAGATACAGCCTGGTGACAGACAGACGGAAGTGGAGTCTTACCCCCTTATTCATAAACGCTCTGTAGGCTTCTGCTAACTTAGCAATCGTTTGTCCTTATCTGTCACTTTGACATTTACCTTTCACAGATAAGGACAAACGATTGCTAAGTTAGCAGAAGCCTACAGAGCGTTTATGAATAAGGGGGTTTGTAATTAGGGTCCCGATTTTACTCTTTGGTGGGTACGAAACATTTCTGTTATTGTTTCAAGTTTCGAACTGTCACTTGAAAACAACGCACAGACACACTTTCCTCGGTATAAATTATGATTTAGGTCTATTAATAACCGCTGATTCACGTTTAAAGTATTCCGTCCCACGCCCATTGTCTGAGCTTATCGCTGTATTAATAATGGTGATAACGCAACACGTGAGATATCGTACAACATGCGGGGAAATAAATTAAAAGTTTTTTTTTTTTACGTAAGTAGCCAGTGTTAGGCTTTGACGTAACAGCATAACGCTTCCAATTTTGATAAAAGAATAAAAAGTTATGTTGGAAATTTTATTACAGTGAAGGCTGGCCGGTAAAACTTTTTTTTATAAAGCAGCCAGTATTAGATTTTGACGTAATAACTGGCGCTGCTAATTCTGATAAAAGAAAAAAATGATTAAAACTGGCCAGTAAGCATGGCAGGAATCGCTACATGCGTGTTTTTTTTAATTGCCGAGAACGACGGGGTTTAGCTTAGGGATTAGCTTTTAAATAGCGACTTTTATGCTGCGTTTTTTACATTTTAGTAAGTAGTCGGAAAAAAATTGACTTACTGAATGCATAAACATGTTCCCTATTGATCTCGAGTATTAGCAAGGAGTAAGCTATCACAATTCGATAGTGCGTCCGCGATTTAATGATACTAATACTTTATTAACTAGGTTTTAAATAAATGATAATAAATATAAATAAATTTTATTTTAACAGTGGCGTTTTAGATATACAAGATTGAGACCTTCTAATATCAGGAGGACACGCTTTTCCAGAATTAAACAGGTTTAGACTGTTAACCGCTACAATTAAAAATAACGTTATAATTTAGAAGTATAGTTTCATAATATGTGTGTGTGTGTGTGTGCGTGCGTGTGTATAGGTCCCTTAAGTTTTTCATTGTTATTAAAATTTCAGTCTCCGTGTAATTAAGATAAGTTGAGAATAATTTATGCTCCCAATTTTAGCCGTAACCGTCCCAGACGTACAGACAGGCATGCTTTCGCATTTATAATATTAGTGGTAGATCCTAAGTCGAGCAAACCCTAGGGGCGCGCGCGCAGCGTCCGCGTTCCCACGGCCCGCCCGCCCACGCGCCGCCCGCGCCGCTTTAATTTATATCTGAACCATATACACTGCGCATTGTCGAAAGTATCGAGAAACACCGAAACGTAACTAGTCTAAAAGCTAGGTCTTAGTATATTTTTGTCGCAAAAAACGTCTCCGTCTACGTCCCTCTGCTGGGAACAGGCCTCCTCTCAGAATGAGAGGGATTGGGTTATAGTTTCCACGCGGACCCAGTGCGGATTGGGAACTTCACACACACCATTGGATTGCTTCGCAGATGTGTAGGTTTCCTCACGATATTTTCCTTCACCGAAAAGCTCAGAGCAAAACTCAGAGGTGCCCGGGATCGAACCCACGATTGCTTGGTAGGCCACAGGTCAAACCACTACGCTACCACGGCTTTTTTTAACACAAAACGACAACAAACGAATCTCAGCATTTGAAATTTTTTGAATGCGAGTTCAAGAAATTTTTACAACAAAATAACTAAATGCTTCTGGTGAGGGGTAGATGTTTTTTTTTTATTTATTTTATCATCATTTCATTCAATATAAAATTACATCGTCACTTAAAATTAAATGTCAAGGAATTTATATTGAAATCGTCAGCTTAAAATAAAAATGTCAACAATGAAAAATTAAATACAATTTAATTCAATTTAAATACAAATTCAAAATATGTCATAAAATGTAAATGGAAATTAACATTAAAAGAAACAAAAAATAATAATAATAAATATGGATAAACTAGATGAGTGTCAAATCTCCACTCCTCCAAATGTTCCACGGGAGTTTGTCATTGTGTCGTACAGACACATCATTCAAACAGGTGACGCTTAGCGACAAAAATTCGCATAGTAACAAGGTCACGTGACAGCTAGTAACAGATACCCACCTGCTATGGGTGGTTCGATTCCCGGCCATAGCTTTACTTTTTGGATTTTTCTGTGTTCTAATTCTCAGTGTCGTTTAGAAATTTAAAATAACTTTTAGATGATACTAGCTTTTCCCCGCGACTTCGTCCGCGCACATAACGTCAGAGTGACGACACACCCCATACATCCACTCATGTCTCCAAGTGTAAGGTTTTTATTGCCTATCCCGTGGGAAATTCGGAAAATCCCTTCTTAGAGCACCTACAGATCCTCTAGGAATATTATCTACTAATTATAGTCTTAATTATTTACCGTGTGTTTTTATCCCGTGGGAAATTTGAAAAATACCTTTGGAAGTGCATCTTTATACTAATCAAGGAATAATGTGAAGGCGTGCTAAATTTTATGTCTGTAGCTTTATTAGTATAACATTTCGGAATTTTCCAATCCCGTGGGAAAATCGGGATAAAAAGTATCCTATGTCCGTCTCCTAGTTCTAAACTACTTCCCTACCAATTTTCAGCCAAATCGGTTCAGCCGTTCTCGAGTTATAAATAGTGTAACTAACACGACTTTCTTTTATATATATATATATATTATATAGATTCCATTTTAACCACACACATGCACATTTAACCGATGAATAAAAAAAGGCCAAGTTCCAGCAATATTAACATTAAAAAATGCAAGCGCCACGTCTCACCCCATTTATTAATTACACTCCCACTATACCACACCCGTATTACATTTCACGTAAGCAATTTTCATTTTTCTTCACAACTTTACTGCCTCCATTAAAACTGCTATGATATCTCAACTATTTATAAGATTTTATCTTGAGTTATAATCTGTCGAGGGTAGTTTAGATAAATAGTGTTAGGTATAGAACTTCTGCTAATGTGGAATTAATTCAAACCCATTAGTATTAACATCGATGTTGGTTCTTGTTGATAATTCTAGATGTATGTTTCCTTTAGTGCGATTTAAAAGGTTTCTGCGAAACTGTTCTACGCTTCTCTTTTCAATGTTGCTAATTACAAAGTTAGCTAAAAACAAAAGAAATTTAAATAAGAGGGGTTGAGAGCCTTGGTCCGTGGCGTCTTTTAGTTAGCCTCTTCAGAGATATTTCGAAGAGGCTAATAGACGCTACGGGTGACCGCAGAGCTGGCTTTCTTGGACAGCGTATTAGTATCGCTGTTCTAAGGGGGAATGCTGCCAGCGGCTGTGATACTATGCAATGGGGGGCCCTCCTTTTTTAATACTTACTTACTTACTTACAAACACAAAAGGAAGATGCTTTTATTAGAGGGCTTAAAAATCGGTCAATTGTGCCCGGGGCCCCCGATGTAAAGGTTTGGTTCCACATAGTCATTCCCATACGCAAGGGCGGTCGTGTGGTGTGCGCGTGAGCATACACACGTTTGGCTGCGAGCGCCCGCGCAGCTTCCTGGGTATTAGGGCATTAGGTGTTGTTTCTATGAAGTGTTCTTACCGAAAACACTGGCCGGCTAGCACGAGAACGGAAGATTTGTGCCGTCCCTTTCTTACGGTACGTTTTAGATGAAACGGGTTATGTAAAACAAAGTCGCTTTCTGTCCCTTTAAAACTATACAACGGATTTTGTTGCGGTTTTATTCAAAATACAAAATTGATTTTTGCAACTGGCCGCTAAGGGCTCTTTAACATGTCTTTTTGAAACTACCAGCGCATTCGGAAAGGTCATCATTGCCAAGAAGAACGCGCCGCAAGAAACTTGGCAGAAAGTCATTTTTTCAAAATAAAATACATTAAGAATACTTAAATTCTACTTAAATTAAATATATTTATAGAAGTGATGTATAAGGTCCCCCAGCCTTAAATTATATTAGTCTATAGAAGAGATGTAGGTATAAAGTTTCTACTAGTCAATTAATAATAAAATTGATATCATTAGAACTAGTATAACATCAAAACAAGTAAGCATACAGTTAGAAAGAAATAAACGTATTCTCGTACACTATACCAACAAAGTTATATCCACATTAATTTTAATATTACCGAGGATAATATGGCTCCATAGAAAAAGACGATACTATCAAAGAGCTGGCTTTTAACAACCATTTTGAAACGGTATCGTTTAAAATAACGACTCGGCCGAGATCAGTTTGTGATCTGATCAAATATCTAGTCCTATAGAACTAGATCATAAAGAGGACCTAAAATCCATGCACGACCAGAACTGGCATTAGTACTTGGTGTAAGACGATTCGCCGCTCTTAGGGACGTCGCAAACGGCGACTTGCGATTTGCGTCAGTCGCGCGACTATGGCGTGTCGCAAGCGCATTTTTTCACATATACATACATGTATAAATCTCGTCATTATTCTTTACGCGGTAGACAGAGCCTAAGGTAAGACCTAAAGGCCACGCACAGCAAAGGAAAGGGGAATCGAAATAGTGATGGGTTGCTAACATCGCCTACATGATTCCAAAGATTTTCGCCCTCATCACTCGTCCCTCATTTTTCATAACACATGGATTTTTGCATGATTGATGCAGGATTTTTGAAAGTGTCGTTTGCGTGCAGGTTAAGTTAGTAGACCAACAATTAAAAAAAAATGCGTACCTACTTTAAAACACTTCATCTATCTATCTAATCAGCCCACAACCACCCAGTGCTGAGTAAAGGCCTCTTCATTTTCACGCCACTTTGCCCGGTCCCGTGCCAGTCTCATCCACAGATTTCCAGCCGAATCACAGATGTCATCTGAGCAACGGGCTAATGGTCTGCCCACTGGCCCAGTCTTGGCCACCACTCTGTGGCCGCTCTGTGTGTGTGTGTGTATGTGAAACACTTCATGAGGAACAAAAATTATAAGTAATGACTAAAAAAATAACGAGAGGCAATATGGCTCTGTAGGCTTATTACCTAACTCAGTCGCAATCGCCATCGTGTTCATTTTGACAGTTCTTGTATGAATGTGAGAGCTAGCTGATTCCGATGTCAATTGTCAGCCCATACATGAACTGTCAAAATGAACACGATGGCGATTACGAGCGAGTTAGGTAATAAGCCTACTGGAGACTGTCGCCTTTTTTCGACTGTATCTCTAAAAGTCGCCGTATGCTGCCCCCCTAACTGGCATCGAGTAAATAGTCCAGGTCCTTCCGTGGCGTACTGGACTCATTACATTATTAGCTAGCATCTCGATACGATCTACCGTCAACATCATTTTTTATCCGCCTAGCGATAAAACCATGGACGTAACGATAGCGATCGACAAAACATCGGATCATAATACTACATGTTTATTCGCTGATGTGATCTTTACTACTGGGCGAGTATATCATCCGTTTATCATTTTATCGGCCGCTGCGGATATAAAGTATATCGTTATTGCTAACGGGGTTGTAGATTCAATTCAGGATGGTGTGGGGTCGGTCGGGATTGTGAGGCGCGTGATTTGTTGGTAAAAGTTTAATGCGCTGCATATATTTTCAACAAGAAACTATCGTGAGACAAACATAATTACTCCGCGTGTGGTCAAGAGTTGCGGTTCGTTTTTGGATCCGTCCGGGGGGATGAGCAGTGCTTGGTTTGCACCCTGGGCATCGGCTAAAGATTTCCTGGCAGTTTCTGAGAGATATCATTCGCCGTTGGCTAAGAGCCCGACAGGGGGGGAGGGGCGTTTTTGACCATTTTACCGTACAACGTTGCCGACATTTTGTCACAAGATTTTTGAATTATATTTTTGTTACTTTGACATTGATACGCCACAAATAAGAAGAAGAAGTAGTTACACAAACAGATAGCTCACGTATAAAATCGAATGATGCTCGACATGTTTCGGATTAGTTCGTAGTCCTTCCTCTTGGAGCGCTCGCCCCGGCGGCACGCACACGGCAAAGTGAGCACTACTGTTACACATGCAAACCAACGTCGCTCACTCACTCGAATCACTTTGAAAATGATCCTGTAGAGGGATCGAAACGCGTCAGTTGTGTGGTGTAAGGGATAATTAAGTTCGTGGGATTTATGTGGCTGTAGTAGAAAAACATTTATGTTTCGCACTTGCTTGCTTATCTTGCACGTAAGTAGCAAAGTAGCAAGGTTTTTTTTTAAGATTTACCAGTGGATAACAAAAAGACGGGACCTTTTCACATTTATTACATACAAACTTTTTACTAAACCGTTTGAGATATTGACGGTTGAGAGTAAAATTAAGCTCCTCTTTCATTAGAAACGCGACAGCCAATAACGTGCCGTTCCATTAAACTAAGATTTAAAAAACCTTTAAGTATTTCAGAATGGAAATAACTGTTACTATAACTCGAGTGTATTGAATCCGATCCCAGCTAACTTATTTGTAATATTTTCTAGAGATCACATCAAAACATGCAACAGAGAAAACAAAACGCAGAAATAAATTCGTTGCGATTCCTTGAAACCCTCCAATGGGTAAAATGTAGACAGACCAGAAAACTGACCTGTGGTCGGTTGAAGAAGGTTCAATATCTAATGACAAGCGAAACCCACCCGCTGCGAGCGTTAGCAGTTCAGTTTAAAAAATAAAAAAAAATCAATTTTTAAAATAATAAAATCTAAGAGCGGTCACACCGCGTCACGTGAACAAAGTTATTTTACCGTCGGCGTTTATAGAAACCATTCCAATTTAAACCCAATTAAAGAGGCTATAAGAGTATGTTGAAAAGTGTTGAGCGTCAAATTAAATTGTAAAGGTTGTAAGGAACCGCATAAATACGAATAAAAATGTCAAAAATGAATTCTCAAGATCGTAATCGAAATAAAGTTAATAATATCGCGATGAAATTCCATGTAAATTATTGGTGCGTTTTGTTCGCGTATAGTTTACGACGTTGCTCGAAGATCTATTTTTTGGGTGTGCCACTATATTTTATGAACTAGTGGGACGGCTTTTTGTGTCATTTTTTAGTTTTATTCAAATTAAGGACACGCGTTCAATGCCTACTTTGAATACGGTTTTGATTACTTCGCTAATTATGTTTGGTATTCATTTATCTAATATAATATTTTAATATTGAAGCGAGTAGGTTTTTATGATACGATGTCATAACACGCAGTTCTACGAACGACAAAGCTACGCCCCGCTGTGAATACAGTTGCACGCACACATGTGCAAACACGCTTAGCCAAGTTAACCCGGTTGAGCTACGCACACACGCACGAGCACAAGCGTAGTTTGAACCGGCCTCACTTTAGCGTAGGAACTTATTTGGTTTGTGGTTAATTTTATTAACGCTTTTCAATGTCTAATTTAAATTGTCTAACACTGCAACGTTAGCTTGGATTAATAATGTTTTTTTTTTAAATAACACAAAGCTTTTTTTAGCTGGCCGTACTTACATTGTCATCCATAGTCAATAGGCCAATTTATCTTGCAAGATTAAAAAAATATATACATAATATGTATTTAATTTCATGTGTACTTTAATATTACAAGTAAAATAGACGCCTGTTATAAGCCGCAATTCTCCAATACTTCTTGCAAAAATGTGGGTTTTTTTATAAGTCTATTATGGTGTCCCATTTCTGGGCAAAGGCTTTTCCCCTCGAGCTCTACCACTCCCGGTTTGACGCAATGTCAAGCGATTTGGATGCGTAAGAGGACTGACACAAAAGTGTTTCGTTCTAATAATATGAATGAAGACTAACTCCCTTATTCATAAACGCCCTTTAGGCTTCTGCTAACTTAGCAATCGTTTGTCCTTATCTGCGAAAGGTAAATGTCAAAGTGACAGATAAGGACAAACGATTGCTAAGTTAGCAGAGGCTTACAGAGCATTTATGAAAGGGGTAAATTTATAAGGCTAATAACACTAATATAAGATCTGACGGACAATTACATTAGTCTCAGGATTAGGAACTCCGCTCAATTACTTTTTACTGCATATTATGTTCTCAGTTTACGGAGCATAATGCAAATGCCCCACAGATCACAGTAAGCCACATGCGCCCGCGCACAGGTGCATTCTTTATGGGCACACACAAGCCACGGGTCACGGACACTTATACTATATCTCCCAGCCAATTATTTCGCGACTTATTGCCTCCACTCGCTATATCATCGCAATATATATCCGCCATCTTGAATTATAGAAACATATGCGATGCGGACAGCTGTTTTTTTTTTTGTTTCTCTGTGGTCAGTGTGGCCAGTGTGTTACAATGTTGCCAGTGAAAATAAAATATAAACGTGTAATAATTTGCGTTCTGTTAATAAGGACAAAAACAGCTGCTTCGATTCATTATAATGTTTGAATTATGAGGCTTGAGATATTCTAATTACAAATAAGTATTTTGATACTTTGTAGCCAGGGCCGTACCTAACTTTTAAATTGTTTGTGAAGTGTCTGAAAAAAAAATGGCGATTCAAAGGGGTGTTCGAAAGTTTTTGGATTCGGCGCTCTAAATTGGTCATAATTTGAGATACAAATTTTAAAAAACTTAAAAAAATTATTGGATGATAACTATAGCAAAATTAAGCGTCACGTTCACTTTTATTAATAAACATTGCAACATTATTGACAAAGAATAATTTACTTGTTGGCGAGGAATTCGTTACATTTAATGTTGCATATTTTAATATTTTTTAAGTATATTAATTAAAGCAGATATTTAACGATTTGAATTATTGGCAGAACCGATATGCCACAATATGTCATGTCCAGCATGTTTAATGCTTTATGAATTATTTATTTGTATAAACAGACTAATTTTCTCTTATCAAGGCCTGATAGTTGTTAAGACGAATTTAATGAATATATAACTTTAAGATGACTATTTTTTATAGATTAAGTTATTTCGCTGTCTCAGAAATACAATGTTACTAGCTGTTGCCCGCGACTGCTTCTACCCAGATTTCGTTTATCGCTATCCCGCGGGAACTACGCGATTTTCTGGGATAAAAACTATCCTATGGCCTTCCCGGGACTTAAACTGTTTCAACACCAAATTCCAACTAAATCAGTTCGGTGGTTTAAGCGTGAATAGGTAACAGACAGACACACTTTCGCATTAATAATAATTAGTGTAGATTTTGCAGCCACAGCCAATAAGGGCCTCATCGTGGGGGCTCAGGGGTCAGAGGGCCCAATGAGAGGAAAATGCCCTGGTTAGGACTTAGGATACTATACATTCGGGTTTGCCTCTCATTTTGCAGCTTACATAAGTCATGCTAGTAATAAAGTTCCGTGTAAACCTGTCAAGTTGTAAAATGTAGGTTTCGAACGGTGTTCAGCTAAAATTAACATACAATCCGCGCCG
Organism: Pandemis corylana; assembly: GCA_949127965.1. Taxonomy (NCBI): domain Eukaryota; kingdom Metazoa; phylum Arthropoda; class Insecta; order Lepidoptera; family Tortricidae; genus Pandemis; species Pandemis corylana. The sequence continues at coordinate 14,048,247 of OX421863.1, forward strand.
TTTCAATAAATGTGCGATAGTAATAGATACCGAGTGGAGATGAGAGAAATGCACAGAATGCCAGCCGGGCGCTGCTGCAGTGGTCGCAAAGTCGACCAGCCTAATATTATTTCAAACTTGAATTCTCTTCCGTACTGGTAGTAGAGGAAAAATAGAGAATGTACCATTTGCTTGTCTTCCCGCGAAAATCGAGTGAGCGAAAATCTTAGGAATCATGTTATGCGATGCGGCTGGCAACTATCACTATTTTGATTCCCTTTTCCACCTATAGGTACGCCCACAATCATGCTAAACGTGGCCTTTAGGCCTTGTTACTTTAGGCTCTGTCTACTCTGCCAAGTATGTTAGCCAACGGATAACGATATCCCTCAGAATCTGCCAGGAAATCACCGATGCCCAGGGTGCACCGGACCAAGCAATGCTCTTCCCCTCGGACGGATCCAAAAACGAATCGCAGCTCTTGTATTGACCACACGCAGAGGTAGCCCGACTCGCACCTATAAGTTCTATAAGAATAACATAATTTACGTTTGCTCTGTAGATAGGCAGTATTTAATAAGCAAACTAGTTGCACCTATGATTTATTATGCTACTTGCCGTATTAACCATAAAAGGTACCAGCACCCATTTGATGTTTCTGTGTCAGCGACAATTTTTATTGCCCAACCGTCGGCGAGGAACTTGGACACAGGAACTAGTTTTCCTGTGTCATTTTGTCATCTTTACGGCTTTAATTTTATATAGTTTTGTTACAAGCTGTTGCACGCTATATTGTCAACGCAAAATTAAACATAGCCTACGTCCATCACGAATATTGTAATCCTACTAATATTATAAATGTGAAAGTTTGTGAGTATGTTTGGATGTTTATTACTCTTTCACGCCAGAACGGCTGGACAGATCTAGATGAAATTTGGAACATAGATAGATTATAGTCTGTAATAACACATAGGCTACTTTTTATCCCGGAAAATTGCGTAATTCCTGCGGATAAACGAATTCTATGCAGACGAAGTTGCGGGCAACTGCTAGTCCTACATAATGGTGAATGGGTTTTTCGAATTGCTCCAGTAATTTCGGAGCCTTCAATGCAAAGCATCAAGCATTCCTCTTTATAGTATTAGTATAATTTAATTTCTAACGGTAAAACCGTAAATGCTTGATTAATTTGATAGTACGTATCATTTGAAAAACAGCGCTTTCTCTCCTCCCTGGTGAGCAGTAGATCTTCCACGGGAGTTTGTAATTGTAGCACGCGTCACGGAATGACGAGGATCCGGGTGCGATTCCCGGCCATAGCTTTACTTTTCGGATTTTTCTGTGTTCTAATTTTCAGTGTCGTTTAAAATTTTTATATTAGTATAGATTTAGTTACTGTTTTCGTGATAAATAAAGTACAATTCGCATCATACACACTAATAGACTACAGGCCCACGTACAAAAAATGTGGGTCATATGAACCACCAGGTGACGTATATAGGACGATATAAGAGCATAAAATAATAAGATTCAGCACTATGCCGTCACTTGTAAGCTGTCCAACTGGGTGCTGGTGAGAATTCAAAAGTGCAACCCTCGATTTTTTCCTCTTGTCGCATGATTTTTGTACGGCGTTGCGGAATAATGGATTAGAAGCTGTATTGAAACACTATGAAACTGATGCCGTACAAATGGTGCGCCACAAAGTCGGTAATTTTTTTTGATTTTCTGACCATTTCCAGGGTAAATTTGGTCATTTGATTCTGTACGGCATCAGTTTCATAGTGTTTCAATACAGCTTCTAATCCATTATTCCGCAACGCCGTACAAAAATCATGCGACAAGGGGAAAAAATCGAGGGTTGCACTTTTGAATTCTCACCAGCACCCAGTTGGACAGCTTACAAGTGACGGCGTAGTGCTGAATCTTATTATTTTATGCTCTTATATCGTCCTATATACGTCACCTGCTGGTTCATATGACCCACATTTTTTGTACGTGGGCCTGTAGTCTATAACATAGGAGTGATAAATGCGTTTGCCGGCCCGGTTTTTTGAAGAAATTCTAAGTTGTAAATAAAATGCAAAATTGTAAGAGAAAAGTTACCACAGAGGTATGTGATTCTGTTTCCTCGATCGTAAGACACGGAATGGCGCCATTGTGGAACGAGCCCCTCGTGAAAGGTCTGGCTCATCCCGTGACCCGCACAGAAAGCGCACCTTAGTACCATTTAGTAGCATTGGCCCTTGCAATAAAGCCAGCAAAGCCATTCCCAACTCTAAAACCCACCACCGAAGCTACATTTACGCGTGGCATCACCGCAAATTTGTAAAGAAACTAAGTGAGAGTATTAAAGCAGTTTAAATCTTATTACAAGGTGGTAAGGATCATTTGGTGCTATATGCACTAGAAAGTCTGACTCGAATAACCTTAAGTCTAGTTGAGTAAGTAATTTTGATTTCGTTTCAAAGGGATTTAAATGCGGTGCAATTAAAGTTACACTTGTTTTTACAGCGGTTTCTGTGGTTCTGGTAGCCTATTGGTTAACCCTAGTTCGCACATCTGAGTTTTTCATAATTTATGTGCAAAAAAATCATGAGATTTTCAGTGAAGGAAATCATCGTGAAGATACCTGTTTCACTAATTCAACAATTACTTTGATATTGGCGAAATCATCGCATCCATGGGCCATATTAAAAAAAAGAAGAAGAAAAGGGGCAGAGTATAAGGGCAACTGTACTACTGCTACTGTTCTGTACTGTAGCAGTACTCTGTGTGGTACTGGCACAAAAATTGGCACGCTTCCTAGGCTAGTGTGCCAGAGCATTGGCAGCTCCGGCGTTGCCTCACATCCGCGCGCGCGCAGCGTGACGTGACAGCGACAGGTGACACAGGCTGATTCATTCTACATACATACAAACATACATAAATCACGTCTTTATCCCTTACGGGGTAGACAGAGCCCAAGGTATAACAAGACCTAAGTAACGTTTAGCATGATTGATTACTATACTAATAGTATCCGTAAATAGAAGACGTTTTGAAAAAAGGTCGGTTCAAGTAGGTACTCGAAACTGACGAACATGTATGAAGAGATTGATGAATTTGGATGGAGCGAAAGAGGTATGTCGGGATCGTTGCACGTGGAACAAAATAGTCTAGTGTCTAGTGCTGTTAATTTAGTACAAACGAATTTGTAGATATGTTATAAACTAATGTAGTATATTTAATATCCATCGATAAATTAACCAATAGAGAAGTACTAACTGGTTATCTTATTTTGTGCCACATATACCTCACACGCAATACTAGCACTAGTTTTTCAGCAACAGTTTTTATTGCTTTCATGCTGGTCGGGGAGCGAAGGAAAAACTTAAAAAAAAAAAAACAACTGTCAATGACCAAACATTCATAATCAAATTCGATCATAATAAGCGCATATCCTTGCCCAAACATGTACTTTTGACCTCAGGCCATCCTATAGCGCGCTTTGGCGTGCAGCTTTATTTAAAGTAGTACATTTCCACTCTATACCTCAATTCCTCTATGTTATTACCATTACACATACCTGTCGGCCGTGGTGGAAGGAATGCAGTAGTTACCTAGATACTGAACGATGCTACTAAATTAAATAAATACACAGGAAAAGTAAACCACATTAATAGCTATGTCAATAAATTTCATATTTTATTGTACTAACAAGCTAATAACAGAAGAATTATTATAATGTCCATTCATATTGAACCAATGTTTTACCTTCTATTAACACAGATCGCTTCAAGGTTTTACAAGTAACATAACTATGATTGCACAAAAACTGATAACTCACGTATGACTTTGTTTTATACTATGTAGTGATAACTGATTACTAACTAACAGACAAACTGCCAAACAGGAATCCTTAAGTTCTTCTCCTTCTGCTTCTTATTTGTGGCGTATCAAGTCGTTCTAGCGACGACAACTTCGCCAATGTCAAAGTAACAAAAATATAATTAAAAAATCTTGTAACAAAATGGCGGCAACGTTGTACGGGCTCTTAGCCAACGGTCAATGATATCCCTCAGAAACTGCCAGGAAATCAACCGATGCCCAGGGTGCACCGGACCAAGCACTCTTGACCACTCGTGGAGGTAACCCGACTCGCACCCCGATCCTTAAGTTAGGATCCTTGTCTTATATAGAAAAAAAAAGTATCCCTAAAAACATGCGCCATAAATCCAGCACGCCTAATAAATGGCCGTATAAAAACAAACATTAGAAAAAGCGGACCACTTCCCACCGCGGGCGCAGTTGCAATGTATTAGATTCATCACGGGCGGGATTAGGGAGATCTAGATCAGACGGCGCCGACGCGTGGTCGCCTGCGCACATTAACAACCCGCTTCCGCTTGTGATACCGCTGTTGCGATATGAAATACTATAGGGATAAGTCCAGTTTTGTCCTTGTATCTCAGTGTTTGTCAATTGTATTTGTCTTGTTTATTTTGCACAATAAAGAGTTTACATACATACACAAATACTAAAAACAGTTATTTTCACGACCACATTATGAGTAAGAGTAAGACATAGTCAAAGGCAATCGATACAGCCATCATCTATACTAATATTATAAAGAGGAAAGATTTGTACCTATTTTTGTATGTTTGTATGTTTGTAATGAATAGGCTCAAAAAGTACTGGGCCGATCTGGATGAAATTTGGAACATAGATAGATTATAGTCTGGAATAACACATAGGCTACAATACAATACAATACAAATACTCTTTATTGAACACCACAAATCAGTACAAAACAATACAGAAACAAAGAACAAAGTAGACAATAGGCGGTCTTATCGCTTAATAGCGATCTCTTCCAGACAACCAAAAAGCTAAATAAGTTGGAGACAGTTTAAGTAGGTGGCGGAAACAAATAGGCTACTTTTTATCCCGGAAAATTGCGTGATTCCCGCGGGATAGCGATAAACGAATTCTACGCAGACGAAGTTGCGGGCAACTGCTAGTGTCAAATATGTGTGTCACCGACCTTTTTGTTTGTGGTATAAAGGTGTGTGGATGTTTCTGACGTCTTGGTAACGTAGGTTCATAATATTATTTATGCTCTTGACTGTACAACGCGAGTTAGGTGTATTTTCACAACTTTAATTAACATAAATAGTATGTCAACCCAACTGTCATCAATATAACATTACTTAGGTACATGAAGCACCATAAAGTAACTTGACGTCACACTTTTTACAATTGACATTGTGTTGACACTGTCAGTGTTGAGTATTGGTGCCATTCTGGTACTAAAATAAGTGTGGGTAGTTTGAAAAACTTGGGCGGCTAAACCTAAACGTACAGTCATAAATATATGTACCTTGGTAACGTCAAAGACATCTGTACACGATAGCTGTATCGATATTTATGACCTCTACTGTACGTCACATCCTTTATTATACCTTTTTCGTCGCAACACACGTCTCGCACGTGATCGCGAATGTCAAATACAATAAGAATAGTTTGCTGTAACATGCCACTAGTGGCGCTACGAATTTTTACATAGCAATTAAGACGTTTAAGCAAACGTGCGTGATACGATCTGTTGTGTCAAAAGTGACACAAGAGGCTCAGTGTACCCGGACAACAGCCGTAAAACGTCCAAGTAATTTTAGCGCTGCTTTTACACGATAGTCATAGCGCATAGACTAGCGCTCTCATTTTGATTACTAGTTATTGTGCTTTTCCAGCCTCGTTAATGTGCGCCCGCCCTTACCCTCGATCGTCGATCAGCGATCAATATGGATGAGGATCGATCGCATTCAAGTGTCAAAGCGGCGCACGCGGCGATGCGATCAACCACTTTGTCGGTAGCATATAGGACTGGCGAATTGATTCCAGCTATAGACGAATTAGCCAATAGAGTGGAAATGCCAATACAGTGACGAAAAATGGTGCTGAATTTGACATAAGAGTAGTTTAGAAGAAAATTACATCTCTATTTAATCTATTCAACGAATCAAAAATATTATTTTATCTGTAGTTTCGTAACAATATACAGTAGTATTTCTCCACTTTCGAATGGTAATTTCGAGTGATGTGCTTTCGTTCGGGCTCCTGACCGCCAAATCGGCCAGCCGAAGGTCAAACAGGCTACTAGACACTTTGGTGATAGAGCAAGGTAAGTTTCCAAAACGTCTCATATTTGGTCCCGGAACGTCCGTCTAGGCCTTCTCCCAACGCAACCATTCACACTCCCCATACAGATCTACCGTTTAACCACTCTATTGGTTTATTCGTCTGTGATCCTAGCAAATATTGGAATAAGATTTTTGTACGCATTATACGCGCGGGTCTGTGCAACTCGTTCCAATTTACGGAGCACTCATGACAGGAGTTGGCAAAGCGCGTGTTGGAACTGGAGAGGTGTCTTGAAGTAATGTAGTCCTTTGATTTGACATGGTATTTAATGCTTATAAAATAGTAGATTAATGCCGAGGCCTGGGAAGTAGCCAATTGCTGGATGAGTAACTGTAGTTCCTGTTGTAGTACTGTGAGTTACGAATCCAGCAACTGTTCTTCCAGCTGAAGCAGATATAATGTACAAATAAAAAACCGTCTTCAATAACAAACTCAACCAATAATCAGCGAAATCGGTCCAGCCGTTCACGCGTGCCGTGAACAAGGGTAATAGGTATTAATTTTTACACGTTTATACATAATAGAATATGGTTTTTTTTATTCACAATGTTCAATTGAATTTTTCACAATATTTTATTTTGTAAATTCTATTATGGAATCTGGAATAAAATAATTCCATTTCATTTCATTTCATTTATTCATATTTAAATCGACAATCCCTTTGCGGCCAACTCGAATTATGTATGACACATGTTAAGTACAAAATATTAAAAAAAACACGTCGATCAAGCGTATACCTCAAAACAAACCTATATTGCGAAAAAAAACCAAGTCTACCGTAAATCTTAAAAACTACCAGCTTAATGTAGGTAATTCAAATACTTTGACCAGATTGTACGGTAGCGGCGGTGGCGCAACGCGAGTGATGACCCGTCATTAGCCGAAGGTCGCACGGCACCGATCCTCAAGGTCCCAGTTGAGGATATTGAGACAGTAAATGATACTGATATTGTTAGCGTAATAGTAACCTGATGGGGTAAGACCGGACATTTGTTCAACTTGGTCTTAATAACATGCCGGGCCTTACCATGACGCTCTATTACGATTTTATCAGTAATTTTAGTATGGATCTGACAGCGAGCGAACCTCAAATCGGAATTGAATCGCATTAAAACGTCATGGTAAGGGCTAAGGTCTCTTAAATTTTTTTCTGGAATATTTCAGGTGGTTGGGGTAAGTTTGTATGAACACCCGTAAACAGATTATAAACTTCTCAGCGTTATAGCTGCCCAAATATACGGTGGCAATATGAATATGAACCAATTTGGTGTTGAATATAATGTATTTGAAAATACGTCAAGCGTCAGTTGTTTTTGTGTTTCGAATTTGGAATTTTATATTATTTGGTAGACAACGCCATCTCTTATATAAAGTTGGGACCAGAAAGTAATTCTTTAATGCTCAAGTTAGCAAAGGTGGTATTACCCCGCAGACGATATTCCTCCAAAAGAACATAGATAATTCAATAAAATATCGGGTAACGTGCAAGGTCCGTCCAGATCGCAACCACCGTCTTACTATGTAGCTAATCCTACTCTTTACTTCATCATATCGTCATTATATGAATATCACTCAATATTTGAGAATTGAAATACCAATTTTCATCTACACAATATTCTCCAAACAAGTTTGATATTACAACATTTTCGCGTGCAACTTGATCCACACATCGTAGAATTATGAATCAGACAATGTATAATGTATGCTTTAATTGCTCCACAGGGGGTGTTCTAAAGGTCTAATCTATAAAACTGACTATTTTTCTCTGTTTAAACTTAAAATACTGATGATTCACCTTGATCTGCCGTATAAACAACTATGAGATCAAACTATAGCGGCTTCTCAACAAACACCACGCCAAACCGTTGGCACATGTACTATGTGTATTATATACAATGTATACATCACACCGGTTCCATTGCTAACGCATTACGAAGCATTTTATAAATGTACTTTAATACATAAAAAAATGTATTCGATATCTGTTTACGCCGTGAGGGATAAAAAAGTGATTAATGATATTTAGTAACTTAAGATACTCATGGTTCGTTTGCATTAACATTCTGCCAAATATACAAGAATTAAGGTGCGACAATACAGATCAATTTTTTTTAATAGGTACGCTATTTTTCCGTAACAATTTTTTTTCATCTGGCAACAAATATACGTACAGTCCGTACCATCAATACCGTCTTCACTTGCCCAGGGCCCCCATTGTCAGGGGGCCCCGAAGGACTGACAATTTCTCACACATTTATTCTCAAAACATTTTTGTCCGGCACATTACACTTTTTTCTTCTCTTTACTTACCAAAAGGGCCTAAAATTCTTGTGTGCCCAAAGGCCCCAGCCTAGTTTAAGACGGCCCTGCGTACCATTGGTCGATTCAAGTATCAAACCCAGAAGAATGAGTGAGGCGGCACAACAAACCATTGCATTCTAAGAAGAAAAAAAAATGTTTTTGCATGTGTACCAGTTGTGCTCATTAAACTTTGATAATGATCCCATAGAGGGATCGAAACGCGTCAGTGTTTGTGTGGTGTAAGGGACAATTAAGTTTGTGGGATTTATGTGTGTTTTATTGGCAGTAGTGGGAGGGATTGCATGAAAAACATATATATTTCACACAGGCTTGGTTATCTTGCACGTGAGTAGCGGAGTAGCAAGGTAAATATTTTGTTCGTTGAAATGGACCTCCGCAATAACGCCTGATTCAATAAAATAGCTCAGAGCATGTTTGACTTTAAAAAAAACTCTTAACAATTTTGTTAGACTTCATTGTTAGACTTTGTGACCATAGTGTTACTTCTCATACAAACGCGACAGTTAATCCTATCGTTGACACATGATCTATATATAACGGCTTGATTGCGCAACGCGGGGCGGGGCGGCGCGGGCCAATCAGCTCTGAGCCGGCGCGCGTGCGCACTGACAAGCGTGCCCCCTGCGCCAAATGATACAAGTGCTATTGACACATTTTTGTTATAGATGAAAAACTTAAGTCGACCTCTTGTATGTGTGAGTGATGTGTTCAAATAGACGAATTGACGTTCCAAATTAGAAAAATGTGCTTGTGTTTTTCACCTATAGTCTTAAGAGCTCCGAATGTGAGACAGAAACTTATAAGCGACCGGATAGATGAGCGGTTAGAGAATCTTACTGCGAAGCTTGACGAAACTTGTACGAAAAATACGAAATTAGTTTCATTTAAGTTTTGAATCTAAACATTTTGTCAACTATGATTCAAATGAAAAACATTCTTCCATGCTGGTCTGGGAGTAAAGCAAAAAACATAGAATTTACCAGTTGCTTCTCTACCCGCGTAAATGGTAAAAGCCCATCGAGGGATTGAGCGAAAGTCTTAGGAATCATTTTATAGGCGATGCGGCTAGCAACTCGTCACTATTTTGATTTCCCTTTCCAGCTATACGCCCTTAATCTGGGATCTGTCTACCCCGTAAGGGATAAAGACGTGATATGTGTATGTATATAAGTATGGAAAACATTTACACACACATACCTACACAAATCACGTCTATAGCCCTTACGGGGTAGACAGAGCCAAGGTTACAAGACCTAAAGGCCACGTTTAGCATGATTGTGGGCGTATAGGTGGTAAGGAGAATCAAAATTGTGGTGGTTTGCTAGCCGCATCGCCTGTTACAATACATGATTCCTAAGATTTTCGCCTTTTCCCTCGATGGGCTTATCATCAATCAGCACGGAGCGAGAAGCAACTGGTACATTCTATGTTTTTTCTTTGCTCCCAGACCAGCATTATGTCAACATTTGTTTGCTGTTTAGTCAAACTGAACCAACCACCTACTGGAATGTTCTAGAACGATTTTAAGAGAACCTGTTCACGTTCAGACATGCTAGACCAGGGATGGCGAAGCAATGGCACGCTTCAAAATAATTCAAGTACGCCAATAATAAAAGTGTCCAAGGTTTATTTTTGTCCATTAAATCACCAACTTGAGATTTGTTATTAAATAGGGAAAACAGGCAGTGTGGTCATATGATGGTAAAATAGCAACACTCTTAAGACAACAAGGTTTTTGATGATAGGTTAGAGCCAAATATTATTATGACTTTACTAGCTTCTGTCCGCGACTTCGTCTGCGTAGAATTATACATATACTCGTAAACCTTCCTCTTGAATCACTCTATCTATTAAATAAAACCGCATCAAAATCCGTTGCTCAGTTTTAAAGATCTAAGCATACATAGGGACACACAGACAGCGGAAAGCAACTTTGTTTTATATGATAATATATATAGTGATAGTGATAGGGCGGGAAACATGCAATGTGGTTATAATGATGGTAAAATAACAACACACTCTTAAGACAAAATGGTCTTTGATGATACTGGCCAAATATTAGGTACTTTATTTGTGAAAAAATGTTCGCCACCCCTGTGCTAGACTTTAAACATTCTTGCTCAAAATGACAGACCGTGCATGTCCGCGTCAAAATCGTAATATTTCAACTTACTGCACATTATCCTAGCTGAGCCGGACTGGTACAATGGGTTGCGCAAATTTCTTTTCTGCGAATAGATCTGTTTTACGACAGGCTTTGGTGCCCCGCCTTTCATGCGCCGACGCTTTTTGCTCGGGGTACCGTGGTAGGTACTAACTTTTTCTAACCTCGTAAAGCCCACGGCGAATTGAGATTATTCGATTTATGAACCAACACAGGTATGGTTTATGTTTCGTTTTACATTTCTCCAAAGACGTTTTATTATAATTATTGTTTTCTACGTAAGTATGCGTGGTTTGTAGTAAAGATAGCACTAGAAAATTGTGTTTGAATTAAAAAGTGCTGAGATTGTTCTAAAGTTTTTAAAGATAGGTAGATTTTGAAACACAAAGACTATTATGTACCCGGGGTAATACCGGATTTAAATAAAGCTACGGAACCACTTTGCGTTCGTAATTGTGCGCTTTCAAAACACTGCAATTTATTGCATTTATTATTGCACCTTTTTTGTGTGAATTTGCATCTTTGCATATTTGCACCCTGGGTGGTATGGACTAATTGTTAACAGTTGGGTTATCAGAGATAGCAGGCCTACATTTTTTTTAATAATGTTTGCGTGTTTTTGTATTGTTCAAAAAGGTTAGTTTTGTGTACGTTCATTGTCTAGTAATAAGGGCAGTATTTAAAAAATATCCAGTAAAGATTAAGGTCGATAGGAATTAAAATTAGGTTGTGTTTTTTTAATTTGAGAAACGAAGCTCTTCTCTTATCTCTTTGTTAAGAGTTGTAAAACGTATCCTTCAAAATTCTGCCTAAAAACAATGTAATTAAATATTGTGAATTGATTATTAACCCACTTCCAATTATATAATTACAAAGCTTGAAATTGGGTACGTAAACTCCGCAGTCGCGTGTACTTCATAAAGACAAAAAGACATAGACGGCCCTGCTGTAATTGCCATCTGTTTATGAATATTTCAGGTTAATCACTTACGTCATAATCAACCGACTTGACAACAAAACAAGCAGCCTTTTTGGTAAGTTAGGTAGTTACTTTTTTTGTCTGACCTGTCTCAAAAGTCTGTGCACGCCACTGAACTCCGATGATAATATAATAATCAAATATAGTCAACAAAAAAGGGTGTAAGTAATAAAATTAAATAATTCATATAAGCCCATAATTTACAACTGTACTTATAACTTCAGCATGATTAAAATTCAATGTAAAACAATAACTAATTAACGCAGCGAACGCCTGATTCTTTATTCGATTGTACCCGAATACTAATCGATGGTAATTCGATATGTGAATGGAATAAGAATCGATTTGGAGCAACGGAAGCTATTGTGCCTTTGACAATGCGTTACGCCTTCGGTTGTAAGCTTGCGTTTTAACATGTCTATTGAACTAAATTTAATCTGAATCGGTCGTCCGATTTTACCCCGAAAGTTGTACACACGGTGTCCCAAAATACTTTCGCAATTTTTCAGTATGTAGTTGGTTTAATGTTAATGAATAGCCCTGTTAATGTTTTTTTAGTATTTTTTTATCGTGGTCGACAAATATTTCCATACATAAATACGTATTGAACATCCAAAACTGAGAACAAACATTCGTTTTTTTCATACGAATATCTGCCCCGACCGGGGATCGAACCCGGGACCTCAAGCTTCATATTCAGGCTCTCTACCACTAATCCGGTCGTCAAATTGACATGAAAAATTTTTGAAAGGGTGCTCAATCAAACTAACAGAACGATCCGCTGTAATATATTTTGGAAGAATATTGCGATACAGTGTTTTTTGACACGGCTCCATGAAAAGGCAATTTTTTGTCAGTTTCGAGTTAAATACACATTTAAAACATGTTGGTCATTGTATGAATAAAAAAGGTCGAACTACCTAATTTATAATCATGTTGCCCAAGGTGCACCGCTTCTCTTCCCTCTTAAGGCTCACTGTTTCTCGCGTTTTCAAAGGTCAATCTAGAATGACCCCGAAAATGGCGGCTCTTGTAAGTATGGAAAGTTTACTAGTTGCCAATTAAATTAACACAGTTCAATAATACCCGAATAGTAGTGGATTAAAAAAAAGTTTAGTCGTGCGCGCGCAGATCGCTCCAGTGAGATGGTGGGAAGCGGCGCGGTGACTCAGCAAGCTCTTAGCGTACGGTTCCAATGCCGCGAATAATGTTAAAGTCATTAATTGGCGTCACCAGATGGTAAGTCAGCACCACCACCCTTAAATGCATGCATGTGCATTGCCAGCCTAAAAGTAATTTCACCGAGTGTAATCTCGACCACGAAAAACCGCACATTAAAAAAAACAGAAGAAAGAATTAGCGAGTAAGACAGCGGACAATATTTGAAAAAAAAAACTTGAATAAAAACTATTTAATTTCTCAATTTGCGCCTATTTATGAGAATCTTCTTTTTTTGAAATCTGTTGACCACCGAGAATTTAATCTGGGATCAGAATCTCATGATTCTGTGATGCATGCCATACTAATTCACCTGTCTCTATTACAAGCGCCATCTATGTGAACACTTCTGAACAAAATTAAGCCACATTACTTTTATGTTTTATATTGCTAGGTCAAGATAAGAGATGGCGCTGATGTTGATGGAAAAACAGATTTTTATTAATTGTCCTAATTTTATATCAGTTTTATGGTTGTCACTCCGTCTCGGTTAATAATTCCAGTCGCTCCAACAAAAAGCTACCCTAACCCACTGCAAAGTATCACTTACATCAAACAATAGGACTATTTCATACAAAAAGAGTCAGGTGATAGCTCGTATCTTCATCCATTGTGTTTGGTTATTGACCAGTCATCAATCGCTTGATTTCTGGGTCACAGGTCAAAATCCAAGCATAGAAATCTCGAATGCAGTCTATTATTTAAATCCGTAACTAATATAGGAAATGCTTATTTGTTGAATTGTCAATCAATTGGCGTCTATTCAGTCGTAATTTTACACTGACATCTCGATTAGAGGAACAGTTAATGTTACAATAAGCCGGCGAGACTTTTGACGGGGTAAATGCGATCGTCTCATTACAAACGACAACCTATTTGCGCCGCTTTTAATCGGTTTTTTTGCGAATAGAAATCGCGGCAGCTGATTGCGTTTTGTTGTTACTAAATCGGGATGAGAAAGGGATTGAAAAATCTGTCATTCCATATATTTACGTCAAAATATATATGGAATGATGACAGATAGCGGTAGACACGACTTTTACATCATCATCATCATCGTCATGTCAGTCATAGGACGTCCACTGTTGGACATAGGCCTCTAGGTGTATAGGTTGGAAGCGGCTTGCATCCACCGTGAACCCGCGACTTTCGTTTGTTTTGTTAGCCGACTTTACATCCTCATACTCACGTGTATTTAATTCTCGACCATGGAAATACCGGCCCGGAAATTTCGACCCTATATTCCGTGTACATTTTACATGAAAAACTAACCTGACCTAATCGACTGGCTTCCGATTATCAGGTCGGTGCTTCCACGTACGTGACATATCACCTCGATATCACAGCGTACCGGGGTGATGTTTCGTGTACCTGGAAATACCGACCTGTTATTCCGTGTACATTTTGGCTTCCAAATATCTGGGCGGTTTTTCCAGGCTGGGAGATACGGGACGGTATTTATTGCCTCCCCCATCCTCACCCCTTCATTCACAAAAGTTACAATAGTTATAGTTATAGCGAAATGTCTATTTTGTCTTGTCCGTATTCGACAAAATCACGTTTTGTAGTAACAAATATAAACAAACGAACGGATAACAAAAGGATGCGAGTCGGATACCCTCCTTGCGTCACCGTTTACCATCTAAGTTTCCTTTGGACTGGTGCACCCTGGGCAGCAACATAAGGGATGGTTATAACAAAATGACTTGCATGCTATGAGTAAAACAACCTGAACGTTGACATTTTGACAAGTCGCCATTTCATTGGTGATTACAGCCATTATGTGTACAATTCATCTGTTAGGACTAATGAATGACGAGCTTAATCTTCGTACAGTTTCGAACCAAACGTTTCTTATTTTTAATCCATGACATTTAAATTCAATTGATTACATTCTGCAACAGATGCGATATCGAAACGCCGAATCATCGGGCAAATCGCGTTTCCAAACGTATCGTTTTGATAAAACCTTTTCTTCAATTCGGACTCGAATTCATTCATTCTAATTTCAAAATTTGAATCGAGAATGCCGCGTCACGCGTTCCACATATGCCGTTGCCGTTTGTCAAATAGAAATCGTTGGAAAATAGCCTTTTTGTAATTTACAATTAGGAGTTTTCAGCACTTTATGCAACTGCAAAGATATGCTTGTGCATTCCATATTCATTGACAAGGGTTGGTATCGTTTGACGCAACTGTTGAAATATTTTGTCACAACAATTTGTCATGGTCTGTCAAGATTTGTCGCGTCATGACATTTTACGTGGCACCCCGAGGGGCCGCGACGTGAATTATATCAATTAGCTATAATAAATCATGCGTTTTTATCGATAATCGATCGACTAACGGAATCCTTTGCCTCCCAAATGACAAATATTCCAATGAGTTATTGTTGAGAACTTTTTAAAAAAGACAAAATTTGTTCAGAAAAGGCGCATGCCTTTTTTTATTAAAATACTATTGATTGATGATTTATTTTTTATAATCTGCCATATCATTTTGAATAATTCGAAGAAATTCAAAACTATTCGGACGGTTATTTAATATTTTCTAAAGGTGCATTTACACTACTCACCTACTACATTTTTTTGTCTTGGTAACATAACGAAAAACAAATGCCACTTTGTACATGACAGAAAAAAACGATCACCCACATAAATCACATCATAACCACGCAGAAACATCATAATCATTGTCTAACTACCGTATTAGTTACGCTTATTAGCCTCCATTAATAAACACAAAAACACTTGTATGTTAATCGTTCACGGTGCGCGGGCGCAGGCCCGAAACCGAGCGTTAAATTGTGCACGGAATAGATCGTAGATCGAGATCTATGCTTATTATGTGTAAACAAATCGAATATTTGTTAGTTAACATAAATTATTAAAAGCTGCGGTAATTATGTATAAGTGTTTTTCGTCAAAACAATTGCTGAATATAAAAGATAAAACAAAATTTACATAGACTTAAAAAAGTCAGAACGCTGTTTGCGTATTGCGTGGACGCTTAGATCTTTTAAGCCATTCAAAAGGATTTTAATGTAATTTTCATCAATAAATATAGTGAATCAGGAGAAATTACAAGAATTAGACATAAAATGCTTTTCGTCAGATCTATAAGTATAAATAAAACATATAACCAATTTAAAAATCCTACTTATTTTAGTCTTGTTTTTTTATCAACACTGGCCTACCTACGAATAAATGACTTATGACTTATGACACTAATGCAGTTTTAAAAACTGTCAAAACCAGAACGACACAGAGAAGCAAAGTGCAACTAGTAATTCTGCCTTCACAATAGACACATCCTTCAGTTACGACAAGGAAGAAGAGATATTTATGAACCTACTAGCTTCTGCCCGCGACTTCGTCTGCGTAGAATTAGACTTACATAAGGCAGCTGCGACCTTTGACATGTTTATCGCTAACCCACGGGAACTCTTTAATTTTCCGGGATTAAAAGTATCTAAAATATTGACCAGGAATATAAGGTATCACCACGCAAAATTTCATTTAAATCATTCAACAGTTTTGGAGATTAGCGAACACAGACATAGGTAAATGAACACATCCATACATACATACAGACAGACAAAAATTATAAAATCTACTTTTTTGTGTTTTATTACTCTTCCATTTATTTAATGTACAGACACGAACTTTCTACTGATTTATTATATGTATAGATTATACCTAGTTTAATTAAATTACTTTATTTTGCATCTCGTTCATAATTAACACTTGTGTAAACAACTTCGTTAACGCAATTACGTTGTCAACGTGTTCGATATAAACAGTGAATATTTTAATTAACTATAATACATTTAGCTTATTGAATCTCACCGACACTATTCCAGGCTCTATAAGAGAATAATATAAATAATATAGCTCTTTAAACACCGCTTTAATTAGTGCCCTCGCCTCATTTGCTGGAACGCTTTTCTGCAATGTGTTGAAGTTCTGAAAGGCTAAAAAGTTAATGTTGGAAGTACGTGCGGCGCATTTCAAAACAGAAAATAAGCTTAAAACATGCCAGAAATGTAAGTAAAGTCGTATTTAAGTTTATGTAAAATATCAAGTCAAGTACGAAACTAACTTTATTTTAGTTAGAATTGACATTTATTTTTAAATTAGCGGCTTTCCTTTTACATCGCGATGAGCGGAAGGCGGTTTTCTTTGGAGACTTACGCGTATTTATGCCAAGTTATTTTCCATTAATAAAATGCGCGTTAGTGAACAATCACATTAAAGAAATTACGAAAAAGAATCACTTGATGTTCCCGCAAAATCCATGTTAATTTCCGGTCTTAAAATCCGGAAAAATAAAAAGCAGAATCATTACAAATTGGCTTAGTAAAGTAAATAAATTTCATAGCCTTTCCCACATACATCCCTTTCACATACCGTCAACTTGTGTTACTTCAACCTTCAATGCTTAGTTTAATTACGTCTGTGTTCGACTGTACGGCCGTTCGCTCTAATTGGATAGTAGCGTAAGTGAGCGAATTCCTCATTTTAATTACGTATTTATTCACGTTCATCGCATTTATCGCCTAAGCAAAGGTTTAATTAAAATAATCGCGTGTCGCTGGCTTATTAATTTGTGTTCTATTGAACTTTGCTAAACTGGGAATATAAAGTTAATTGAACAGTTAATGTCCACCTGTTAAAGTTACCTAAGTCCTGTGCCTGTCTGTTAAGTACTAGTTATCTTAAGTGTCAGTTATCTACGATTTGGGCATGTAGAGCGGATGGATGAAAGTAGACTAACTAAACAGATCTATATGGGGAGTGTGAGGTGCGTTGGGAGGGGAAGGCCTAGACGGACGTTCCGAGACCAAATAGGAGACGTTTTGGAAAAAGGTCAGGTCAGGAGTACCCGAAACCGACGAGCATGTATGAAGAGATTGATGACTGTGGATGAAGCGAAAGAAATATGTCAGGATCGCAGCAAGTGGAATAAAGTAGTCTCTGCCTACCCCTGTGGGAAAGAGGCGTGACGGTATGTATGTATATGTATATATGTATATCTATGATTCCGTCTCTTTTTATTACTACGAAACAGACATATAGATAGATTCAAACTTTATTCGCAACAAACAAATGCAAAGCCTAAATTAAAAGGCAAGATAAATCACAAAAGAAATAACTTAAAACATACATACGCAGATCACGTCTTTATCCCTTACGGGGTAGACAGAGCCTAAGGTACCAAGACACTAAGGGCGTAGAGGTGGAAAGTGGAATCAAAATAGTGCTGGGTTGCTAGCCGCATCGCCTGTAACATGATTCTACGATTTTCGCCCATTCCCTCGATGGGTTTTTACCATTTGCGCGAGAAGAGACGCAACTGGTACATTCTATGTTTCTTCTTTGCTCCCAGAGCAGCATGGAAGTACTTAAAATATGTGCTTACATATATATATTTTACTAAAGCAAGAGCCACGCGATGATGTCGAGAATAGGCGCTGACTCAGCATATACTGCAGGAAACCTAGTGCTGGTATTCTGCCAGAACCCTAAGACAGATAACTGACACTTAAGATAACTGGAACTTAACAGAGAGTGATGAAAAGGGTTTTATCTTAAGGTTTAAAATTTAACTATTTCCTATATTCTTTGCATAATACCTACATTAGAACCTAAGAGGATATAGTCCGTGAAATAAATAAATAAATAAAAAACTCTTTATTGCTAAAGTACAGGTGCGACAGTCAAAACATAAAATCATCATCATCATCATCAAATCTTAGAGACGACATTCTGGTTTTGAGTACCATCGGCCGATTAAAGAATCAAACCCGTAAGAGTGAGTGGGACAATAAGGTAAACCAGTATTGCTTTTTAAATAACTACCATAGCACTGTAGTACATGTTGTTTTAAAAGTTAGCAGGTAAATTTGTTGAGTTGGGACAATTTCGCGACAAATTCTCCTTTGTTTCCCCTTTTTCTTGTTTTCAAGCCAAGAATTATTTTTTTGGTATCCAAATAGCTTATTTTATTCCAAAAGTTTTATTAGGATCTGGACAGCAATTTTGCCGCGAAGAGTTCATATAGAGTAACAGAGACAGAATTACTTTCGCATTAATAAATAAAACTTTACGAATTAAACTAAAAGATGAAAAGTAAAACTCGCAACTTTATTATATATAAACTAAACGGCAACGGTAAAAATGCATTTAAGTTCCCACTAGAAACTAAAGCCGTAAACATATTTCACTACGGAATGCTATTCTGCAGACTAAATTCAAAAATAATCCTCTCAGAGCTCAAAACTTCGAATCTCGATAATAGCAGTATAACCCCTAAGTAACACTTAAAAAGCAATAAAAGTGATAACCACCTATAAAATACCCTAGTTGAGCAGGCTGCGAAGCATCAAAAGCAACCTTTACCTCCATTCCCTACTTTAATAGTATAAAGGAAAGAGATAAAAATATAAGCTTACTTTTATTTTATGTGAAGCTCAAGATTGCCAAAGTAGGCACCATGAATACCGGCCTGGAAATCCCGACCCTATGTTCCGCGTACATTGTACATGAAATACGGGTCGGTACTTCCATCCCGGTATTGGCTTGTAACGCGGTGATAAAACCCGACCTGATTAATACCGGCCTGTTAATCGGTGTGCATTCATTCGCAATGACAATCGATTCTCGGCATCGATTCTGTAGAGTGCATTTGTATATTGTTCAGGGTGTATGTATAAAAAAACCTAATCTAACCCAATCGACTGGCTTCCGATTATCACCTCGGTATTAGAGCGTACCGGAGTGATATTTCATGTACCTGGAAATACCGACCTGTTATTCCGTGTAAATTTTGGCTGCCAAGTATCTGGCCTGTTTTTCCAGGCCAGGAAATACGGGACGGTATTTATTGCCTCCCCCATGAAAGATCTAAATCGGTTTATTTCTGGTTTTATAACGTTTTAAGTTTAATATGAATAAATCAAGCCATTAGGGATCCATCACAATGAAATCAGGATTACGAGGCCAGTACAGACAGCAAAAACACAATCGCTACTTAAGACTGTATAAAAAGTAGTCCAGTTTTGTATCCAGCGGGAAATAAAAAAAAATATTTTTAATCTTAATTTAACGACTCTTAATACTACAGTTTTTAATTATTGTGATAATCAAAACTAAGTTAAGCTAAGTTACATCAAATGTTATTTTTCGTAAAATTTTGATAAAAATGACTAAATAATTTATTTAGACACAAAAATATTATCTAACACCTTTTTTTTTCACTTCCAAATTAATTCGACCACGTTAATCTAAAATTAATGCAGTTTAAGTAAATGTCACAAAATTTTATTGATTGTTAAACATCAATTTCAACGATTTCATTTATTAAATTAAAATGATCATTAAACGTTACTCTGTCAACACAACCCAATGACAGATGACAAAGTTGACTGTATCATATTTTTGAATGTCACAGATTTATAATTTACCTTTTATTTAAAATTAAAAATACTTTGAATTAAATTAATTTAATTTAGCTCTCCTGAATGCTATTCGTTTTTTGACGCCCAGAGTGTTCAAATTATAACAATCGATGTTATTCGTTGCTTTCGACAAATAAAAAAATTCGCCTTCTTCCGTTGTTTGTTCAAAATTTGCATTTTGAGGCACCTTATGTAAAAACCTGCCTAAAAATAGAAACTAAAAATATTTTTTATTTAAATTTCGTTAGAATGACGGTTCTGCGGCGCTTTCTTGAAAACTAACTGAAAAACGGCATTTCTACCTAATTCCTGCAATTATGATAGATGCATAGGACAAAAATAGATATTGGTGATATAAAATCTCAAAAACGCGCAGAAACTACTATTGGCGACAGCCAATCTTTTTTATAGTTTTTTATCCTTTTTTATACTTTTTCGGTCAATCGGGGTGATTTTAAAAAGTAACTCTAATGAAGAAAATATCGTTTTTATAGCAATTTTAAAACGATCAAAGTTGCCCCGAAATTACCAAAGTCACCCCGGTTAACGGTATGTCAATGTGATTTTTTACGTTACTATGTCACTACACATTAAAGAGCTAAAAAAGCTTTCAAATTTGATTTATTTAGTACAGAATAGTAGCAGGCGCCTTCGGGTGCCCAACAACTACAAAACGAAAAATTGAAAAATCCAATGTCGTGATATAACGTAGCGCGACTTTAAATAGATCATTTCTGCAGGCCGTATGCGTCGGCGCCGCTCGGTTCCCGCGGTATTACACATTAGTCGCGCTCACTTATGCTATACCTTAGTTATAGTTTTGTCGAGCATTGTGAGAACTGCGATATTGGTGCGCATGATTAGTGCTAACTTTACATTGTTGTCTGTATATAAAAAATATCATTCAGGTTAACTCACCTCAC
This sequence comes from Pandemis corylana, assembly GCA_949127965.1. Taxonomy (NCBI): domain Eukaryota; kingdom Metazoa; phylum Arthropoda; class Insecta; order Lepidoptera; family Tortricidae; genus Pandemis; species Pandemis corylana. The sequence goes on from OX421863.1 coordinate 14,069,474, forward strand.
CAGTAACCGGCCATGAAGATTGTAGCTCAGACTATATTTAGTTTTATTTGCACTGATTAATTAATTGTCAATGAAAAGGCCTTGTTAGACGTTAAATTATTTTTAATTAGAAAGTGTACAGAGAGCAAGAGCACGGTAAAAGTAAGAAGAAGGAAGAGGGCGCTAGTGTTGCCGCTCATGCGTTTTGTTGGTGTTGCCAACAAAGATTGCACTTCTTAAGAGAACTTGGCCCTGTCATAGCTTGTATCTTTGACTAAATTCGTTCAGCGCATTGTTGACAATGATAGTACTCCAAAAGCGCTAGTAGTTTTGCAGCCTACTTGCAAAATAAACTTCGACTTTGATTCTGTTTTTGTTAAAGCTCACATTCTTCAGAAAAAATACTGCGCTCGAATGACTAACGTAATTATAAAATAAATATTTCCGTCAAATAAAACTCTGTGATAAAGTCCGTCTGTGATCACCCTGTACAAGTCTTACACAGTAAGACCCTAACTTACAAGTTATAACTGACCTCGACTTGTCTATTCACCTGTTGCCATCATATTTACAATTGACGGGAACGGCGGGCGTGTGAACGCCGCCGCCCTGTCATTTGGCGGACATTACCGACTGTAGCCGACGACGCCCGAATGACCTCCGTGGGAATGCAGGGACAACTTTCATCGGACTCCTCCGGTTTATGCTCGCCTGGTACTTTTGCTGGGTGAAATCGGTTAGTTTGTTGAAAAATAATGGTGTTATTGTTAGTAATTGTTGCCGATTTCCAATAAATAAATAAAATTATGATTTTATTCAAAATCATTTTTTTGTTAAGTCTATTTGCATTGTTATCTGTCCTACATGGGTATACTAAATTTCAAGTCAATCCGATCGCTAGAAATACGTCCAATTTAAATTGCAAGATTCAAGATAAAAGCTTGTAAAAACTACATGGAACTACATGCAAATACATATATAATAAAAGCTAAAGGTATACGCAATTATCTTCCCGATGTTACGAGTAAGTTTATAGAACAGGAAAACATTGAACATGATATTTTATCGAGCTAGCATTGCTTTTTACTTAAAACAATCGAGCTGTAAGTTTCGCATATTTTTTAAATTTAATAACGCATCCAATTTGCGAGCTAGAACAAAAAGTCGGACCGTCTCACGGAACATGAAATAATTAATATGCTAATTGTACGTCGAGATGCCTTTCGCGATAACTGATTACCCGGTGACAACCTTTTCGGCTCGCCATTTTTCATTCGCTCTTGTCATAAGCCTCCAGTTCATTTGCTTGAATAAACATGTTTTACGCCAACGAAAAAGAGGCCTTGGTTTTGTGCCCGAGCTTACAGAGTCCGTTGTTGATCGTCCCCAAAAAATTAAAGTGCAAGGAGTCAAATTAATTAAGTCGTAAGGAAAGAATCGATCTGCTGCATCGAGTTACACGCTCGGATACACGCGTCGGTTATCCGGAGTTTCGGTATTTTGCGTTTCGAGTGCGTTGACCTGAGAAAATTTTGTACTTACCCAAAAAATACGTTTGAATCAGTAAGCAGGCCAATTTTACTGGCATCAGATTCGGTATTTAGTTCGTGTGAAGTACTTAATGGGGTAGTAACCTCTTAAAACAGCTCTTTACACATGCCCGTAAATTAACAACCTAGGCAATAAAAACACGGTCTGGGAGTAAAGAAAAAACATGGACCAGTTGCTTCTCTTCCCGCGCCGATGATACAAGCCCGTCGAAGGAATGGGCGAAAATCTTAGGGATGTTATAGGCGATGCGGTGCAAGCCATCACTATTTTGATTCTCCTTTCCACCTCTACGCCCTCACTGTCTTGCTAAACGTGGCCTGTAGGTCTTGTTACCTTAGGCTCTGTCTATGTATCGCTAAATGAAATAAATGTCAGAACGCTACAAACTTATAGCACGTTAGTATCATTAAAAAATTACACGGGCCTACAAGCGTGGACATCATAAAAACGACATATCATTGTGCGACATTGCCTTAAAACAAGCTGCGCTTGTAGGAATCGTGTTCGATCTAATTTAGAGCGGGCGATGCGACGATAAGGGGCGGCCTCATGCGGCGTGATTTACTCCATGCGCATGCGCAAGGTATGCGCCGAGGATTCTATGCTGAGATGAGGTAGGCTTTGTGAGACACTTTGCTGGGAAATTCATAGATTATTAGCTGGTTTTTCTAGGGTTGCTTCACGTTAAAGCTGAGTGTTTGATAAAAAATTGAATGGGAATTCTGATAACGAACGGGATCATACATACATACACAAATCTGGTATTTATCCATTACGGGGTAGACAGAGCCCACAGGCCACATTTAGCAAGATTGTGGGAGTATTGGTGGAAAATGGAATCAAAATAGTGATGAGTTGCTAGCGTCATCGCCTACAACATGATTCCTATGATTTTCGCCGATTCCCTCGATGGGCTTTTACCATCTGCGCGGGTAGAGTACCCGAAACCGACGAGCATGTATGAAGAGATTGATGAATGTGGACGAAGCGAAAGAAGTATGTCAGGATCGTAGCAAGTGGAACAAAGTAGTCTCTGCCTACCCCTGTGGGAAAGAGGCGTGACGGTATGTATGTATGTATTATTTATGTATGTATGTGTTCAACTAATTGCTAAAAAGCTTTTGCTACTACGCTAAGAGACCTTAGTCCGTTCCAACATAGGTTGTGATCATGCGCGTTCAAAAGCGATGTCATCGGGCACCTGTAGCGGACGGTGGGATAGATACCGTACGCGTGTACTCCTGTACCCCTGTACGCGGTGTACATGTATACACACAGGCTGTGTATTTTGTTCTACGGAGTGAAGTGAGAGTTTTTATTTATGTCTTCGGAGGACTCTTAACTGTGCTTGGAAGCGAGTTTTGCGGGTGGTAGGGCCTTGTGCAAGGTCCGTCCGGATCGCTACCACCATCTTACTCGCTAATCCTGCCGCTAAGTAGCAGTGCTTGCACTGCTGTGTTCCGGTGTGGAGAGTAAGACAGCCGGGGAAATTACGGGCACAAGAGGCATTGCATCTTAGTCCTCTAGGTTGGCAACGCATCTGCAATCCCTCCGGGGTTGCGGGTGTCTATGGGCAGTGGTGATCACTTTCCATCAGGTGACCCACTTGCTCGTTTGCCTTCCTATTCATATAAAAAAAAAAAAAGTAAAATGAACTCTGATTTGCTTTTTTATGATTGGAACAACCAGGTGTGCGAGATGAGAAGCAAGCCAAGCTCGTAGTAGGTATATAGTTGGCGATATTTTTTAAGATGTCTATAAGGATGTCCGTCTGTGGCTTCGGTGATTTTGAATCAATTTCAATGATTTTTACATACATATATCACGTCTTTATCCCTTACGGTACCCCGACAGACAGGGCCTAAGGTAACAAAACCTTAAGGCCACGTTTAGCATGATTAAGGGCGTATAGCCGGAAAGGGAAATCAAAATTAATGGATTTCTAAGACTGGTTTCCTAAGACTTTCACCCATTCCCTCGATGGGCTTTTACCATCTGCGCGGGAATAGAAGCGACTGGTAAATTCTATGTTTTTTGGAAGAAAATTTTAACATTTGAAACAAAAGTTTTGTCACATGATAGCCAATAAGAATACAAACATGGTGGATGAAATTATGCAAGATTACCACATCGATGGAGAAGAACCATGTTCTCCTATCTTGTAATTTCGGATTAATGTAAGATAGGAGCTATTGGTTCACTCAATAGAATTCAAACTACATTAATTAAAATTTGTAAGATAGGAGATATTGTTTCTTCCCCATCGACATGTACCCGTGAAGCTGTTTAGGTACTCGTTTTAAAAATTGCTTAGTGAAATTTACCTTGGGGTGAATTTGTTTAAACAGCTTACTTATGGAGTTTATGGGATTTATTTCATAACAATAAGACTTGATGCAATCAAAACAAAAACAAGTAATATCTCATTTCTAACGACACACGTAAACGTGTCGTTATTATAAATAGCATTCTTTCGGAAATCTCCGAATACCACACGACTTTACACGAAAGAAAAGCCATAAGTCGCATTCGAATGTACCGATCGCTATGCTTGATTAACAACTGCGTTCGGAAATATTTACATTTTTTAAACGAGAACGTTAATGAGCCGTGAGAACGCGTATTTACAAAGTGCCACGGAGACTTGGCTTTGATTCTGAAAATAACGGCGCTTACGCGGATATTCCACGGGACTTAGATTATTTTTAAAATATTGTACACTGGGCCCGCGTGGGAACTAGAGTCCAAGCCCTCTGAGAGGAGGCCTGTGCCTAGCAATGGGACGTATATAAAGAAAGAAAGAAAGAAGACATTTATTCCTTTTTGCAAGACACACAAATATAAAATAATATACACAATTTTATAGAAAATAAACAAGGTAAACAAGGTATTTTTTACATTTGTCCTAATATTATAAATTGAAAAGATTTGATTGTTTTTTTGTTTGCATTAAATAGGCGCCAAAATTACTGGACTGATTTGAAAAATTCTTACACCGTTAGAATCCTACATTGTCCCTGATGAACATAGACTATATTACTTCATTCTGCGCGGACGCAGACTACACAAGAGCAGCTAGTAATTTATTAAACTCGCTACAAAACTGCCACATAATAATTTAATGGAAAATAAAGGTATTTTTAATTGGTCTTCCACGCTGGTCTGGGAGCAAAGAAAAAACATAGAATGTACCATTTGCTTCTCTACCCGCGCAGATGGTAAAAGCCCATTATTATAGGAATCATGTTATAGGCGATGAGGCTAGCAACCCATCACTATTTTGATTCCATTTTCCTATACGCACACAATCTTGCTAAATGTGGCCTGTGGGTACCTGTTACCTCAGGCTCTGTCAACCCCGTAAGGGATGAAGACGTGATTTGTGTGTGTGTGTGTGTTTTATTTGGACAAACGGTACGCATAAATTGAGAATGCCATGCGCGTATTTCAGGCTCAAACATAACTTTGCCGTTATTGCACTTAGTCTTATTTAAATTAACTGTAACCCATTTTAAAACAGGAGTTATTTACAGTCCGTTAGTTAGGCTTTGAATATTATGTTAACCACATGTTAACACATTTTAAGGCACCTTAGTGCTATCCATGCGGAATATATAATGTCAAACGACACGCCGGTCATAAATACTGTTCTTGAGTTTGTTTAATTCCATAAAAGATTGCTAATGAACTTCCATGTCTGTGAAAAGGATTAAGAGTACGCATAACCTTCCTTAAATATTGTATGTGTGTACTCATATTGTATGTAGTGTATATGTATGCATGTGTTTAGTAGTTTATTATATTTAGTAGTTTATCTATGAATTGATTGTTGTATTTTGAGATGTACGCTCTATTGTGGCTTTCACTATATGGATATTTTAAACTCACTCTTTGTCGGTCTTTGTAGCTCCTCTCATTTACTCAAAGGTTAATTGGTAGAGACCCCTGGTAGAGAGGGATAAGTTCGCCTTTGTGCATATATTTAAGGTATTTTTTGTGATTTGTCTCTGCTTCTTTATATTTGTAGAATAAAGCATTTACTTACTTACTCACCTTCCTTCTATCTGTTTATCTGTACAAGTTTTCTTAGGGTTTTGCCGGAACATTCCTGCAGGTTGAGTTAGTTTGAAGAGGGGCCTTGCCATGACGTTAATGCGACTCAATTCCGACTCAGTTCAGGTTGTAGCTGTCATTTTTAGTATTGATCTGAGAGCGAGCGAACCTAAACTGATAACTGAACCTAAACGCATTAAGACATCATGATAAGGCCCTTGTCCTGTAAAAGTTTTTTTTAATTTTGTCAATCATGATGCAATAGTTTCTTATTTAAAGAATTCAGTCAGTTGGGCTAGTCGCTGCTGATTGACTAGATGCGATCTGTTATGTTTCCATAGCCAAGGGTGACATCGTGTTATTGTTTGGCTATTTTAATCAGAAGGATTTTGTCTATAAGCATTGAATCAAATTGTACGATTGAAAATGTAATAATTATTATACAATCTTCCAAAATAATGTTGAAAAAAAACGTCATATTAAAAAAATGTGACATTTGTACAATAGCAGTATTATACACATACACAAATCACGTCTATATCCCTTACGGAGCAGACAGAGCCTAAGGTAACAAAACCTTAAGGCCACCGTTAGCATGATTGTAGGCGTATAGGTAGAAAGGGTAATCGAAATAGTGATGGGTTGCTAGCCGCATCGCCTATAACATGATTCCTAAGAATTTCCTCCATTCCCGCCATTGCCGCGGGACGAGAGGCAACTGGTACATTCTATGTTTTTCCTTTGCTCCCAGACCAGCATGGAAGTATTATTCATATAATATAGCACAAAGAAGGTTATTAAGAAGCAATAATCAAAAATCTAATTAAACTCGACGCGTAATAATCGATCCACCACGCGTCCGTATCACGAACCCGTCAAATCGAAGTGGATTAAAAACTGAAAAGAAACAACGCAATTTGTAATCGATACAATGCATCGATTCTGCAACCTACAAGCGATTTTATCGCGCGCAATATCATGCGCGGTGGTCCTCGAAATTAACAACTAAATGACTGATTGGAAAATGGTTGCTCTCCGTCACGGCATATTAATACTGAATTGGGTTTCTGTGGCGAGTTTCCAGGCGCGTGCGCATTTGATGTCGGGCGATAACGGCAACAATATTGGCCGGTGCGTGGCTTCGTTGTTTTTCTTTTTTTTCGCGAGCTATCAATTGTTTGTGCCTGAGGACTAGTGCTCGGAACGTTTTCATTTGTTTTGTGACCGCTCTTGTCTTTGGCGTTATCGACAGTTTTTTTTAATACATTCCGATTTAGGACTAACCCGGTTTATGTTTGACGGAGCTATGCAAACATTTTGAAACTGCTGCACTGAACTTAACTCTAATTCGAGTTTTCCAGCAAGACGCTATTATAGTTCTGCTTTGTAGCATCTTAATTTTTTACAATTGTGTTGTTTATTAATGTTACAATTTTTTGCGAGATGACATTTAAATCCTTGTACGATGCAGCATTTCCACGGTTATTTTAATTAGCTTGCTATACGTTGTTTTAACTTTTGTTTTCCGTTTTTTCAGATGAACCAAAAGTGCAAAGTGTGCGGGGAGCCCGCGGCGGGGTTTCACTTCGGGGCATTCACTTGTGAGGGTTGTAAGGTAAGCATATATAGTATCTATATATTATTATGTATATTATATATTATACCTACCGCAGATTTTGAGAAGGCCACCTTGATAAAGAGATCCTCTCCACTAGCGAAATAAATGAATACAGTACCCGTCCACAAAGAGTGCACTTCGGTCTTTGGGAAGAAACAATTGTCATCATCATCACGTAACATGATTCCTATGATTTTAGCCCATTCCCGCGATGGGTTTTTACCATCTGCCCGGGAAGAAAAGCAACTGGTACATTCTATGTTGTTTCTTTGCTCCCAGACCAGCATGGAAGTAATGGATTTAAGTGTGTATGTTTTTAATTATACCAATTACTATATTGAGTTACGTTTGCACCGGAGGTACACCAATGCGCGGGGGCAACGTCAATTAGAAAATTAGAACACAATAAACCACAAGGCTCATAGATTTCATATTTCATAATACTTCGATCCCTTTTAATTTATTGGTCGGTAATGTTCGTTATCCTCAGGTTCGGCGCGAGCGCATGTTTTACAGAACAGTCTTTATTCGCAAAGCATAAAAGTAACACCGCTGCATTATTTCGTTGGTAAATAGCATAGAGGTATTTACCAATAGAGCGGTAACGGTGGCTGAGGCGCGGTATTTTGTTTTTCTTTTGTCGAATTTGTTATCAGTGGAGTAGACAGAAATTAAAGCGCCAATCAACGTTGTCAATATTGTTACTTAGTAATGACTAAAAGTAATGACTTTCCACTGATTTATTATAGTGACAAACTGGTAGCATTAATGGCAACCAAAATAATAGTCATGTGAAAAAGAATGATTACGAAAGGAACCATTTGAGCGGACCACTGTGACAACTTACACTTAAAGTATTAATGTCATAATATAGCATGTACTCTTCAACATTCCCCGTAGCTACCCAGCCTATTCTATCACTTCTTAGTCATAGTTTATCTGTTTACTATCTGCATAAAACAAAAACATTTCAATGATTAAATCTACTTCTGTTTGTTTCACTTCGTCTACCTTTCTCTTGAATCACTCTATCTATTAAAGAAAAACCGCATTAAAATCTGTTGCGTAGTTTTAAAGATCTAAGCGTACATAGGGACGGACAGCGAAAAGTGACTTTGTTTTATACTATACTAGCGACCCGCCCCGGCTTCGCACGCTATATTATGCATGTATTATTCATATAAACCTTCCTCTTAAATCACTCTATCTATTAAAAAAAACCGCATCAAAATCCGTTGAGTAGTTTTAGAGATTTAAGCATACATAGGGATATAGGGACAGAGAAAGCGACTTTGTTTTGTACTATGTAGTGATAGTGATAGTGATGTAGTGATGGCACGCAATAAATAATATTTGTGATAATTCTAGCGTCTTACTTGACCGTAGACCGGCCGATCAGAGAGCACCAATTGCCGCTGTATTTGACGATGCTCTTTCAACAATTTACATGACATTTCCACTCTACAGGTTTTATCCTCCACGGTATAAGTATACTTAAGGTAACGTGACTGGGATCTCCACATCAATAAGTCGATCGGCACGCAACTAATCCGTATTTTTTAACAAACTAAATTAGTTCGAACCTTAAATAGTGCGTTTCCGTAATTTTGATAGTTGCTTATTTATGTTTCCTAACGCATACAACTTCCTAATAACGTGATTCAGATTTCACGATTAATAAGGTTCCGGTTAAAACTAGCTTACACCTTATATCCCTTACGGGGTAGACAGAGCCTGAGGTCACAAGACTTAAGGGCGTTTAGCATGATTGTAGGTATATAGTTGGAAAGGGGAATCAAAATAGTGATGAGTTTGTAGCCGCATCGCCTGTAACATGATTCAGTACTGCCGACTTTTGTTTTTAGATGCAATGGCGAATGATTTTGGAATGCGTCCATTTTGTATTTATCAACGAAATACCGTGTTGTGATATCACAACAAGAGCGACGTTTCGCCAACTTCTGGCTACAAAATTACCATTCATGTTTATAATGCAAATATCTAAACAAGCGGCTTGCCTCAATACGGACGGTTTCACAATACCTTATTTCCTTAAATCACATTAGGGGTTACGTCACTAAGTGGACCCGCAATTTTGTATGAGCGCAAGTGGATCAGAACAATGGAGTGTTGCAAGGAAACTAAAAACCTAGAGCATTGTGGGGACTCGACGAGCATTGACCTGGTTAAGGATTGGACTGTTGCTCGACCGGTGATGCCGTGGTGAAAACGGGAACCAGGGGTTTCCTTTTCACCATCACGAGAATCGTCGGTCACAAGTGACAATTCTGTTTACATTGCAAACTCGAGAAGAATCTACGCAATTCGAATTGTCACTGACAATTGTCCAGTTGGTGAAATAGGTCCAGGGCTTATCACGGGGAGCACTTAACTTGGGGACTTTAAACATTTATAAATGTATTTTAAGTTAAGTAGAATTTAAGTAAATGTATTTTATTTTGAAAAAAAACTTTCTGCCATGTTTCTTGCGGCGCATTTCTCTTGGCAATGATGGTATTTCCGAATGCGCAGGCATTTTCAAAAAAAGACACGTAAACGAGCCCTTGGCGGCTTATTCCCAAAATAAACTTTTGAATTATTTTGATTTAAATTCCAAAACAGTTACCAATGATGGCCGAATGTCGAACTAACAAATGCCATTGTCCTTGTGACTTTCCAGATATAACCAATCTTTACTTATTTGACCTGAAACATTGCCATTGTCATTTCTTTTTCCAAAGTAGATGGCTTCCATTTTAATATCAAGCGTTACTGAGGCGCTTCTCCGCTACCTACCCACTTGCGCCACTGGCACTGCCTATTCTTTCTTACTGTTATCCAACTAATATTATAAATGGGAAAGTTTGTGAGTATGTGAGTGTGTATGTTTGTTTCTTCTTCACGCTGAAACGACTGGACGGATTTGGATCAAATTTGGAACTGGGATAGCTGGTACCCTAGATTAAAACAAAGGCTACTGTTTATTCCGGAAAATTGCTTAGTTCCCGCGGGACAGCGATAAACACGTCAAAGGTCGTAGCTAGTCACAACGTTAATAATTATTGCAGAATCTACTACCAGCATCAGTTCTTACGTCTAATTATTCTACACTGACGAAGTCGCGGGCAGAAGCTAGTTTAAAATAAAACATAGATTTTCTTATTATCGACGGATTTATATCTCACGATAATTTTGTTCAGAAACTGTAGGAGATTAACGGGAATTATATAATGAATTCAAACGCGAAAAAAAGCAATTGTACTTTAGTTCTTTGAAAACAATAAAGAGGTTTCTTCTAAAAGGATGTTACAAACAAAAAAATACTGGCCGCGTACGACAGTAAATTTAAAAATCCTGTTCCATTTTTGAAAAACAGACAAATTCTACTTACAACACTAACTTGGCTACAAGTAATAGTACAAGGGAAGCTGTTGTTCAAACCGCCGTCAATTTCGATATTTCGCCGGCGATTTTCCGGGCGCTGCGCCGGCGCAGGTTGGCCAACGCGGGCGGACACCATGACCGACCTTAGCTGATCATGTTGCGATACCGGTAATGGACTGTCACATCTTGATAGTCTTAGATGTAACTAGGTTAGATATATTGTCCAAAAATAGGCAAATCGTCGGGGATATTGCAATACCGCGTAACTAGCACTGGTAATCACTACGTATCTGCACAACACCCATAGGGAAAATCCGCGTAACTGGCATTGGTTAATAGCGCGTATCTAAAAATATGTAAGCAAATTAAGAATTCCCGCCAACGAAACTAAAATCCTTATAAAGTTGGGTGTTGTGTAGATACGCTGTATTTGCCAGTGCTAGTTACGCGGTATTGCCACTATCCCCGACGAAATGATTTCTGACAATTCTCAAAAAATCTAGCTGCAAAAATTTTCAAAATTATTCAAGCAGGTGACTGAGTTAGCTTGATTGAATACTCTCTACTAAGATTTCTAGTTTTTTTATTTATTTAAAATGAAATCCGTACTATTTATTGACAGGGGTGTTCAAACATCAACCTCACCGCCTGCCGAACACGTTTGTACACGTTCCAAACAACGCCTATAAATATCGAGCGAAATTCATAAAAAAATGCCTCTGATATCTTCGATACCATAAACAACTCCACCATTATCCGTACAAAGCTGCTGCTTCGCGATCAATTTGTCTACAATTAACAGAGTGCGCGTCATTTGTATGGAGATGCGCGTGCCGGCCATTCAGAGCTCAACTATGCGCGAGTGGCTTCGCAGTCAGCTTATTCCTTGTCCATTGCGCTGTGGACACACTTAACGTTGAACGGTTAGCTAACAACACAGGCAATGTACAATGATCTTATAAAGTCGTTCGCTGCGCCGCCACTTGCATAGTAGTGGCTGGACCGTCAGGCTCGGCTCCTATTTAGGCTTATTAGGCCTTTGGCGTTCTATTTTTGAAATGTTGACTGTTTTTTCTTTACTGGTTTATATTCTACGGCCAGTATTTGCTATTGGAATAATCCGTTGAATAATTGCAACGTTCTTATTGCAATTTGAATACCTAGTTTAGACTTGGTTCTTCTGTAGGTAGGTACATTTCAAAATACGTCTCTAATTTTCGTTTTATGTTAAACTGCTTTTTCATTTTTATTGTAAAAGTAAGTTAAAAAAAGATCGTATTTCAAACTAACTTACAATGACAAACAATGTCATGTCAAAACTTCAGGGCAACAGATTACTCTAAGACAAAAAAGTGTATAGAAAGCCGATTCTTACACAATTACGCTACTCCAGATTTAAACACTTAAACTCGAAACGAAAATTCGTATTCTCAATCTACAAAGGGCAGAATTAAAACAAAAAGCGACCGCTGGCGGTAGTTAGTGTAATGGCCGCGTGATTGATGGCGGCCGCCGCGGCAAAAACGTGTGAACAGCTCCAGTTGCGTCACGAGCGAGTTCTAGGCGAGTTCACGGCGAGGGCGAAGTGAATTTGCGACCGATGGTAGCTATTCGCGGAGTGTGCGCTAACTTGGAAGGTTAGCCTGATGAGTTACTATTGGTTTGCTAATTAATGCGCCATGTTAAATAGATTTGAGATGTTGTTAGGAATGAACGTTACGTGTATGCTATTATCTCTGTTATCAATTAAGTACTACTAGTAAAGTTTGGGATGTGCTCTGTCGTTCTCGTTCGTTGAGGTGGATCTAGATAAGGAAGATCAAAAGATGTTCTCATAGAGGCATTTAGACTGAATTCAACTGAAGAGGTTTAGTACCTAATGTGTCTCAGCCGATCCCTGATAAGCGAACGGTCGCACGGACGTATTATATTCCAATTTGGAGCACATTCAAATTGCGGTAATGCACGCAAGCAACTGAACGGAAACAAATATTCGGGCTAAGCTCTGTCGTAACGCACCATAAATCATGGCTTCTAATTTGTTTTTAAAGGTTTCTGGAAAGAATTATCTGTGTCTGTAATCGCATTGTGTCGCCAGTGGCGCCGCCGTCATTGTGGCGGGGAATGGCAACAGTAGTTGAAAGAGCGCCGCGCTATTTGTCACTTCACAATGGAAACAAAGAGGTCTAAAGTACTATATACGACTCTCTAATGTAAGTTAATTAATTGGACCGCTTTTGTTCAATCGGCCGCCGTTTAAAGATGGCTGGCAATTTTCTTAAGCGACTTTGGATGGTATTATTTTTTATTGTTGAACGGCGCGTGCGATTACGGCGTGGGCTATTTATAATTCTTTGCTAGAAATGGCTTTATTGAATGGGAAAGTGGCTTCTTTTATCTGTTTTGTTATGATTTTTATTTATTTTTATACAGTTTAAATTAGAAACGTGGGGTTTATGAATCAATGCACTGTTATGATTAGCAAGCTTATAATTAACAAGGTGCCTACTTTGTTGTATGATGAGTGAGTCAAGTCTAACAACGCCAATTTGACCAATTTCTGCTGGTCAGATTAACTTGATACGTGAGATGGATAACACGCAAGTACGGTCAACAAAAAGCATGGTAAGCAAAAAAAACTTTTATTCAAAATGTTTTTTTGTTGTTATTGCAACTAAGTCAAAATATTCGCCGTATGTCAGTATAATGATAATAAAGCAGATGTCACGGAATAAATAGGAACTGGGTTCGATTCGCAGCCCCCAAATACTTCTGTGTTTTCTCAATTCTCTCGTATCATTAAAAAAAACTAATTTATATATACATATATCACGTCTTTATCCTTTACGGGGTGGGCAGAGCCTAAAGTAACAAAACCTTAAGGCCACGTTTGGCATGATTAAGGCCGTATAGGTGGAAAGGGAAATCAAAATAGTGATGGGTTGCTAGCCGCATCGCCTATAACATGATTCCTAAGACTTTCGCCTATTCCTTAATTTATATTATAACTTGAGTAATTTTAATATAACGCCACCGTCACTGCAGAAACTAAAACAAGAAAAAGCCACTAATTACGAATTCAATTTCCCAAATCGCCCTTGCTTATACAACCTTGTGGTAAAAAATGTAATTAAAAAACTAGATCAGAAGCCGGTTGATTTGATGCAACTTTGAAACAATACCTATTCGTTGGCAATAGTCGGTGCAAATCGATTCGATTCACTCGATAGTCGCAATCGGCTGCTGCGTACAAACTCAATCGTCTACAACCCAATCCGACTTTGAAACTTTACCGATTATAACTAATTGCTTATTACGGTTATTGATAAATTAATCAAGTCATTGACTACTGAAATGCTTTGCATTATCTCCGAATGGTCTCCGTTGCGCTGTAATTGATTGCATTTCTGATTAATTAATCGTGTTAATTGTGTTTGGGAAACCTTGGGCTAATTATGCTCAACTAAACCCCTGTCATTCCCATGTAACTTCCATGCTGGTCTGGGAGCAAAGGAAAAACATAGAATGTACCAGTTGCTTCTCGTTCCGCGCTGATGGTAAAAGCCCAAGGTAATGGGCGAAATTCTTAGGAATCATGTTATAGACGATGCGGCTAGCAACCCATCACTGTTATGATTCCCTTTTCCACCTATGCGCCTACAATCATGCTATTTTTAAACGTGGCCTTTAGGTTTTGTTACCTCAGGCTGTGTCTACCCCATAAGGGATATAGACGTGATTTCTGCATGAATGTATGTATTAATCCATGCCTCAGAAGCATTATTAAAAACGCCCAGGCTTGCTAAGAAAAGGGTGCTATTAAATACGTCACTGCACAATTTTCTTGGTAAAATGCGGGTAGGACTAAACCGATCGTCTTGGAGAGCTCGAGGAAGCTCTATGTTCATCAGTGGTCGTGTCCCGGCTGAAATGATGATGATGACAATGACTGACCTATAGAAAAAGGCGCGAAGGGCGAGGGGCAACACCAACAGCATCCTAAAAATGATCTCGGATAGGCTAGACTGTCCATTCATGACCCACTGCCGTGCAATTCCGAACGGTCACGTGCAGTAGTGATTTGTGTATGTCTTTTATACTTACTTACATTAGCAATAAGCAATTATGTAACTAACAAATTGTGGATCCCAGTTACCCTGAGAGCTTTCTTGTTGCTACAAACGTTCCGTTTTTGTTTTATATCCTACTAATATTATAAACGCGAAAGCTTGTAAGTATGAATGGATGTTTGTTATTCTTTCACGCCAGAACGGCTGGAAATTTGGAACATAGATAGATTATAGTCTGCAATAACACATAGGCTACTTTTTATCCCGGAAAATTGCGTAATTCCTGCGGGATAGTGATAAACGAGTTTCACGCAGACGAAGTTGCGTGCAACAGCTAGTTATGCTAATAAAACACCCGATCAAATCCTCGTAAAATTGTAAAGCGGCCGAATGAAAAAACAGAGGCCGTCTAATAAAATTGTGATGCAAATCGTATGTTTAATTCGGCATTGTCTGTTGAAACTGTCGCCATTGGCACACAGGCTTATTGGAGCGTGCCGGTGCCAAACCAAATGAAACAGTGCACTGTCTTAAACGTTTCTATTCCATGGTCCGATAGGGTCACCATTGATAGAAAAAGATTTGGGAAAGCCTTCACACGCCACAACTACCAGGTACCTCTCAAATAAATAATTAATAAATAAATGTCATGAGACAAATTACACCAATAGAGCCAGTCCCAAACTAAGTAAAGCTTGTGCTATGGGTACCAGGCAACGGATAAACATTTTTATATGTATATACTTACGTACATACATAAATCACGTCTTTACTTACGGGGTAGATAGAGGCTAAGGTGACAAGACCTAAAGACCACGTTTAGCATGATTGTGGGCGTATCGATGGAAAGGGGAATCAAAACAGTGATGGGTTGCTAACCAAATCGCCTATATAGCATGATCCCTAAGATTTTCGCCCACTCCCTCGATGGGCTTTTACCATCAGCGCGGGAAGAGAAGCAACTGGTAAATTCTATGTTTTTCTTTACTCCCAGACCACCATGGAAAGACTCGCTATTCTTTATCTACGTTACACTATTATGCTGCAATGTTGTGCAGTTCCGTTTCGTTCGAAAAAAAAACCGCTTTCAAAGCGTTCATACATCGAAAAATAATCCATATTTGCGATAATTTCACGGAGATAACTGAGTCCGTCCCCTATGCCAAATTTGTTAAATAAGGTTAAATTTGTACTTCAAAAAAACAGGTTTTTCTTTTATAAATTCAACGTAAGTTGTAAAGGTTACCAATTGCTAACATCGATGTAGCGGTGTCAACGGTGCGGTTCTTGTATAAATCGGACCCTTCCTTCTCTACATTCCCGACGGATAAAAGTGAAACAAAAACAACGCACTGTCTTATGTTACCTGTGGCCAGCTCATTGGGATGCGCCGCGCGCGCAGACCGCGCACTGTTCGATTAGTATTGCATAATATATGCGGTATTTGAGGCTCCTTGTGATATAAAGTAGGCTATGATCCAAGTGCGCTCTCCAGGTTGTAACCCCCAACGCAAAAAAGGCGAGTTATAATTTTGATGTCATATCATCACCAACACTACACAAGACGGTAACTCGTTTGAAACTGCACTAGTTCATACTCAAAGTTAGTAGGAAAAAAACAATTTCCAAAATACCAGAAGTCCATTCTCGGTTTAATCACGACCCTAGTATTTTCATGACTATCGTGAAATTAAGACTAGTGGTAATACGAAGTCTTCTTCATTCAGCACCTAGCTATTTAAAAACTTTGCCTTTTTATAACTTCATATAATGTATATACACGAAATACCAACTTCAATGGCACCAAACGAACTTAATCATCTCTTCATAACTTCCAACAGCTTACTTCATTCGCTAAATTGGTTCCCACAATATCCAAAAGCCAAAGCACATCGATGATATACGACTCCATTCATCTCGGGGGACTGCCAAAAATCTCTTCCGCTGATTGATGGCTGAAAAGCGAGTGCAATCGAATCACGTTAGTCGAATGATCGGTAACTCGAATAATCGATTGTATCCGAATGTCAGTCGCAATCAAAACATCTCGAGAGCCGCACAGGTCACTGCTTCTGAACGCAAATGAGGGATGACAAGCGCTCGCTTTCTGTACATCGATGTTTTATTAAAAAAAAACTAAGCCTCCTTACTGAACTGGCAAGGTTGAGATTGCTGTGGTTCGGCTTGCGTTCTGGTAAACTTACGGTTGGTACTACCGTTGCAGAGGTCAAAATAAAAGTTATCTACGATATCTATGGTTTTCTCACGCCTGTTTGTGTGCGTTAGCTGATTGGGCGAGTCTGGTACGAGCGTAGCAACTATTTATCAGGCAAATGAAACTGCAAAATTGTTTATTAAATTAATTAATGACACGTAAAATCTTTGGAACACTTAGCTGGCTGTGAATTGGTTTCACACGCTACTACGCGATAACGCGGCATAAAAAGTTTTTACTTGAATTTAAATGTTTATGGTTCATATTCGGATGCGTTTTAATGAAGCGTGGGATTGGGCTGAGTAAAAAAATGTCGCATATCTCGTTTGCCAAGTTTTAGTTCGCTACATCTTCATTTAATAAGATTTTTTGTAGGACTTTCCTTATCGGTGTACATGTGAAGCCCGGGATATTTTGTAATTAAAACGATGGTCTTATAATTTTTATATCTCTGGCGCTTCGTTTATGGATTTAATTACAGATCGATTAATCTAAGCCAAGCTTATGACTTGCTAAAGCCATCTATTCATTATTATCTTGCTTTCTAGTACCCTACTATTTAATTAAGAAAGCTACTAATTGTATAGTCTTAACTAAGCTGAAAAACTTATGTTTCAGAATTAATACACATGGCACACACTAAAATTGGCTTGTATGGTATAGGGAGATAGTAAAAACAAAAATCTAATTCTAATGTAATTTTTGATACAGAAAACGTCTTGTAAACGTCACAGTTACTATGATCAAATTGGTAGCGCCACTAGCGACATGTAACGGCAACAAACTATAACATTTGACACTTCAATGCGAACGTATTTAGACGTTTGTTGCGATGAAAAACTTACGCTAAGCATTCAGATTTATAAATGTGTCTGATAGTATTAGTGTAAGTTTTCGTTCACAAAACACATCACGAACGCGTTTGCGTTAAAATGTCAAATACATACTGCGAAGACTATTCAGTTGCCGTTTCGATCCGCTAGTGGCGCTGCCAATTTATTATGTATTAGAGACATAATTTACGTGAACGCGTACGAGACGTTTTGAAGTGAAAACATACACTCTGTGTCTGGCCTACAGGATGGGCTAAACGTATGACAGTGAATCGGTAGCTTTAACTAAACCTGTCGTTACTCTTAATAGTTTTACGGTAGCCATTGCTATAAAATAAACCAGAGCATATTAAACCAATATAACTAGCTTAGAACTAAAGTGTAGTAACTCTACGTACGCGTTGCTTCATTCACAAACCAATTCCTTCTGAGCCGAAGTAATGTTCTATCAAAAACTGAAAAGCGCTGTTAGGATCATTATATATTTTAAGATGAAAATCTAGTTGGAAATGAAATTAAAGAGGTCATCAAAGGATGCTCTGACTACAAATTGCAAATGGTAGTGATACTTAGATGTTTGTAATTAATTTTATAATGAGACTTTAGTAGCATCATAGTTACTTTTTGCTACATTTTGTCCTTCGCTTACATTTAATGAAAAGACTTAACTGAATCGAATGTGGATGAATAAAATAAGTCGAGTAGAAGAATATGTCATCTTGTCAACTTGTAACAGTACACAGATTTTAAACAGTTGCAAATGGTACTAGTGATGTGTTAAAAATAAATGAAGAATTCATGAAACAGTTTCACAGAAAAACTATACTAAATATTTCCAACAAAAAACAATGGCTTAAGTTTCTTCAAAATAAGTATTCTGCGTATCGGTTAGGTACTCTATGAATACGAGAAAAAATCACATGAAACAAAATTCTATAAAACAAACAACCACGTATCGCACTGCGGTAGGTAAACGCAACAAAATGGCCTGAAAATACGCTACAAGCCTTTACTTTTACTTTATGACGTCCTAATGGCGCAGGGCCTTTATGAGCTCTACTTTGTAACACATCACTGTACTAAACGCTTGTTACGGTTACAGTAATAAGCGGTTTAGTGACAAATAGTATTAACGGCGGTAAATCTTGCTAGATTTTTATGACTACGGTGAACGACGGCCGTCCGTCGCGTTCTCACAAACGGGTACCAAACGGTTACCATCCCAAGAATGCGAAACATGACGTTACATCTGACAAAAGCGGTTTCAGCAGAAGCTAATGCTATGATTCAATCGCTATGCTTTTCAACTTTATGCTTGTACGTAGTAAGTACATCGTACAGTATTTTGCTGACACGTGACCTAAATATTCGCATTTGATGCATACTTACTTAGTTATTTATTTATTAATTTATCTTTTTAATATGTAACATGACAGTTGACACCATAGCGTTACATAAGATACTTAACACTTACTTACTTAGTTAGTTGACAAATAACACCGCTCGCGATCGGTCACAGCTGAACGTTTTACTTATAGCTCGTTATTTTCGGGATTAAACTTTAGTGGGTTTAAAACTACTGTGTTTAAGTTCAACTCAACCAAGCAAACCAACTACGAGTATTACAACCTTCGACCATACAATGCTACTTGATTGCTTTTAGGGGGGTTTCGATTACCCAAAATTTAATTTGACTATCATAGATTGTGTATCATAGATCAAAATAAACACCATAGTCTTCTTTGCATCTACGGATTGGTTGCATTTGTAGATATATAATTCCTATTTTAAACCGTCATCCGGAAAAGCAATAGGTTCTCAATTCGTCGGATCCTTTTTAACATAATCGTCGACTTTGTTCTTGAAGTTGCTTCAAAATTGACGTAAGAATGCTTATGCTGTACCTAAGCTGTTTATTATACCGACTAGAAATCCTGTAAAAAATAAAAACTAGTACTCGTAGTGTAGATAATGGCTGTTAGCAATCAATCAAAGCAACCATATAATTAAACTGTGAGTGCAAGAAACAGTCAAACAAACAAGCAGTACAGCTTCAATAATATTCCGAAGTCACAATTATTATTAATGTCTGACTCTCCACATAAAGACAAGAAACGTGAGTGTGGAATTTCTGAAATTCCTAAATAAATTCCATGTTTAGTGTTCGTTAACACGAAAAGACAATAAAATGTTATTACTTCTCTTCTATTTTGTTTTATTCTGAAAGCGAATAAGGAAATGGTATTTGTAGCACACTAAAGGTTCCTAAGTTATTGTCAAATCAAATATTTTGCAAAATGTATTGTTTTATCTATAAAAAGCTTTTCGATGACATAATCTTGTGCGAGATAGATAGAACAAAATAATCTAACTATCCCTAACTATGATCGTCACAATCGTCGAAATATAGGGCAACTGGCAGTAAAAAACGAAAATAAAAAATTTCAGTTTCCAACTAACTGCAACGAGATGTCACTAGTAACTATAACTCATCCCTCTGCCACTAGATGTCGCTAAACCTCGTAAATTAACGCGGCAATAAAATGAATAATATCGAAACAGGCAGAGGTTAGGGGTCGTAGGTCGCAGCACTAGCGACGTCGCGCGGCGCTCCTTGCCCAACGGTTATTTATGCGCGGGCGCACGGACATGCGACCGAGCGTTGCTGTTAGCACGCGTTGAGCGTTTGTTTAGAGTTAATTTCGCATTATTTTCTGTAATGTTGGTAGAGTAACTGATATTTATTTCAATAATATCTTGCTCTTCCATGCTGGCCTGGAAACAAAAAAAACATAGAATGTACCAGTTGCTTTTCTTCCCGCGCAGGTGGTGAAAGCCCATCGAGGGCACGGGCATGACTCTTAGGAATCATGTTATAGTATAGGCGATGCGAATAGCAACCCATCACTATTTTGATTCCCCTTTCCACTATACGCCCCCAATCAAGCTAAACGTGGCTTTTAGGTCTTGTTACCTTAGGCTCTGACTACTCCGTAGATGATGTAAGACATTTGTGTATGTAATTTTTTTAAAGGTTTTTTAAACTAGTATGAGTACAATGCCACGAAACGAATTTCGAAAATCGAATTTCGGAATACAAAGCCTGAGTCAACATATCCGGCTAACGCTTATCCAATGACGCAGATAATTTGTTCACCTTTTGTTATAAAATATAATATTACAACCAATGTTTTTTTTTATTGTTTAACACTTCTCAACTACATAATTGCTTTGTGAAGATTTAAAAAATGTAAAACAATTCCATGTTGTATTTTTAATTGGTTTAAATTTATATTCGTTCGTTCTCAAATTTAATGGTACAGGTAAAACTGACCTGTAATTATCAGAACAATACAATTCGAAAAAATAGGTATTCAAATAATAATTTAGTGATATCATATTCATCTTCCAAACGTAAACGATTAAAAATAAATAGCTAAACGTAACTCTGTTAAAACGAACGTATTCACGTGCGAAAAATAGATAATATTATCTATTCCAATTTTAAAATTGCGAAGACCCCTTACGACAAAACTGAATGCAGGGGTCGTTAAAAGTAACCCCCTTAAAATAACTACGTTACGCGTGTTCAATTAATAACGAAAAAGTGTATACACTTGCAGAATGGGTCGAAACCTTTCTAGTTTTTGAGATAAATTTGATTGCTTAGTTGAAAAGTTCTGATTTCCTGACTCATCAATACCCAGCTTAAACCCTTAGATCTAGAAAGTATAGTGGCGTCCTTTATGGTGTCAACTAGGAATAAGGATGGATTTTAAAAAATGCCACGGCTTATTAATTTATACCACGGGAGCAAAATGTTCGTATGAAGTTAAATAATACTACTTTGGATCCACTTTGCGCGAGTTTGCGACCCCTTGGGGTCGCGACCCCAATCTAAAATTGATGTTTTTACTGGAAATTGAAAAACAGCTCAACGTGTAGTTATTCGTTACAGTTTGATTAACCGCCAACCACACTTATACATTAATGAAACATGTGCCATAACTTATTTTCGTCTTGCGCTATATGGCGAAATTCACTTAACCAGCACCCTGCGCGCGCGCCGGCTTTAGGGTTGCGAATACTGTATTAGCAAGTTTAAGCACACAAACAATCAAGTGTTCAAAAGTAATAGATGACACAAAGAGTTTATTTCTTGTTTACTATCTAATTTGATTTATAACACTAGAATGGCAAAATTTTGTACGAAATATTTTAGTTTCTTCATTATACGTTTTTAATCTGCGTTCAAAATACGCCTTTACCCTTTGCTGTTTGATGCAACTAGTGTTAAAACTTGAATCTTTCGTAATATTTTTTTTTACAAAGTGGCCGGTGCACTAACTATGAGAACTGTTTGTTGCTAATAGTAATCGAAACGTTTACACGAACGCTTTCGTGTCAAAAACTAACACTCAATACTCAATACTTTACTGTACCTACTGATTTTACAGGTGTTACGTTTTAAACTAAGATATCACTTATGTACCAATGAACTTAAATTCAAACTCAAAGAATTAGCAAGCTGAAGTGGCAATGGGCCGGCCATATCTCGCGAAGAACCGACAACCGCTGGGGTAAACGTGTTCTTGAGTGGAGACCGCGACTTGGCAAACGTAGTGTAGGACGCCCTCCGGCCAGGTAGGATGACGATCTGCGAAAGACTGCAAGCAGATGCTGGATGCGTCAAGCTAAAGACAGGGCGCTATGGCGCTCATTAGGGGAGGCCTATGTCCAGCAGTGGACTAACATAGGCTGCTGATGATGATGATGATGATGAACTTAAATTATAATTATGAAAGTATAGAACATAGTAACACTAGAGAAATACAAATGAAAAAGTCCGAATCTTCTCTAAGTTTTTAAGCAGTCCATTTCGTGTTCACTACTTTTGATTACACCATTCCATGTTCACTAGTATTGACTATCAACCATTCCGTGTTCACTAGTTTAGACTATGAACCATTGTGTTCAATAGTTTGAACCTTTCCATGTTCACTAGTTATGACTATGATCCATTCCGTGGTCACTAGTTTTGACTATGGACTCTGGAATACACAAAGTGGTCATCCCTAGCCGGACATATGACGCAATTAGTATAACGCATGCGTAGTCCGCGCAGCCCTTTATCCACATTAATTGCTCTATCTCTCCGATTCATCGCGCTTAATTAATTCTTCACTGTAATCTCTTGATCTTTCATAATTAGTGGATAAATTTGTCTCAGGGAATAATCAATAATAATATCAATAGGGTTTACAGTTAACGACGGAATTTAAGTTGCAGTCGGTGTGTCTACTATTTTTTTTACTTACCTTAGTTATGACGGAGTATTTTCTCCACATAATGTCTATTAACCGTTTGAATGAACGGAAAATTTTTGGATATAAAATAAAAATATTTTAGGGTTTATTTCCCAAATAGTGTCAACAAAAGTATTGCAGAAACCCCTTTTGGCTGTTTGTCTTTAATAGATCTGTAACAGGTAGATACATAAAATTTTCATAATCTGTGTAAATATGCTTGCTGTAGCAACCACCGTAATTATAAGAAACATGTTTCATTCGGCGTTTTTACATTAATTTTTTAGAACGTACTTAGAATTAAATGTTATAACTTTATATGGTACCTATCATTTAAAAAAATACATCAAATATGTACCCTAAGTATTTCCTAAAACCTTTATTTAGCATAACTCCTTTAATAGCACTTAATAATCTTCTATTTATATTCTATACCTGTTTAAACTTTATTACGCAGATATAAAGCCGCAGTTATATTTAAAACTATAACGGCATCGTGATAATATTCGTTTTATGTTCACATAATTATTCCTACATAATGCCCATCGGTGGGTAATAACTGTCCCATCCAATAATAGTAAAATTTTGAACGAAATGTCGCGACTGAATATTTGTAGAAACAGTCACAATTAAAAGGTTTTATGAAAATACTTCTATGGAGTATTTAGACGAAGAAAGTAAAGAAGAACTCAATTTTGAAGCCCAATAGTTACTTCAGTACAAATCTGGTCTAAAACTTTTAGCATAGATATTATATTTAATTTAACGGGTAGTAAAAAAAAACAATAATTGTAACAATATTCAATCTAATCCAGACAACAATAACAGCCTGTACAGTTACCACTGCATACTCCATCTAAATTTGGCGCTCCGAACGCAAACCTCCCAAAACCCGCCGAAACGTGGACAATAAAGCTATAAAATTCAACTCACGCGCATAAGTTGGTATTGTTTCAGTTCAAATGCTAAATCTATGACGCGATATGTGCATTCCACTTGGCATTCACCCCACCACGCCTGCCATTTTGGTTGACTACTTGGCTTAAAACACGGTTTTTTTCCGGTTGACCAAAATTGGAACACAGCCCGGCTAGCACAAGAACGCGCGTGCTAGTCTACCTGTCTCTTTCTAAAACGAAGAGTATGAAAAAGATGGACAATCCATCGCGACGCGACTCTTGAGCGTTCTCGTGCTATTGGTACTACATACATACATACATACATACCGTCACGCCTCTTTCCACAGGGGTAGGCAGAGACTACTTTGTTCCACTTGCTACGACCCTGACATACTTCTTTCGCTTCATCCACATTCATCAATCCCTTCATACATGCTCGTCGGTTTCGGGTACTCCTGACCTGACCTTTTTCCAAAACGTCTCCTATTTGGTCTCGGAACGTCCGTCTAGGCCTTCCCCTCCCAACGTGACCATTCACACTCCCCATATAGATCTGTTTAGTTAGTCTGCTTTCATCCATCCGCTCTGCGTGACCAAACCAACTAAGCATACTTTTTTCTATCCTATTGGTACTAAGTGGAGAGAAGTGATAAAGTATATCTTAGAATTATTTCAGAGGCAGGTGATTGAGATACTTTGATTGAACAGTTCGCTTAAGCAGTCGTTGCAATTTTTGATTCAAAATTATGTCACCTCTTTCACGCCATACTCTTTGAACATCGAATCGACCAATGTCCTTAAAACACTTACAGAGATTTCCAAACAAACTAACTCAATTCTTCTTGTATACAAACGTTATTTTGCGGAGTACCATAATTCCTTCCCATTACCAATTACCTTGTTATGCCACGTCTACATCAGATCGTGAAGCCGTCGGACGACGCGCGTTTGTCGTCACGGACCGACAACGTAATTAATTTGTTTTAGAACGAGTCTTTTAAGGTTTTGCGCAAGGAATATAGATTTGTGTTATGACATTTCGTGGTTAAATTTCCAAGTTAGCTATAAAATGTCTGGGAGATTTAATTAAATTGCCATCAGTAAAAAGTGTGAGTTCCCAATTGACTAAGCATATCGTTCTATTTAGTTGGCCTATGAACAGTAGAGGGACGTATACATAATACTGTTAAGAGACGAGCAGGACCTCATGGTGAGCAAAAGTATTAAATACAGTCGGCGATCCTAAATACTTAAGTATAATTGGTAGGCAATAAAATTAAAGCGGTCATTAAGCTCGAAGAATAAAAACTTCCATATATAGAAGAGGACATCTTCCAATCGTAATTAGACTTCTAATACTTGATCTGACCCCAGACCCTGGATCCAGGGGTCAGCCGACGACGGCGACTCGTGAAAGTTGTATTCACAAACGCATTTAAGTTACACTCGATAATTTTACGACTTTAATGATGGGAAACAAGAGTAAGACAGATATTCTCGAGTATTTCACAAAATGTACGCTTATAAATATGTCATAAAATGCGCTTTTCTCATTAACATAATAAAATAACTGTTTTCACTCAACGTTCTGAGCGTACTTAACGCTTTAAAAAAGGAATGAAAATGTTAATAGTTAAGGCACCATTTGACCCGTTAATGGCAACAGTTGAAAAAGAAAACCACTCAGTTACGGTATCGTGTAACCTAAAGACGAGTTTACACGGGTGGGTGGGCGCCGCCGGAGCGCATAGCCCCGAGAGTGAAAACCGCCTTAGCTGACGTCACTTCCCGTGGAAATGTGCCGGGGTTCCGCTCGGCCGGCGGCGCTTTGTTTTAAGCGACCTTGGCTTTTGAGAATTATGTAAGACACCATGGCAACGGTTCGTTATTAGGTTAGGTGGGCAGGTGCCCCTACTGACCACCTTGCCGTGCTAAAACGTAATAAATTCACTCGAATGATTCCATTTAAGATTCCAAACGCCCCTTAACACCTTTGCTGATAAAAAGTAATTTAAAAATGATTCCATGCTACGTGTAGACCATTACAATTACCTATCATGCGCCTCAATAAATTTAACGTAAATAGGAACACCATTTTCTCATGTCCTGTTTCTTTCTTTGCAGAGCTTCTTCGGTCGGTCGTACAACAATCTCGGCTCCATCACCGAATGCAAAAACAACGGAGAATGTGTAATAAACAAGAAGAACCGCACGGCGTGCAAGGCTTGCCGACTCCGTAAGTGCTTACTGGTGGGCATGTCCAAATCAGGCTCCAGATACGGCCGGAGATCCAACTGGTTCAAAATACACTGCTTACTGCAGGAGCAGCAACAAGCGGCCCAGTCCCGGTCGCCTCCGAGAATGCCCCAATCACCCCATCATCTGGCTCCTCCATTCCCTCCCCACCTATTCCCTGGTCTAGCCAGACCTAGGACAAAAGAAGAAATGGCTTTACTAGGCCTGGATGAATACAAACCACCGTGCTCTGGCTCTCCTGACTCACATCGTAGCGGTTCGTCTCCGAAGCTTGATGATAAGAATAGACTTAATCACAGGCCTTCAGAAAGACCACTTACGCCGCCCCGAGATAATTTTATTCCCATGCCCTTAGCCAACATGTCCTTGCCCCATTTTCCCCACTCTCCTTTCCTCACCCCACCCCCCTTCAGCCCGTTTGCTGCCAACCACCCCTTGCTGTTTCCTCCTGGATTCCATCCGTTGTACTCAAGGCATTTACTTGATCACGCTGCACTAAGGCAGGCTGCTGAGAACAACAATGATGTGAGGATCGATGATCACAACGCTGACTCATCGAAACGATTCTTCCTCGATGAGATACTAAAACAACAGCGGTCCGTGCAGCCTCCACCGCAAGAAGAAGTGATTCCAGAAGCAGAATTCGTTCCCACTCCTCCTGCTGAGCGGAGAACATCGGAATCTCCTCTGCAAGAGAATCCTATGGACTTGTCGGTCAAGTCTGATGGCCGGTCTAGTTCGGCGAGACGGAGATCCGATGACAGCGAAGTCATAGCGCATGACAATGATGACAACGGATCTGGGAGCGGAGCGGGGTCAGCCAGCGACGATGAGGACGTGCCCTTCCCAGAGATTAACAGGATTAAATTGCACCCGCTGGACCTCACCACCAAAGTTTGACTGGCTCTGCACCCTCTAGTGCCGCCATCTTTACCCTTTTACATAGCGTCAGTGAAAGATTATATTTAAAGGCCAGTAAATCGGATTGTGATTTTAAAAATAAGTAGGACGATCGACTAGACTTTATGGCAGAGTTTGTTTTGTGAAATTGTTATCGCTTGAAAGAGTCTATCCAAATACGTAAATTAAGTAGCTCGTAGTTAATTCAAATGTTATATTCGAAGAACGGTAGATGGATGTACAAATCGATTGTAAATAATAAATTATTTCGTACCGCGTAAGCTTAGGTTAGGTAGTTGGTGTTGCTATTGTAATTGGATGCCTATTTAGGAATTCCATTATTTTGTAATAAAGAAATCCTTACGTATGTTTTTTTTGTATAATTTGAGTATAATTTATTCAATTGTAGTTGAATTTGGAGTGTTGTTTGCAAATTTAAAGTGAATTCGGGTGCATTGTGAGGTCGCTGTCTTATGGAAGATACTTTTAAGTTTTTTTATAATCACTGTTTTTTATAATAATTAGTACAAAACTATACATTCCATTTGCTGTGTACTAAAGAAGACTATATACTCTTTTATTAAGCACAAACATATCTGATTTAGTAAAAGCCTGGGACCAGATTAATTATTCTGAACGATTCGAAATGCCCTGAGCAGTAGTACGCGTTTCAGTAGCTCTTATGACAACTCTAGTATTTTAAAAGACTACAAACACAGCTACAGACTTCTAACTGCTATAGCTTCACGTTAAATGTGATTAGTGCTTTAAAATATCTATAGGCGTTGTTAAAAGGGTTAACTGAAAGCTGATTAAAGGCTTATACAGCCAATTACAGCGGCATTTAGCTTTGTTCAATAAATTAATGTACTTTGGAGTCTGTATACAAAATGTAGCTAAAATGTTGTTTAGTCGGATATGACCTGTGCTCAATTAACAGTAAGTCTGAAGTTGAAAAACACATGTCTGGCTATCTACGCAGAATTGTTGGTTCCTTTTGATACCGTGTGTTTTTTTTCTTCTCGCTTACTGAATTCCTATATATTTGCTCAATATAAATAAAAATAAATATGTACGAAAGAAGCTTCGCATTATGTACTCATCGTAGTGAAATTAGTCACAATACACATACTCAGATATAATACTGTTGTGAGAAAATAGGTTTGTTTTTGTAAATATAATGTAGTTAGCGTGTTTTTAATTACGAGATGTTACGGCGGAGACGTACAAAATAAAATATTGATGCACTCGATTTATTTATTTTTTTGCCCGATACATACAATACAATACAATAACTCTTTATTGAACACCACATATAACAACCAAAACAGAAAAAAGGTATACAGAATATTACAAGGTAACAATAGGCGGCCTTATCGCTACAGAGCGATCTCTACCAGGCAACCATAATGGACTGGAGAACAGAACAGATCTGAGCAGGTGGTGCAATTTAGAATATATATGAATATACTAAGTACTGAAATACATAATATATTATACATGAAAACACATTTATAATAAATGGAGATATAAAAAAGCCAGCTGCAAGACATACGTACATACATAAATCACGTCTTTATATTACGGGGTAGACAGAGCCCAAGGTAAGAAGACCCAAAGACCACGTTTAGCATGATTGTGGGCTTATGGATGGAAATGGGAATCAAAATAGTGATGGGTTGCTAGCCACATCGCCTATAACATTATTCCTAAGATTTTGCCCCAACCTTGACAAAATGAGTAACGTAAAGGTTACTATACCTTTGAACTTTGGAATTAACTGGGTCCTAGGCTTATTACCTAACTCGCTCGCAATCGCCATGGTGTTCATTTTGACAGTTCTTGTATGAATGTGACAGCTAGCTGATACCGATGCCAATTGTCAGCCCATACATGAACTGTCAAAATGAACACGATGGCGATTGCGTATCGTAATAAGCCTACCGGTCTTATTATTGCATTGAAATAATGGGACGTTGCCATATTATTGGGTTGTAGATAACCGTCCACGTTTTTATGGTTATTGTAAAAATAGAAAATAAAATAAATAAATATCTTGCGACAAATTACACCAATTGACCTAGCCCCAAACTAAGCAAAGCTTGTACTATGGGTACCAGGCAACGGATAAACATACTTATATAATATAGATAAATACATGCAACATCCATGACTCGGGCACAAACATTCGTATTCATCATACAACTGTCTGCCCCTACCGGGATTCGAACCCGGGACCTCTAGCTTCATAGTCAGGGTCACTAACCACTAGGCTATCCGGTCGTCAAAAAAAGTAAAAGTAAGTAAGTAAATGCTTTATTGTACAAATATAAAGAAACAGATACAATTCACAAAAAATCTTCTATGAGTATATGTGATTTTCATATGGTTCAAAGTTCCGCCTTTCGTCAAAGTAATTCGACCTAGTCCTTCAGATTTTTGAGTATTTTAAAAGTAACTGATGGACGTAAGCTCTGAGAGGCCAAATAAATGCGTTATCCTTCTTACTTGAACACATATACATAGTTTAGTGTAGTAATAACGATAAAGAAAAGCATCTTGCATCTTGCTACGTGTAACTAGAATCAATTTACCAGAAATTCTGATTAAATGATCAAATTAATGAAGCTGAACTGCAAATATGTTAATTAAGCACCCGTAAGAGGGTATTTAAAGAAAAGGTTAAATAGCTTCATAATAAATGACTCTTGCGCAGCGCCATTACCCACTTCTTATATACCTACTTAGTCTTACCAATAATTATTATACCTTTTTGATTTTTTTATTGCCTTACATACAATTTTCATACATACAAATCACGTCTTTATCCCTTACGGGGTAGACAGCGCCTAAGTTAACAAAACCTACAGACCGCGTTTAGCAAGACACTGAGGGCGTATAGGTGGAAAGTGGAATCAAAATATCACGGGTTGCTAGCCGCGTCGCCTGTAACATGATTCCTAAGACTTTCGCCGATTCCCTCGATGGGCTTTTCCCATCTGCGCGGGAAGAGAAGCAACTGGTAAATTCTATGTTTATTCTTTGCGCAATATGCTTCAATACGATACAATTCAAATACTCTTTATTGAACACCACAAATGAGTACAGACAAAACAGAAACAAAGGACAAGATAGACAAGCGGTCTTATCGCTTAATAGCGATCTCTACCAGACAATCAATAAAATGTAGGTGGGGGCGTTCAAGTATTACGTAAGCGCTCGAGGGGGGCGGGGGGGGTCTTTGCTTTGCTTATTTTTGATGACATGGTGGGTGGGGGGGTCGATATCATGGTGATTACGTCAGCAGTTTCGATTCGAACTGCTGCTCACGAATCAATAAAAAACAGTATCCATTAAAAAAAATGCATATAGGTACCAATCATAATGTAAGCATGGGAGGGGGGAGGGGGTAAGAGGTTTGCTTACTTTTGCTGACAAAGGGAGGGGGGGGGAGGGGTAAATAATTGTAAAAAAAAAATCTTACGTAATACTTGAATGGCCCCGGTCTTGTTACTTTAGGCTGTGAATACGATATTTTGGGAAACTCTCATGGATTTTTTATTCACTCGCGGGCATTCAGTGAAAGCTCGTAATTTCTATTATATGTATGTATGTATGTAAACTCTTTATTGTGCAAAATAAACAAGACAAATACAATTGACAAACACTGAGATACATGCACAAAGGCGGACTTATCCCTTTATATTGCCTGATACCTAGTTCGTGCTCGTAGGAACAACACAATTCTGCCACAAACCATGGATCAAGCAATCAACAGACTACTTCTTTAACAGCAGGTATGTAATAATAAGAAATAGTGATAAGGGAACGTGCTGGTGTGAAAGAGGATATAGTGACTAGGATAGAAAAAAGTATGGTTGGTTTGGTCACGTAGAGCGGATGGATGAAAGTAGACTAACTAACCAGATCTATATGGGGAGTGTGAATGGTTGCGTTGGGAGGGGAAGGCCTAGACGGACGTTCCGAGACCAAATAGGAGACGTTTTGGAAAAAGGTCAAGTCGGGAGTACCGACCGACGAGCATGTATGTAGAGATTGTCGAATGTGGAAGTATGTCACAGGATCGTAGCCAGTGGAACAAAGTAGTCTCTGCCTACCCCTGTGGGAAAGAGGCGTGGCGGTATGTATGTAATAGTACATTACACCCCGAGGGTGGTGAAATAAAGAATATCTCAGATCGCAGGAACTTGTGGCACGAGCCAAAGGCGAGGGCGGTAAACATGTGACCTGAGGCTTTCTTTATCACCACCCGAGGTGTGTAAACCATTTCACGTCTTCCCCAGGCCAGGAAGTGGAAATTTCCGCTCGTAGCGGGCGGTAAACTGCTACTTACGGCCCGACGTAAAAGTAATTACCAGTACGAGTTAATAATTATGAATTTAAAATAGACAGCGTATAAAGCTAATTAAAGCACACACAGTGAGCATCATAAAATGGTCGGTACTAAAATATGTATTAAAATAAAATATGAACGATAAAATTTTGAAATTACTTCGCATAAGCCTCTTCATTATATAAGCACCCATCGCAAACGTGCTCCACACCCTATCTTAAGTAAGTAAGTAAGTAAGTAAATGCTTTATTGTACAAATATAAAGAAACAGATAAAATTCACAAAAAAATAAAAATAACATTAATATATGCACAAAGGCGAACTTATCCCTATAAGGGATCTCTACCAGTTAACGTTTGAGTAGATGAGAGGAGCATTAAACGAGGGACCGACAAATTGTCAGTTTAAAATTCCAGATAGTGAAAGCCACAATAGAGACTTAAGCTTCAAACCACCTCGTCTCTGTCAGAGTATCGATTTAAGGTGCGTCGTAGATGATTTTTTTGATATTTTAGAATAATCCTACACACACACACACACAAATCACGTCTATATCCCTTACGGGGTAGACAGAGCCTGAGGTAACAAGACCTAAAGGCCACGTTTAGCATGATTGTGGGCGTACCTATGGATGGAAAGGGGAATCAAAATAGTGATGGGTTGCTAGCCTCATCGCCTATAACATGATTCCTATTATAATCGCCCATTCCCTCGATGGGCTTTTACCATCTGCGCGGGTAGAGAAGCAACTGGTACATTCTATGTTTTTTCTTTGCTCCCAGACCAGCATGGAAACATTATTGCAGAATATAACTATTCAACATCAGTTCTTCAATTCTACGCGAACGAAGTCGCGAGCAGAAGCTAGTAGGAAAATTAAACTTTATACATACATACATACCGTCACGCCTCTTTCCCACAGGAGTAGGCAGACTACTTTGTTCCACTTGCTACGATCCTGACACTTCTTTCGCTTCATCCACATTCATCAATCTCTTCATACATGTTCGTCGGTTTCGGGTACTCCTGACCTGACCTTTTTCCAAAACATCTCCTATTTGGTCTCGGAACGTCCGTCTAGGCCTTCCCCTCCCAACGCAACCATTCACACTCCCCATATAGATCTGTTGAGTTAGTCTACTTTGATCCATCCGCTCTACGTGACCAAACTAAGCATACTTTTTTCTATCCTAGTCACTATATCCTCTTAAACTTTAATATTTACAGAAAACATAAATTCATACAAAAAACAACTACTTATAAATTATGTGATTCTAATTACAACTCTACCACGTAACAATAAGGCATCAGACCCACAAGATGCACTCATGTATTTTCCCTTTTGAAATTGATTCGCATAGCTGCGCACGCGTCGATTGTGCTAACCCCCCGGCAGCGCTACAGGTCAGCTTCACGTAGGGTTACCAGGCCTGACGTAATAGGTACACGGGTATCACTGTACGGCGATAGCACCAGTGTTGGATACTTTAAAATGACAAGCACTTTTAATACATACATACATACACAAATCACGCCTTTATCCCTTACGGGGTAGACAGAGCCTAAGGTAACAGGTACCTATAGGCCACATTTAGCAAGATTGTGGGCGTATAGGTGGAAAATGGAATCAAAATAGTGATGGGTTGCTAGCCTCATCGCCTATAACATGATTCCTATTATTTTAGCCCATTCCCTCGATGGGCTTTTACCATCTGCGCGGGTAGAGAAGCAACTGGTACATTCTATGTTTTTTCTTTGCTCCCGGACCAGCGTGGAAGAAACACTTTTAAAATCACGAAATTACTATCTCTTCCAAAGATTTCGCTAACCTTATCAAACAAATGACTTTCTGCCAAGTTTCTTGCGGCGCATTCTTCTTGGGAATGATGGTCTTTCCGAATGTGCTGGTAGTTTCAAAAAGACATGTAAAAGAGCCCTTGACGGCCAATTTGCAAAAATAAATTTTCATTTTCATTTTCATTTGCAACGCAGATACAAGATACCAATTCCCACTACAAGATCAACTGGTGCTAGGCGTTTGCCACCTTATTCCCATCGCACATCCTACTAATATTATAAACGTGAAAGTTTGTGAGAATGGATGTTTGGATGTTTGTTACTCTTTCACGCCAGAACGGCTGGACAGATCTGGATGAAATTTGGAACATAGATAGATTATAGTCTGGAATAACACATAGGCTACTTTTCATCCCGGCAAAATTGCATAATTCCGGCGGGTTAGCGATAAACGAATTCTATGCAGACAAAGTTGCGGGCAACAGCTATTATAATAAATCCTGTAAACGCATGAAAAACATTAAAAATCTGACAAGCAAAAAATTGTTTTATCTTATAATACATTTATATTTTAAAAATCCGAATAGTTACATACAAATATACTTTACAAAGTTTTCCAAATATCCGGGAAATTCCCAATACATGGTCATCCTTGCGCCAGAGTGCATCGTAAAGAATTATTGCCACAATCTTAATAAAGTCTCGATAACTAATGTAATAAGCTGGTGTAAATTGTATAACTGCGCACACGCATAGCTGGCATGCTTGTACCATGCACTTTACATAATTTGATACACATATATCACGTCTTTATCCCTTACGGGGTAGATAGAGCCTAAGGGCCGACAACGCACTGGCATCGCTTAAAGCGCTGCGGGTGTCTATGGACAGTGGTGATCATTTAACATCAGGTGACCCACTAGTTCGTTTGACATAAAAAAAGGTAATAAAATCTTGGCATGTAGGTCTTGTTACCTTAGGCTCTGTCTACCCCGTAAGGGATAAAGACGTGATTTGTGTATGTATGTATGAATAAAATCTTAAGGCCACGTTTAGCATGATTAAGGGCGTATAAGTGGAAAGGGAAATCAAAATAGTGATGGGTTGCTAGCATCGCCTGCAACATGATTCCTAAGACTTTCCTCCAATCCCTCGATAGGCTTTTACCATCTGCGCGGGAAAAGAAGCAACTGGTAAATTCTGTTTTTTCTTTGCTTCCAGACCAGCATGGAAGTAATATAATAATTACAATGAAATGGATCAAGATTTTTTTATTTTTTATTTCTTGATTTTTATGTTTACTTTTATAGGTCATCCACCTGCTGGGTGGTGTAGGGGTATAGCACGCATCACGGAATGACGAGGATCCGGGTTCGATTCCCGGCCATAGCTTTACTTTTCGGATTTTTCTGTGTCCTAATTGTCACTGACATTTAGAAATTTAATATAATAATTGTTTAATTTCTAATAATTGAAAGCTACACAAGTTAGGTTAGGAAATCTATAACGAACCTTGTACGCTTCATAGTGCCTCAAGGCAGCTCTACAGTACTGTAAACACGCCTATCTTTTCCTCCTGGGGGAGAGGGAGGGAAGATGTAAAGACTCCTTTACTCTTTATCGAATTCGAATCTTAAATATAAAAATTAAAAATAAACTAGAATTCGAAACAAGAGAAAATCAGAGTCTGTTTAAGGCTTCCGTTGGAAGCAGATGTATTGATTTTATGAGATAAAAAGATAAATAAAATACTGAACTTATATTCAAAGTTTAATTAAATAGAATTGTGGGCCATCTGAGCTACATCATCCCAACGTAGAGTCTGTGCCTCCTCAAGACTCTTACAGTAGGGGAGACCGAGGCGAGTTGAGACAGAGGTGAGTTGATACAAAGCCGATTTCTCTGAACTGTGACAGTTTATCTGGCTCGTAACTTCGCTAATTCGTTGCTCTTTCTACACTCTACAGTTTGTGTGAAGTTGTGACCTCGCTAACTGTCATAGGTGCAGAGAAAAAAGCTTTGTATCAACTCACCTCTGTCTCAACTCGCCTCGGTCTCCCCTACCTACATGCGACAAAGCGATGTTTGTCCCACTCCGTATGGTTACATCGAACTCAAAGTTGAACAGCCGATCGATTTACTGTTTGTGCCTAATATTGGAATATGCTAATCCAACATTGGAAACAAATATCGTTCGGAGCAATAAATTCGCGCAGAAAACGATTTCAAACGACGCCAAAACACGATTATACTCGACACGGCTTTAGCTTTGTATGAAAAGAATACATACATACATACATCACGTCTTTATTCTTTACGGGGTAGACAGAGCCTAAGGTTAAAAATGTTAAGACCACGTTAAGTTAAGATCGTATAGGTGGAAAGGGAAATCGAACCTATAACATGATTCCTAAGACTTTCGCCCGTATGAAAAGAAACTGAACATTTAATTTAATACTTAATGCAGTTGCGGAAAACCATATATACGTTTTTAGTGGTCCAGACAAACCATTTGATTCCTTATCCACCGTAAAAGAGCGGTTTTCATAAAAGTCTACCTACGTGTTTTTTTTTCCAGAAAAGGTTTAGAACCGACTACAGTCGTCCAGATCGTCGATACAGTTCGTCACTTTTTTGTTCATCGTTTTTTATATGTACGTATCGTGACGCACAGGAAAAACAATTCAAAAATGTTCTCACAGTAAACGTAACCATGATTTTCCCTATCAATTCAATGTAACATCACAATGACATTTACTGTGAGAGGGTTCCTCACGCTTAGGCCGGTGCACCCTGGGCAACAACTGTTAATTAATTTCTTTAGTAAGTTAGTTGACCGTTGGCTAATATCTGACTGGGGGGGAGGTAAGGTGCACCCGCAACTCGTTACACTAATAAATAAATTACAATAAATACACTTTTTAAACGGCGCCACTTGTAACTTATCGTTATGTTTCAAATATCGTGACGTGTAAATTGACTGCCATTATCGTTCACTACATATCGGTGATACAGGTTACAAGCGGACGGAATTATCGTTCCGGTAAGTAAAGAAAGTCCCGAAGTGCTTTTATTTTAATGTTCTCGGTTAATTCGTGGGAAAATCACGGACCATGTACCAGTAAGTACGCTAAGTTCACATATTAAGTTGTTTAATTGGTTTGTGGAGATAAGTTCTAGGCTGTAACATACGGTTTCCCGGAAGGGTCCGCTATGCTTTCGCTTTATTCTCGAACGGATTTCATCTCAATTCCCAAACACACACTCATTGGCGTCAAATCCACCGGAATGTTTCTACATTATAGAAGGATCATCCTTGATATCTCACGACATTTTACATACATAAATCACGTCTATATCCCTTACGGGGTAAAAAGAGCCTAAGGTTACAAGACCAGTAGGCTTATTACCTAACTCGCTCGCAATCGCCATCGTGTTCATTTTGACAGTTCATGTATGGGCTGACAATTGGCATCGGAATCAGCTAGCTGTCACATTCATACAAGAACTGTCAAAATGAACACGATGGTGATTGCGAGCGAGTTAGGTAATAAGCCTACAGGCCTCGTTTAGCACGACATTTTATGACAATTATATCATAAGAAATTGAATGCATTTGGCGTTGAGACACTTGGTCCGTGGGGCAAGGGCGCACGTAGGCTCTACAAAGATCTAAGCAAACGCCTGAGGGAGGCAACAGACGACCCTCGGGCCGGCAGCTTTCTCGCGCAAAGACTCGCAATTGCGATACAACGCGGGAATGCTGCCTGCGTGATGGGGACCCTACCTAAGGGTCCAAATTTATTTTAATTTTTAACATAAGTTTTATTTTACTAAGTTATTTTAAGTTAGCCTAACTTTACATTTTCATGATTATTATATTTAAAATTTATTTGAACTAGGGGGGACTTACATGTTTGTATACACAAGCTTTAAATGCATTGGAATTGACTGTACGCGTAAAAGGAAACATTGATCATTTTTGATCACAAAAAACATTCTGATGTTTCAGATACCGTCAGAAAAATCGGTCCACAGCTCCTGCAAAGTTTCGTACCATAGCATAGATTTAACTGTTGACGTTTTAGCTAACGGCGTTTACATGCATTTCAGTGCTAAGTTCTCAGTGCATTGGGTTCCTTGGGATGGCCGAAGAGATAGCGGGGTGACTTGGTTACATATCGATGTATCGAATAGGGTGGCTAGGGTGGGTGGGGAATAGGGGGGTAGGGTAGGGTGGGGTGGGGGTGCTCTTGACAGCGACGAGTGGGACACATAGGCTAAAAAAAAATAAACCAGCAGATCATTAGCAAAATTAAGTTTGATCATTCGGATTGCTAATATACATACACAATACACAAATCACGTCTTTATGCAGGGTAGACAGAGCCTAAGGTGACAAAACCTACAGGCCACGTTTAGCAAGATGTAGGGCTAGGTATAGATGGAAAATGGAATCAAAATAGTAATGGATTTCTTGTTACCTTAGGCTCTGTCTACCCCGTAAGGGATAAAGACGTGATATTTGTATACATACATACATACATAAATCACGTCTTTCTCCCTTACGGGGTAGACAGAGCCTAAGGTGACAAAACCCAAAGGCCACGCTTAACATGATTGTGGGCGTATAGATATAGGTGGAAAGGGGAATCAAAATAGTGATGGGTAGCTAGCCGCATCGCCTATATGATTCTTACGCCCATTGCCTCGATGGACTTTTACCATCTGCGCGGGAGGAGATGCAACTGGTACATTCTATGTTTTTTTTTTACTCCCAGACCAGCATGGAAGATGATGTATGTGGATTATTGTATGTATGTATGAAAATGTTATGTAATGTAACTCAACCCATCACGGGTGATTTAAAATTATAATGCAACGAAACAGGAATTTTGCGTAAACTAGAAAATGTCCATCTTACTATTTTCACGCACACCTCGCACATTACTGTCATTACCGTAAATAGGTCTTATTATAATCAATTATATGCAATTATCCATTTTAACGGCTGTCTGCGATCGTGCAAACCCCGAGTCAGAGATCAAAAGCATTTAATTACATTAATAACGTGACTCGGTAAACGTCCATTATAATATAAAAGTAAATCGCCATACTTAGTTCGATGAAGTAATTTAGTACACAATAGTGACAAATTAACACATTAATGTCAAAAGAATTGCAACACTACGAGTAGAACTAAAGAATAACACATGTAAAAATTTCATTCCATGCTTCCCGCGCAGATGGTAAAAGCCCATCGAGGGAATGGACGAAAATAGGGATCATGTTATAGGCGATGCGACGAGCAACCCATCACTATTTTGATTCCCCTTTCCACCTATACGCTCACTATCATGCTAAACGTGGCCTTTAGGTCTTGTTACCTTAGGCTCTGTTTACGTAAGGGATAAATTTTGTTTAACAGATAGCCCATAAATTAAGTCACTCTATCGATAACGCCTGGACCACATGGGAACCAACACCCTATATAAATACCCTGGAAATCAAATCTCTGTAAGTAGAAAAAGTCCTTTGGCAAGATGGAAAAACTTAATTTCGTCGTTACAATACAAATAGATCTTTAAAAAAATTCAAAATCATCTGACACTCACCAATCTGCTTTTAAGCGTAGACAAAATGCTTCTTAGACACCCCCTATTCTAATCGAAGAGTGAAGTATATGGCTGTCCCAAGATGGGCATTTCCATTAAACACCACCCCATTCCCGATTGGCCATTATGGGACACCACGGGTACATAGGGACGTTGCCAACCTTTTTTTTATATGGTGTGAAAAATGCGCCTTATGCATCCGCCCGGTAAGGGGTTACCAGGGTATGTGGGAGCCCCGCGACGGCATACCCACTAAAAACCACACGGATTCCCTATTCAGTCGTATGTGAGGCGTTACGGCACTCGGTGTCACCGCGACCCACGACCACCCCGGGATGGGGTTCCCAACCTAACACGATGTACTGAATATGTGCAATATTAGCGGTGGTTATTAAAACGCACGGTCGCAGGCAGGTCGGCAGTAATTCAGCTGTGAGCGGCGATCCTTGACCCGGCGGCGCGGGCGCATCTCCGCAACGGCGATAGAAACGCTGGATATGACTTAATGTGAGAGGGCTTGAAGAGCGTGGTTGATTTTGGTGAAGAGAATAAGAACAACGAATAGTTTCGTAATTAGAGCCAGTTGAACAATAATTATTTGGTCTTGTTAGCTTAATTTTTTAATTTATAAATGTACTAGCTCCTGCTCACGACTTCGTCCGCGTAGAATTAGAAATTGACGTGTTTAGCGCTATCCCGCGGAACTGTGCAATTTTCGGGGTTAAAAAGTAGTCTATAACCTGGCCGGGGATTTTCTCAAGAGATTAGTAAAGTTTGCATCAAAATTCGTTCAGCCGTTATCACGTGATGCGCTCGCAAATATACAGGCAAACAGATAAACAGACAAACAATCTAAAAACTGTTGGAACGTGTTCTGTTATCGTTTCTAAGTACCCCCAGCCGGTTTTTTTTTAAATATCTGCCATGTACAGACTTTCGATCCTCTTCAGCTTTATTATTTTGTATCTGTAGATTATTAGCACAGTAGAAATTAATTATTGTAAATGTACTTTAGTTTGAAAAAAATACTTTCTGTCAAGTTTCTGGCAGCGCATTGTTATTGGCAATAATGGACTTTC
Organism: Pandemis corylana; assembly: GCA_949127965.1. Classification (NCBI taxonomy): domain Eukaryota; kingdom Metazoa; phylum Arthropoda; class Insecta; order Lepidoptera; family Tortricidae; genus Pandemis; species Pandemis corylana. The sequence goes on from OX421863.1 coordinate 14,109,383, forward strand.
CGAATGCGCTAGTAGTTTAAAAAAAGACATGTAAAAGAACCCTTGGCGGCCTATTTGCAAAATTAAGCTTTGTTTTTTTTTTAAGAATGGTGATCTAAACTTAACAGTTATCAATATTATATCGTCGATACTGAGACATTGTTTTAAAAAAACACTACGTTATATGATTTGAAATAGAAATTCGTCTCGGAAACTAAGTCCGTGAAATCATCGCAGAACAAAAAAGTTATCAGAGGTCTAAGCATTGCTTAATGTCGCCGTTAACGCACGACCAATTTAAGTATAATATTTTCTTGTATACGTGTCAAGTTATAAGTGCCTGCCGATACAATGTCATGAAATGGAATTTAAAAGTAAAAAATATGTAACATTAAACAATGGATTAAAATATCAAATTCAAAAAATTATTTAAATTGTAAAAAGGGTGAAACCTCGAAACCCCTCTCTTTGGCTACACCTATGTTTCTTGGTAACCGTCACAAATAGGTATTATTTATGTATGTAGCGACCCTAGCGCCACCTAGTTGGCCTCTACATAACTACTACGACGCACGAGTAGCTAGCGCCAGCTCTAATGTTAGCTGTCACATCGTTCCACATCCCGCTGAAGTTTCTCAATGCGGCTGCATAAATACAACTTTCAACTCTCTTCCTTCGGACTTCGGTCCTCAGAAGTCTGAAGAGAAATCTCTCTATTGTGGCACTCCCCACATGTATGTCAATTTTCAGTTCCTCTTCCTTGTCACTTTCAACATGAAACTACCGTGACTCAATCATAATTACACATAAACGGATAACTCACGTATAAAAGGTCGAGTGATGCTAGACATGTTTCGGACTATTTCGTAGTCCTTCTTCCTGGAGCGCTCGCCCCGGCGGCAGCGAAACGAACACTGCGCGCCAGCGCTCTGTTCGCGCGGCTGCTCGACGCAACTGACCGCGGCGCACAACTACCCTCGTTTTCATCGTCATCTTTATTACTGTCAAATGTAGGGCAGCACACAACACTGATCACGTCATTCCGTAAAGGTCCTCTTTCTTGTCTTTTTACTCTTCATTGCCAAAGCGTAGTTGCTTTTCAAAGCCACATCTAGCATGCGTTTATATCCCAACACAGCTCCGTCGCGAGTGGAAGTGACTTGTGTAACAGTAGTGCTCACAACGCCGTGTTATAGGTCACTCCGTCTGAATACGTAATTACGCCCAATCGCACAGCCTTGTTAAAAAACATGCATTTTCTGAGATTTGTACGCTACAACCAACCTAAACTCGACCCGCGGCTGCGGCGCCACCAGCCAACAAAACCTTCGAGCTTGCTACAAAACGTTGCAGTTTCCTAATTCGGCCGCGGGTATTATTAAGTTGGTGATTGTCTAATGAACGTCAAGGCGACTCTAATTGCTTGGCGTTTTGTTTTCGTCGGTCAATCTCTGTCAACGCCGCGTTGATGTGTGCGTGTATCAATAAAATAAGCCTTGAAATGTTTTAAGCACGATCTTCATGCAAATGTTTGATAATTAGCTGTTAGATGTCAAATTAGCCATTTTTAACCTCACGCGTTCGGAATAGGAAATCGATCAATGTTCATTTTTCGAGTCGTTTAAAATACTGAGATAATATTTAATTACATACATACATATATCACGTCTGTATCCCTTACGGGGTAGACGGAGCGTAAGGTAACAAAACCTTAAGGCCACGTTTAGCATGATTAAGGGCATATAGCCAAAAAGGGAAATCAAAATGGTGATGGGTTGCTAGCCGCATCGCTTATAACATGATTCCTAGGACTTTCGCCCATTCCCTCGATGGGCTTTTACCATCTGCGCGGGAAGAGAAGCAACTGGTAAATTCTATGTTTTTGCTTTACTCCCAGAACAGCACGTAAGAAACCTACCTATTATGTACACCTAATAATTAACAAAGACCAACAATAACTACTTAAATTTAAGAACCAATTATACTATACTAGCTTCTGCCCGCGACTTCGTCCGCGTAGAATGAGATTGAAGAACTGATGTTGATAGTTATAGTCTGCAATAATAATTCATTTATATTAATTTTAATTCTTTGTGCACGTATCTCAGTGTTTGTCAATTGTATTTTTCTTGTTTATTTTGCACAATAAAGAGTTTACATACATACATACATACATAATTCACGCTGCGACACTAGGCAGCTACGAACTTAGACATGTTTATCAATCCCTATGGGGGAGGTTATTTTCCAGGATAAACGTAGCCTATGTGTTAATCTAGGGTGCCAGCTATCTCCGTTCCAAATTTTATCCAAATCCGTCGAGCCGTTAGCCCGTGAACAAGTAACAATCATACACACTCACAAACTTTCGCCTTTATAATATTAGTGTGATTTCACTTCCATGCTGGTCTGGGAGTAAAGAAAAAACATAGAATGTATCAGTTGCTTCTCTTCCCGGGCAGATGGTAAAAGCCCATCGAGGGAACGGGCGAAAATCATAGGAATCATGTTATAGGCGATGTGGCTAGCAACCCATTACTATATTGATTCCATTTTCTATCTATACCTAGCCTGTAGGTCGTGTCACCTACTACCCTACCCTCCCAACTTTTCTCGGGACAAGTATACTTTTGCTGTTGCTCTGTGTTTTATAAAGTATTTAAATATTATATGCTATTTATTGCAAGTGAATTACGTACATTTAATTAGTGCTTTAAGTTCCCCTTCTTAAAAGTTAAAAAGTGCTAAGATAAACCTGTACTATTGATAAATACAGGAAAGTAAACAAAAAGCAAACGGACAGTGTGAGACATCTACCCGTCAAGTTGCGTGAATCATCACCGCCTCGCGCAGTGGCGGCAGATGTTACAATTGCCCCTGTACCAAGACACCGCGTGAATTCCGGCTCGTATCGCTAACTGTACGTACGCGCGACCGTTTTCTTTGTGGATCGTTTTGTGAATTAGTATCGTGGTACCGAGGTGCAACAGATATTAAGTGAAAATAAGGAATCACTATAAAAATTAAAGATCAAATAGTTTATAGAAACACGATATTAAACATTAAATTAAACATGTCGCAGGAGGAAATAAATAATATTACATTCCGAAAATACAGACAAATAAGCAGATCTAAGTCAACTGAGCAACTTTATGGAAATCTGAGCTTAAACACGAGTAGTTCTGAAAGTATGGCTAGAAGCTTGGACTTGTCAACGTATGCCAGCCTAAATTCGAACTACGAAGACATGAAAGAGGAACTCAGTAGTATGAAATTGCAACTAGAAAGCTCCAGATCAGAAATTGATAATCTAATCATCGAGAACGGGGAGCTAAAACCAGTATTAAACACCAACAACAACAAATAAACGTACTGAAGGAGTTATGTGCAAACAATGCCACAACACCAAAAAAACAACTTAGCTCATTACGTAAAAAGCAACGTCAATTGTTAACTGATAGTTTCCGGAAAATCCCAGCGTATGACCAGGAATCAGACGTGCCTCCTGATTCCGACGACCGGAGTGTGAACCAGGAATCGGAAACTTCGGAACCAAATCCTAACCCGTGCTCAAAAACTCCCGAAAGCCTAAATAATATACACAGAATAAGCAGCGAGTTCAAGTGCAACACAGCCAGGGCGAAAAAAATTTGGATCTTTGGAACCCAACAGTGTTCGGGACTGGCAGGGGCATTGCTACAATCAAGACAGTATACAAAATACGAAAAGTACCTAGCAGACGCACAAATAAAACCCAATGCTTCTTCAGAAGAAATCCTCAACAACTACGTCAGCACTGACTTCCAAGTGGACGACAAGATCGTGATTTGTGTCGGAGAAAATTACTCTAATCCAATAAAAATAGTTAGTGAATTGAGCTACTGTATAAAAACAGCTAAAGGTCTTCCAGTGATTGTCTTAGGCGTGATAGAGAATAGGCATCTCAATGAGAATATGTTAAATGATAAAATGGCACTTTTATGTCAAAACTTCAAAAATTGTCACTTTATAAAAATTTCTTCAAGATATAATATAATGGCTGAACTTTGTCAAAAGATTAATTTGAAAATAGACTACCTTGATTATAAACAAAACCATTTGTGTCCAAAGAAAATAAGGGCTCGATTGCTGTGCTGTATGACCAGTTCGCATGTATCACCGAATAATCTGAACCGCGATATTCAAAAACCACATCAGTTATATTCTGCACACATATTATCAAAACAGCAAAAACATAAACAAAAATCTATACTGGAATACTTCACAAAACAGACACACACGGTACCTAAGGAGAATTCTGTTAACACTACACTTATAGGTAACTCACAAAATAATCCCGGTATTAGTATGTCAAAAATAGTTAATGTTGACAATAATGAGCTTAATACTAATTTTTTTCGAGACTAGGGCAGATATTGTTAAAATTTTACATCAGAATATCTCGGGGTTTCGAAGTAAAAAAGATTTACTTGAGATAACCCTAGACGAGCTAAGCAAACAAAATGATCACATTGACATCCTGTGCCTCAGTGAAACATTTATGAAAAAAGGAGATGAAGGCAACCTCCGATTAAACAAATTTAGATTGGTGAACACTTTCTCCAGGACTGCCATGAGACGTGGTGGTGTTTCTATTTTCTGTAGGGATTATGTGGAGTGTAAAGAACTGCCCATACTCAACGAACTTAATGAGGAGTTTGTGTTTGAATCATGCGGCATTGATATACCGTTATACGGCTGCATTCTTGTATGCATTTACCGGACACCTAACTCGAATGTGTCAGTCTTCTTACATAAATTGGAAGAATTACTAATAAAACTGCGGAAAAAAACTCAAAGGAAAGTAATACTGCTTGGTGATTTTAATATTAATACACTGAAGGAGTCACGGACAAGTTTAGAATTAAATAAAATCATCCTTAATTATGGCTATATTTCGCATATCAACGTACCGACCAGACAGGGTGCGTGCCTAGATCTCACCATCAGCAATATCCAAGATGCCCAAGGAAAAATCCTTCCGTTGGGGCTATCCGACCACGAAACTGCACAAGTTCTGTCTGTACCAGTAAAATGCAAAACAACACCCCCAAAGTATTGCTTCATAAGCAAACGTGACTTTAGCCCGGAGTATATCAGCAAATTCTTGGAATGCCTAAATAGTTTGACATGGGCCGAAACATACAGTGAAAAAAGTGCTGACATTGCATTTAACAGCTTTCACGATATGTTTTCATTGTTATTTAATCTATGTTTCCCTATGAAAAAAGTAAGAATTGCAAGCAACAGAAATCAAAACAAGTGGTTAACAAAAGGTATTAAATCAGCTACAGTCACTAAGAGAAAATTGAGATTCAAATACTATTCTTCACGAAATCAGCATTATAAGATTAAATATATAAAATATAGCAAATTATTGAAAAAATGTATCACAACGGCCCATAGACTAACTAATTCTAATTATATTAGAGGCAGCAGAAATAAATGCAAGGCGTCGTGGGATGTTATAAAGAATAACACTGGCAATTATGTAACGAACATTCTGGCTAACAACATAAGTAAAATAAAATACGAAAATGTTACAATAACTGACCCGAGCGTTATAGCTAATACATTCAACAATTACTTTATTGAATTAACCAATAAAGAGGCTGCCTCGGAGCACTCTTATCCATATTCTATTAAGAGTACGGACTCTTGCATTTTCATTAGTCCAGTTGGTGAAGATGAAGTCTTCAAAACTTTAATGTTGTTACGGAATACTAACTCAGTAGGTTTTGACCAAATCACAACGACAATATTAAAGCATTCTGCACCACTTATTACACCCATCCTAACACATCTAATAAACGAATCACTCACACAGGGAGTATTCCCAGATAAAATGAAAACATCTATAATCAAACCAATTCATAAAAAAGGTGACAAACAGAATGTTGACTGTCATAGACCAGTAGCATTGCTTTCTGTCGTGTCTAAGGTTTGGGAAAAGGTTATGCATACTAGAATAGTAGGGTTCTTGAACAGATTTAATATTTTGAAAAAAGAACAAAATGGTTTTCAAAAACAAAAATCTACCACTCTAGCCATTTTCAATCTGGTACATAAAATAATGGAAAATATTGATAAGAACGTTCCATGTACTACAGTATTTTTCGACATGAGTAAGGCATTTGACTTTGTTTTGCACGACCTGCTCCTCGTGAAGTGTGAGAAATATGGAATTCGAGGCAAGGCAAATGAGTGGCTAAAAAGTTATTTATCCGATAGATCACAACAAGTAGAAATCACTTATTTATCCGAAAGTTTGGAATTGAATCGCACAAAATCATCATGCAAGTATAACAGGGTAGGCGTTCCACAAGGCAGTATCTTGGGACCCCTTCTCTTTCTTATTTATATTAACGACTTACCAGATGTAACCGACCATGCCTACACGTTGTTTGCCGATGACATATCCGTTATTATACCAAAGGATTGCTCTATGAATAATTCAGAATACAATAATGCCATAAACGATACAATATTTCAAATAATCAAATGGTTAAAATGTAATAATTTAAAGGTCAATATAAGTAAAACCACATATATACAATTTCACACAAATAGAGGTAAAAAACAAAATTTGATATTGAAATATGATGACAATATAATAGCTGAAGCCAACCAAACTACTTTCCTGGGAATAATCGTGGATGACATATGCTCGTGGAAACCTCATATTGATAAAATCTGCAATAGGTTGAACAGCTTTGCTTATGCTCTATGGCGCTTGTGCAAAGTAGCTAACAAACAATCAGCAATTCAAGCTTACCACGGCTATGTATGTTCCATCCTCAGATATGGAATTCTGATATGGGGGAATTCAGCACATATTAATCGAGTCTTTATTGCACAAAAACAATGCATTCGGAGCATCTGTGATGTTCCACGTTTCACTACTTGTAAGCCACTTTTTAGAGAATTGAAGCTATTGACAATACCATCATTGTACGTATTTGAGTTGTGTGTCTTTGTAAAAGCACACCCAGAACTATTTAGTAAGACTAATGATGCGCGGGCTTATCCCACTCGTTACCCTTACAAGTTGTCACTACCTAGAGCAAACACCAAACTGTTTAAAAATAATTGTTTTCTGATGGCGATCCGTACTTTCAATCAGTTACCAAGACAATTTCAGGATCTGCCATTTAAAGAGTTTAGAAATAAATTGCTCAAATGGCTACAAGAACAGTGTTTCTATTCTGTTAAGGAATTTATGGAGTACCGAGAGTGTGGGCTGTATGCGTGATGTTTTATAATGTTTATTGGAATTTGTTTCATGACTTCTCTAACTTATTTAATTTTACTGGACATAATTTTTTTTTATTTTTGACATATCATTTTAAGTATTGTTTGCGATTCAATTGTATTTATTTTAAATGATATTGTGGACTTGTGCTTCCTATTTTAATAATTTATATTGTTTAATTTGTATGTCATATTATTGACTAAATATGTGAACTATATCTCATTTTGACATCTATTGTATACCATATTTAATTGCAAATAAAGATTACTTACTTACTTACTTACTTACTTACTTACTTACTTACTTACTTACCTTAGGCTCTGTCTACCCCGTAAGGAATAAACACGTGATTAGTGTATTGTGTGTATTGTATTGTGATTTCAGATTATTTATTTGAGTAACTTGCGTTTGTATATCGTAAGTTAGTAGCTAAGTTGTCCGCTTCAAAATAAACAAGCCAGTGTTCCCACACTGTGTTCCGTGAAGGAAGTGGGGGGTGAATTTTTGACACTTGAAACACCGTGTGGTGGGAGAAGATTGCGATTTATGAAATTTTCTACCTTATCTATACTAATATTATAAAGAGGAAAAATTTGATTGTTTGTTTGTTTGCATTGAATAGGCTCCGAAACTACTGGACCGATTTTAAAAATTCTTTTGCCGTTAGAAAACTACATTTGCACTGAGTGACATAGGCTACTTTTTATCGCGGGAAAATACCTATTCCTACGGGAAAACTAATTTATCGCGGGCGAAGCTGCGGACGGAAGGCTAGTCAAGTATATGCGGCCAATCCAATATTTCACTGGATTCTATTTAAAAATCCATTACGGTTTCCTCAATTATTTTTGTAAAACATACTTTTTTGCGATGCCGCATGTTTTAAAATAATGAGTGCGACCGGCGCGAGCGCAGCGGGCGCTGAATTATTGCGACGGCGCGTATAGATCACCCTGTAGATGGCACAGGCGGGCTTAGGCTGATTTACCACCAAAGATGTGCTAAGCTACATAGTAGATATGTGTCGAAGATCCTGCCTGAGAGCGACCTTCAAAAAGGAAGAAAATTAAACATTGCCAAAGAGTTGCCATAAGCAATGTGGCCAGTAAAAATTAAAATAAAATAAACATTCGTTTTTTTTCATTATTTCACAGACTTGTTTTTACTTGTTTTTAACTTCTTGATTTTGAAAATTTTAAATGTTGATTATAACTTACAATAGTATGGGGATTTATATCGGAATCGCTAGATAACTAATTAAATCTCACATTTTTTGTATTTCATTAAACAATTTTAGCGGGACTTCCTGATACAAGAATTCTTATCCTTACTAGGAGGTTCCAACCTTGATACTTCAACATGTAAACCTAAAAAAGAAATAAACTTTTTCATTTTTCAAATCGGAGTTCTCGCGAAAGGTAACGCTAGCGCCTCTAGAGGCAAATTCACACGCGATAGCCCCCATTGCAGGTGGCACAGAGAGCCATGGAACGTGTCATGCTGGGCATATCACTGTTGGATCGTGTCCGCAACACAATTATTCAGAAAAGCACCGAAATTATCGAGATAGCCCTTAAGGTTTCCCGGTCAAAGTGGAGATGGGCCGGCCACATTAGTCGCAGAATAGATGGCAGATGGTCACTTAAGATTCCTGAGTAACCCTGGGCAGGAAAACGCAGGGCCGGGAGACAGGAATTCCCAAACCTGCATTGCACAGGTGCCGCGAAGAGGGAAACCCACCCCGGGGTGGTCGTGTGGCGTCGCGGTGACACCGAGTGCTCCCGTAACGCCTCACATACGACTGAATAGGAAATCCGTGTGGTTTTTAGTGGGTATGCCTGCCGTCGCGGGAGAGCCCCACATACCCCAGGTAACCCCGTGGGGGCGGACTCACGTTGGCCTCGTTTCAACGTGCAACCGCTCCTTGCGCAGACGAGGGGGAAAAGGCGAACTCGGTGCTTGCACCGCTCGCCCGATCCCTTGGGGCCAGCGGGAACGGTAACGGGGCATTACCTACCTGCATTGCACGGTCTCATTGTCTGAGGGAAGACGGGCCCAGCGTACGGGCCCTCCCCTTCTTGGCGCGGTCCTGGCGGAAGCCGGGGCCACCGGGGGGGCGTTTGTGGTGAAACCCTAGTGGCATCCCACTGCGTCCCCATCACACCGGATTGAGGCAACGCCGGAGAGTTTTTAGTTTGGGTATACCCCTCCGGGGGGGAGTCCCACATAACCCTAGGCATCCCCGTGCCTAGGGCATCCCTAAAGATTTCCTCTCCGTTAAAAAAAAAAAAAAGACCCCCGTACCGGGCGGATGCGTATGCTGCTCGATAGGTTGATGACATCGCAAAAATAGCGGGTAACGGTTGGATGCGAATGGCACGGGACCGCATTACTTAGCATGCTTATGGGTGACCACAGGCTGAAGAAGAAGAGACAACACCCTACTTTACCATCTCTGAACGTTTAAAAAAAAACTTTTTAATGGTGCATCAAATTTGTACCTGTCGTCACGTCCCATTATTTACCCGCGTTTCGCCGTTTACTTAATATTGTTATAAAGCACGCCGTATAAATAAAGGTTAAGTTACAAATAAGGTGCTGCTATTTTATAGCACTTTAAATTGTGGCAATAACTGTCTGTTCGTGCGAATTATTTTGTTATTTAGCAGGTTTTGGGAACACCTCGTTTTATTTATAATGGGTTATTGGATATTTATTTTTAATATCCTACTAATATTATAAATGCGAAAGTTTGTGACGATGTAAGTGGGTGAGTGTGTATGTTTGTTAATTCTTCACGCTGAAAAGACTAGATGGATCTGGTGCCCTAAACTAAAATGTAGGCTACTTTTTATCCCGGAAAATTGCAGTCATAGTTCCCGCGGGATAAACATGTCAATTGCTATTAGTACGCGGAGGAAGTCGCAGTGTATTCAGCCTGCATGCAGGCCTGTAAATATTTTATAGAGAGGTGATTAAGTTAATAAAAATACAAATTATCCATATCAATTACAAAATTAAGATAACGTTATAAATCAGTAGTATTTATTCACAAGTTTAATAGTCATAAGTTCCAAATAAATATACCAAAACAATAACACCAAATCAATGTCACCCAATACACTCCAAATAACTCTTCACTACATAGTATAAAACAAAGTCGCTTTTTCTGTCCCTATGTCCCTATGTCCCTATGTCCCTATGTATGCTTATATCTTCAAAACTACACAACGGATTTTGATCCGGTTTTTTTAATAGATAGAGTGATTCAAGAGGAAGGTTTTTATGTATAATTCTACGCAGACGAAGTCGCGGGCAGAAGCTAGTAACAGTATAAACATTTGTCGAGAAGCCAACTCGTCAACTTATTTCTAAAACAATTTCCCCAGAGACCCTTGATGTCTTCTGGCAGGTTATTATATAATCTAACAAGCTTCTGCCCGCGACTTCGTCTGCGTAAAATTATACATAGAAACCTTCCTCTTGAATCACTCTATCTATTAAAAAAAACCGCATCAAAATCCGTTGTGTAGTTTTGAAGATATAAGCATACATAGGGACATAGGGACAGAAAAAGCGACTTTGTTTTATACTATGTAGTGATGATGCACATGTTGACCACATTTTATTAAAGAATTTTCGCCAGTAAACATTACTTTTTATTCACATAAATACCGTACAATTTCTATGAAAAATAACGAACTATTTTTGCCTATGGAACAAAATTAATATAAACTTTATAACTAAAATTTTGTACGGAACTCTCTATGCGCAAGTCCGATTCGCGCTGCATTTATTAATTGTTATAATAAAAGACGTGGAAAATATAAAACAAAAAAATTACAATATTTCGATTTTCTACCTATAACGGATAGAAAGACACAGCCCTGTGACCAACGGACTAACAAACTGACACTATAGGCTCAGTAATGAGGGTCCTGTTTTGGTACGGATCCCTAAAAACGATAAATACTTGCCACATAATTGTAATATAAGGCTATTCTATACAACCCGAGGAAAGCCGTTATAAATAAACACAGAAGGCAAAAGTTTCATTTGCAGTTGAAACAATTTCTAATACCGAAAACCCCCTGTTTCAAAATCATTTATAAGCATCAATATATCTAATAAATAGTTATAATAACCCCGAAAACCCGTTTCATATAATTATATGAACATTATAAGAACCTGAAACGATGCGCAGAAATGGCTACCGATTGATAGTTTTAGATTTAATTTTAATTATATCACCGAGTCATTGAGGATTTTATTTTGAATTTTATTATACCATACGTTAAATAAATACTGAACATGACATGAGGTATTAAAATCAGTAAATTAATTACTATAGCGATATTTTAAGGCTGCAACTGGGTCCATCTACAGTCTAGGCTCTATTCTAAGGGACTAAATTATGTTATTTTTTTTAATTCATTTTTTTTAATTTAGCGCTTGGCTGTCTTTCACGAGAGTAGCGGAGTAGCGAGATGATTTCTGCTCTTTTTTTCTAAGTTTCAGTTTCTGTTCATAAATATAAAAGGCAAGTACCCTATTCTAGATAATCTCGGTAAATTCCAAAGTAACTGTATCAGGTTACAACGAGTTTCTAATTTATTTTATTGGTTTTAACGGAATCAAACATCATAATTATTTATTAGCATTTTTATCATTCGTGACTCAGCGACCGTTCTGGATTACAACACGTCGAATTGAAAGAAATATTATCTTAATATTTAATCTAATAAACAAATCGGTCAGCTTTTAATTCGATAAAAATCAGTTGTAATTTTCACATATTTTACCGTTTTGTGCTTAATCAGTGACTGTGGGATCATATATTTTGTTTATAAATTGTTGACTAATATAAGTTTTACGATTTAACTTCGTCGATTATTAAACGTTTAGCTCTCGATGTTTTTAATAAAATCCATGTCAAGACTATTCGGTTTGCATATATTCTAATTGGGTTCTCACAGGTGTCCGCGTGTAAGTTGTCGAGGGAATTATCGAATTCCAAGCGAGATTTTTAGCTAATTCGTTGTCACTTTGGTATTCATATATACCATAGAGATGTAGATGAAGCAGATTCGACAACACTTCTAAGACAAATTTGTATAATTTTTGTAGCGAAAATATATGTTTTGGCGTATCGAAAGTTTTTTACCCACGTTTATATATAATGTGTTTTTAGTTTTTTATGATGCAAAAAAGGATTACTGTTTATTTTTGATATCGTTTCAAATGTCACTATTAAATTACAAGCTCAGACGAATCTTGTACAGACGTAGTGCTGCAGCCGTTTTACAAGCATTTATATAATTTGAACTAATATGTTCATAAGTTCAAAATTTGCAAAACATTTTTCGGCCACTTTCGGTGGCCAGATGTATCTTACTTGGGCATACATATAAGGCATTGCAAGGACCGTCAACACAAAGTTCACATTTTCATCTATTTTACAAAACTCATTGACTTGAAAAAAATGCATCATGAACATTGAGTATGACAAAAAAAAATTCTTAGTTCATTTAAGTCATGTTGAAGGAGCACTATCTGTCATCTTGTGCATGAATCTTGTAGCTGGTTTTATTTTTTATGGTATGTGTGTATGTGTTTATTTATATCTCCATTTATTGTAAATGTGTGTTTCATGTATAATATATTACGTATTTCAGTAGGTACTTAGTATATTAATATATATTCTAAATTGCACCACCTGCTCAGATCTGTTCTGTTCTCCAGTCCATTATGGTTGCCTGGTAGAGATCGCTCTGTAGCGATAAGGCCGCCTATTGTTACCTTGTAATATTCTGTATACCTTTTTTCTGTTTCGGTTGTTATATGTGGTGTTCAATAAAGAGTTATTGTATTGTATTGTATTGTCAATTTCCGCAAGTCGAATATCTTTACTTTCCAGCTGTCAAGCCTGACCTTGTAATTTGGAACACACTATGTACATTATTCTAAATTGCACCACCTGCTCAGATCTGTTCTTTTCTCCAGTCCATTATGGTTGCTTGTTAATAGAGATCGCTCTGTAGCTATAAGGCCGCCCATTGTTGCCTTGTAATATTCTGTATACCTTTTTCTGTTTTGGTTGTTATATGTGTTGTTCAATAAAGAGTCATTGTATTGTATTGTATTGTACATCGAACGACAATACAAATACAGTCGTGTTAGTATCGCTGTCCAAAGGGGGAATGCTGCCAACGTCTCTGGTACTATGCCAGTACGGACGCTACTTCTTTTCAATTGTTTTATTTTAAGATTAGCTTTAGTTTAGTTTTTAATTTGTTTTTATTTTCTGTTTGTAATGTTATGTGTTGTGTTAGTGTTATGTTAAAGCGTAAAGTTGCCTATCTGGGCCACGTGCTTAGGCACGCCAGATACGAACTCCTGCAACTAATAATGATGGGCAAAGTAGCAGGCAGAAGAGCCGTCGGCCGTAGGAAGAAGTCGTCGTTGCGCAATATCCGGGAGTGGACCGGAGTCGCAAGTGCTGCCGAACTTTTCAACCTCGCGAAGGATCGGAGGAAATATGCGGAGCTGACTGCCAACCTCCACTAGTTGGAGAGGCACTATAAGAGAGAGAATGTTATGTTTATTCCAATAAAACAAAATTTGCATCATTGTTCCTCATCAGGCAATACGTACTCGCCTCAAGCTCGCGCTGAATATCCGACCCTCCAGTACAAGTTTTCGCATATAAAAACGTCTCGTTCGCGTTCACGTAAACGTCTCAATCACTATGGAACAATTGGCAGCGCCACTAGCGGATCGAAACGGCAACAAACCGTTCTTATAGTACTTGCCATTGTGCGTAAACGCGTTCGAGACGTATTTTGTGACCGAAAGCTACACTAAACATACCGCTACTCACCCTCACATTTAGGGTTCTCACCTAGTCCAATAAACTTAATTATAAGCAATAAAGTGTACCGTTTACATCCGAGGCAATAAAGCCATGCAACATGTTGATTAGTGGCTCATTAGGCGATGATTACATGATTTAGAATCATGGTTTTACATCCCGCGTGTCAGAGGTCGAGAGATCGATTTCCGGACGTTTATGTTGTGCTAATTTCTATTATACAGGGTCCTGTAACAGGAGCAAAAAATTAATATAGGTTCTGCTACTCAAATGGGACTACTTTAGTTCTGCAACTTTTAAAAATTGAGTAGTTTTAAACATACATACACATACACAAATAGAAGGGGTAGACAGAGCCCAAAGTAACAAGACCTAAGGCCACGTTTAGCATGATTGTAGGCGTATAGGCGGGAAAAGGAATCAAAACAGTGATGGGTTGCTAGCCGCATCGCCTATAACATGATTCCTAAGAATTTCGCCCATTCCCTCGACGGGCTTTTACCATCTGCGCGGGACGAGAAGCAACTGGTACAGTCTATGTTTTTTCTTCGCTCCTAGACCAGCATGGAAGGGCTAAAAGTTTCTAAAAATAACCTAATCTAAATCTGCTTCCATACTTAGGAACTTAGGAATCATGTTACAGGCGATGCGGCTAGCAACCCATCACTATTTTAATTCCCCTTTCCACCCCGCCCACAGTCCTATTTCCTATAACCCTCATCTCATACTTACTACTTACAGTTACTTACTTATACCTTTACTTATAGAATGTACCAGTTGCTTCTCTACCCGCGCAGATGGTAATAGCCTATCGAGGGAATGGGCGAAATTCATAGGAATCGTGTTATAGGCGACGAGGCTAGCAACCCATCACTATTTTGATTTCATTTTCCACCTATACGCCCCCAATCTTGCTAAACGTGGCCTGTAGGTCTTGTTACCTTAGGCTCTGTCTACCCCGTAAGGGATAAAGACGTGATATGTGTGTGTGTATTTTTAGAAGTAACTATAGACAGTTTCATCAAGCGTCATTCGGTTGCAGGGTAACATCAACTGGGCGTTAACTAACTATGATTTCCAGTCCCGACACCTGCCAATCATGATACTTAATGAAATCATCAGATCTTGGTGTATGGGAAACTTTTAATAGCCATTTAGACGCGTGCAATCACGCACAATGCCCAAAGCGCTGGATACCATAGGATGTAATGAGACGTGAAACTGTCTGGGAGCAACGCGTTAACAATGTAAGCTTTTTTATTCGAATTGTACCACCCAAGCCTCATGACTACTCATCATCTCAGCATACGTTCCACAGCTGGGCACAGGCCTCCACTCAGGATGAGAGAGCTTGAGGATTGGGAACTTCACTCACACCATTGAATTGCTTCGCAGATGTTTGCAGGTTTCCTTACGATGTTTTCCTTTGAGCTCATGGTGAATTTAAAATGTGATTTTGCACATAAATTCGGAAAAACAGAGGTGCGAGCTAGGATTCGAACCCGCGGCACTTTGCTTGAGAGAATTTGTACAATAAAGCATTCACTTACTTACTTACTTATTACAAATATCTGAGCCTCTAGTATAAGTTTCTTTCATGCTGGTCTGGGAGTAAAGAAAAAACACATAATTTACCACTTGTTTCTCTTCCCGCGCGGGTAAAAGCCCTTCGAGGGAAAGGGCGAAAGTCTTAGGAATCATGTTATAGGCGATGCGGCTAGCAAGCCATCACTAATTTGATTTCCCTTTCCACCTATACGCCTTTAATCATGCTAAACGTGGCCTTAAGGTTTTGCTACCTTAGGCTCTGTCTACCCCGTAAGGGATATAGACGTGATTTGTGTATGTGTAAGGTATGTATGTGTAAAATTACTTAGCTTTTTAGTATGTCTACTTTCTTTACCTACTCTGGTTTCTGTTGTCCTGTCAATCGTTCGAAGGTTAGCTGGAAGCCCTTTAAGGCATAAGTTCGCCTTTGTACATCTGTTTTTCTCATTACCTGTAAAATTGAATGTTTTATGTACCATAAAGAGTTATACCTACATACATACATACAAAAGTCGCCTTTCGATTCCCTTTTTGTCACATAACTTATATCATCACTACATAGTATAAAACAATGTCGCTTTCTGTGTCCCTATGTCCCTATGTATGCTTATATCTTCAAAAGTACACAACGGATTTTGATGCGGTTTTTTTTAATAGATAGAGTGATTTAAGAGGAAGGTGTTTGTGTATAATTCTACGCAGACGAAGTCGCGGGCAGAAGCTAGTTGGAAATAACAGTTAGTAACCTTTGATTTCATACCAAACAAGAGGATACTCCAACATGGCCGATCAACAGATTAAAATCGCTGTTCAATTTACCTAATAAACACAGCATCTATTTAACTGGCAGTTAGCTCATGCGTGCATCTTGGGTGGTCCCTATCTGACAGATAGTGGTCAGTCGTATAATGGGAGGTCACGAGATATCAGAGCGGCCGAACATACAGTAACGGTATTTCTATAACAATTCTTTTACTATCTGAAATTTATTCAGATTGACGATTTCTTTGACGTGGTGGGTTCGGGGACAATTTTTGAGTTTTTTATCCGCTGTTACTATGAAAGCCCACTCTAAGTAGCGAACTATGACACTAATGCCGTTCTTCCTTACAAGCATGTTGTCATATACTTTTGGACATTTGTACAATTTGACAAGGGAATTTTCGATCCATTGAGTATTTTGGAAGCTTGAATTCGTTGTTTTTTCAACATGAAACTACCGTGAACTCAATCATAATTACACGAACGGATAACTCACGTGTAAAAGTCGAGTTTGTGAGTCGATGTTTCAGACTAATTCGTAGTCCTTCCTCCTAGCATGTCGAGCATCACTCAACTTTTATGCTTACGTGAGATATCCGTTTGTGTAATGTCGTACATACATACATACACAAATCACGTCTTTATCCCTTACGGGGTAGACAGAGCCTAAGGTTACAAGACCTACAGCCTACAGGCCACGTTTAGCAAGACACTGAGGGCGTAGAGGTGGAAAGTGGAATCAAAGTAGTGATGGGTTGCTAGCCGCATCGGCTATAACATGA
This sequence comes from Pandemis corylana, assembly GCA_949127965.1. Taxonomy (NCBI): domain Eukaryota; kingdom Metazoa; phylum Arthropoda; class Insecta; order Lepidoptera; family Tortricidae; genus Pandemis; species Pandemis corylana. Next base: position 14,126,616 of record OX421863.1, read on the forward strand.
TTCCTATTATTTTCGCCCATTCCTTCGATGGGTTTTTATCATTTGCGCGGGAAGTGAAGCAACTGGTACATTCTATGTTTTTTCTTTGCTCCCAGACCAGCATGGAAGTATATATATGTGTAATATCGTATAATAATTAATTTAGGTTTTTACGTTTTAGTGGCGTCTAATTATATAGATATACATATCTAATATCTATAGATGCTTTCAACTCCGGCTATGGACACACAATTATCCCAGAAAATGGCATTGTTCCCGCAGGATCGCTATCCTGTGTCCTGTTACGCGTTTACAGAGTTGCGGGCAACAGTCCTGACTGACTGACTGATCAAAGCCCAGCCCAAACTCTTGGAGCTAGAAAGCTGAAGTTCTATTTGGGCAAAAACCTTAAGAACCACGTAACAGGCGATGCGGCTAGCAACCCATCACTAGGTATTTTAATTCCCCTTTTCCACCTATAAGCCCACATTCATGCTAAGCGTAGCCTTTGGACCTTGTTACTTTAGGCTCTGTCTACCGCGTGAGGGATAAAGACGTGATTTACGTATGTATGTGTGTATGTATGTCTATTTCCAACGTAGACAGTGCAAAGAAGGATTTTGCAAAATTCCCAGGGGTACAAAGTTCTGCTACAGAAGCGAAGCCGCGGGCGTAAGCTAGTTTAGATAAATAAACAGGATATTTTTTAATCTGATTTTCAGAGCACGATCTGTAACTGTCCGCTCCAAATGTCAAGACGTTACGGAGCTGACGCGGAACTGTCAAACAGACGGACACGCGGGGTCATACTCGTAATTATCTAATTAGATCCGCTGCGCCCGCGCATCGCCACGCATTTTGTTTGTTACTGTTTAAACTATACTCCGAGCAAAAAAACGGATCGCTTTTCATACAGCTTTGTATGACAGCTGACTTTGTATAACTGGCTGAAATGACTGAGATGAGCCACTTTCTCGTCAGCTACCCTATTTTACAAAAAAAAAACCAAGCTGGATTGTTGGATCTTTTTAGTATAGGTAGTGTAACTTCGGATGGGGCTCACCTGTCGCAAGTCATATGCCCGACTTGCGGCGAGTGCTTATGCACCCTTTTTATTTATTTTTTTGCGATGGGAAAATGCGTTTCGCATACGACCGCGCCGTGGGGACGGCACGGAAGTTATGTGGGACTCTCCTCCCCGCCCCCCTCCCGAGTGGAAGGAGGCGGGGGAGGCCTACCCACTAAAAACCCACCGGTATTCCCTCTCTGCCATTTGGGGGGCGCCGCGGGAGCATAAGGGTGTTACCGCGTACGCCCAGTGCTTATGCACCCTGAGTGCTGCTTCTAGTATCCCTTTAGCCTTTAGGAGCATAGCAGAGGGTACTTGGGATGTGTAGCTTCGGCGAGGCCTTCGGACGTTGTGAGGGGTCGACTCACGTTGACCTCGTTTCAACCTGCAACCGTTCCTTGCGCAAACGAGGGAGAAGGCGAACGTGTTTGCACCGGTCGCTTAATCCCTTGAGGCCAGCGGGAACGGTAACGGGGCATTACCTACCTGCATTGGTCTCATCGTCTAAGGGAAGACGGGCTCAGCGTACAGGCCCTCTCCTTCTTGGCGCGGTCATGGCGGAAGCCGGGGCCACCGGCGGGGCGTTTGTGGTGAAACCCTAGTGGCATCCCACTGTGTCTCCATCACACTGGATTGAGGCAACGCCGGAGAGTTTTTAGTTTGGGTATACCCCTTCGGGGGGAGTCGCACATAGCACTATAGGCATCCCCGTGCCTAGGGCATCCATAAAGATTTCCTCTCCGTAAAAAACAAAAAAGGTAGTGTAACTTCAAGCCGAATAGTAAGGTAACTCGACGCAAAAGGAGATGGTATCGCAGCATCCCTGCAGAGCGGAAAGCTAATCGCTCTTTAACTTTACTAAAATTCCCGAAGCTAGGGAGTCGTTCACACTGATCACAAAATAAGCTAACTTTTTTATTTTTTAAAAACAGGAAAATTTTTCATGTGCCTTGGCGGGAGTTGAGCCTGCAACCCGTAACTCATTATGCTGAGCTTAGTGGTGAATAACACCAAAGTGCATGTTGTCACGCTCAGGATAACTCGGTCGCTATGTTTGACAAAAATATGTTTAATATACATCCATCAACAAGACCGAACACGTTTAGCATGAATGTGAGCGTAAAGGTAGAAAGGAGAGTCAAAACAGTGATGGATTGCTAACGCATCACTTAGAACATGACTCCTAAGTTTTTCGCCTATTCCCTCGATATACCATGTGCGCCGGGAAGAGAAGCAACTGGTACATTCGATGTTTTTTCTTTGCTCTCAGACCAGCTTGGAAGAATTCAAGAGTCCAGTTATAAAAATATATTTTTCTCTATGTTAGTTATTTTATATGCGTGAAAAGGATGACGAACATTAAAATTCGACTTATCACCACATTATGGCAATCGCTACAGTTTAATGGTGTCTTTAATGTTGAATTATGGCACTCTCTGCTAACTTATTCAAGACCAGACGTCGTCGTTTATATTAGTTATAATTTATTTAAAATGACCCGACATTATAATACATAAGAAAACATCAGACGAGCTCATCGGGGTCAAAGGACCAAAAGATCTTACAGCTGTTTGTTATCTAAAGACAGAGTTAGGTGGTGTACGATACATAAAATAATTCTTGACAGCTGTCATTGTCGGCAACTGTCACTTCTAATATTTTGCTTTCCCTTAGCTGCACGTATGTGTGCAGCAGGGCATTTTATAATACTTTAAATAATATATCTTCATATGTGCGAGGCAATATATTGGGTTTTATTTCTCCCATCACGCCCGCTACAGGTGGTTTAAAAAGACTGTTGAAGTGCTGATCGTCTCGAAGAAAGACATGACACATTAAATAAAAAAAAATGAAAACCTCTACATTTTAATAAAAAAAACAACTATACCCAAAATTCCTCACATCATTACTCTTTATCATCATTATTCTTTGTACTATTTTCTCTGTATTTCTGTATTTTTAAAAATTTTATGTGCAATAAAGAGTTTACATACATACATACATTTTGGAAAAGAGCTGATACTCTTCAAACTACTGGGCCGATGTTAACCAAACATGGCTAAGAACCACCGCAAGCAAACTGACTTTCGAATAGACGGACTGCTAACAACAGTCGAGACCAGCGGCAACAAGTCTCTAGCTTATCTCAGACTCACAGCGTGTAAGAAATCGTCTATATATACTGACGAGCAAAAATTACAGAGCTCTTCCCATACAAAGTTGTGTGAAAAGTTTCCCATTATTTTTGCTCGTCAATGTACCTCGCCCTGACATTTGCGTAATACATCGCACTTTCGGGTTGTGTTTCTTTTTTATTAAAAAACATATTGTTAGCGGCTAGTTCACCAGGCCAGAGTTACTGTCTGTCAAACGGTAAAGGATGAGGTTAGAAAGAGATGCTGAACGCGGTCGCGAGCGTCCGCGCGTTACACAATAAGGGTCCCCAAAAAACGCCACCACCGGCATATTTCCTGTACTTTTCATACATTTTATATGTACTCGCCGCACACGGTTGACGCCGGTGGCTGCCACACGCTAGCTTTTCGTGCGGCGTTTGTGGCTGTGGTCGGTGACCCTAAGGCCACATGAGTCCCACAAAACTACTCGAGTCCTGTGTTTAATAATGCTAAAGAAAAAAAATATTTTATGCCAAGTTTCTTGCGGCGCATTCTTCTTTCCGAATGCGCTGGTAGTTTCAAAAAAGCCATGATAAAAAAGCCCTTGGCGGCCAATTTGCAAAAATATTTTTTTGATTTGGATATAAATCCTTTAATCCATAAAAAGTAGCCGTTAAGTTAGAGCTGTGTGTCTGATACATTGTTCCTTGGAGTCGTTACAAAGTCATACAAAGCCTTGCCATAAGTCACGCGGCGGTACACCTGCGCCCGCGCACTCGTTTAAACTCCGCGATGCTTTACAACCAAACAACGTGAAACCGTTTAACAGCCAACAATCATGGGAATTTCACTAAAAACACCTTTCCCAAAAAAACTGATTTAATCATGAATGCTTTCACTAAAATCTTAGCGGCGAACAAATAAAAACCACAGTCGTACACATTAAGTGTAAAATAGCTAATATTTGAACGCAGTGGACTGTTTATCTTACTATATCGGTTTAATGTATTTTTTATTCATGAGAGTATCGTCTCGTGAATCGATTGAGCGATCAAGCAACTTGAATTTATACCCCGCCCGATAGATAGATCATTCGGCCGCCACCAAATGGCCTAAGTCTGATTTTTATATTTCTATAAACGTTATAAAAACGTTCTAAGACTTGTTTAGCTGATTGAATAAACCGTGTATTTTGTCACGGCACACATTTCGCGCATTCGATTGCTAAAAGTTTATACGTTCTTGCTAAATGGCAGAACGATCGGTTATTTTATCTAATTGTTTTGAACAGTTATGATGGTTTTGGTCGATTGCCGAAGACGTAAGCGATCGACGGACTAATCTGTGAAGCACATACAGACAATTGACTGACTCGTCTATTGTACTGAATACAAATGTCAAGTACGTTTTCTATGGATATTTACTAGGTTGCTTTTGTGTAGTACTGCGTTAATAACTAGGGTATATATTTTTATATAGTATTTGTTTAGATATTTTTGTATTACTAAAGAAGGCCTTGTAATAATGAACTGTTTGAGCGTACACTTACATTTAGAGAAGCAGACAGAATCTTCACCCATGTGTTAAGTTTCAAGTTTAAATGTTATTTTTTGTATAGGCTTATTTGAGTATAATTTTACTAAAAGAAGATTTAAATTAAAATTAAAAAAATGTAGGATCACAGGACAGTTACGACATATTCATGCTTAACACCGGCCACCGAGCCTTTCGGCTATATAGTCTTAAAAAATCTTTTTAAGTGATAAAAGACTTTAAATGGCTATTCTTATTTATATTTCTCTATAAATGAACCTAATAAAGTTTTAACTCTTAGAACAGTCGGTTTCTAACGAATTCTACAACACTAGACACATACAATAAAAATAGTTATTTTTACTTACAGTCGTTCACCACAAGGCCTCCTAAGCCCTATTATAATAATTAACTTACAAATATATGTATAAAACGGCCGGGGTTACAGTTCAAACATGTAATGTTGCGGAGATGTATGGCGATCTGGTTCCTGATGACAAATGGTCACCATTTCTCAGAAATGACGCCATCTTTAATTGACTTGATAAATAGAGCACTTCGTGGTTTCGACTGTTGTAAAGTGCACCATACAATGAGTGTAAGTACCTAAGTATGAGCATACCTACACATACATACATACACACAAACCACGTCTTCATCCCTTACGGGGTAGACAGAGCCAAAATTAACTGGTACCTACAGGCCACATTTAGCAAGATTGGGGGCGTATAGGTGGAAAATGGAATCAAAATAGTGAGAGTTGCTAGCCTCATCGCCTATAACATGATTCCTATGAATTTCGCCCATTCCCTCGATAGGCTATTACCATCTGCGCGGGTAGAGAAGCAACTGGTACATTCTATAAGTAACAGTATAAGGAGTAAGTAGTATGTATGAGGGTTATAGGAAATAGGATAAACAAAGGTTAAAGCGAACTAGCTACGGAACAGGGGGTTTACCATGATGTCTTAATGCGATACAATTCCGATTCAGTTTAGGTTCGCTCGCTGTCAGACCCATACTAAAAAACACAGCTAAAACCTGAACTGAGTCGGAATTGAAGCGCATTAGACGTCATGGTAAGGGCCCAGATTTTAGTTTTTCACTGAGAAATTTTAATATTTTCTGTGCACCATATAAGAACGTAACGAAAAGTCGCAGAAAGTTATGCAAGATACCAAGACCTGGAAGAGACACACCCTCATCATCATCATCATCATCATCATCATCATCAGCCTATGTTAGTCCACTGCTGGACATAGTCCTCCCCTAATGAGCGCCATAGCGCCCTGTCTTTAACTTGTCGCATCCAGCATCTGCCTGCAGCCTTTCGCAGATCGTCATCCCACCTGGCCGGAGGGCGTCCTTCACTACGTTTGCCGAGTCGCGGTCTCCACTCAAGAACACGTTTACCCCAGCGGTTGTCGGTTCTTCGCGAGATATGGCCGGCCCACTGCCACTTCAGCTTGCTAATTCTTTGAGCCATGTCGGTAACACCCTCACACACACACTAATGCACACGAAAACTATGAATGTTTGTTCTCGAGTCTTGGATGTTTAATATGACAATGTAGGTATTTATGTTACTCCATTGATTTTGTCTGTTGTTTATAGTACAATCTTTTTTTAGATTGGGACTACTCGTAGGTCAATTAATTAGTCTCATTTGTCACATGATTTTTATTTATTTATTTGCCGTCTTTATCTAGCTTCTGGTCAAGGCAAAAACACAATTTGGCCACCGCTACGTCGCCTTAGTCCTCCCTAGCCTACGAGTACTAGTCTCTTTTGAGTGAAAACCTTTAATACATACATACATACATACATACCGTCACGCCTCTCCCACAGGGTTAGGCAGATACTACTTTGTTCCACTTGGTACGATCCTGGCATACTTCTTTCGCTTCATCCACATTCATCAATCACTTCATACATGCTCGTCGGTTTAGGGTACTCCTGACCTGTAGGCTTATTACCTAACTCGCTCGCAATCGCCATCGTGTTCATTTTGACAGTTCTTGTATGAATGTGACAGCTAGCTGATTCCGATGCCAATTGTCAGCCCATACATGAACTGTCAAAATGAACACGATGGCGATTGCGAGCGAGTTAAGTAATAAGCCTACAGATCTTCAGACCTGCACCTTTGACCTCATCTGCACCTTCCACCAAGTGAGATAGAGGTCAATCACTGGTCAGTTCGTGATAAAAAAAAAAAAAAAAAGATCTGAAAAAACCCTTTAATTCTAGATGAAACGGTAAGATACTTGTTACAGTGCGTTAGTAATGACCAGTGATATCCATAAGTTTACTATTTTGGCCGCCAACAGAACCCATTACTTCTGTGGATGATTAACTCCTCTATATTTGGAGTCACTGCCCTAAAACAAATCTATTATCTCTAAATGGAAATTATCCGTTTATATGACTCTATCGTGTCACGTTTCAAGCGAGAAATCAGTAATACCTTAATTGCCCGTTTCGTTTCCATTTTATTGGACATTTCTCTGATTAGACGTATTGTCTCTTGGTCACGGTGGACGCATGGACTATCACCGCCGGGTGAACGGGACAATGTTGTTAAATAATAACTGAATTGACGAAGACAATTAACACAGTTTTGGAGACGTGAAAATTAAATATGACGTTTTTATTGTCGTTCCCACGGCGCTGTTTTCTAAAAAACGGTTTGATTGTTTGCTATACGGATGGATTAATTGATCTAGGAGAATATTAATGAAGTTTGACATATATGAAGCAATTAAAATATGAAATTGAATGGTTAAAAGCCTGATGCGTGATTTGATTTTGGAAATTGCGGTGGTTTTTTTGCTGTCGTGAATTCACGCGATTTCTTGTTTGTTGCTACGGGCGTTGGCTGTTTTTGCTTTGAATAGATTTTGTTAATGTTTCTGTTTCTAGCCATAATTCTACGTAAGGTTTGGCAAATTTATTTTTAATATTAACTGTAATGTATCTTCAATATATTTCAAGATTGGTAAGAAAAGTGACACGACCTAGCAGTTTCTCTAAATTAAGGATCATTTTTAGAAAAGTTTAAAAATTAAGTTGATTTTAATTTTAATGTAATTTAATTTAAGCTAATTTATTTATTGATCTTAAGACACTTAATTTTTCACTTATTTTTTTTTTAGTTAAATTTAATTATTTGTATATTCTAATATGGATGTTAGTGTGGAATAAAATCATTTCATTTCATTTTCATTAGGTTCTTCATATTTTGTAAGTTTTTAGCATCCCTTTAATTTTTCTTCTCGCTTTACTCTTGTTTATTTTTTAAGTAATAACTTTATGCAAAAATGAAATAACGTAATGCTAGTCATTTGAAACTCCCGTCCGTCCGTCGCAGGCATTTGATCTGAAAGTCTTTAACTTTCGAAACTAGTAAAGTTGGCCTGATCGGGGCAACTAATGGCTCGCCTCAGATTAGCTGGGCGACATTTATTTTTAGTGTCCCCCCATATTCGGGGGGCAATTCTCGAGAACACGGCGGGCGACATTTGTGCCGCAAAAGGTTGTAAAGTGCCGCGAAGAAAATTGCCTTACAAGTTGTCGTTAGTAATCTGTGGTTGAGATATTGGACCTTTTGCTTTTAACATTTTGTACACAGTGTTACCATGTTTTGTTTAGGTATATGTAAAAATGGACTATAACTTCTTCTTCTTCTTATTTGTGGCGTATCAAGTCATTATAGCGACGACAACTTTGCCAATGTCAAAGTAAAAAAAATATAATTAAAAAAATCTTGGGACAAAAGGTCGGCAACGTTGTACGGTAATGGTCAGAGATCCCCCTCCCCCCCGTTGGGCTCTTAGCCAACGGTCAATGATATCCCTCAGAAACTGCCAGGAAATCATTAGCCGATGCCCAGGGTGCACCGGACCCTGTGTGTTAACTATGAAATTATAATATCTATTTACCAAAGCGTTGGCTATTTAACATGAGTTGTATGTACGCATGTTTGTCCGGAAGGAATCTTGCAACTCAATTTTGAAACTGATTGAGACGGTAGAATGGTCGTTTGGTCGAAACAAAAATTTACCACCACTGTTGGCGACTGGCTGGGTTAGAGCCTCCTTTTAGTTCATAGTTTTTATTTAAATACTTCAATGTTATATATTCTAATTTTAAAATACCTTCAGTTTGTGTTGACATCAACTTCGAAGACAGTTGCTCTGTCAGGTTGCTGAGAAAACAGCTGTTCCTTAT